>JBBBDQ010000379.1:2132500-2740000 GCA_037127315.1 Ascarosepion bandense
TATCGTCTAATCATTATTCTTTAATTGAGTGAAACATAAGGAGAGACAGTATTTTTTTCATATGATAAAAAGCATTCTTTAGCCCGAGGCCGAATTCTATACAAAAGCAAATTCATTTTTAACTGCTGACTATTACGGAAGTCATCAATTCTGCATCATGTCATTGAATGAAAATGCAAACAAGACTCACTTTCGAGGAGAGGAAAATAACTGTACCTAAATTTTTGAAGAAACCAGTCAGTTTCAGGGCAGTTTCCTCAATAGACAATTTATATTTTGCAGCTATGGAAGCTCGAGTTTGTGGAGATAGAGATACAACCACCAGATTTCGGTCTGCTTCACAGCCTTCCTGGAAGAAAAATATTCAACATATTAAATCATTAACACATTTCTAGCAAATTTGCTCAGTGTGACAGAAGCTTGTGTGTGTGTGTGTGTGTGTGTGCGCACATTATGGAGTTGATTGAAAATGGTTACTTTGAAGGCTTTAAAAATATACATTAAAAAGTTAATTATTTCAATCATATTCAAAAGCAAACATGAGGAAAATATATCTTAAAATTTAAAAGTAGATTTTTATTTATACTTTACAGATCAATTTATGTTTCTTAACTACAATTTCAAAGTAGAGAAAATTGTGATTCATTTTAGGAAAGAAGTAAATTTTTACTTAACCTTCAAAGCAAAGAAAAAACAATTTTCTTTAAATTCTTCAGGAGGTAGACGATTGTGGCCTTCCACATCTACTTATCCCTTTTTGCTCTTAGCATGCTTTCTCCTGTCACCCCACCCAAACCCTGCTCTGCCATCCAATTGCTCAAGCCCATAGATCTAGGATATAAAGTAGCCTGGCCACAAAGTGAGGGATCAGTTTATATAGTGATTATATATAGAATTGATCCCCAACTTTATACCCACATTATAATTTCTTATTTGTTTATCAACTTCTGATTAGGCATGAATTCACTTCTTCTCAATACTGACTAGTTATTTATAACTTCTTTGATGTGCCATGTCCCATTGGGACGTAGGCGATCATGGCCCTCCATATCTCCCTATTCTTTGTCACTCTTAATATCCCTTCTCCTGTTATTCCACTCAATCCCCGCTCCACCAACCACCTGCTCAAGTCCATCAAGTATATCACGCATTGCTTTCCCTTGTCTCTCCTTCCCTTTATCTGCCTTGTGAGCATACAACCTGACCTGTATACTTTGCAAGGTAACTAATAATAGAACAGGGAATATTGGATTCTTGCCTTTATGTTTTTGGACAAGATAACTAGGATTCAGCATCATTGTTGCCTCAGTGTCCCACTCGTCAGATACTTTCTCTGTAAACATAAAAAACAAAACCAAAACACTACCCAGCTCAAAATGATAATTTGTAAAAATTTACTAACCTTTTGTCGTCGCACATTTTCATGTAGCACTTTATAAAGTTCTTCACTGCTTTGTTGAGAAACCAAAACACTTTCAGCAGACGTTATGCACCCGCTGCATGCAAGGCAATCATTTAGAGTAATTTTGGCTTTCTTTAGCTTGCTGTGGCTTCCAGACTACAAGGAAATACAAGAGAACATTATTCAAGAGAAACACGACACTGACATATTTGCTAGAAATAAAAAGCATTTAAAAAATTGCCAAATCGACCTGAAGAAAGTTGACGACTGATTAGGGGGAGTCTCCAGGAATCCCAAACGACAAAGATGAAATTGTACTCCAAACTGCACATGCAACAACCTTTCCAGAAAGGAGAGTTATCTGGAACACTCATATGCACACATTCCTAGAAAAGTAACTGGGCTAGAATATATAATATTCAAAAATTCTTGATACAAATCTCTTTTCTGGGAATCTACAAAAATTAGAGAAAAAAAAGCTGATAGGTAAATTATAACAATATTTTGGGCGGAATGGAGGTAATTAATTTATTAATTAATCATTAACTATAACTGGAAAATCTTCTAACTACTATTATAGATCAGAAGAAAACGTACCTAAAGACATTTTTCTTTATTCTCCGAATAGGGGCAAAGGAAAAGAAAACAAAAAAATAACAAATGGTATTTCTCTGTTGTCATTTTAAACCTGAGAAAAAAAGAGGAAGAAAGAAAAGACTTAGATTTGTTTTTATGTCAGGGAATGCCATGAACAATGGACGCTGGTTTCGGCCACCCATGGGAATTAACAATTGTCATTCTAAACCTAAAAGAAAAAGATAAATTCAATTGTTATTTTTCGCTGGGCATTAGTAATAGTCAAAAAGAGATTTTACTTTTTATTATTGTATCCAAAAGAGCATTGTCTTGCTAGCGGGAATTGTGAAAAGAATTAAGATAACAAATATCTGATTACAAGTTGAAGTAATTCAGAGAAGAGACATTTAGCTTGACATCAAGCAGATAGGAAGGGTAGAGCAGATAACGAAAATATTTTCCATCACCTAAAAATGTCTGTGACTTGGAAATGGATATTAAAAACGCAGGTGCAGAAAATTCTTATCTTAGTAACAATGTCAATAGACCCTTGTCAGCTTGTTTTAAGTGAAGCCAGTTCAAAAAGGTTAATAACGATTGTTTAAGAAAAAAATCCCCAAAATTGTTTTGTGAGAAAGAAGATTCACCGGTTAAGTCCAGCCCAGAAAAGGGGTATGGGAAGATGATGTCATAAGACAGAGAGGAATCTCATTGGTTCTGTGAACCAGTGCTGAAAGGGGGAGATGATCAACAGTTGACGTCATGGAAGGAAGACTAATCCCATTGGGTAAACCAAAGGCACCAACAAGTAGCAGCTAACCTCAGCATTCTATTAGTTGCCGAGATGAGGAGTGAGACATCCAGCGTCCGTCAGCCCCACGCCATGGCATGGGCATAAATACAGGGTCCCAAGGGACCAAAGATCAGTTGGATTGGAGTTGCCAGTTGAATTCCAGTCAGCTCCCGGCCCAGAGATGTAACGACGAAGATAGGCACCATGTTGTTTGGCACCAACCGCAGGGCCTGCCGGCCAACCAGAGTTAAAGACAGACAAGAAGAGAAATTGCAGACAAAGTTTTTGAGATTGACAACTGAATGTGATGTGAAGAAGTATTTAATAAATATAAAAGTTTTTATAATAATGTCCTAAGGAATAATGGCTACAAAAACCAGGATATGAAATACACAGAAAAATATAACTATAACAGGAAAAATAGAAATAGAAAAATCTTTTGGTATACACTTCCTTTTAACAAAATGGTTAGCACCAAGTTAGGGCTAAAGTTTCTCAATTTAATTAAGTAATTTTTAAAATAAAAAACACCCTTAAGTTATAGTTGTACAAATAATCTAGAAAAAAATTATTAAAAAACCATAATAAAATCAGCACATAACCCAAAGTAAAAATAATTATCCAGATAATGAAAATAACAACAATAGAAATTTATGTAACTGATGAAATCTAAACAATTGCCCATTGCAAAATAGGTGTCTAACAAATAATATTGTGTACGAATATAACATCAAATGAATACCCAACTATTAAAAGAGTTTACAACAAATCTACTAAGAACACTTTTAAACAACATTGGTATATGCACTTAACTTCCTTGAAAAACAACACGTGTGGCACTATCCGGCCGATTTCCAGGGAAACAACACAATATACACAATATACTCTTCAGGATAATTTCTCATCCCTGCTTCTATCAACTGGTAGTGGAACAGGCATTTCTTAGGCTAATTGAATTATTCTCCTAAGCAATAACAAGGAATCTGGCTGGCCGCAGCTCGCTGCTTCGAACAGAAGTCTAAGTTCGTTATATAAGTCTAGTCAACTTGTTGCCTGTTTTCCGGAATGTTACGGAAATTGCCGAAGTGCTGGGTTATTCTCTTTCAGTTAGCAATTTCAGACTTGTCTGAAAATTCTCTTCTTGTCTGTCTCTTAACTCTGGTTGGTTGATTGGTGACAGGCTTCTCTACGATCAGCACCCAACGGCACGGCAATCATCTCTCTGTCTCTTTACTTCTTCGGTTGCAAACTGTCTTTGGTCATTACGTTTCTGGACCGGGAAATCTCTACCACTCGAGCTGCATCTCTCATTTTGTCTGTAAATTCACTTCTGTCTTTAACTCTGGTTAGCCGGCATCAGGCCTCTTCAGTCGATCTCTGTCGTTCTGACTTCAACTGCAACTTTGTCTGTAAATTCTCTTCTGTCTTTAACTCTGGTTGGCTGGTATTTGGCCTCTTCTGTCAACCTCTGTCATTCCGACTTTGACTTCTCTGTCGCTCTCTGCAACTCAAAACTTTGACTGTAAAATCTTTTGTCTGTCTTTCTCTGGTTGGCGCCCAACAACATGGCGCCTATCTTCGTCGTTACATCTTTGGGACTTTCTCCGAGCCAACTTAAAACTCCGTCTGTAAAATCACTTGTCTTCTTTTTGTAACTTTGGCTGGTCGGCAGGCTCTGCAGTTGGCACCCAACAACATGGCGCCTATCTTTGTCGTTACATCTTTGGGACTTTCTCCGCCAACTCGTCTCGTCTCCGGTCCAACTTCGGACTCTCCTCCTATCCAACCCGAGTCCGAACTCGATGCCAACTGATTTTGGTCCCTGGGGATCCTGTATTTATGCACATGCCATGGTGTGGGGCCAACAGTCGCTGGGTGTCTAATCCCCCGTCTCGGCAACCAATAAAATCCTGAGGTTAGCTGCTACTCGTTGCTGCCTGTGGTTTAACCAATGAGATTAGTCTTCTTTCCATGACGTCAATTGTTAGTCATCTCCCCCTTTCGGGGCTTGTTCACAGGACCAATGGAATCTCTCTCGATCTTATGACGTCATCTCCACATACCAATTTTCTGGGCTGGACTTAACCAAATTTTCTTTTTTTCTCAAAATTTTTCTTTCTCACGAAACAATTTTGGAGATTTTTTTTTTTCTTAAAGCAATAGGTATTAACCTTTTTGAACTGTCTTTGCCCAAAACAAGTTGACAAGGGTCCATTGACATTGTTACCCAAATACTAATTTCTACTCACCTGTTTTTAATATCCATTCTCTGAGTCACCTATATTTTCAAGTGACAAGAATGCCTTATCAGTTTTACCCTGATGTCAGTGAAAACACTTTTTCTCTAAGTACTTTGACTTGGAATCAAAACATTTGTTATCTTTAATTCTTTTCACGAGTCATGCTGGCCAGACAATCAGACACAAAGTGAAATCCCCTTTTCCTTTACCCAGAAAAAATAGCAATTAAATTTATCTTTATGTTTAGAATGACTGTGCTAGCTTTCTTTGGATGACTGAAACCGACATCTATTGTTTCTGGCTTGAAACTAATTTAGTCTCTTCTTTCTTTTTCTTCTTTCTCTGGTCTTCCTTTTCTATTCTTTTGCCGGCCAAAAAAAAAAAAAAAATAACAATTGAATCTATCTTTTAGGTTCAGAGATGACACTTGTCTTTATGGGTGGGCTAAAATCGAAAACAAATCCATTTCTCTTTTCTTTCTCTTCTTTCCAGGTTTACAATAATAGAGAAATATCAGGTGTTATTTTTCGTCCCTGCTTTCTTTTTAAAGATAAAGATTTTCCAGCTACAGTTAATAATTAGTTAATAAAATTAATCACCTCCGTTTTCCTTTGCTCATATTCGGGGGATAAGGAAAATTTCTCTTAGTATGTTCTCTTATGATCTATAATAGAAATTTGAAGACTTTCTGGTTATGGTTATTAATTAATTAAAATTAATTAATTCTGATCCGCTACAAAATATTGTTATATATGTACTAAAACCAAACATCCCTTTCTGCAAATTTTTGGAAGTTAAAGGACACAAACAAAACTCCTAAAGTAAAATGGAAAATTTTGGGAAAAACAAGAATCTGTAAGTTGTTCTATGATATCTGTCCTCTGTGCCTGAGTGAAAAGCTGCAGATTCCCTAACAATAAAGAACTACTAAACCGTAGAGATGAATTGACCGTTTTATGTAAACATCGAAAATATTTTTAAGATTTAATTATGCTTCATTTATAACTTATGCGCCAATATAACATCAAAATTAAAATTTATTTTACTAAAATAAATGACCCACACAATACTTAATTGGTTTTCTGAACTACAATATACCTTAGTATACGATAACGTAGAGATGAATTGACCGTTTTATGTAAACATCGAAAATATTTTTAAGATTTAATTATGTTTCATTTATAACTTATGCGCCAATATAACATCAAAATTAAAATTTATTTTACTAAAATAAATGACCCACACAATACTTAATTGGTTTTCTGAACTACAATATACCTTAGTATACGATAACGTAGAGATGAATTGACCGTTTTATGTAAACATCGAAAATATTTTTAAGATTTAATTATGTTTCATTTATAACTTATGCGCCAATATAACATCAAAATTAAAATTTATTTTACTAAAATAAATGACCCACACAATACTTAATTGGTTTTCTGAACTACAATATACCTTAGTATACGATAATTATTTAATCATGATTCTAAACTAAACACCCCAGACCCTTTACTCATGAGGTAGTACAAAATCTAATTAACAAAAGAAACTAAAATCCAATCTGCTGTTAAAAATTATTGTCTGCCCATTTAAAAAATCTAAGGTCCCACAATGTATCTTATCCAGATAAAATTAAAAAGTGACATGTCTAAACACCAGGTCATCCTGCTTCCTTTCGCAATCCAGATCTTTAACTCCATAGTTACTTAATTCTCATTTTTAATTGACCAATACTGACACACCAAAAAGCATATTCACCAACTACCACTCACTACTTTTTTAAATAAGCATGAATTCATCTTATATTTTAAAAATAAATCATTTTACCATTTATTTTAACACATCACCTGAATAAGAACAGTATTATTTTGAAACATGAACATTTTTGTGTAATGATATAATGCTTTTATAAATCATTGTAATAACAAAACTACAATATATATATATATATATATACATACACACACACATCTGCACACCTTTTTCTTATTTACAGGTTTTGTTCATAGTTTGCAGTTTAGAATCAAAGAATGTATTTCTTGAGAAAGTGATTTTCACTTTCATATTTCAAGGCTTTTTTTCTGGAAATGGTTACTGACATTTCCTTTTCCTCATACACTATTGAGTAATATTTTCTTATTTTCTTCTTTCAGACACAATTCTGACTGATTATTGTTTCACCCAATGTCACATCTGTGCTTAGAGCCAATCAAATCACCAGTTAACTTTCAGATTGTCTTGCTTTATCTTAATTGGGAAAACAAACAAAGAACAAAAATTACTTTGATTGTCAACCTTGTTTTAAAACTGGTTGATCATTACTTGATAATTATCTTAATACTTCATGTGCCCATTTCTTTAATTCTCTTATTTGGATGTAACGCTTTTCCTTACTTGGCAGTTTCCTTTTGTCTATTTTACACAAATCATCAATCTTCAGTTTTCACCGTTTGTTCAAAATTTCGTTCCTATCAAGACTGGATCTATTTTGCTTTGTTTTTATTTTTTAATCGAGTTCTTACTTTAAATAATGGTCTTAATCACCGACCATTTTATATATACAGTTTTATCTGGGTTCCAGAGAGCCGAGTTCAAATTTCAGTTGAATTTGTTTCATTCACTAACACATAAATACCCTTGGGAAAAGTATCAGGTCAATGCAAAAGTTTTTGCCGGTTTGTAAAAGAGGCATTTCAGGGTTCCTGAAGATGAGGCTACGTCAGCAGCTTGAAACCGACTGGACTCAAAACCCTTCTTTTGGCAAATCTACTAACATAAAAGGAGGACATGCCCAAGAACTGTGTATTTAATCCCTTGCAGTTACGGCAAATAATACGAAGGTGAAACATCATAAAAGTTTTAATTAGGTGCAAGACAAATCAGGAATCGTGTATGAAGGTAAAAGGGATAAAAGAGTATTCCCTAACACATCACAAAGGAAGGAAAAATACTAGACAAAAACACTAGAATGTCAGACGTCACAAAAAAAAAAAAAAAAAGAAAAAAGCGACACACAATATGCCACAAGGGATTCCTTAATATAGAAATAAATACAATATGTTTGAGTTTGAGATTTGTTTAACAACATATCAACCTTTGTGAGTTATTTAATGCCAAAAAGGTAGTGTTTTAAAGTACTTTTTTTAATGTTCAGTTATAAGGTTGATTTAATCAGATTTTGATGAATTTTTGTTTTATTTTAGAAACTGAAGATGTCTTCTAGTTTTGTATTCAAAATGTTTAGCTGAGAATATTTTTATCTTCAGAAATGTGTTATGGTAATAATTTTTTCTTCAAGAATGTATTGTTGGTAATATTTTTCCTTAAAAATGTTTATTTTTATACTTTCATAGTGTTTTGACCCTAGTTTGGGGGTTGACTATTTGCTCATAGCTGGGACCCTAACAGGTGCTACCACTTCAGGTCAGGGTGGACCTGGGAACAACAGCAATTAAGAGGTGGTTCCATGCTCCTCACAAACTACCAATCAGAGGCCTTGCTGCCGGATGCAGTTTACTGTCATACCCAGGACCCTAAATACAATATGATAAATAAAGAGAAATGGTAGCAAGGCTGCAGTAGCAATAAGAAAAAAGATGCCTAACTGAATGCCGTCAAACATAACAAGCAGTTGCAGAAACAGAGGAGGTTCAAGGCTCCACATTCTAGACTCAAGATTATCCCACTGGACAATAGTGTAAAGTGTTGGTTTGTGACTGATTTTCCCCAAATCAGCATTCTGATATTTGATCATTGAAATGATGAGATTGGGAACTTTTCACCAACCTCTTATATAATTTCAGAATTCCCTCAATGATAAATGATAACATTTTAGAGACCAAAAAGGACAAGCTCTTTCTCGCATTTGAAAATTTCGACCAATCACTCTACTGCACATTATCTACCAATCAAAATACAAGCTGAAACTTTCATGTCAGTAGTGCAATTCAATGCACAAAAAATTTGTAGGGGAAAAAAAGAGGTAAATAGAAATAAAATACAGAAAAAAATATTATAAAAAAAAAAGATAAAAGAAAAAAGGTAAGAGAAAAAAGGGTGCAATTCACTATAAAGTAATAATGTTTCAAAGGTTTCTAACCCATGACCTTGATGGCAACATCAGACTTTTCCAAAAACTCTAAATTAAATACACAATAATTTAAATAAACAATACACTGACTATTTTTATAACCCCAAATCACACTTAGGTTGTTCACACTTAAAACAATTCACTCCCAAGAAATTGGCCAATCCCATTGTTCCAGAAACTTAAAGTCAAACCAGTCAAATGCAGAGATGGCAACTATAAAGAGCTGATAAGAAAATTTATCAAATAACTGCACTTCTTGTTCAATTTCTTGTTAATAAATTCAGTAGTTAAATTCTAATTGAGAGCATTACAACGACTTACACACAAATACCCTTGAGAAAGATATGAATCCATCTCTACTTCCTCCCGCTATGGTTTGAATAGCAGGACAGACTGGGTCCTATGGCCTTGGTTGGCAACCAGTCTATCACAGAAAGAAATGTCAACCTACTGTGAGAAAATCTTCTGCTTAGTCAGTCGTCAATCAAAAAAATATAATTGCCAGAATGTGTATCAAGTATGACACTTAACTGACTGGTTAACAGTTAATGTCAACATTTTCACAATTTTACCTGTTAAGTGCCAAACAGTTTTAATTAATATGCTCTCCTCCTCCATTTTCTTTTCATTTTTATTTTGTCTTCATTTCTTCCACTCCCATGACTCACACCTGCTTTCTGATTATGTTATTTAGGGAAATAACCATTGTTCTATTTTTGACCCTGAACGTGTAAATGGCAATAATTCGTGTTTATTTTATTGATTGCTTCTTTTGAAATCTATAAAAAGGCAGCTAAAAAGAAAATAATCAGGATTTATTGAAAATTATTCTTGTGTTTTCCCGTTTTACATAGAAAAACCTTGAGCAAACTTGTAAATTCCAATAATTTTGATTTCAGATGAAAAGTAAAAAATATCAAAATGCACTGCATTGATTACATTTTATATTGGCTGTGAATAATTTGCAACCAATGTTTAAAGGAGTTCCAGTGTCATAAAAAACAATTAGACAAACATGGAACGCATTTTTAAGTGAAGAAACTCAAAGTCTAAATTTACCAAAAATTTGCTGATATACAAGTATTTTTTAAAAGTAGTTTCTGTGTTTGGACAAGAAGAATTGGGTCAAATATGGTAGGTTAAGGAACAAATTGGTAAAGCAGACCTCACTGATATCTGTCATGTCAAGCAACATATTTGTGATGCATGTGAGGTCTGAAAACTAAACTCAAAAATTAAAAATACTAGAATTTTATCTTTTCTCCCTCATATTTCATTATCTGATAAAGCTTTAATAAAAGTGAAAAATCTTAAATTTAGAAATGTTTTCTATTTGTTTCTTATCCTATCATAAGGGTTGAAAAAACGGAAATAAATAAAAAATGCTTTAATCTTAAACATTTAATTAAAAAATTACAAGTCCCTTTTTTCATTTCTGATAAAATCATACAAATATTTTTTAAAAACTTTTTGTCAACTATAGGTTTTATATTGTTGTTTTTTCATCAATGAACACTTTGAAACTTAAAATAAGAGTCAAAAGTCGACCACACATTTAATTAAACTAAAAGGGACAATATTTGTCTATATTTCTGAGATGAGGTATTGTGATTATTTACACTATTCACATTGTTTAAACTGTTGTCCCCATCTTTGTTACCATATTTGCAGCGTTTTGGCAGATGTATGCTCTGAGCTTTTTCAGGTGATTGAAATTTCAAGCTGAATCCTTTATTTTATTCACCAAGGTAGATTATTCTAGTTCCATGAGTCATACCTCTTCCAAATATCTCAGTATTAGTTATCTTCCTTTAACTCAAAGTTTTTTGTTCACAGAGGTGAATCCATGTCATGAATATGGCAAAGATAAGGACAACAGTCCAAACAATGTAGATAGCATAAAATGAACAGATACTATCCTTTTATTTGAGGCAGGTGGTTACATAAGAGGATTGTTTTATACATTGATTTTTTTCTTCTGAGTAATGTCCTTATCACTGTTGTTTTTTGTCATAATACTTTGGCTATTTTAACCTCAAAACATTCTTAATAGTAAGCAGGTTATTTTGTCTTTTTTAGAGTTTTCTAGCTTTTCTGAAACTCTGATCCATTTCATCCAGGATGCCTTTTGCATTGATCCGGAATGATCCGCATTTAATCCAGTATGTCTCTTGCACTGATCCAATACGATCCAGTACGATCCACATTTGATCCAGCATATGTCTTGCATTGATCTAGTAGGATCTACGTTTGAACCAGTATGTCTCTTGCATTGATTCAGTATGAACCATACTTGATCCAGCATGCCTCTTACATTGATCTAGTAGGATCCATGTTTGGACCAGTATGACTCTTGCATTGATCAGGTATGAACCACATTTGATCCAGTATGGTCCACTTTTGATCCACTATGTCTCTTGCAGTGGACCAGTATGATCCACATTTGATCAAGTATGTGTCTTGCATTAATCTAGTAGGATTAACATTTGAACCAGTATGTCTCTTGCATTGATTCGGTATGAACCACATTTGATCTAGTACGTATCTTGCATTGATCCGGTAGGATCCACATTTGATCCAGTGTGTCTCTAGCATTGCCTCCACTCACAACTAAGAGAAACTGTCTGCTTTACCTAATATGTTGCGGATTTTACAAGTTGTGATGGGTTCTCTATTCCCCATTCTTGTAAGAAAAAGAGAAATTTGTTTTAAGGAAGAAATTACTTTGTATGCCACAATGTAATATGTGGGTAGATGAAAAGTTCTCAGCCCAACCCACTTCCTAAGTATTAGAACTCCTTTTTTTTTTTTTTTTTTGAAGAGCTTCTTGGCGAGGCTGAAAACTTTTCAGCATCTCATTGCATATCAAGAAAAGAGGAAAATAATATTCCACTGGAAAATGGTCTTTCTTTTGAATTGGGGAAAAAGATATACAGATTCCGTGCTTTGGCAGAGAATCACTGCAAAACTGAATAGACTGTAACTAGTCTGAAAAGTTTGTTTTTTTCAAAACTTGCAAATATATGGAAATCTGGTGCCATCATTTGACTATATGTGACCTGCAAATACCAACATTTGGATTTGATTGACTGATTTGTTTTTTACGATTTAATCAACTCTTTGTGGGTTATTTGAAGCAAAACATTTTGGACTTTAGGGTTTCACTTACAGAAGACTTCTACATAAGCAAAACATTGTTTTTGAGTTTGCTGACTACACAGTATAGTAAGATTAATTGGGCATCGTCTGTACGAAAAAGAGCACCAGGATTCACTTCACCAGAAATTTGGAAACAGCATGTTCTACTGATTGGCATTAGTGCCAGAATCTCCAATATGAACATTTCAGAATATCTGGGTGTCAATCTGAGTAAGATCAGTGCAGGGCATTCAGAATGAGTGGGTTTTGTTTAATGGCATATCAACTTCTGTGGGTTATTTAATGCCAAAAATGTAGGGTTTTAAGATATTTTTTTAATGTTCGGTTATAGTAAGAAGGTTGATTTAGATTTTGATGAATTTTTTTATTTTAGAAACTGAAAATGTCTTTTAGTTTTGTATTAAAAAATTTATTGCTGGTAATAATTTTTTTTTCTTTCAAAAATGTGTTATGGTAACAATTTTTTCTTCAAAACTGTAAAGAGTTGGATGAGTCTAATTGTGATATTACTGACAGGTAGACAATGTTTGTAAAAATAATTTATTAATCATAGTCTTTCTGAAGAAAACAGACTCCAATTCCAATTTGAAGAATACGATTCATATATACTGATGAAATCTTTGTTTCAATTATATAAATGTTCATAACCATTACTTGGCTTGGCTGTCATTTGATAAAAAGATGTACAGTTGTATTTAATTTTTAGTTTTTCAGAAGACTGTATAGCACTAATCTATTGAGGGTAAAAGGTGATGGTAGTAGTTAATATCCAATTGGCCTTGCCTTCAGCTGCATTTGAACATTTAATGTAACTGGTTGTTAATTGACCGATTTGTTTTTTTACAGCTTATCAACCCTTAGCGATTTATTTAAAGCTGAAGCATATTTTGGATTGTAAGAATAATTCTTTTGAATATTGCATTAACAATTTTTTTCAGAAAAACAATGATTTTTCTAGATACAAGTCCTACTATTTAACCCATATCCGGAGAGAGAAGATTGATTTATACCTTTCCTAAAGATATTTGCATGCAACTAAATGCAACACACTCAACTGGAATTTGAACTCAACTCTCTAATTTCTCATTATGAGCCACTATTATACTGTCTGAATATCCACTCACCATTCGGATAAAAAAAAATGACAAATGAGATTGTTTTTATCATAAATCTTCATTATATTCTATTGGAAATTCATTAAATACTAAAACAAGCTAGGAAGCCCCGTGATGACATCTTGGAATCAAACTAACATTTTATGACCCTGCCTTGGAAATGTTTGCTTTACCAACATAACCTGACAATCCTTTGCCTCCATGACAAGCCTAGAATTTTAAGGTGTTCATTTACCTTCATTTAATTTTAAAAGGCATGAACTTTCCTGACCTAACTCTACTATTTCACCATAATTTTCGCGCAAACAACTTTCATAGAAAAAAATGGCCTACTTATCCTTAGTTATCAAAGATGCCAAACCACCACTTGGGAATGGCTCTCAACCTGTAAGAAAAACATTACTTCAAGACTTCCAACAGTGACAACAACTAAAATGGATAACACATGTAACTAAAATAGAAATCAACAATATAATCAACAACCTGATTTTTCACACGATCTTAAACAAAAGGTTAGAAATTAAACCTCTGTCAGTACTGTAAAGTGTAATAACAGTTGGTGGACTTGAGAAGCCTATTTTCCTGAAAAAAATGTTTTAAGAAAAACATTTTATAAATTTCAACTGATAATAACAATATTTAATCAATCAATGTTGAATATTTCCTTGTAAGGAAACGGTTAATTTCACTATTGCCATTATCCCTCAAAGACAGATTCCAGGTACCATTATTAATTTCATTATCAACTTTTTTTTCTTTTTTTAATTAGAATTATTCAAGTTTTTGTGATAATCTCAAATATATTGATACAATAAAAGTCATCCTTCTCAAATCATTATTGAAGGACTAACTTTGTTGAATGGAAAGGTTTGTTAATTATTTCAGTTGCAATCCAAATGGACTTTGTACAATTAATGGTTGTAATTCATACTAAATATTGTCGTGCTTCATTTTTAGAGATGGCATCTCCCATCTCATCAGTGATGTTCTTTCAGGTGCATGTTAAAGACAGGATCAGAAACAACAGAATGTTCATATGGACCACCTTTTTTTACCATTTCCTTTTGTTCCATAAAAGAATGAAGGATTCTAAAGGTATCCAACATACTGTTAAAAAAAGAAAAACGCATGCATACACAAACACACCTAGAATGGCCTCTGATGACAAGAATTTAATAATTAAGTTGCCCTCCCCTAACAGCATAATAATATCATGCTTTAATTTCTAAATTTCTGTAATGATGACTACTGTCCACACCTTTGTTCTTATTGTAATCCCATTTTGTCCTTTGTGACCTCCAGCTTTCTTCAAAGAATTTTTGACTGAAGCCTTTATTTAATCTACAATGGCAAATTGTTCTCATTCCACTACCCATGCTTAGGGATACTGTATCTAGTTCTTATTCAATAGTGCTCAGTTATTGCTTACCCTGTTTCCAATAAGTCCAGATATACACTGCGTAGATCGAACTCACAATGTTACCAAATTCTCAAACAAATGCTGTAACCCCCAAAGCTATTGTGGGACACTTCTGAGTGGAGAAATTGGAGCTTTAAACCTGCTGATGAGTGCTACTGCTACTTGTCACACTTGTTGCTGTTATTCTCTTATTAACGTCTCTTCAAATTCTGTTCAATGTCTCAACAAAACAATGGATTAAAACCAAATAGCAGGCAAATGGTATCATTATAAATCAATTGAAGTGAAAATATTGTTTTTTTTTAAACAAGTGGTACACAGTGAGCGGTTGTTTGATATTATTGTTTACCCCAGAGTCCGACAGAAAAGGAGAAACAATTTATATATGCTTATGAGAGGGTGCTAAAAAAATTTGACCCACTTCCTAAAATCTGACTAAATATGAGAAGATTTTTTTGGAAAGGCTTCTTTCTTTCTCTCTGAAGTGTAGAGGTAATTAAACTCTTGTCTGACCAGATGCCAGACTAGATTAATAGATCAGCATAAAATTGGCAATGACTATCTTTACATCCTGGGGATACAAGAAAGAATGGTCTGCCCATGATTAGAAGGAAGGTGTTGGGCATTTGTCCCAGGGAACAAGACTGTCTTGCCAAGCCTCAGCAAAATACAGAATAAATGAATCAAATAATTCAAAGTTAGAAGAACAAATCAATTAGTTTCCACACACACATTCTTTTTTTAGTTGATCAGAAAGATGAAAAATGCCTAAACAAGTGTTATAAACCGTTGCTCTCATTCATTACATACTAGCAGTATAGCCCGGCATTGCTCAGGTGTAATGAAAGCTTTAAAACTAATCCATGGTCCTGGAGCTCAGACTCTTTGGACGTTGACATGAAAGACTACAATAGTTGTTTCCAGTTAAAGCGAAACCGTAGACTGAAAGAAAAATGAATGGATTTAAGTCAAATTTTGATTTCCTGGTATCGATATCAAATAAGTTTTTCCGTCATAAACTGAATTTTGAGGGCTAAATAAGTCCTCTGAGTAAATGGTATCATGGCTGAGACTAAGAACTACAATTATACCTACTTAGAGCCAAACCCGAAGCAAAAATTAAAATAAAAGGGCTGAAAAAAAATACAGACATACAGGCAGATAAACAGACACACACACAAACATCTTGCCTTTCATATATATATATACATATATGCTGTTAAATATAAGAGACAAAGAATGTCTATTATGTTTAACCATGAGCCGTTCTAAATGTCGTATTTTTGCTTTAATTTCAGTTGAAAATAAAGACAAAAATTCTCCAACATTTGGATAATTATTTATTGGTTCTCTTCTAAGCTTTCAGCTCACATGAGCCATCTTCAGAGAGGTTGTTTAAACTGAAATATTATAAAATCCACCATCACCGACGATTTTATTTTGTATTGACATAAAACTCTGCTTGGCAACGGCAGTAGTTACCAAAAATAATAAACGCAGTTCTTAAGTTTGCGATGTGGTTTTATGACGTCACACCGCGGGATAGCGCGAAATGACAACAAAACCATGTAGTCAAATGCAATGTAATATGTTATTTCCTGTTTTAAAGTTGATTTTATTGAGTGTTGGTTGTTTTGATTTGATGTACATGGCCTCCAATATCTGCAGGTTCCTCTTACTGTGTGTATGAGTAAGGATCACTGTATTGTTGACCAAAATCTGTCTGATATTACCTACATGTTTGTTTTTTTCAGAGAAATGTTGTTTAATAGTACTCTGATCAGAAAGATGACATGTAAGTCTACGGGAGAGCGTGGTTGTAGTAAAACCAATATATGTACTAGGTTTTTGATTAGTATCAGATGCAATCTCTGAATGGGCATGTAAATTGGTACACTACACTGATTTTTTGTAGAGAATTTAGTTTAGTGCTTGTTGGGTTATTAGAGACTATGAGGTCAATTGTTTTAAACTTTTTATAATATATAATGAGTTTAATTTGATTATTACTTTCATATATAATTGATTTTCTGCACTATTGTAAGAACTGCAACCTTGAAACTTCTGAATATCATTTCTTATGTCTTTGTCTATGAGTGTATCAAATTTGATTAAAATCAGACCACTCCTTCTATAACCCAATTTCTTTAATTTTCGATATTTATCGGGGTTTACCTCGACACAAAACCTAGCTAAGAATACTCGCAGACACTTATAGTACAACTGTGTAAATTTTCAAAAAAATCAGTTCAGCTGTTTTGGAGTCTATAGGTAACAAGGACACACACACACACAGAGACAAAGTTCCATTTATAAATAAGTTTAGATACACAACAGCCATAAAAAAAAGTAGACAAAGAGATGTTTAATGTTCATAGCATAAAGAATTAGAATAAATCCTGAATTTAGCCAAAGAATAATTTTGGGGTTTGTATTGCATCTCACCAGGTAAAGATATTGGATCTTTATACTGAGGCATGAATATACTAAAAAGTAATTTCTTTTTTAAATAATCGTTTCACCCCAGGCAAAGCGGTACTGCCACTGCTGCATAGGCGGTTACGTAAGAGGAGAGCGAAGAGAAAGAGGGACAGGTGGCGGCGGCAGCAAATAGATAAGAGAAGGGTAGGAATACAGTTGTGAAGAGAGTTACCTGAGAGTAGAGTGAAAAGGTAGAAGAACAATATAGAGAGAGGGTGTTGGAGAAAGGATGGGAGTCAAGGAGATAAGAAATGACAATTGATGTTGCACTTAAACTATTAAAGATTGTAGCTATCAGGGATGCAAGTATATAAAAGGATGTTCCACAGGTGAGAAGTGCAAGAAAAGAAACTATTTGAGTAGAAGTGGCAACTACATTTGATTGTTTTGACTGTAAAAGGGTGGGACCTAGTTGCCAGTCTAGTAATGAGTAAATTCGTGTAGAGGGGGCAAAAGTTGTGAAAGTATTTGCGAAAGAGATAGAGGGAAGCCAAATCTGGCCAGATACACTGACCTGACATTCCTAATTTTGGAGAAAGAATCTTTTTACACCTTTACACAGCCAATTTTTATTTTAATATAAATAAAACCTGAATATTTAAAAGTCCTTCCCCACCCTAAAAAAGGTTCCCTTTGTAGGTTTTGATGTTTGTTCAACAAGCATTTAATATTGCTTCATACAACCTTTCCTGCTGAAACATTGTCAATATTTTAGAAAGCCTAAATAAATTTTTTGTGCTGCTTCAATTAAATAAAAACCAGAAAATGAAAATAATTAACCAAATAAATAACAAAAAATGTTTTTTTAATTATATTTGCTATGAAAGATTTAAACAAAATTCCTTGACTTATTTGTTTTATGGTGAGGTGTTGGTTTGACAAATATGGGATTCAAAAATAAAATGGCCTTACAGAAAGACAAAAAATAAAGACACACAAGGACAAAAAAATAAAGACGCACAAGGACAAAAAAATAAAGACGCACAAAGACAAAAAAATAAAGACGCACAAGGACAAACAATAAAGACGCACAAGGACAAACAATAAAGACGCACAAGGACAAACAATAAAGACGCACAAGGACAAACAATAAAGACGCACAAGGACAAACAATAAGGGGGCACAAGGACAAATAATAAAAACACACAAATTGATCTTAAAAGCATGCCAAGTATAGTTAGTGCATCTGCACACTATCTTCAATGTCAATATGATTATTGATATGAGTAACGTCATCCAGAGGGAGCTGGGTAGCAATAGGGCTCAACAAGAAGTAGAATCCCAAGTAAAATTGCAAACAGCACAACACCATCCATGTTTTTAAAAAAGACTGCTAAAGTAAAAGTGAATCCCAAGACAAAATCATAGACCAGGACACCAAAGCACTTCTGAGATGCCTTCATCCTTCTTATAATTTGGCAAAAATATATAGATGCCAATGTACACAACAATATCCTGTTTTGCTATGGCTCAAGGCCAACTATCCAAACAGCAAAATCCAGAACAGTGCTCCTCACCAGGAGTTTTGCAAAGCTAACATTATGGCCAGTAGACTTCTGGAACTGAACCCATTAGATTAGGTTGTGCTGAGTATTTTGGAGCAGACTGCTGCCAACAATACTTGTCATTCCAAGGTTGCCATCAAGGAGAAGCCGGCTAAAATGTCCAAAGATTTTGTGGTTAACCACTAAGTCCTTGGATATTTTAGATTGCACAGAGGTGGGGGGTATATCATGTTGAGGCTGTCATTGAAAATAATGGAAGCTACATTGAATCATTTTTTTTATCTTATTTATGAATTTTATATCTGTTGAGTTGTGCAGGTAATAACAACGAAAGAACAGAAATATAAATATAATAAAATGTATTATGGAAGAAAGGGATTTACAAGGTTGGTTAGTAAAATACAGGAAAACAAGGTATTAACGTGTACGTCTCTGTACGTGGTAGGGTACAATGTTCACTTCCGGTTTACAACCGGAAATACACGACTGACTCGTAATTCCCGAACTGTCCGTCGGACTCTCGACACTACCACCATTTATAGTACCTGGAATAGTTCATTATACTTCAAAGGTGGAGAGCGCCCTAACAATATCCTTTTGTATTAAAATGTCTTTTTATGCCAAATAAGCAAATTTCGAAGGTTGCTGAAAGTTTTGCTTCTCTATCTTATATTTATAACATAACACTTTTCACAAAGTGCACAGATACAGCACTGATCCTAAGTAGAAGTGCTGGAAGAGGCACTCTTAGGCAGGCATTTTCATCCAGATGTAAATAATCCATCATTTTTTTTTTACAGTTACTTATATAAGAATTATATAAACAACCATACAGACAATAATTCTGAAATTTCATTAATAATATAAAATTGAATTCATTGTCCCTAAAGTTTATGCATACCAGTATCATCAAAATAATGTGCAATTCTCCATTCAAGAGAATTAACATCACAACAGCAACAACTACATCTAATATTAATAACTACTAAATACAGTAGTACTCTATTAGTACATCTAATATTAATAACTAGTACTAAATACAGGGATGTGTGCTGTGGTGCAGCAGATATTGGCTCTGAACAAGAAATCAGAAAGCTTAGTTCAAATTCCAGTTGAATTAGTTGCATTCACTTATGCACAAATAACCTTGAGAAAGATATTAATCCGTCTCTTCTCTCCAGCTATGGGTTAAATAGAAGGACAGATCGAGTTCTATAGCCTTGGTTGGCAACCAGTCTAGCACGGAAAGTAATGGCAGCCTACTGCAGGAAAATCTTCTGCCCAGTCATGTCTCTTTTAATCCATATTCGCCTAAGCGTGTATAACATATAGCACTTAACCGACTAAATAGTAGGAAACATAATTAAAGCTCCTGTTGGACCTAAAGTGGGAAATCAGTTTTCTATTGTCATGAAGTAATAAACTGATCCCCCTTCAATTAGTACAAATTAATATAAATCACAAACAAATAAAATTAAACCTCCTGTTGGACCTAAAGTGGCAGATCTGCTTTCTATTGTTATGAAGTAATAAACTGATCTGCCATTAATTACTACCTAGTGAAATACGGAAGGATAATTATGATTTCCTGGAAAAATTTTACTTTGTCATACTACAAATGATAGTAACGTCTTCAAACATAAAGGCATTGGATAATAAAATAATGATAACACAGTGTAATTTTATTAAAATATCTGTAAAAGTAATGACCATAGAAGCTAATTTACTGTAACCCTACATTATATTAAGCGGCGTATGCACAGACCATAACCAAAATACTGTACACTATTTTGTGAGAGATTTTGAAAGAGAAAATATTTTTTTTTATTCCTGAAAAATCATGGCTCCTGTGTCCATTGTAAAAAGAAAAGACCAACTGTGTAATGTCCAAGGGTGTAAAGGCCAGAAATTTCATGATTAAATTACGGGATACGACAACAAACTAACCTATTTTTACTATATTGTACAGTAAACACGCATATACACACAGCTTAAGCTGCTGTTGCTACGGTAAAGACTTTCTCCTTCACTCTTTACTATCCTTCTGTTTGGCAAAGGTGAGAGAAAGGCTGAGGAAAGTAGCGTTTAAAAAGATAGAGAGAAAGGAAAAGCTTGTATAGAGAGTAAGTCGCATAACGGACAGACGAACTAAGTAATTAACTAAGGAAGGAACAAGCATAATTATTATATGATTATTAATATAATCAGTCTCTTCTTCCTCCAGGTATGGGTTAAATAGCAGGACAGATTAGGTTCTCTAACCTTGGTTGACAACAAGTTTACCACAAAAAGTAATGGCAACCTACTGTGGTAAAAGTCCAGTCAGTCACGTTTCTTTCAAGACATGATCACCCAAGCGTGTATCATATATGGAACTTATATGACTGACTAAATACAGAACTTTTTTTTTTTTTTTTTTTTATAATCATATTGACCCAAGCAGACATTTTACTACCACTGTTGTGCAGGGGGTTACATAGGAGGAAAGTTATAAAAAAGAGTGACAGGTTATAGGGGGTGTCAGGAAGCAGGTAAGAGAAGAATGAGAATACTGATGAGAGTGGAGTGGATGGAGAAAGGAGCATGAGAGAAAGAATGCAGGCTAGTGAGATAGGAGATGACTATTGACTTTACATTTAAATTCTTGGAGATTGTAGCTGGCAGGAAAGCAAGTAAACGGAAAGGAATTCCACAGGCGGGAAGTGCAAGAAATTTTATCCCGTATTGTTTTGACCTAAGTCAAAACAATACGGTATACAATTCTGTTTGTTAAATTCATGATTGTCCTGTTTAACATATTGAATTAAAAAAGTTAAGAGTATCTACAAAAACTGTCCCCCAGTGTATCTGATTCTATTGGCGATTCAATATGCCAAGATATACCCCACCTTGGTAGAGAGGACAGAATATACATTCCAATGAATCTTCTGCCACTCTTTCAGATTTATTATTTCAAAGAGACTGTAAAAGTTATTTTACATAAAAGGAAAAGTTGAGTTTTATAATTTGCTTG
This sequence comes from Ascarosepion bandense, assembly GCA_037127315.1. Classification (NCBI taxonomy): domain Eukaryota; kingdom Metazoa; phylum Mollusca; class Cephalopoda; order Sepiida; family Sepiidae; genus Ascarosepion; species Ascarosepion bandense. Next base: position 2,154,298 of record JBBBDQ010000379.1, read on the forward strand.
AAGCATTGTGTATATAAGGTGTATGGGTTGGTATTTGACGGCTATCACAATACGTTTAGTATAGTAAAGGAAGGTAAACAGGTGTTGGGTATTACCTATTTATTATTCATTAATATTTCGAGGTCAGAATCTCATCTTCAGAATGGTGGGAGAATTTAACTTCATGTCCATTTGCTGTATGTGTGTGTATGTGTTTATAGTTTATATAAGTGCGCACCAGATACGTGTCACGTGTTATAAAATAACGGATGAATATTCAAATGTAGAAGATAAATCCTGTATTTTTCGTTTTGTTTTTTAACTGTATGTATTTCAACGCGTTCTATTTAAATAAAATAAAACAGTTATGAATTTGTGCGTTGAGAGAAATCAAATGATGGAACGATTATCATTTGAAATAACGTGAGAATCACATATGAATCATAAACAAAATATATTTCCGTTTAAATTCCAGCAAAACAATACCGTCACAAACTCTCAATGGAACAACAAATTACCAAACATTGTTTTATATATATATATATATATTAGATAGATAGATAGATAGATAGATAGATAGATAGATAGATAAGAAAAGTTGCTTTTTTTTTAAGTGCTGATTTCTGAGTCAAAGGCACCAATCATATTCAAAAAGATTGTTAAATGGTGGATATGTTTGTCAGTAGGAAAGCAGTGGATTAACAAGTTGTTTCAGTATGAAGCAATATGAAATGTTGATAGCAGATCTCACTTATATAAAGAATACATTTCTCATAATGCTAGCTGCATCAGTGGAAAATGAACGTAGACAATTGTAGTTGGTGCAGCAGCATCAACAATTTGTCAGGCCATCAATCAATTTGACTAACATGTGTTGGCTGAAAACCAGAAACACCAGCAATAGATACACACAGAGTCCATCAGAAGCAGGCAGACGAAACACAGACCATTTTCCTCGACCACTAAAATTAAGCAATACTGTGTCTAGTGAGGACGAATGGGTGACCAGGTGACCATTATGGAATACCACAAAGTGTAAGTAACCTTTTTTTAGACAATAAGAATTTCCAAATCAATCTTCTGTCTTTATTTGATCTATATCCAACTACTTGAAGAATTTTCCATTGTCTTCAGCTTTAATTCCAAAATAAAGGCTGATGCAATGGTGATGCATTCAAAACTTGACAAAATTTATAACCAAATGATCCTTACCTCGTTTATCTGAATATAACTACCATCGTCTTCAACTCGGATTTTACCCACAGTGCCAGATTTCTTTTCAATGTCGAATGGCTTTATACACTCCTGAAATTACAGAAATAACTGATGGTTATTTTAAAAGAAAAATAAGCAACAAAAATTGTTTAGGTCCATAGTCTTCATCATTTTGTTATCACATTTTAGATCAACAGTCCTACAACAAAGTATTTATTTGTCTATACTTTTGAGACAAGGTAGTATTTACACTGTTTGGACTGTTGTCCTCCTCTTTATTGCCATGTTTATGATGGCCTTCTTTAGGCGCTAAGAATTTTGAACCGAACACTTTATTTCAATCACTGAGGTAGATAAATCTCGTTCCATGTGTGATGCCACTTCCAGATGCCATGTATTTCTAGTGGATATGTGCATTGGTTAGTTCCAATGACTTGACCCAAAAACTTGTTAGTTCAATACCTGGCTACAGCAGTGGTGAAAAAATAACTTAGAGAGTTGAGTTAAAGGAAGATAACTATATAGCATCTGGAAGTGGCATCACACATAGAATGAGAATGATATACCCCAGAGATCAAAATAAAGAGTTTGATTAAAAATTCCTACCACCTGAAGAAGGCCGTCATAAACATGGCAACAAAGATGAGGTCAACAATCCAAACAGTGTAAAATAAACAAATTCTTTTGATGAAAGTGAAACTCAAATTTCATATCTTTTGAGATTTTCTTACAAGAACAACACTTGAACCAAATTTGGACATAGAAATCCCATGGGTAAAAACGATTTAAATTTATTGTCATACTGCCACTTCCTCTCTAAATATTCAGATCACATTATTTATACTTATATAATAGCAATAGTGTCCTACTTCGTACTTCTTGTAGAGCACAGATCTGAAACTCTACCAAATGATGTTGCCATTGGGTCCATGAATTTTTAAGGGCCTAGCTGATTTCCTTGTGGAGAACAGGGAGGGATGCAATCACACCAAACAATGCGGCTGCAGCTACAGTTGCAAGTGAATTTTTGCCTACTAGTCTTTAAAGAACTGACAAAGTTCCAGTTCTCTTACTATTTATGTAAAATCACAGAAGTGGGTTCATGCCTTTTTTAAGAGCTTTAATGTCAAATGAACACAAATTATACTAGCTCGGGTTTGAACTCAGTTTACAAATTCCAATCACTATGAAATTAACTGTTAGGCCACTCCTATTAATAAGGTTAAGTTTTGAATTATGAGATCAAGTACTTTTTGATCATTTAAAACAAAAAAATCTTTTTAAAATCAGAAAAGGTAAGTTTCAAATACTTCAAGATTGCAGTTAACGATTTTGCCTCCAAAATTTTATTTTATCATATCAACTTTTACCAGAAGTTAAAAATGAAATGGAAGAAAATAATTTTGATAACCTTAAGCATTTTGTAAATCAAGAATAAGTGATAAAATCGAGTTATATTTTAGTAAAAAATAAAAAGGGTATATATATAAACTACCGGCCATAATTATTAGGCCACCCCAGTTTTTTTTTTTTTAAGGAAAATGATATATTTCATACTATTTTTAGTATTGATTGCCAAGTGGATAATTCTAAATGAAAATAGAATGGTTCTTTTGTTATTACTTTCAAGATTTTACAAGGCAAATAGCAACAATTTACCCATTGCACCCTGTAGATTATATATATATATATATATATATATATATATATATATATATACACACACACACACTACCAGCCATAATTATTAGGCCACCCCAGTTTAAAAAATAATTTTTTAAAACTATTTTTAGTATTTATTGCCAAGTGGATAATTCTAAATGAAAACAGAATGTGTTTTTTATGATTACTTTGCAAAATTTTACAAGGCAGCCAGGAAGCCTTTGCTTTAGTCAGCCAATAAGAAGAGACTAGCATGGGGAAGAGATCACAAAAACTGTATACCAGAACAGTTCATTTAATGTCCATATTATTGTGCAGTATTAAAAAAGAACCATTCTATTTTCATTTAGAATTATCCACTTAGCAATAAATACTAAAAATAGTATGAAATACATAATTTCTTTTAAAAAAACTGGGGTGGCCTAATAATTATGGCCAGTAGTGTATTTATATATATATATATATAGGAGAGAATGGTAAACCTACAAAAATGGAGAGGATAATCCAAAAGATTTCATCTAAATAATATAAAATATGAAATAGATAAAAATAGATAGCTCAATGAATATTATCCAGAGCAATCTGAAATATTCAAAGAAAAACTTAACACACAATTTAACGGTTATAAATCTAGAATTTATTTTGGTAGTTGTAAAAATTACAATCTGCTTCTCTGAAATGGGGGAAAAATTTTTCCTCACTCTGAAAGAAGCAGGTTGTAATTTTTACAAATGCCAAAATAAATTCTGGATTTATAACTGTTTAATTATGGGCTGAGTTTTCCTCTTAATGTTATATATATATATATATATATATATATACACGAAAAAAATCTAGAGCGAGCCAAAACCTACCGCGGTTTCACACTACGGATCGTCAGGGCAACTTTGCCCTGACGATCCATAGTGTGAAACCGCGGTAGGTTTTGGCTCGCTCTAGATTTTTTTCGTGTGTCTTTGCTCTACTTTTGTATATCTTTTGTACTTTGTATCGAGCACTTTTTCTTGTGGTTGGTTCCGTTTGGGTTTTTTTTTCTTTACTGCGGAGTATTGAATGTTTTGTTCTTGTTCCGCGGCTTTCTTTTTTTTCTCCCCATTTATCCGACGTCTCAGTGCACCGGATTATAACGGAATTAGGTTCTGTTTGTTAGTGGTTTTTTTGAAGGTTTATCTTAGTATAAATTTACAGCCTACATACTTACAGAGTCTATTTAGTTATTATTTTGATTTTTATATATATATATATGTCCACTAAATGGTTACTACCATTCCCATTTCATCGCATCTAACCCTATTCCTCACCCCACCTTTAAACTTCCTTACTCTCCCCTTTTACTAAACCTGAAGAAAAAAAATCCAGCCATTAGGCCATAAAAAGCTATACCCTATTTTTTAATGTTAAATCTGTCTACAAAATTCCTGACAAGTTCATTAATCAACTCTGTACCCATTCACTCTTTTCAAAATTTTAATGGACAATTTACAAGACTTATTCCCTTGTTACTAACCCCACCTACATCCCACCAAATATAAGAAAAGAGACTTTCCATTCCTTTCCACACCACCTGATGAGACATTGTCATTTCAATGTCAAAATAAAATGTACACTTTGTAGTGGATAAAAATTTGTACATGTTCTAAACTATAATTTATAATATATATATATATATATATATATATATATATACATACATACATACACACACCAAGTATAGGGTAGGTATGGATGGAATAAAATTGTGTATCCAAAAGAAAATACTATTCTTAAAAAAGAGCTCAATACAAAGTAGAGCAAATGATATTTATTTAGAATTTATAACATAAATATGTTATAATATCACTACAAAAATAGCAATTTTGTTTCAACACCATGTCTTATCGAGTGATTATGCTGATTTAAAGTTGAAGAGTTTTAAATGGTTCAAAACTAGCCAAACCCCCTCAATCAGGGAGACATTGTTACGTAGTCAGTGGTAACCAATCAAAATACAAGTAATTTCTAATTTGAAGAACATAAGAACAGACTCTAAAAACAATTTATTGGGGGCATTAATGCTAATATTTGATAAAAAAAGAAATCAGCATAATTGATCAACTATTAGCTTCACTTTACAATAAAAATTGAAATTTATCTTATATATACTAGCAGTATAGCCCAGCATTGCTCGGGTATAATGAAAGCTTTAAAACTAATCCATGGTCCTGGAGCTCAGACTCTTTGAACGTTGGCATGAAAGACTAAAAAGCAATAGTTGTTTCCAGTTAAAGTGAAACCGTAGACTGAAAGAAGAATGAATGGATGTAAGTTAAATTTTGATTTCCTGGTATCAATATCAAATAAGTTTTTTTGTTATAAACTGAATTTTGAGAGCTAAATAAGTCCTCTGAGTAAATGGTATCATGGCTGAGACTAAGAACTACAATTATACCTAGTTAGAGCCAAACCTGAAGCAAAAACTAAAAGAAAAGGGCTGAAAAAAAAAAAAATTACAGACATACAGGCAGATAAACAGACACACACACACACACACAAACATCTTGCCTTTTATATATATATATATATATATATATATATATATATATATAAAATCAATTTTCTGCACTATTGTAACTTGAAATTTCTGAATATCATTTCTTATGTCTTTGTCTATGAGTGTATCAAATTTGGTTAAAATCGGACCACTCCTTCTATAACCCAATTTTTTCGATTATCGATATTTATCGGGGGTACCTCGATACAAAACCTAGCTAAGAAGACTTGCAGATGCTTATAGTACAACTGTGTAAATTTTCAAGAAAATCGACTCAGCCATTTCGGAGTCTATAGGTAAGGGATACACACACACACAAAGTTCCATTTATAAATAAGTTTAGATATATATTATGAATTAATGTTAGAAAGTATGAATTTTAAATTTTAAGTTTAACAAGGCATTAGATTTAGATTATTGTAAATTTATTCAGATATGAAGTGAGAAAAAGAGACGTACACATATACAAATATATAGATATCCACATACGGACAAATATATACACATACAAACATATATATATATATATATATATATATACAGAAACTTTTAAACTTTTGATTTTATCAACATATCAATTTATCAGTTAAACGCCTGGAAAAACATCTGTAAAACATCTGTAAAGGCTACAATATTGGATACAAGAACAAATATATGGATAAACAAGGTCAAAACAGACACAGTCATATTCCAGTGCATGAACAAATAAACATAGTTAAAGATATATGCACGCAAATATACAAGCAAAAAGCAGAATACATATGCGACTAAAACTCCCCAAAACATCATATACAAAATGAAAACACATACATGGATCTACTTATATACAACATTTTGGTATAATACACGCAAATAAGCACAAAAACACTCACACATAAGCCAACACACACATATATACAAGAAAATAAATATATGTATAAACACACACACATGGACATATGAGCATATATACATACAAATACACATAGAAATATAAACAAATATATAAACACACACACACAAATACATATACATTTTTTTTTTAATCATATCACCCCAAGCAAGACGATAATGCCACTGATGCACAGGGGGCTACGTAAGAGTAAAAAGAATGGAAAAGAGAAAGCCGGAAACCACATTCTAACCAGGGAACAAGGGATGAGCCTCTTCACCTGTTCAATCGACGTGGGTGGAGTGTGAACCGGGCAATAGTTTAGTCTATCTACTCCAATTGAAATAAATAAAAAAAGAAAAGAGTGAAAAGATTGGAAAAGAGAAAACCGGAAACCGCATCCTAAACAGGAAACAAGGGATGAGCCTCTTCACCTGTTCAATAGATGTGGGTGGATACACATATACATTAGCATGTGAGTGCTCAATCGACTGGTGAGAGCGTAAATAGTCATCCGCAGACAGTCCTGTTTCTCTGTATCACAGCTCATCAGTACAGTTAGACATCTAATTGCTTCCAGCCAGGATTGAAACCCAACCAATTTGATATCAGTCGAAGATTCTGCCAGTAAGCTATTGGCATACAGTAGAGGAAGGCAGATTTTAGCGTGTTATATACACAATGTAAACACACACCAGTAGCCAAGAGTGTTCAAATATATATATGTTAATAAATATACATATTGTCCTACATAGATGGCAAGACTTGGAGTTTCATGCACGATGCAATCATCAGGCATTGCATAATGGATAAAACACTGAATCATCCCATCGACGTAGAACAATATGTGTATTTATTAATATATTTATATAAAAATCACTGTTTACACTACATTGAGCACTGTTTTATTAACACCTGAATCCTGAAAAATAATATAATACATGTGTGTAGCCTCATATGTATATTATTAATTCATGTAACTATATATATATATATATATATATATATACACACACCTACTACCAGCCTTAATTATTAGGCCACACCAGTGTTTTTAAAAAGTGATGTATTTCACACTGTTTTTTAGTATTTATTGCTACGTGAATAACTGTAAATGAAAATAGAATGGTTCTTTTGTTAATACTGCACAATGACATGTGCATGAATTTATAAATATTTAATAATTACCTATATTGCAGTTTCATCAATGAAAGAATGAAGAAAATTTAGGGTGATTTGAACGAGTTCATCTTTGCTTCCTCACCTTGTAAAATTTTGTAAAATAATAATAACAAAAGAATAATTCTATTTTCATTTAGAATTATCCACTTGGCAATAAATACTAAAAATAGTATGAAATACATCATTTTCTCTAAAAAAACTGGGGTGGCCTAATAATCATGGCCAGTAGTGCATATATATATATATATATATATATATATATATAAAGAAATAAATAATGGTCATGTATTGGTTATGAAAAATGCACTTTTTGAAGTAGAACCTTACATTTCATCACATATTTGGAATTCTAAATTCTTTCATCTATTTGAATCAGATTTTGATTTCACAGTGGATTGTGTTAGGGATTAGGATTTTTAACTTCTCTCTTAAACTTGCTTCTATTTGAGGAAAAAGCCAAACTAATTAAACTAAACTATGGAAGGTTGAGTGGGTGAAAATTTGGCCTTCTAAAAACATTCAAGTCACCCACAAAGCAAAAGGAAAGGAAAAGTAGATAGCAGATAAAGTGTAAGTCCAATAGTTTTTATATTCTAGAAATAGTTGAGGTGGTTTTTACACTGAACTTATGATTTCAATCAATTGAATTGGATAAGTGATTAAAAAAGAAAACAAATATTCAATTCCTTTCCTAGAATTCACTGTTCTGAAAATATGGAAGAACAATGTCAGAGATTATGAATTCAAGGAGAAAAGCTTTAACAAGTCATATAAAAATGTATAAACCTGTTGAGTTGTGCGGTAATAAATACGAACAACAGAAAATTATATTAAATAAATGTATTACGAAAGAAAATAGTATTTACAAAGTGGGGTTAGTAATCATACAGGAAACAAGGTATTAATTGTACGTCTCTTCGTACGATGTAGAGTCCGATTATAATCACTTCCGGTTGACTACCGGAAGTATCCGACTGACTTGTTAGCACAGTTCCAATCACTCTAGCACTGTGACATTACCGCCAACTATATTTAGTTGTCCCTCCACTAAGGGCAACATGTGATACATGGTCAGTTATAAGTGGGGTTTCCGGGCTATATGGCCTGGCCAAAAAATGTCTGTCTATTTTTGCACAGTCGTGATTCTACCCTTCGGCGGAACCACGACTGGGCTACTGCTCTCGGCTCTGAAGCAGAGAGCGCCCCCCCCCCCACCCGAAGGCAGAGAGCTGACAGTGTTGCAGTTGCAGAGGCAAATGCCAACTGACGTTACCGCCAACAAAACCGAGGTCTTGACACTACCACTATTTGTAGTACATGGAGTTCATTTATCATTAAAATGGCAGAGAGCACCCTAACAAAACCACAGGTTGGCTCTCTGAGTGTTGACAAAAAACAAAAAAAAAACAAAGGTTTCTGGGTAGATATTTGCAATAGGGATTAGCTTGCCACCGTAGCAAACCATCATACTCAGAAGTGGTTAGCCATTATTCTAATTAGGTACCACCACAGGATGTGTATTATGGTGCAGTAGATATCAGCTCGTAATGAAAAATTGGAGAGCCGAGTTCAAATTCCAGTTGAATTCGTTACATTCACTTATGCGCCAATACCCTTAAGGTATTAATCTGTTGCTTCTCCCTCAAGCTATGGATTAAATAACAGAACAGATTGGGTTATTCTATAGTCTTGGTGGGCAATCAGTTTACTGCAGAAAGTAATGGCAACCTACTGTAAAAAAATCTTCTGCCCAGTCAGTTATGTCTCTTTTGAGACATGATTGCCCAAGCATGTATCACGTACTGCGCTTAAGTGACTGACTGACCACCACAGATACACGATAAATAATTATTTAAATGAATTTTTAATAATGAAAAACCTTTTTTGAAGATTTTATTTTAGTGTAATTTCAAGTTAAGCCAATAAACAAAATACTAATCTGTATTTCGGACTAATTTAAATTGATCAAAATGAGTTTTAGTTTTGAAGTTTGTAAAATTTTTTAATTTAGAGCCATTTTTAGCAAACTGATAAATATTTAAATTTCTTTATTAAAAAACATTCCAAAAATAAAATATACTTTTCTGAAACTTTATTTGAGGAATATTAGCCAATTTAACGTATAATTAATCTGATTTGAAACAATTATTATATTTTTTAAGTTTAAAATACAAGATTTTTTTCTTTTTTTAAAAAAAAATAAAGACACAATGGTACCTTGTTTATTAATGTCGACAGCTTTTTAACAGCTCTATGACAGACAGATTTTTATCTAAGAGAGCTTTAACCTTAAAAAAACAACTGAGGAATATAACAAGAATGTCTTAAGTACGCGGAGATCTTAAAAATTTTTAAAATATTCTCTGTAATTTAATGTTTTGAATTTTAGAAAACTTTTGGCTTTAAATTTACTATAGTTGTTGCTCTTATTGTCTGATAGTGTATGGTCTGATTGATAGTGTATGGTCTGATTGATAGTGTATGGTCTGATTGTGTATGGTCAATTGTAGGTATAAAATTTGGCATGTTTTTGCATATACAAAAACAATTCAAAATTCTTAAAATATTGGGACCAGGGTTAGGTTGTAATTAGTTTTTCGACATATGATTAGTAAATATAGTTTTACTTAATAACAATATTTCCTCAGAGTTACACCATTGAAACTGAATTTTAAAAGATTTAGAAACTTTATAAATTATTCTAATTAAAAGAAAAAAAAACATGAAATCAAATCTTGTAAAAGTTCATTTAAAATTTTTTTTATGAAGACAATATTGTCCTTAACATATACATTATTCATAAAAGCAATTAAAAGCTTCTCTAATTAAATAATGTTTTAGTTTTATTGTGTTATTTTGTAACTCGGAGCAGATTTTTGATAAGATGGTCCGATTTTTTAGAAAAAAAAAAAAAACTACCAGTGATTTAAATTCTCTTTGTTTTTAGCTAATATAGTCACTAGAAATCATCATGTTGAATTTCTCAAGTTTTCATCAAATTATGTAAGGGGGTGAAACATATATAAAAGAAAAATATTTTTTCCAAGATTTTCTAATAAAAATCATTTCTAAAATAATTTAATTCATTTGTGAATAAGTCCTGAAAGTTTCATTAAAATCCAACTTTTGATTTTTGCAAGAATTTCTAAATTAATGTGTCTTTCACCGCAAAAAGACACTAAAATGTGCTGTGCTAATTTATAGTGCATCTGCTGATGCAAGGAAAAAGATTTTTCATCAAAATTTCAAATATTCTAAAAAGGAGTAAAAAATTTAATTAAATACCCAAATAATATTTTGATCTTTTCTCTTAATAATAGCATAAAGATTTTGATGATAAAACTTCATTTTTGTTAAGCTTGGAACATTTTTTCATTGCAGAATGCTGATTTTTGGCAATTTTGTGGAAGTAACTAATTTTAATGATAGCTTTGAGCTCCACTATCCTAAGATTAATATATTTCATTAAATTAGTCAGAATGTTATCTAAAGTATAATTTTTTATATATAGAAAATAAAAACTTGATATCATGATGATGGATGTTCTGCATCTGAAACAATTATTAATTCTGGTATTAAGTAAATCAAGAACTCAGAAATTGATTAAATATAGTCTTATATTTTACTCAAATATAAAAGAAGAGTGGTTTATATACAGTACTGTGCAAAAGTATTAGGAAAAAAATATTTTATCTTTTATGAGGCATCAAAATAAAGTTTAAAAATCACCCCTGTTCTAACACTTTTGCACACTACCGGTAGTGTGCAAAAGTATTAGGACACAGGTGATTTTCCTAAAAACCTCACTGAAATTCAAATACGGGATGAAAAGCCAAGTAAATTGCTAATAAATATTGATTATTTAAAACTAGGTGTAAAAGAAATGTATTAAAAAGAAGTTATATTTAATTTTTCCTATTTTCTATTAAACAAGTTATTTTGAAACGACTCATTATTCTATTATCCTTGGATATGACTGACTTTTTTCTTATTCCCCGCTCTTGAATTGATAAATCTAATGTTACTTTGCAAGACACACTTTGGGAACAAATACAAGCTACTTGGCAGGAGATACCATTAGATACATTGAAGAAGCTTGTGATGTCAATGCCTGACAGAATGAAGCCTGTGATCAAAGCAAAAGGCTATTATACTAAATATTAAATTTATTTTGTAACAAGTATTTTTTTTTGTTAAAGCATTTGCTGAGTAAATCAAATAAAATTATTTTAATTAAAGTGTTTATTTTCTGTCAATATGCCTTATAAAAGATAAAATAGTTCTTGTCCTAATACTTTTGCACAGTACTATATATATATACTAAGTGCAATTGGTAAATTGTCACAATTATTGTATTATTTCAAAGCAAAAGGCTATTATACTAAATATTAAATTTATTTTGTAACAAGTATTTTTTTCTTGTTAAAGCATTTGTTGAGTAAATCAAATCAAATTACTTTAATTGTTTTCTGTCAATATGCCTCAAAAAAGATAAAATAGTTCTTGCCCTAATACTTTTGCACAGTACTGTATACACACACAAGGTCAGATCAAAAAATATCAGGACTGTTGCTGTGGTAATGGAACTAAAGTATGCAAAGTGAAAGAGCTTGGCACAGAATGGCCCTGAACTCCATCATGCATGTACACAAAGTTAAAACATTCTTATTCACCCTGTTGTTTGTAGCAGTGCCTGAAAAGAAAGTGTGTAGAGTGTGGTTGTCTCACTGCACAAGAGAAATTCCATTAGTGACTATGTCTAGTGCAGCAGCTTTTGGCTAAGTACAAAATTTTCCCAAGTCCGAAAACCACCATAATCTCCAGATATTGCCCCCTGCAATTTTTTTCTCTTCAAAAATCAAATCCACTTGAAATAAACAAAATTTTAAGATGAACAGGAAACCTGAGAGAATGTGACAAGATAGATGCTTGCCATCCTGAAAAAAAAGGAGTACAAGGAATGCTTCCATCAATAGAAACAATACTAGATAAAGTATGACTTCAGAAGGGAATTGCTTCAAAGGAGATTGAATACTGAATTGACATGTCTTGTAGTTTTCTTTTTATAGCACCAGTTAACTAAGTTACAGCTGTACTTGCAATTTAGACAAAATGCCAAGAATTTAAAAAAATAATATGTGGTAAAATATTGTTAAAGAAAATGTAAGTGCAGAGATAAAAGCAAATATCCACTCGACAAAGTTTGTAAAACTGAAGGAGTTATTTATAAAGCCGGAGTTCAAGATACAAATAGACAGAGAAATTGTATGTAGGATGCACTGAAGGCAATTTTAAAAAATGATGGTACAATCATAAGTTAACATAAGCTTTAAAAACTGTACCAAACTAGCCAAAAAATAAAAAAAACATTAATTAAATAGTAAAAAAAAATTTTTAATTAAATATTCAAAAAAATATTTCATGCAGAAATTAGAAGAAAAAATGGCAAAGATCCTTATGTAATTTGAAATATATTAAAAAAAACAGACTTTGCAACAGTGGTGATGTCTGCAGATTGTGTCAAGAAGAGTTTGAGTTTTGTTTAACGGCATATCAACCTCTATGGGTTATTTAATGCCAAAAAAGTAGGGTTTTAAGGTATTTTTTTTAATGTTTGGTTATAGTAAGAAGGTTGATTTAGTCAGATTTTGATGAAATCTTTTCTTTTAGAAACTGAAAATATCTTGTAGTTCTGTATTCAAAAATGTATTGCCGGTAATATTTTTTTTTTCTTCAAAACTGTATATTTTTCTATAAAAGTCTATTTTTATAGTTTCATAGTGTTTTGACCACAGTTTGGTGGTGGTGGGGGGGTAACTATTTGCCCATAACTGGAACCCTAACAGGTGCTACCACCCTGGGTCAGGGTGGACCTGGGAACAAAGCAACTAAGAGGTAGTTACATGCTCCTCACAACCTCTCAATCAGAGGCCTTACTGCCGGATGCAGTTTACCGTCATACCCAGGGACCAGTGTCAAGAAGAGAAGTTGGCTATAGTATCATTTCCAGAACAAGAGAGGTTGCTAAACAAAAGGTCCAAAATAATGTCCAGATGTATACACTTTAGAAAATACATTTTGTGCTCGTACAAACTCAGAAGAAAAACACTGATTAAAATGTTGACTTGTGTGTTTATATTTTTTTTATGTCAAACCTACATGTACAGTATCTTATCTTCTTTCTATAAAGATCATACATAAGACCCAAGGAAAACTAAACAAAATGTTTTGAACAGATCTTAATATTAAAACAATAGTTGCAAAAAAGAAAGTAATAAGGGGACAATTGTTTTAGTTCTTGTTGGTGTTCTTTAAACCATTCCAGGGAGACAAGTCAGATTTGGCGATCCAAACATGACTTGGATATGGAGGACCTGAAGGAGACTGCCACCACCTTTAAATTTGTTGTTTTTCATTTTTTTTTTTAATTTTTTCAGTGCAATCTTACACCCTAAACTTTCCGATTGCCAAAAGAAATTTGGAAAAAAATTTCAATATTTCAACAATGGGTGGGGGGCACAGTTTTTCATCCAACCTTATAGTAAATCGATCCTGTGCAATTAACTTTTTTTGCTTGTGCATATTCAACAACTGAATCCTTTGCGAAATTTTTGAATAAAGCCATTCTTGGAGTTTCCGAGGAAGATGTCATCGTAAGAACTGAAGAAAACTTGAAAAAGACAAAGACAAGAGCAACAACTTGTCCCAAAAAAAAAAAAAAAAAAAAAAAAACTACCCCAAAATGAGTGGTTCCAAAATGGAGGATCGATTTACTATAACGTTTTATGAGAAAATGAGCCCCACTAAAATTGTTTAAATATTGAAATTTTTACAATTTTTTTTTGATAATTGAAAATTTTATATAATAATCGAAAAGACTGCGCTGAAAAAAGTAAAAAAAAAAAATAAACAACAAATTTAAAGGTGGTGATGGTCTCCTTCATGTCCGCCATGGATATTTTATTATATTCACTTGCCACAGAAATGAATAAATAAGGTATTCATAAATGAAAATATTTTTATAACCTGAGCATAATTCTTCTATTTTGAGCAAAACTCAAACTAGTTGTTTTTCGATTACTTCTATGATTACTTGTACTAATGGCCGCAAATCCTAAAAGCAACTGCAATATTTGGTTAACTAAAATTAGTTGATCCATGCTATTGCAGTTGACTGTGTTGCTTATCACATGCCATTGATCACTGCATATCACTGCATATCAAGCCAATGCATCAGTCTGTTGATGCTTGCCTATATAACATGAGAGCTGCTACTCACTCCAGGTTTTTCATCAGTGAAGTTTACTCCTCAAAGTGTGCACAATAATCTTACTAGAATATATCATCATATTTTCTAGTAGAATTTTTATGCTTGCCTTGAGGAGTAAACTTCGCTGATGAAAAACCTGGAGTGGGTAGCAGCTCTCATGTTATATAGGCAAGCATCAACAGACTGATATTTTTTGGAGTAGATAGACTAAACTATCGCCCGGTTCACACTCCACCCACGTCTATTGAACAGGTGAAGAGGCTCATCCCTTGTTTCCTGTTTAGAATGCGGTTTCCGGTTTTCTCTTTTCCAATCTTTTCACACCTATGTAGCCCCCTGCACATCAGTGGCATTACCGCCTTGATCGAGGTGATATGATTAAAAAAAAAAAAAAAAAAAATCAAATTCATAAATAAATTCTGTTTACCCAGGATTTTAAAAAAATGTATTTTATTGATCATTTTTTTTTAATATTCACACTTGGATTAAGCAACTAGTCAAACTCTGTTTCTTGGATTCAGTATTGATTAACCAAAAAAATAAAAAATACATTCAATCAATTTTTGGAAACTGAATGAAACATTGGAAATTTCTGCAAGAAAAATTAATTAAAATTATGACAAAAGAAAAAAGAAACATTTATTGATTATGTCAGCAAATAATGATAATAGTTTCCCCATTTTCCCTTTAACTGCACGTATTTATTTTAATTTCCAAAGAGTCGCCACTGGATGAACAAAGACATTATTCCAGCTGATTGGTCATTGCCAATAAAAGAGCCTTTCATACTTGGAAAACATGCAAATGGATCACAAAATATCGATAGATAATCTGATTGGCTGACAGTTACTCTCGTCAGGTGTTTGTAGCTGCACCAGACAATTTGGGACAGATTTCATAAAATTTACTAAAAATAGATAATCTGGTTGGCCGACATTTACATTAGTCGGGTGTTTGTAGCTGCACCAGACAATCTGAGACAGATTTCATAAAATTTAACAAAAATAAATAATCTGGTTGGCCGACAGCTACATTCGTCAGGTGTTTGTAGCTGCACCAGACAATTTGAGACAGATTTCATAAAATTTACTAAAAATAGATAATCTGGTTGGCCAACAGTTACACTCGTCAGGTGTTTGTAGCTGCACCAGACAATTTGGGACAGATTTCATGAAATTTACTAGAGAGAGATAATCTGGTTGGCCGACAGTTACACTCGTCAGGTGTTTGTAGCTGCACCAGACAATTTGGGACAGATTTCATAAAATTTACTAGAGAGAGATAATCTGGTTGGCCGACAGTTACACTCGTCAGGTGTTTGTAGCTGCACCAGACAATTTGGAACAGATTTCATAAAATTTACTAGAGAGAGATAATCTGGTTGGCCGACAGTTACACTCGTCAGGTGTTTGTAGCTGCACCAGACAATTTGGGACAGATTTCATAAAATTTACTAGAGAGAGATAATCTGGTTGACCGACAGTTACACTCGTCAGGTGTTTGTAGCTGCACCAGACAATTTGGAACAGATTTCATAAAATTTACTAGAGAGAGATAATCTGGTTGGCCGACAGTTACACTCGTCAGGTGTTTGTAGCTGCACCAGACAATTTGGGACAGATTTCATAAAATTTACTAGAGAGAGATAATCTGGTTGGCCGACAGTTACACTCGTCGGGTGTTTGTAGCTGTACCAGACAATTTGGAACAGATTTCATAAAATTTACTAAAGATGTATTTATAGGTAAAATTATATTTATTATAATTTTGTATTTAGTTTCAAATTTTATAAACTTGATTCCCAACCATCTCTTATCTTTTTTTCGACATAACCAGTACTTTTTTCTTACTGTAACACCCTGAGCACCAGTGGCATTTCTACCTTGCTTTGGGTGAAATGATTAGAAGAAAAAAAAGTTTAAATATGCACAGAACTAAAAGTCTAGTAAAATCCTAACAAGGGAATGGCTATCAATGTTTAAAATGAGTTTAGATTTTGGTTGGCACTTAAATTCACCACAAAGAAAGGAACAAATTCATTCCTGTCTCTGCTGTTTTATCTCCATATATTTTAACAAAAAATGTTTTATAAGGAAGAGGCAATGAGCACCTGTTATTTTCTGTCTTCATAGTTTAAAGATACGCAATGTTATAGCAATTTGAATGTGTGATAGTTTCTGGGCCAAATTGGAATCAAAAGGGTGTAATAGAGCCAAAATTATAAAACGCCTAATATAAGTAACTGAAAATAGTCCTAAGTGGATATGGAAAAAAACAAAAATTCTGTGGAACGTTTCAGCAAACATGACACAACTGACTGTGAATGCATAATGAGGTTCATGATGCATTCTCAGAATGCAAAGTTTGCCATCTTGCTTTTTTTTTTTCGTAAATCTAATTTCATCGTTAGATATTTGAACTAGTGTATCGACAACACACTAGCATATCGTTATAATGGAGCCTCACATCAGTGGGGGGGGAGTCCACTGTGCAAGTGAAACTGTTGAAAGGCAGGCCCCGAAACGGTGCATATTCTTTCCTGATGACCTCAACTTAAATATAAATTTGAGATGAACACATTAAAAGGAATTTAATTTTGGTCTCCATATTTTGGAATGTGCAAGTTATTTTGTTTATTGATTACCTTAAAAAAGAACAATCAATAGCAAATATTATATAGCATTATTGGTGTGTTTGAAGGAAGAAATCACCAAAAAACAGCCACAAATGAAGAAGAAAAAGTGATCTTTCACCAAGACAATGCACCGTGTCACAAGTCAATCACAACAATGGCAAAATTATATGAATTGCACTTTGAATTGCTTCCGCATCCACCCTATTCTCCAGATCTGGCCCCCAGTGACTACTGGCTGTTTGCAGACCTCAAAAGAATGCTCCAGGGAAATAAATTTGGCTCCAATGAACAAGTGCTATCAGAAACTGAGGCGTATTTTAAGGCTAAAGACAAATCATTCTACAAAAAAGGCATAGGATTGTTAGAGAAACATTGGAATCAGTGTATCACCCTAGAAGGAGACTATGTTGATGAATAAAGTTGAATTTTGCCTAAAAGTTGTTGTTTTATTAGTTAGGCCTGTGATTTATTGAGTGAAATGTGATGACTGGAGGGGGTGAGGAAGGATTGTAATCATTAATATAGCTTAACTGGATACTGTGTTGAAAATCCAAACTTTGATATTAAATTGGGATTGTATGACACCGAAATCTGAACTGACTTGGCCATCATAATTGGATAGGTAAAATCAGAATTTTAAACAAAAGGGACAGTGGAGAATATTAAAAAATCCTTAGAGAACTAGAATTACTGAATGAAAACTTTATTGGACAGTCCGCCTGATGAGCCATATAATAAATCTTACCAGAATTCTGATAATGTTTTATAAATTATTCAAATGTGTTTGATTAACTATGTCACAAAGAACTGTTGGAACTGCTAGGTAACCTTGACATATTTGGGAAGGATATTAGAATATCCCAGAACCTATATTAGCTGTTATTTTCATTTGGAAATAAGTTGATTTTGCGATCTTGGTTTCAACCTTTAGGTATCTTCAGGTGTTTTATATCAAGTTGATATAAAATGCCTGATGATGCCAAAAGATTGAAACCGACGTTATGTAATTGACTGACTACCAAATGAAAATATTTAAAAGCTCTACATTATATATGTATTGAGCATTTTTAATACAACTGTATACTAGTTTAATTTCATTTGCAAAATTTTTAATAAAGTGCTTATATACTTTTGGGACATATTCAGTTTTACAAATATACTGATTACAAATTGACTAAAGATAAAAACTACAATTAGATATACAAAGAATGCTGAAATCTTGACAGTCCAACCCACTTCCAAAAATTGACCAAATGGTTTTAATCATTTTTCAGCACCTCCTCATACAAACTAAGAAGATATAAAACACCATGAAAAGCCTTTCAATTTGTGGTGCTATCCAACTGTATATAATTCCTATCACAAATTATATCATTGTTGTTTTTGTAAACTATATTGATGGAATTTGTCTAAAATAATCTTTTTTTCTAAATAAAGCCTAAATGTATGTAGAACTTGTTTTCTTTATAAAAACAGGATGATACTTTGACTTTAAAAATAGTTAGGTAGTCTAATTATTCTACACATTTTTAAGTTGAAAAATATAATTAACTTAAATAAAAGATAAACAAAAGTAAAAGAAAGTGAAGGACATTTTAGTAGTTGATCCACTTTCTTCCCCATTTACAAATAAACAATTCTTTTCATCTTATAAGTTAAAAGGTTTTTTTGTTTTTTTCCAGAATTTATCATAAACAGGAGGAAAAAACAATGATAACAAGGATTTAAGGTGAAAGAACAAATTTTAAAAAAATGTTATTATAGGAAATAACAGAAAATTTTTTTTATTCATTTAATTTTTTTGTAACTTATTTTTAAATTTATCACTTATCTAAAAATTGTATATAAAATCTAAAATATGCTACAATAAATAAATACTCATAACACAGAAACACTAAAACACAAATTGATCAAAAGAATATATTTTTGAGCTCAAGTATTTTACAAGAAACATTCTAAGTAAATAAATGCGTAGATTAGGACATTATTGGTTTTAAAAACCGTTGAGAATATTATAGTCTTTTTTAAAAGCTTTCTTTCTTTTTCTTTCTATGCTGAATATTTGTTTACAAGCCTTACAGGCTTACATCCTCTCTTTTTGCCTTCTGACTCTCTTTCTCTATCATCTCTCTCTCTACATTCGATTTTCTCAGAGCAAACCTTAGTGAATTTATTATGTTAGTGTTGCTCGACTCATTAGAATATTAATGAGAGAGAAAGAGTGACTGGTCGAACTCTGGGGGTGTATTCACTGTGTAAAGAGCAACTTTTATGTAGGAGACCCACAGTGCAACCAGAAAAGCAACGAACGTATTTACACACATTTTTGGAGAAAGAAGAAGAAAAAAGAAAAAGACCGATAGAGAATTTTTGGATAATTTCCAAATGTTACAATATACATTTCTGTACAATCACCAAAAATGGACAAGCTTTTTTAACATACATGTATTGAGTGGATGGATGAACAGATAGAAAGAAGGACGAACAGACGTTGATGTCTGTCACAATTCATAAGAATATATATACACATGTGTGTATGACAGAATTTGGTTTTCTTATATATTTTTTATTTAAAAAAAAAACCAAAAAACCAACAAAACAACCTGTTGTCAAATAACTTCACTCATAAAATATATAATCATTTAATCTAAATACAATATTCAAGAGATGAGGATAATTTTTCGTTTCAAAAATAAATGAATGAACGAATGAATGAAATTCGACATCAATAATACAACAACAAAAAAACTATATTTAAAAAAGATCAGGACGGGTGATAGTGCATGTGTATGGAGGGTAGTCTTCCTTCGTGTAATTTTTTACCCCCAAGAGTTGGCACTATCATTTAAGAAGAAATATACTAGATGCTGTGGAGGCTGTCATCTTTTACGCCTAGCACTGTTTTATGACAAATCATTATCAGCAACACTAATTGCGACCACCATCGCTGTCTTTCAGTTCCCTAGTCATACAGGTTGGATCTTCTAAAATCATTCCACACACGACAGAAACAGAAGAAAAGCCACGCAAAAGAAAAACAGACGACAAAAAAAGACGGTCACATTTAAATAATACTAATCGGAACTGCCATTTGCAGATGAACTTAGAACTATTGGTAAATGCTGACACAGTTTTCCCTTTCAGCTTTCAAAGTGGGCAAAAAAATAATTTTAATCAATAATAGTATAAATAATTCTATATAAAACTGCTGATAATAATAATTAATAATAATAATAATAATAATAATAATAATAATACTGCAAGCACCGGTTTCAGAAATAATAATCAAGAATAAACGGAGAAAGGCAAAAAAAGAAAGTGAAAGTTGATAGCAGTAATTGGCAGTTTTCCCTGGACAAATGAATGAATCGGTACAAAGTAAAAAAAAGCTATCAAAAAAGAAAACAGTTTAAAAGAAGAAGAAAAAAAGGAAAAGAAAAAAAAAGAACCCATTCACGCCAATATTATTGCAATTATATGTTCAAATAACAACTAACAACCAGTTGTACTTGGTGGTACTACCAAAAATTAGTAGTGCTTTTTTTTTCAGCTGCTGCAGCTAAATTTGTCAAAGTGTCTTTTTTTTACCATAATACGAACGGATACGGGAACTGTTATTTATATAAAAATATCATATTTTCAAGTCGAATACTACTTATTTACAACACCCTACTTTTTTTTTTCATCTGCTCAAAAGAACCCGAATTCAAGAGCATTCCCAGTTGTGACTAGCAAAGCTCAAAGTAGTTTGCAATCCAAAACAACAACCAACAATAAAACTTCACCACCTGAGGAACGAATGGGGCTCTGTATTTCGGGGGTTTCATCAGTCATCGGTGTTCAAACGGAGGGAATTAACTGTCTCGGACACGTAAGAATGAAAATAACATTTTTTTTTAAAATTTGTTTCTATTATTACGACTATTTCTCAACGTTCGGAGTGATCAGTAAATCAGGAATAGATTTTTTTCAACACTTGTAAATTCCATTCATTCATCTGGCACTCCACTCCAAGAGCAGAATTTTTTTTACTATTTTTTTCGGCATTAAGCAAATAAATTTGTCAAGTATTGTTTATTATTTTAATAAAGGTTTATATTTTTCAAAAACATCAATTTAAAATCGAATTAAATATGCATTTTTAAAAATTAAAAGACAAATTTTAACTCGTTTAAATTATTAAAATTACAGAAAAAAATGTTGTTAGCCTAAAAGAAAGCATGGTTGGTATTTTAACATCATGAGAACCAAATTAAAGAATATTCAATAATTAATTAAATGAAAGGCCCTAAAATAAAACCAAAAAACTAAGAGTTGTAAAGAAATGCTTTAGGTAAGAAGAATAAAGTTCTGATTTTTTTAGATTAGAAAACGACAAAAAACATTGCTACATTTAATTAATTCTTTGATCTTCAGAGTAAAAAACATTGAAAAAGATGTTTTTTTCCAATTTTTGTCAGCCATTCAAAATTTGGCAACACATCGATAAATAATTTTTTAGTGTTTTTTTTTATGACTCGAAGTAACAATAGCTGAAGTACTTTAAAAATAAAATAGAATAATTAATTTATCTATACTTTTTTTTTCAAAATGCAAAAAAGAAAGCCAAAACCAAAGTCTTTCTTTTCACCTTTCGGCAATCAACTTCCTCGTGACTTTTGAACCACGTTTTAGGTAACCTTTTCTTTGTAAGTTTTTTTTTCTAGCAAAGAAAACGTGATCATTAATTGTCTACTCAGTTATTAACTAGAACGAGTAACTTAAGTATTGTAAGGTTTATTTTTTTGTTAAATTGTGTCTTGTACCTGTGACGGAGCGATGAAGTCGTCCAGGTCCGTGAGGAGGACGGCCCCACTGAATTGTTGCCGCTGTCGTATACCGCCACTCACCGCCATCTTGCAATTAATATTAACCAATCACGAGCGACCACTGTCGTTTGTGCAGAATAATATTTTGTTGTTGCTTAAAAGCGGCGCACAAACTTGTCAACGTGACCCTGCTATAAAGTATGGGTGCTCATTAGGAAATTAATAAACATATTTATTTTTTTACACTTTTTTAGTTAGCATTTTACTTTGATTAAATCGTATATAGTTATTTAAAATTATGCATAAATTTTCTTACTCTTAAATATATTTCAATTATATATCTTTCTCCGTTAATAGATTTCTTGTATTATTCAACAATATAATAGAAAGACTAAAGTTAAAATGTATGTTACGTTTTTTTCGTGGAAAATTTCCCTCCATACATTTTTAAATTTATAGATTTATTATGCAGTTGTGAAAACCTTTTTCATTTCTCACTAGAAACTTTTGCATGCGTATACTCTCACTCACATACACACACATGCAAGGTGTGGCAGAAATACTTTCCAAAAATATCTGTTTTACCTGAGATGAGATATTCCATTGTTCTGATAACATGTGGCATTACTCTGCAGCAATAACACGCTTGTATTAACAACAAAATAAAATATCCCATAAGTATATTGGGGCGATAAAGGTTCTAAAATAATACTTTTTTTGTATTAGCTTTCTTGGATATTTTTATTTAGAATTAGTATTCTTTTTTACTAGATGTGGCAGTAGAGTTATCTGTACAGTTAAAAATTGTTCATGCAGCAAATATAATCAGTCTTCTTTTATATGCCATGTACCTTCAGACCGTGATTGATCATAGTTCTCCACAACTTCCAGTCTCTTACCTCTAAGCAGTGTTTGACATTTTACAATCCTTTTCTGTCACAACTCTGTCACAAATTCTTTTGGTAAATTTTCTTCTGCTCCTCACTTGTTCAATACATCTTCACCAAGACCACTTTCTTCATTATATGTACCAAAAATTTCAACTGTTTCCGAATTTAACAATAAGAATCCCTTTAGTTCCATTTTTTTTTGTCCCATATTGCTATGAAGATTATTTCCCATTGCTATGAACGTTTCTTATTTTTAGCAGGTACTTGTGTTTGAGTTGCTATCTCTGTGTTAAGTGTAAGAAAAGGGAAAAAAAAATGATTGACCAAATCACAGACAAATATTTAATTTACAAACACACCAAATAAAATATTTACAAATATACAGTTTGACATTCAAATCAAGAGACATAGAAAACGTATAGTTTACTACTGCCCTGCGAAGTGTTAGAAGGAAGAGAAGGGGAGGGAAAGCCAAATATCTTTACCCAGTTAAGTTGGCAGGGAAGTTAAGTGCTATATTTTTTTGGAAATCCTCAAATGAGTATATAAAGAATTATTTTAAGTATGGTCAATGAAATAGTCAAAAAATATGTATTTACCCATATATTTCCATGAGGTTCTCTTTCAGGTTTTTTTTAGTCGGCAACTTCTATTAGATCCTTTTGGCTGGATATAAATCCTTGAATCAAACCGGAGTTGATAACATCAGCAGACCCTGGTAGCAACTGACTACTCTGCCCAAAACCTATTTTTATAGGGCCTAACACCTAATTTGCATACTTCTAGAACCTTTCAAACTCTCTAGATTCTACTGGAACATTCTAGACCCTTCCAAAACGTTCTATTCCTAATTTCTCTATTTTTATGACTACTTTATGAATTAAAACTTTTTGGGAATGACACTTAGGACTCAATAGAATCCATTACTATAACTTTTTATACATTATTAATATTATTTTTATATATAAATGCATTCTCGTAACACTCTGTTTATTATTTTTTTAAACAGTGAAATTAACAACAACCAGCCTTTAATTGAAACATGTGTACCTACTAAAACTAATGTTTATACTAATAAGAAATTATGTCAGATATAATAATCCTTTAGAAATTACTATTGCTTATGTTTTGGGTATGAAACTGAAGCTAGCAGATCTAGATTCATAAAAGTCCCAATGTGAAATGTGCTTTCCTTAAATAGGTAATTCAAAACTTGCTCTGACAGACTGGTTGCCATAGACTAGCTGGTAGTGGCACACATTGGCTAAAAAACATAGTTTCCTTGATAGAAAAAAAGGATGCAGTTTCAATTCCTGTTGAAGGCACAATTCAAAAAGGAAAGAAAAATTATGTATAGCCATTGTGTGTGTGTGTGTGTGTGTGTGTGTGTGTGTGTGTGTGTGTGTGTGTGTGTTTACATGTTTGCCACATGATTGGGCTGAAATTTAGATATCCAGTTGTTGGGTGGCTAAGTCTCCCAAGAAGGGTAGATACATATGCTACCTGAAATTTAGATATCTGGTTGTTGGGTGGCTAAGTCTCCCAAGAAGGGTAGACACATATGCTACCTACTGTATCCTGTTACTGAGTCACGAAAAAGAGAATATGTTTTTTTCCTTGCTTTCATAGTACTGAATATAATAGTGATATATAGTGGGCATTCTGGCAGAAAAGTGGGGTAACCCTTTCAAATTAACCAATGCAATTACAAAATCATTATCAGTTTTTGGCCATACAAATAAAATTTGAACAAAAAATGAACAATCAGCCATTTACTTATTTATATAGCGTTGTCTGGCTTGGGGCCATAAAATATTTGGTGAGAATCAAACTTATTTCACTAGTATAAATAAATATAATAATAGTAATAGCCCTTTTCAATGGTGCCACTTAACTTAACTATAAAAATATCAACTCCTTCATGAATCATCGATGGTGCGGTGTAGATATAGAAGAATCCAAAGGAGTATCCTGTACATAAAGTGGTAGGATAACTCTAGGAGAGCTCTAAATATATATGTATATAAATACATATAGAGCAAATATATGTAAAAATTAAGACAGACATGTTATTCCATGGTTAAGCGGAAGTATAGGCCTATTTCAGGTGAACCTTCATCAGTTTCTGTCTTTATTGTACAGAAGATTTTACATATATATATATATATATATATATATATATATATATAAACTATTAAGATATATATAAACTATTAATCATTCAACTGAAATATAACTCAGTCAAATGCAGGCAAATGTTGATTTTTGGAATACAGTGCTTAATGATTTTCTGACAAGCCGACATATAGGCTAAATATTCCATTTTTTAAAAATTTGTCTAAAACCATTCTAAGCAAAAGTTTTATAGTGATAAACTGGTAATCAGGTGCTTAAAATTTGGTCAGTTTCATTGTTTACATGCATTTTATATGTACAGGCAATGACTATGAGCCTTTGTAAGAGGAGTAGCCCAAAGCAACTTGTAACAGAAAAGACATGCAAAAATATTCATAAAATAAATAAACCTACCAATACATACATTTTATTTATGCATTTATTTTTATAATCATATCGCCCCAAGCAAGGCATTTTATTGCCACTGTTTTGCAGGGGGTTACATAGGAGGAAAGTTATGCGAAAGAGTGACAGGTTATAGGGGGTGTCAGGAAGTGGGTAAGAGAAGGATGAGAATACTGATGAGAGTGGAGTGGAGTGGAGTGGACGGAGAAAGGAACATGAGAGAGAGGATGCAGGTTAGTGAGATAGGAGATGACTATTGACTTTACATTTAAATTCTTGGAAAGCAACTAAATGGAGGGAATTCCACAGGCAGGAAGTGTGAGAAAAGAAGCTGCTGGAGTAGAATTTGCATTTACAATTTATTGGTTTCACAGTAAAAGGGTGGGACCTAGTTGCTAATCTTGTGGCTCGAGTAAATTTATATATAGGGGCACCAGTGAGCTAAGTTCATTAGAGCAGAAGCTGTGAAAGTATTTGTAGAAGAGACACAGGGAAGCTACATTGTGCCAGTGAGAAAGTGACTGTATCTGAGCTGCCAAGTTGGGATCTATCACATTACAGATTCTCTGTTGGATTTTGTCAATGACACCTACCTAGGTGGATAGCAGGAGTACCCGACCAGATATGGCAGCAGTATTCAATTCATGGGCGGATGGTAGATTTATATATGTGCAGGATTGTTTCAGGTGGAAAAAAAACTTCCTATTCCTACATGTTGTTAAATAGGGAATTATAAAAACAGTATGAGTTCTTAAAGCAAAATCTAAATCCTGGGGTCAACTTCTTGCAAAAAAAACATTTCCACTCAACATTTCCAGAGCAAATGTAGGTATATTTGTCTACTAGCAGTAGAGCCCAGTTTTGCTTGAGTGTAATGAAAGCTTTAAAACTAATCCATGGTCCTGGATTTCAGACTCTTTGGACATTGGCATGAAAGACTAAAAAGCAATAGTTGTTTCCAGTTAAAGTGAAACCGTAGACAGAAAGAAAAATTAATGGATGTAAGTCAAATTTTGATTTCCTGATATCGATATCAAATAAGTTTTTTTCATTGTTGCCTTTTATATATATTATCGATTTTCTGCACTATTGTAAGAACTGCAACATTGAAACTTCTGAATATCATTTCTTGTGTCTTTGTCTATGAGTGTATCAAATTTGATTAAAATTGGACCACTCCTTCTATAACCCAACTTTTTCGATTATCGATTTTCGATATTTATCGGGGGTACCTCAACACAAAACCTAGCTAAGAACACTTGCAGATGCTTATAGTACAACTGTGTAAATTTTCAAGAAAATCAGTCAGCCGTTTCAGAGTCTATAGGTAACAGACACACACACACACACACAGACAAAGTTCAAGTTATAAATAAGTTTAGATTTAGATTAGATATTTCTGAGATGAGATATTGTAATTATTTACATTATTTACATTGTTTGGACTCTTGTCCTCATCTTTATTGCCATATTCACAACATTTCGACTGTTGTATGCTCTACCCTTCTTCAGGCAATTGAAATTTTGAACTGAACAATTTATTTTGATCACTGAGGTAGATTGTTCTTTGTCTTCAAAGACATGTGGCTTTGTGGATAAAAACATTGGTTGGATTCAGTGACTTGACCCAAAGAGTTGTGAGTTCACTACCTAGCTAGAACAGTGGAAAACAAAATATTTAGAGAGTTGAGTTAAATGGAGATAACTAAGACATCTGGAAATGGCATGGCTCATGGAAAGAGAACAATCTATGTGCAGGCAGTGCAATGATTAGTGACACAAAAAGAGAAATTGACAATCTGATTTCAAATTCTTGCCAAGTTTATTATGTTCAATTTCACTCTAATCTCTTCTCTGCCTCCAATTATATAATAACAAGCTATGTAAATAGCAGGGTAGACTGAGCTCTCTTGCCTTGAGGTAGCATCTAGTCTAGGAGAAGAAAAACTGAATTTAAAACCAGCCTGAAAAGTGATCAGGCTTTCTTGTTTAGGCACATCACTGCTGCTAAGGCTGCAGTAAATATGGTGCCTCAATGGGTTCAGTCAGTCAGTTAAGTGCCATACTTTATACAGGATTTGAACGATCATGCCTCGAAAGAGACATGACTGACTGGGCAGAAGATTATTCCACAGTAGGTTGCTATTGCTTACTGCAGTAGACTGGTTACCAGTCAAAACTATAGAACCCAATCTGTCCCATTATTTAACCCATAACTGGCGGGAAGTGATGAATTGATACCTTTCCCAAGGGTATTTGTGCTTAAGAGAATGCATGGAATTCAACTGGAATTCGAACTCGGCTCCCCGATTTGTCGTTCCGAGTCGATATCCATTGCACCACAGTACACATCCCTCTATGGATTACAGGACTCATAACATGATATAATATGAATATATGAACCCAATTTTTCTAGTTTGAAACTAGAAAAATCCGGTTCAAAAAAATGAAAAATGAATTGGGTTAAAAAAAATGAAAAGAAATTTTAAACAGTAAACTATATTGCCAAAGGTTTTTAATTTCATAGAATTTGTTTTCATTTTGGTTTTGAAAGTTTCTCTTTAAAAATCTAAGAGAAGACACCATAGTTACATCATACATTTGTAGAAGTGCTGAAAAGTTTTAAACCCAACCCACTTTTCCAAATCTGAACAAATATAAAAAAAAAAATATTGTGGTTGAGCTGACAATCTTTCAGTATCCTACTGCATAGTTATTTACTAGCGCTAATGGTAATATTAACTATTTCCTTATAAGGAAGCATTTATTGCCCAAAAATGCCAAAACAACTTTTCAGGAAAATAGATTTCTCAAGTCCAGAAGCTGTTATTGCTCTATCCAGTATTGATAGAGATTTCCTTCCTAACCTTTTATTTTAAGTAGTGTGGAATGTCAACATCTTGATTATGTCATTATTTTCTCTTTCAGTTGAAATTTATAAAATCTTTTTCTCAAAACAATTTTTCACAAAAATAGGTTTCTCAAGTCCAGAAGCTGTTATTCTTTCCAGTATCGATGGGGGTTTCCTTCCTAACCTTTTATTTGAAGTAGTGTGGAATGTCAACATCTTGATTATGTTATTATTTTCTCTTTCAGTTGAAATTTATAAAATCTTTCTCTTAAAACAATTTTTCAAGAAAATAGGTTTCCCAAGCTGTTATTGCTCTTTCCAGTATTGATGGGGGTTTCCTTCCTAACCTTTTGTTTGAAGTAGTGTGGAGTGTTAACATTTTGATTATGCTATTGTTTTCTTTTTAAGTTACATGTGATATCCATTTTAACTGTTGCTAGTTGTTGAAGTCATCAAATGATGTGGTTTCTGTCATTCGGTACAGTTCTTTGTTTATGAGTCTGTAGTGACAATCCTCAAGGCCATATATTCGTGGAGGGAGACCCTAGTGAGAAACAAATTCATTCCACACACAGTTCAACTTGTAAAATTAACTTTGGTTTATTTGTTAGGCTTTTGCCTGTTCAGCATTCTGTGACCCTGTGTAACACTTTATCAACACTGGATTTTTTGTCATATTGTTTGTCACCATTGATTTTAATTTTTGTTAATATCATAACCTTTTTTTTTAAAGCATCACCCCGAGCAAGGTGGTAATGCCACTGATGTGCAGGGGGTTACGTAAGAGTAAAAAGATTAGGTAGGAGGAAAGTAAAGAGAAAGATGCACCAATTAGAAAGGAGCAAGAGAAGGATGGGAATACAGGTGCGATGACAGTTGTAAAGGTGGAGAGAAAGGAAAATATATACAGGGGGTTTTGAAAGAACTAGAGTCAAGTGATTAAGAGATGGGTATTGACATTGCATTTAAATTCCTAGAGGTTGTAACCATTAGGAAAGCAAGAATATGGAAGCGAGTTCCACAGGCGGGAAGTGCGAGAAAAGAAGCTGAAGGAGTAGAATTGTCATTTGCATTTGGTTGATCTAACTGTAAATGGGTGAGACCCAGTTGCCAATCTGGTTGCACGAGTAAACACCTGTTGCAGGGGCACCAGTAACTTAAGTTTGTTGGAGCAGAAACCATGAAAGTATTTATAGAACAGACAGAGATGGCTGGAATCAAGCTAGTATTTATAGAGAAATGCTTCCACTCATTTACCAGCAGCCAATCACAGCCCAAGCAATGGATTATCCCACTTGAGAACAATGAGATGCTCCAGGGCACCATAAATAGCTCTCTTTCTCAAGGTGGATTTATTAAGGTCTCAGATTGTTCCACAACTGAGTGCTTATCTTGACAGCAGAACTATTCTATACCTGATGAAGGCTAGAAGACACAACAGCAGAAACTTTGGGATAATAATAGTAAAAAATGAGGACAATATTCATGTGTAGTTAATAACAAAATATAAAAGTTAATATTGGTATTTAATTACAAAATGTAATTACAAAAAACAAGAGAGATAATTTACTAGAAACAGAATTTTGCATGGACTTTATTGAATCTACTTTTGTTGGTATGCATTAATTTGATTGGTCAGAAAAATCATGAAAAAAAAAACTAAATTCAATTCTTTTTGAGCCAAGAGATCAGGGGAGGTAATTGGCCACTACATTTCTAATCTCATAAAGGTTTTTTTTATTTTTGAAGTTAAGTATTGTGAAGACTGATATCTTCATCTCTAGGTTAACAGCTGATTAGTTAACTTTTTGGAATGAACCATGTCAAAAAGAAGGATTTATTAATCTTTTCTATTTCTTTCTTGAAACATTTTGTTTCAATATTTTCTGTGTTCCTAGCTTTTTAATTCTATCGTGGGAATCAACGTACTGCATGTCTCAGAAAGGAAAGCGAAATCACTTGTCATTTTTCAGGCTTTCTTTATATTTATGTAATCTTTAGCTATAAAAGAAACACGCCTTGAATTAAACTTCAGGAAGACTTTTTCATGACAACAAACAAAGCATGGCCATAACTTAAAATTGAGAAAAAAAATTGAACATGTGACTGATTTCGTATATCTTGGTCACAAGTCATTTTGCAATGACAAAGATGTTGCGGTAAAACACTGTCGGTCCACACTGTAAATACTTTATCTACCAGATTCTTTCATACAAACATGGGTGTCCCGCAAGGTTCTATCCTAGGTCCTACTCTTTTTCTGACCTTTGTCAATGATCTTCCTGATGTAATCGGTTCCTAAGTAGGCATCTATGCAGATGAAACCAGCATTTACTCCCATCTTAATAATAAAACTGCCAAGGCTGACAAAATAAACCTGGCTGCTGCTCTTCAAGAGGACCTTTGATTTGTGGTTAACTGGGGCAAGAAATGGCTTGTAAATGTGAATGCCTCCAAAACAAAACTGCTCTCATTTAATCACCAGAGAGAAAATGATTTTCTTTGCTGGAAACTTTTGCATCTATTTAATATGATATGCGAAAGTCCATTCTCTGGTGATGAATTTTGATTATAGATTACTAGCATCATAACCCGGTGTTGCCCATGCAACTCAGAACATTTTAGTAGTAGGAGAATAGGCCATTTTTTTTTTTTTTTACATATTTTGTTTTTGTTTGAAAAAACACTTCTTTATTTTTTTTTAATATTTCTTTTGTTTCAAAATTACAGGGAAAAAATATTCACATTTTTTTTTGTTGACCAAATGAATTTTTAAAACCTTGGACTAAAATTAAATAAAAAAGGCTCATTTTTTTTGTTTTTTTTAATAAAAAATATTTTAGTTACGTTTCACACATGTGATTTGATTTCTGTGACGTAATTTAACAATCATCTTAGATCTTAGATGTTTTACGGAGCAAAAGTGCGAAAGGGAAAATTGCTGAACTTAAAACTCAAAAAGTATGTATCGACCTGGCTTCCCTGTAGATATGTGTCCCTAGAAAGTTTGAATGGTGTAGCTTAAAAAATGTAGGCATACATAGGGAACAGTCACACACAGACTCACAGATTGCCTTTTATATATAAATAGATTACTTTCTTGTTTACAGATCCGATGATCTAATACTACAAACAGGGTTGACTTTAGGATTTACAGGGTGTAAGATGAAAACATATTTTGTGGGTACCCAGGTATAGAATTGAAGCAATAATAGAAAACTGGCAACATTTTCCCTTTAAACGTTTTTCAGGGAAACAAATGTTTAGATTGTTTTATAATTAACATATGTTTTTTCTTTTAATCATGTCACCCCAAGCAAGGCGTTAACGCCACGAATGCGCAGGGGCTACATAAGAGAAAAAGATTAGATAATAGGAGAGAAAAGAGAAAGATGAACCAGTTACAGGAGGTGTCAGAGAAAGGAGCAAGAGAAGGATGGGAATACAGGTGTGATGACAGTTGCAAAGGTAGAAAGAAAGGAAAAGATATACAGAGTGATGTAGAAAGAACTGGAGTCAAGTGGTTAAGAGATGGGTATTGAGATTGCATTTAAATTCCTGGAGGTTGTAGCCATCAGGAAAGCAAGAATATGAAAGCGAGTTCCACAAGCGGAAGTGTGAGAAAAGAAGCTGCTGGAGTAGAATTGTTGGCTGCATTTGGTTGATCTAATTGTGAATGGGTGGGACGCAGTTGCCACTCTGGTTGTATGAGTAAACTCATATGGCAGGGGCACCAGAGACTTAAGTTCGTTGGAACAGAAGCCATGAAAATATTTGTAGAACAGACAGAGGAACGCCACATCCCATCGGTGAGAAAGTGACTGGAGTTGAGCCGCCAAGTCGGTACCTATCACATTACATTCGAATATAGTAACAAAACAAAAAACAGTATAAACAAAAATGTGTGATTTACTGTTTGGATTTCTGGGATGAGGATTTATTATTCTTGATGTTATTTTCTTTGGGACTTGGGACTATTATCCTCATCTTTGGTGTTATCACAATGTTTCAACCCTTTATGATCAAGTCTTCATCAGGTGCTTGTTAATCTGGGTAACCTTTTGAGAATTCCAAACTGAAGCCTAGACATGGACAGCAGAAGAACAGTCTACTTGTTTATATTAAATAAAGGATTCAGTTTAAAATTCTCTGGAAAATGCCTGGATGGACTGAAGAAGGTCAGAGGGCACATTATTTGAAACATTGTGATAACAACAAAGATGAAGACAATAGTCTGAATCTAAATAATAAAACATTAATGGCATAATCATTTGAATATAAATGGTATAATCATTTGCTGAAAAGAAATTACATGTTCATTTGGTTTGGTTTGTTTTACGGTATATCAACCTAAATGGGTTATTTCATGCCTACAAGATTTTTACAATAGATTCATATGAATAGAATATGTATTCTTTGTATGAAATCAGTTTGTAGATCAGGTTTGATTGGTGGATTTTTGTAAAGAGGGTTTTGTCGAGAGGCATATGTATTACTGGTATATATATTTTTTCTTCAAAAATATATTGCTGTCAATATTTTTTTTCCTTAAAAAATGTGCTGCTGATAATATTTTCTTTTCCCAAAAAGTATTGCTGAAATTTTCACTATAAAAATCCATTTTGATACTTTCATAGTGTTTTTACTCTAGTTTTGCGGTTAACTCTTTACCCATAGCTGGGACCTCTAACAGGTGCTACCACCCCGGGTCCGGATGGACCCGAGAACAACAGCAATTAAGAGATGGTTCTATGCTTCTTAAAGCTTCCCAATTAGAGGCTTGCTGTCAGATAAAGTTTATCGTCAAACCCAGGACCCATGCCAATGATATCCCATTGAAGTAAGGTTTACCCCTTTGCAGAGGTGCAGTTGGTACATTCTGAAGTTCCAACCAACAGGGCAAGAAACTGCAGTGAACTCTATAACATATAAGACGGTTAAAAAAAATATTATATAAAAATTAGTACCTTTAGTTTTTATAATTGTAATTGCTTACTTAGCAAATTACTAAGCATTAAACTGATTAGTAGGAAACTTATAAATGAAGATTTGAGTTGGAGTTTTGTTTAACAGCATATCAACCTCTGTGGATTATTTAATGCCAAAAAGGTGGGATTTTAAGGTAGTTTTTTAATGTTCAGTTATAGTGAGAAGGTTGATTTAGTCTGATTTTAATGAAAAGTTTGTTTTTATTCTAGAAAACTGAAAATGTCTTCTAGTTTTGTATTCAAAAATGTTTTGCTGAGAATGTTTTTTCCTTCAAAAATGTGTTATGATAATAACCTTCTCTTCAAAAATGTATTGTTGGTAATATTCTTCCTTAAAAAAAGTGTATTTGGGGGTTAACTATTTGCCCATAGCTGGGACCCTAACAGGTGCTACCACTCTGGGTCAGGGTGGACCTGGGAACAACAGCAACTAAGAGATGGTTCCATGCTCCTCACAATCTCCCAATCAGAGGCCTTGCTGCCGGATGCAGTTTACCATCAAACCCAGGACCTAAATAAGGATTTAAATTGACTGTTTAAGAAACTGTTTTTTTAAAACAAGGGAGATAATTGTTCTCTACACCATCAATGTTTTAAACCATGTATATTTGGAACAAGATTTCATTTTTCTAATGTATCAAATCTACTCTTTTGTAAATGGTCTAATCTATTTTGTTTTTATGGCAACTTCCAGTTGAATTCCTTGCATTCACTTATATGCAAATACTCTTGGGAAAGGTATTAATCTGTCTCTTCCCTCCAGTTATGGCTCAAATAACAGGACGGATTGGGCTCTATAGCCTTGGTTGGCAACCAGTCTACCGCAGAAAGCAATGGCAACCTACTGCGGGATAATCTTCTGCCCAGTCAGTCATGTCTCTTTGGAGACATGACCGCCCAAGCGTGTATCACGCATGGCACTTAACTGACTGACTGAGTGATTATTTGACACCAAAAAGCAAACATTTCTCACATTAACAACAAAATATCTCATTTGTAAGTGGGGAGGGGGATCAGGCTGCTAATACATTGCTCTTTTGTTTTGTGATAGCTTTTTTTAATATTTTTTACATTTCATGATTTAAAAAGTAGAATTTTTTAATGTAAGACAATAGCATTAATTGCATCAATGAAAATCTTAAAATAATTATGAATAAAATATAGGGTGTCCATAAAGTTCATGTGCACTTTAAAAAATTTATAACTTTATTTGTATTCACAATAGAAATAATTTGTAAAAAGGATTAGAAAGAAGTAAATATATTTTTTAAGGTTTTATTGATATTTAATTAGCAACACAAAGGGTAATACGATTTTTATAATAATATTTTTTTACTTATCTGGTATGCTGCAAATTTTGTGGTAAAGAATTATTCAATAGCTATACTTAAAACTAGGTACATTAAACTTTATAACATTTTTTACAGATTATTTATATCACAAATACAAATAAAGTTATAAATTTTTTAAAGTGCTCACAAATTTTATGGACATCCTGTATAACCAATAAAATTGCAAAATTATTCTGTCATATTCTGTTATTTTTTGAGAATGCAGATAATTTAGTAATAATAGTCATTCTAAGAATTAACTGTTTGAAATATTTGCTTATAAAATAAGCAATTATTTTGACACAAGAAATTATAGTTGACCTTTACCTTGAGTAAGAGTTTATGTCCTTGACCATTATTGAATCTAGAAGGTATAAAATAGTGTATCATTTGATATCAGTGATCTGTTTACATGTACAGGAGACCATTGATATTTTCACATGGTTTTTTTTTATCAATGACACTTTCTGTATATTTGATAGTGTAGATGAGGCTGAGGTATTTCATCAGGTGTGAAATGAACTGCATCCAGTTTTACAAGTTACATCTGAAAAAGTGAACAGTTGTGTTCTTTCTTTTATTGGATGTTTTACATAACTGTACCTGTTTCGGCGTTCACCCTGGTTGGGTTGAGCAGGCTTCCTCCCAAGCAATGGAGAAAGATTCGTTGGGATTTGTTTAAGGGAAGGGTCCTAAGTCCTACCATACGTTAGGATTCTTTCTGTACAAAGCTTTGACAGATAAATCTCATTTTGACCTTGACCCATGATGCCCTGCTACTCTGCTCAAGGACAAAAATAAATTTAGAAATTGAGCTTATAAAGAAAGTTTTAGGTGAAAATTATACCTTTATAATATTATTTTTCTTACTCGTGGCTAGTGCTATAAGTAAGCCCTACTTAGCTAATTTCTAACCTGGAAAATGAAAAACTATACTATACAAATGCGAAATAAATTAAAGAGGAGCTGAACCCAAAATACCATTTAAGACATTTATTATACGTCAACAAAATGTAAAGAGATCTACACATTACAAGCAATAAAAAGTTTGTTAAACTCACTGTGTGGGATGTTCATTTCTCTACGCTTCTGGTAGGATATATTTTTTTCTCATGTTTGAATATATTCAACCATGGTGGAAGGCATGGCCATCCTTTTTCCATCCCTCATGTCCACACTGGTCTTTTTGTGTCTAATAAAAGTTCAGGAACAAGGGAGGTAACTCCCTGGTGTCCTTTTTAACTGGTGTCTTTTCTTGTTTGTCCCCACACCTTCTTGATATTGTGGAGTCCTAAAATGTCTCAATTTATAAAACCCGAGTTAATTAGTGTCCAGCAGTGCCCTGTTTATTTTTGGATACTGTATATTGGTGATGTGCATTGTGGTACAGGGGATATTGGCTCGGAACAAGAAACTGGGGAGCCGAGTTCGAATTCCAGTTGAATCCATTGTCTTCACTTATGTGCAAATACCCTTGGGAAAGGTATTAATCCGTCTCTTCCTTCCAGTTATGGGTTAAATAGCAGGACTGATTGGATTCTATAGCCTTGGTCAGCAAGCAGTCTACCGCAGAAAGCAATGGCAAACTACTACGGGATAATCTTCTGCCCAGTCAGTCATGTCTCTTTCGAGACATGATCGCCCAAGCATGTATCACGTATGGCACTTAACTGACTGATATTGGTGATATTAGTATGAGGTTTGCTAAACAAATTTCTGTAAGTGTGAAAAACTGACATTCATCAGCCAATTCCTATATTGTTTTTACCATCCAAACAATGTTAAAACCAATCTGAAAAGATGTTATGCCTCCTCACTGTATTAGTTTTGTAATTTACCATTCTGTCAGTGTGACAGGTAGAATAGTCAGAGATTGGAAGGAAGAAAAAATCAACATAATAATTAACAATAACAAGAATTATTCAACAAGAATAATCAACAGTATTCAGAAAGGAAATTGAGATCATTTACATAGGTATACCAATACTTCTAGTTTGGTAATAGCCGAACATAGTTCAAATAACCATCAATGTGCATAGATATGTTCTTGGCAGTGAGGAAGGCTCATTTGGATTTTTATCTAAAGGTCTTAGAGACTATATATATCAATATATATCCTTCAAACAAACACTTCTGTATGTAGAAAGAGTAGCCTCAAGACTGGATGTAATTAGTCTTTGGTGATTATATATATTTATATGTGTGTGTGTGTGTGAAATGTGTATATATATATATATATATTATAAATTATGTTTTAGAACATGTACATAATTTTTGCTATATATGTCCTCTTCTCTACATGATATGTTGGAGTCCCAACATTGAAACAAACATATGATTGTAGAGAAGAGGACATATATAGAAAAATTATGGACATGTTCTAAAACATAATTTATAATAAATATTCACAGCTCTATACATCATATATCGAGCACTGTTTTAAATTAATGTTTTGGACGGGAAAAAATTTTTCTTTTCTCTCCTCGTTCTATACTCACTCGGATATATATATATATATATATATATATATATATATGCAATCTGTTATATGTATTATATTCTGATAGAGCTGACATATTCATAGAGATACGTGTGAGTTTGTGACCCTGGGTTTCACGTTCTTGCGATCGGCAGACAAACTGATTAATTTTTTTAAAAATTGGCTATATGTATTGCGTATATTGGTGTATTTTTGTGGAAATGGGAGGAAAATTTGTCCTTGTGACAAACGCTGACATGTATACATGCTTGTACACCCATTGATGTACACAGAGACACACACACACGCACACTCACCCACCAGGGCTCACACAAACATAACTATATGCAAACCGTATGGGGCTGAGCATATATATGTATATGTGTGTCGTTGCGTACATACACATGCATTTGATTGGTACATACACGTTTAACACACACACACACACACACACACACACACACATATATAATGGCTGGCCACTTGTATTTGAGGATACCCATCTACCAGAGTGGCTAGCTAATCCCCACTGCAGACGCCTGCTCAGGCAAACTTGTGTTTGTTCAACACCCACAGAGTCCAACTGTGGTTTATACTGCAACAATGCTGAGCAGACCTCAGTTACAGTTCCTGGGAGAAAGCATGTTATCAAGTCTTAACAAGACTGGAATGCTTAAACCCATGGTCGCAATGACTTGTGACTTCAAACTAGCACAGTACTCGACTACCACTAAAAAGGAAGCTGTCTACCCAAATTCACTCACATGGCTTGGGTTGATTTGTGGTACAATTTTCAGGCAATTTCCAAAGGTGCCACATGCTGGGATCCCAACCTCCAGACCAATAACATCAAGAAGTCACTTTCCTGACAAATTGATATATATACACTACTTATTATTAGGCCACTCCAGTGTTTTACAAAAATGATGTATTTCATGCTCTTTTTTAGTATTTATCGCCAAGTAATTAATTGTTAATGAAAATAGAATGGGTCTTTTGTTAATACTGCACAATAACATGTGCATCAAATGAATTTATAAATATTTAACAATTACCTATATTGCAGTTTTATCAATGAAAGAATGAAGAAAATTTAGGGTGATTCGGACGAGTTCTTCTTTGCTTCATTGCCTTGTAAAATTTTGCAAAGTAATAATAACAAAAGAACCATTCTATTTTCATTTAGAATTATTCACTTGGCAATAAATACTAAAAATAGTATGGGATACATAATTTCTTTTAAAAAACTGGGGTGGCCTAATAATTATGGCCGGTAGTGTACTTGTTCCTCGTCATTTGTCCAGGTCCAGCAGCAATTATAATTGTGTCATCAACTTATAAAGAATCTATATTTTTATTGCCTACAATGCAATAAAAAACTGGGGTTGCCTAATAATTATGGCCAGTAGTGTATACATATATATGTATATATACACATTATCTATAGTAGTAATGTCATTTAAGTAGATGACATGTTTATGGAGTTAGGCTAAATAAAAGTAACCATGGAGGTAAAATTATAGTCTATGATGATTGGTATTATCCATAAGATTAGCTCATAAGATGCAGGATGATCTTTTTTGGTTTAAAAAAAGAAAAAAAAAAAGGAGGGGGAGAAAATAAAAACTAGGACATCAAATCCTGTAATTATCAATTTCAATGTGTGACAAATTTTATCTCAGCTGCTCTAGGATAATGATTACTGTCACTGCCTCCACCAATGAATAGTTTTGAAACAGTAGTAGATTCACTGTGATCATAAAAAGAAAACTCATTTCTTGTGAGATATTTTGTCAATTGCTTCAAAATGGTTAATAAAAGGTGCAATTTTTAATTTTGTGCATGTGCATTGTTTGCTTTGGAATTTTTCAACTGCACGGTAGGGTTAGGGTCGATTAGGTACAATTCCTGAGTAAAAGAACACCATGATGCAATTCACTCATCTAGAAATTTGGAAATGTTATTCTGTACTGTTTGGCATTCGTGCTAAAAGCTCCAATACAAATATTTCAAAAGAACCATTCTATTTTCATTTAGAATTATCCACTTGGCAATAAATACTAAAAATAGTATGAAATAAATCATTTCTTTTAAAAAACTGGGATAGACTAATAATTATGGCCGGTAGTGTATATATAAAAGCATCTTTACTTTGCTGATTTTTCTATTTTATTTATTGTGCATATTTTTTCAGTCGTTAATGAAGATCTGACAGGAGAAGAATAAAAATCTGTTAAGCTGCTGATTTGGGGTTTTTTTCTCACCTATTTTTTGTTGCTGTAACTATAAACTCTTTTGTAATAATTTTTCTTGTTTTTGATCTTAATATTTCTGTTTTATTTTGCAATTATATAAATAGTACAATAAAAGTGTTTTTATAGACAAAATTTACTTTGCCCAGAAAACAGTTACATTTTTATGTAACTGTTTTCTGGGCAAAGTAAAACACAATTCAGAGAATTGAAAGTTTAAAGCTAGTTAATTTAAAATATTTGAATTACTAACCTCTTTTGATAGCATGGTTTCAACCAATAAGCTTTCTTCAGGCAGGAAAAGGTTAATTCCATCACCTAATGCTTTATTTATACATACACCTTTGATGGAAAATATGATAGAAGAGCAGGAGTAGAGCAAGAGTAGATGAATTGTGTGTGAGAAAGTAGAAAAAAATTCTTTGCCTGACATTTTCTCAAACCACTCATTTAACAGGTTGCTTTGATCTGGATATGGATATTTACCCTACTCCCCCACTGAAGTAAGATGTGACACAAGATCAGTTTTTAATGTGGGGAACTCAAGCACAAATGCTTGTGTACCAAACTGATCTTATCTGGTCAGAGCTAGTCATAACTGGTCAGATCTGGTCATATGTCACCTACTACAAAAAGTGGCAGGTCTGGATATGACATAATTGCCAGCTTTTTTCCTCGTGACACAATATGCACATAATATTTCCAATGTGGTAAGGATTGGCCTTTTATAAAATGATCCAATGTATACTAAAGCTTTTAAAAAAAATTTCTTTCTTTTCCCACACATGACTTACAAGTTTTGTACAATTTCTGTAACTTTCCAGATTGAAAGATGATTGATGGTTATACCATTGTTTTTGAAAACTAACTTCAGTGCCTCCCCCCACATACACCTTACTTTGGGCATTTTCACTTTCCACCTCTGCCTTGTAGACCACCCTTTTCATTTTCCATTTACAAACTCTGTCTAGTGAGCATATATATATAGCTGCACATGTCATTATTCATATCATTCTACATGCTATCTTTAAAACACTTGGCATTCTGATTCTTGATGGTATCTTCTAAATTTGTTGGTACAATTATAACTTATCTTCACAGTGTTTTTGTTGAAGATTTTGTGCAACTCAGAATTTTTTGGAAAAAATGTGCCTAACTTGAGAAACCTTTTTCCTGTATTTACTTTTACTACTAGACTAAATGGTGATGCCAGGTGGGTGGTGTGGTGTGCTATTAATCATCACAGGCAACCCTTCCTGCTTTCCATAAGTATGGATCAAGTGAGTCTTCCTGAGAGCAATCCACTGCACCTCCTTGACCTTACCGCATCTTCTGTGAAACCATTACATTGTGTTAATAGCTAAATCCACTGCTAGGAAGGTTGGATCACTGTGTCATGCCAGTATGTTTTTTCTGCCTGAATCAATCCTGCACATTTGTCCAGGCATGTAATACTGCTGTCATATATGGTCAAGCACCCCCGCTGTTCATCTCAGTTTTCTCGACAGGCTCCAAAGGAGAATCAGTAATGTGATAGGTACCAACTTGGAACCATCTCTTAGTTGCTGTTATTCCCAGGTCCACCCTGACCTTGAGTGGTAGCACCTGTTAGGGTTCCACCTATGGACAAATAGTTAACTCCCAAATACATTTTTTTTAAGGAAAAATATTACCAACAATACAAGTTTGAAGAAAAAGTTATTACCATAACACATTTTTGAAGAAAAAAATATTCTCAGCAAAACATTTTTGAATACAAAACTAGAAGACATTTTCAGTTTTCTAGAATAAAAACAAACTTTTCATTTAAATCTGACTAAATTAACCTTCTCACTATAACCGAACATTAAT
This sequence comes from Ascarosepion bandense, assembly GCA_037127315.1. Lineage (NCBI taxonomy): Eukaryota > Metazoa > Mollusca > Cephalopoda > Sepiida > Sepiidae > Ascarosepion > Ascarosepion bandense. Next base: position 2,195,612 of record JBBBDQ010000379.1, read on the forward strand.
AAAAAATAACTTAAAACCCCACCTTTTTGACTTTAAATAACCCACAGAGGTGTTGATATGCCATTAAACAAAACTCCAACTCCAACTCAAATCCTCATTTATAAGTTTCTTACTAATCAGTTTAGTGCTTAGTAATGTGTTAGGTAAGCAATTATAATTATAAAAACCAAAGATACTAATTTTTATATAATATTTTTTTGACTATCTCATATGTTATAGAGTTCACTGCAGTTTCTTGCCCTGTTGGTTGGAACTTCAGAATGTACCAACTGCACCTCTGCAAAGAGGTAAACCTTATCTCAATGAGACATCATAGGCATGACACTAAACTAAATCTGGGTTCTGGGTGTGATGATAAACTGTATCTGGCAGCAAGGCCTCTAATTAGGAAGCTTTAAGGAGCATGGAACCATCTCTTAATTGCTGTTGTTCTCGGGTCCATCCTGACCCGGAGTGGTAGCACTTGTTATGGGTCCCAGCTATGGGTAAAGAGTTAACCACAAAACTAGGGTCAAAACACTATGAAAGTATCAAAATAGATTTTTATAGTGAAAATTCCAGCAATACTTTTTGGGAGAAGAAAATATTATCAGCAGCACATTTTTTAAGGAAAAAAATTATTGACAGCAATATATTTTTGAAGAAAAAATATATATACCAGTAATACATATGCCTCTAGACAAAACCCTCTTTACAAAAATACACCAATGAAACCTGATCTACAAACTGTATGACAAAGAATACATATTCTGTTCATATGAATCTATATTTACTTTTACTACTAGGCGAAATAGTGGTGGCAGGTGGGTGGTGTTGTCTAAACCAAACAATGTTTTTTTCGTGTTCCCCATAGGTTGAGATGTTGGGATTTAAATTCAAGTTTGACTTTGTGCCCGTCTTCAATTAACATTCTTTCATATTCTTTCTTTTTTCTTTGAAAATATCTTTGCTTAAAGAATTTCTGGATAGCCTGCATTCAATTCCTTTTGGGATATGTTTAATCACAGTCTTTTAGATGGTTGGATAAAGCATTTACATATTTTAACCTGTTGTTAGGATTCTTGCATGGGGTAAATACTGCCAGTTTGCAGATTCAGTTCCTCGTCCAGGTTTCTGATTTATATCTACCTTGATTTCAAAACCAAAGTCTTTGAAGTGTTTGTGCAGTCGTTTCCTTATCATTCATTCTTCTGTTATCTAGCACCGCCAACAATCCGCCATCCTTGTACAGGCCGTGGTCATTAAAATGAACTATTTTGTTCATTTTACTTAATATATAAAGGTCCATCAATTCAGAAACCTCGGCACTGTTGAAGAAACCTTGGGGACATCAAATTCACATCAAGTGCATCAAATGCACCTTTTATTTGTTTCTCTTATTTTGGCCATGTTTCATCATTGTGGAAAATAATAGATTTGAAAAGAATGTAGAATAATTTTTACCTGCTTATGTGTTTCATTAACAAAATCGTTGGCAAAGTTTAATGTTTCAAACAGCTTCTGTTCAGATATGGTGAGAATAGAAATCCTTTATGTCATATGTAATAAATACATGCTTTTTTAAAATGTTTATTCCGCGGAAGCAAGATATACATTTTCTTGTGCCTTTCCACTGTTTAGCCTGTGTTGCAATCTGCAATAAATTGCACATTTCTTTTAATATTTTCTGGCTTACTTTTCCCAGTTCCGTTTTAGTTGGGTTAATTAGGCAGAGTGATAGATCGTTTGAAAAATTATCTTTGTGGTCCCTTACAGTTAGAAAGGCTTGTTTTCCATATAGTTGCTGGACCCTGTCAACTATATTCATTTTGGCTGTGATATTTTTAGCTTCCTCATTAATCTTTTCAATATATAGGTTAGGTGGTTTGTTATAAAATTTGGTAACCGCTTTACTTATTTTTTCCCTAATAAACCTTTTGGATTCATCATGTAGACATTTTTGGTTTTATTGCCTTTACTTAAAATTTTTTAGTTTTTTTTTCCTTCCCCACTTTCTCAATCCTTCTACTCTTACTCTACTCCTGCCCCTCCATCATATTTCCCATTGAAGTTTTATGTATAATTAAGACATTAAGAAATGCAAGAAAATATATACAGGTTTTATTAAAAATAGCAGACAAGGTATTATCATTAAGTTTTTATATAATTTTTCATGTGTTCTTATGTTGTTTTTTCTTTTCAGAACTCTAATTATAGTAGAATTGTCCAAAGGTTTTGTATTTTTGAGCTCTTTCGGCTTTTAGCCATTATCAAGAATTAATTTTGTTTTATTTGTTAATAAATATGTGTAAAGTTTATGTATATTGACTCTAGATACATAAACTGTTCTATAAAACTATATATATATATATATACAATAACTGAAATTCTCATCTGAACTGATTAAGTCAAGTTGTTGACTACAAAAAATAAAATGAGTCAAGTTATATAAAATTGATATATTTGTGTGTGTGTGTGTGTGTGTTAAAAGCAGAAATAGGGTTGTTCTAATGAGAGAAATTGATATAGAATAAAAAGTGTGACAGGCCGTGAACATTTTGTTAAAAGTGTACATTTATTGTTGTTATTATTAATATTAATATGACTTGCTTTTTGTATGATACATTTAGGGTCCATAATGGTATTTGTGACGCTACACTTGTTTAGAGTCTAAAGTTGACTCTCTTAAGGTGAATAAACTTGTGACTTCACATATAAAGATCCGTTTGCACTAAATGTGTCATACAAGAAGCAAATAATATAAATATTAATAATAACAACAATAAATCTACACTTTAAGCAAAACGTTCACACCTTCTCTCACTTTTTATTCTATATATATATATATATATATATATATATATATAGATTAAAATGTGACCTGTCCAGAACTAAGCCACCTTGCCCTCTTCTCCTAGCCCAAATGTTTATCTCTATGGTTACAAACTGCTGATGGACAAATTTAGACATTTGGAGTAGATAGACTAAATTATTGGAGTAGATAGACTAAACTATCGCCCGGTTCACACTCCACCCACGTCTATTGAACAGGTGAAGAGGCTCATCCCTTGTTTCCTGTTTAGGATGCGGTTTCCTGTTTTTCTCTTTTCTAATCTTCTCACTCTTATGTAGCCCCCTGCACATCAGTGGCGTTACCGCCTTGCTTGGGGTGATATGATTAAAAAAAAAAAAAAAAACTAAATTCCAATCCCCTACTACAATCACCTACATCTCACATTCCAAAAAATATATCGTTTCTACTATTTATTTTCAGTTATACATATCACCTGAAGAAGATCAGTTCAGCTCCGAAACATGAAAATTTTTGTGTAGTGATACTATGCTTTTATAAACCACTGTAAAAACTATTACAATATATATATATATATATATATATATATATATGAGAGAGAGAGAGAGAGAGGGAGATAAGCCAGTTATGTTACCATGGTTTCAATCTTTTCAGTTTTGTCAGGTCATATGTTTTTCAAATGAAATTGTCAGGTAATCACCTGACAATTTGATTTGAAAAACCAATTGCTTGAAGAAACTGAAAAAGTCAAAACCATGTTAGCGTAACCGACTGATCTTCCCTACCTAAATATCTAAATACTTTACATATTAAATCTTCATTTTCCTTCAAACATGTATTGAGCACTTTCTAATACAACTGTTTACTAGTCTAATTTAAACCTGACCTACAACTATTCAGTATATATATATATATATATATATATATGTATATATATAAATGCAAAAAAACGAAAAAAAATAAAACAAAACGCCAGAAATTTAGATAGCATTGTATAAAACAAAACCACTAATAAAGAATGCAACTGCAGGGACTAAAAATAAATGTCCACTTCAAGGACTCTGCAACACAAAAGAAGTCATTTACAAGGCAAAGGTACATGACCTAAACGCCCAAAATAAAATATATTTGGGTTCAACCAAAGACACCTTTAAGACCAAGTGGTTTAATCACAGGTCTACATTCAAAATAGAAAAATTAAAAAATTGTACAAAATTGGCTAGCCACGTGTAGAAATTAAAATCAAAATATAGAAAAGACCCAGACATTATGTGGAGCATTGTAAAAACAGCCAAGCCTTACAACAGTGGCAAAATATGTAGACCGTGCCAAGAAGAAAAGTTAGAGATTATGTTATTCCCAAATAAAAATGAACTGTTGAATGAAAGAACAGAAATTATGACTAAGTGTAACCATACTAAGAAATAGCTCTTACGTTCATACAACCATGGATGAAAATGCCATAATTCATTTTAATTTTAAAAATTGCTCATTCAAAAATTCTCTGCCACGTGAGTGTTAAAAAAAAACACCATTACATGAGCATTCTTAAAAAGAAAAATGGTAAATGGTAAAATCAGTTATTAAAAATTGCCCGAAGACACCACTCATGGTAGAAACCTAGGTCGTGTAATAACTAGTTTACAAATGGAAAATATTCATAAGTTCTACTATATAATTGTGTTGAACACTTTTTAATACAAATGTGCACTGGTCTAACCCTATTATGACCAAAAACAAAGTATTAAACAACACACACACACACATATATATATATGGTTAAATAAAATAAAGACAAGAGGAAAACTGTATTTTAAATCGCCTACGCGTTTCAGCCTGTGATGGACTTTATCAAGGCAAAAAGACGAAATGAGCTTTATTCTAAATGATGTATCTATAAACAAACAGTGTTGGCAACCACAAAGAAGCTCACAAATCATTTCAAAAGATTAACAGAATATTTTAGTTTTTAGAAGTTCTTCATGTGTAGTGCAAAGTCACCAGATATTAAAATGAAGGGAATTCGACCGTTTTCTTTGAAACTGTTTATTATGTGTGTTAGTCTGTTTTAGAATTCCTTCATGTGTAGCGCAAAGTCACGAGATGTTAAAATGAAGGGAATTCAACTGTTTTCTTTGAAATTTTTATTATGTATGTTAGTCTGTTTTAGTATAATTTCCATAAGTAAAGGTGAGATTGGGAAAAATCCGGGACGCAAATTGATGTTTTGGTAGGCGCTGGATGGCGGCGCTCTCGAGAACTTTTCTTCTGAATAAATTGTTTACTCTTTTTATTAGTGTGGCATTTTTTGAAATTGAAATTGTGGTTGAATTTATTTCTGTGAATCACTAATGCATTTGTAAGATTCTTATTAGTGATGTCTCTTTTGTGTTCATATATACGTTTCATATATACCGCATACTGATATATATATATATATATATATATATATATATCAGTATGCAGTGTAGATATAGAAGAATCCAAAGGAGTATTCTGTACATACAGTGGTAGGATAAGTCTCTAAGAGAGCTCTAAATATATATGTATATAAATATATATAGAGCAAATATAAGAAAAAATTAAGGCAGACACGTTATATGTGTGTGTATTTGCTGAACTGATGTAATGATGTATTTTTCTTAAATTTTCTCTTTTAAGGAAGTGATCTTTATTTTTATTCCATTTTTTTTAGGCCATTGTGAATTTCATTCGTGTAAAATCTTCTGTACAATAAAGACAGAAGCTGATGATGGTTTGCCTGAAATAGGCCTATACTTCCGATTTACCACGAAATAACGTGTCTGCCTTAATTTTTTCTTATATATATTTGGGTGTGTATAATGACAATATACATGCTAAAAGTCTGCCTTCTTCTACCGATGCCCATAGCCCAGAGGTAGAATCGCCGACTGATGCCAATTCGGTCTGGTTTCAATCCTGGGTTAAAAGCAATCGGAGTCTAACTGTACTGATGAGCTGTGATAGAGCAAAACAGATCTGTCTGCAGATATATATATATATTGGCTGGTTACACTACCATGGTTTTGTGAGATCAGCCAGTTATGCTACCATGGTTTCAACTTTTTTGATTTCGTCAGATCATTTGTTTTCCGCAGCCTATAAACAAATTGCCTGACAAAACTGAAATCATTGAACCTATGATAGCTTAACTGGTTGATCTTTTCTATCTAAATGTTCTACATATTAAATCTTCATTTTCCTTCAAACATGTATATATATATACTAGCAGTATAGCCCAGCATTGATCGGGTGTAATGAAAGCTTTTATATATATATTATCGATTTTCTGCACTATTGTAAGAACTGCAACCTTGAAACTTCTGAATATTGTTTCTTATGTCTTTGTCTATTAGTGTATCAAATTTGATTAAAATCGAACCACTCCTTCTATAACACGATTTTTTCGATTATCGATTTTCAATATTTATCGGGGGTACCTTGACACAAAACCTAGCTAAGAACACTTGCAGACACTTATAGTACAACTGTGTAAATTTTCAAGAAAATTGGTTCAGCCGTTTTGGAGTCTATAGGTAACGGGGATACACAAACACACACACACACACACAGTTTCATTTATAAATAAGTTTAAATATATATATATATATATATATATATATATATATATATATATATATATAATTCCAAGTGAAGAGGACTCAAGGTTTTTTTTAATTTGAGTGCTCTGGCATTTCCATTCTGATTAGCCACACAAAAAAACACCTACATACATTCACAGGAAACCAAAAGAATTTGTCATTTAAATGTAAATCATCTGCACAACCACACCAACATTGCCTGATGATGAGAACCTATCTCGAAACAGAAATTTCCATGTCGCAATGTAAAATTGATATATAACCACATAATTATATATATATCAAGAGAGAGAGCGAGTTATGAAAATACCTAAAATTTCTGTGAAAATCAGTGTTTGCAAACACCCTGATGGCATCTTCAAAAATGTATTTTCGCATAGTCCAAAACTATTATAAATTTTTAGAATGATGGTCGTACTGTAGTACCACACAACTCCTTATACCAAAGTGAAACAAATGAAATGTATGGTAGATAAATATTTAAAAATTTTCAATTTTTCTTTTTCAAAGACGACAAATATTTTTCTTGTTTGGAAATTAATAATTTGAAAATCGACTAGACGTATACAAAAATGGAAACAAACATCTCAGGATTCCAAATCTAGTACTGAAATGTGGTATTCCAATTCAAAATGAGAAAATTTATACTTACTTCATAGAATTTTATTGGCTGCTTTTTTAGCCATGTGTCAATTGTTTCATTCACCTCATCATCATTGAAGAACAGCTGTCCTCTGATTGCTCTCTGTATTCTACAGATCTAGAAACTCTTTGACAAGAACCACCCACAGATCCTTCACGGATTCTGTCAGTATTCTTGAAATCCACTTTGCACAGTACTTTGAGTAGCTAAGAGAGTGCACTAAATTACAGGCACTATCAAGAATTACATAGAGTTTTGCAATAATGAATCTTTTGACAGTTTGGCCTTATCCTGAGTCAGAGAAGCAGCTAGCCTGCTACTGTGGAATCTGTCACTAAGATCAATTCTCTCTAGGATCCTCATTCATTCAACTAACTCATTTCTGTATTGTATTTACATTGGGCAGCTTTTCCATGAACATTTACTAACCTCCTGTAAATGTTTGCAGCACTTCAGTCAGTTAAGTGCCATACGTGATACACGCTTTGGGTGATCATGTCTCGAAAGAGATATGACTGACTGGGCAGATGATTATCCCACAGTAGGTTGCCATTACTTTCTGTGGTAGACTGGTTGCCAGCCAAGGTTATAGAACCCAATCTGTCTTGTTATTTAGTCCAGAACTGGAGGGAAGAGATGGATTAATACCTTTTGCGTATTTGTGTGTAAGTGAATGCAATGAATTCAACTGGAATTCGATCTTTCCAAAAACAGAAACTCTTTATATTCTCCATGTATCTATTTTGTATTTTGAATGGGAAAAGCGAAAGTAACTCTACACTAGTTCCCCTGTGCTTCTAGATAGTTAATAATTTATAGTTTTATAAGTTTTAAATTTTGGCTTGTACTTTAAAAATTAAATCAGAATTTTTTTTTTTTTTTTAATCATATCACCCCAAGCAAGGCGAAAATGCCACTGATGCGCAGGGGGCTACATAAGAGTGAAAAGACTGGAAAAGAGAAAGCCGGAAACCACATCCTAAACAGGGAACAAGGGATGAGCCTCTTCACCTGTTCAATAGACGTGGGTGGAGTGTCAAACCGGGCGATAGTTTAGTCTATCTACTCCAATTGAAAAAAGAATAAAATAAAAAAAAAGAGTGAAAAGATTGGAAAAGAGAAAAACCGGAAACCACATCCTAAACAGGAAACGAGGGATGAGCCTCTTCACCTGTTCAATAGACGTGGGTGGAGTGTGAACTGGGCGATAGTTTAGTGCATTACTTTTGATAGACCCTTGTACATAAAATGATTATAATTGTATATGTTGATTCCAAATGTAATAGTCGCTAAAACAAGTTAAATACACACAGTAAAATATAGGTTAACCAATATTTTTCATGTTATTTTATGGAGTTAATATTATTCTATAAAGAATTTAATTAAATTTTGATTATCACTAGTCTGAGTTTTGCAGAATTAGGTCCACTCTTCTGGAGACTGAAAATGAATACAATTTATGAAATGAATACAATTTATTTCAAGGCTTTTGAAGAGTGGATACAATTTTGTGAAACTCAAAGTAGAGACAGTCATAAGCGAATTGATTTAAATTATCTTATTTATCAATAATTGGCTACCTCTTTATATTAAACACTATAAGAAGAAAAACTGTTTATCTTAAACAAAAAAGTATCTCCTTTTTGATCAGGGAATGCAAGTTTTATTCCTGTCAGGGGCACATTTTCATTAGTAGGACTTCTCGATTGAGGCGAGTTGATATTAACTTTATTATTTAAGAAAATAAAAATCAACTTAAGTATGCATACACACTAAAAATAATGTTCATGATAATAGCAAATGTACGGACAGCGGGTGCAACTGGAATTCGAACTCGATTCCTTGGTGCCGAGTTCAGATTCCATTTGAATTCCTTGCATTCAATTACGCAAAAATAACCTTGGGAAAGGTATTAATCTGTCTCTTCTCTCCAGTTATGGGTTAAATAACAGGACAGATTGGATTCTATAGCCTTGGCCGGCAACCAATCTACCGCAGAAAGCAATGACAACCTACTGCAGGATAATCTTCTGCCCAGTCAGTCATGTCTTTTTTGAGACATGATCACCCAAGCGTGTATCACATATGGCACTTAACTGACTGACTGAATATAATAGTTGAAAACATGATTAAGGCTTCTAAGGGGCATAAAGTGGGGGATCAGTTTTATATTGTTATGAAGTAATAAACTGATTCCCCACTAATTACTACCTAATAATATGATATATCTCTTCCCCTTCTAGCTATGAGTGAAATAATAGGACAGATTGGGTTCTATAGCCTTAGCTGGTAACCAGTCTACCGCAGAATGCAATGGCAACCTAGTGTGAGATAATCTTCTGCCCAGTCAGTCATATCCCTTTTGAGACATGATCGCCCAAAGCGTGTATCACATATGGCAACTGACAGACAACTGGCCTAGATTGAAAAGTCTGACTAATGAAAAATTGTTTCCAACAGGAATTGAAAGTGCATCTCATTTGACCGGGGTGAGGTGACTAGCTTACCAGGGCATGGTTTGAATTACTTATTTAAGGAAAGCACATTTCTCATTAGGACTTTTACAAATCTAGATCTGCTAGCTTCAATTTTGTCTGAAAATGTAAACAACAGGTGACCATCTTGAAAAGCTTTGATTTCATACCTGAAATGCAAACAATAGTAATGTCTTAAGGTGATTTTTATTCTATATTATTTCTTCAGAGAACACATATTTTCTTAGCAAGATTTCTTTATTATTCAGGCCTGTAGATGTAAATAAATATACTGCTTAATTATTAAAACAGAACATCTACCCAAATACGAGTATCCATTAAAAATAATGCTTAAACAAATATATATATATATATATGAAATAACGTGTCTGCCTTAATTTTTTCTTATATATATATGAGAAAAAATTAAGGCAGACACGTTATTTCATATATAAAGGATGCAAGGATGTTGTTGACAGATACATCTGGCCATAGATAAAAGTCAACAAAGAATAATGGTAGTTGATAGATATATCCAGCTGTAGATGATGTCAACAAAGTACAACAAAAAAAAAAAACAAGCCACAACCAGCTTGAAAAGCAATTGATTGCCAGGTGTGATTGACAGATATATCCAGCTGTAGATGACATCAACAAAGTGACAACCCAAATAAACAAAAATGCATGGGAGTTTTAAGATCAAATAAAGTCTAGAGTTTCTGGCTGAAGAGAGACAGGTTAATGACTCCTAATGGTTTCTTTGTATGTGCTTTCTCCCTCCTGCTCCACACAAGTGTCACCAACGAAGAATAAAAATATAAGATTATTTATTTTTGCATATATGTGTTCCTCGTTGTTTTCCATTGATAGTACCTGTTCTCTGATTAACGTTGTCCTTCTTCTATCTCTTAATTGTATAGCATTGTCTTTCCTATTCATCTTTGTTTACATGTTTCACACCCTTATATCATTGTTGGCATTTTCATAGTACCCAAAAATCTTATACACATCCATGTCCCAACTCACTGAAATATAATATTATAGATGTTAAGGGAAGATAAATTTCTGATGTAAACCTGACAGAAAACAGTGGCTATCATTTAATCTCACTGGGTGCAGCAAGTATAAGGTAAAAAAAATTAGTATAAATTTTCAGAAATATATTCTATATTGGGAGGACTAAAAGACTATGCAAGTACAGTTACAACAACCATAAATCCTCATTCAATATAATAGATGTTCTGAGAACCACACTATCAAAATATATATGATAGACCAAGACATAAATGTATAACAACTTCTTCTTCAATGTACCATGTCCTTTCAAGGTGTAGACAATCATGGCTCTCCACAACTACCCTTTGTAGCTCTTAGTAATGTTTGTCTTTTTAATATTCTTCCCATTCCCTCTTCTGTCATCTGTTTACACAAACTCAGTCAATAGGTTACTCACTGTTTCCCACTATCCCTCTTATCCGCACTATGTCTATATATACCTGTGTGCAGCCTTTGAGATTTCACTCGCCCAATTGACTATGTCGACTAAAAACTTAATTGGACAATTAAAGTTTATTGCTTTATTCACCTGCAGTTGATTAAAAATCTTGCACTGAAAAAAAGGAAATCTGATTCCTTTTACAACCCAAAAGTATGCCATTGAAGATTCACAAGTTACTTAGAGTAAAAATGAACATTTGAAATAAAGAAAGAAAAAATATGCATACTTCTTTCAACCACAGACCAAAAAACAAATTATACAAGTAAGTGATTTTTTTATAGAAAATCATTGAGAAAATCAGATTTGTTATATTTTATCATCTATGTGATGGAGGTTGTAGTCAAACAGAAGAAAGAAACTTTGGTACCACCACTCAATTGCCAAAAAAAAGCATGTCATGATGTTAAAAAGGGCTCAAACTTAATAAAAACAAAGTTTTATCATCAAAATGTTTATGCTATTATTAAGAGGAAAGATCAAATTTTGTTGTTATTGTTTTTTAAAATTTTTAAATCCTTTCTAACATGTTTGAAATTTTAATTAAAATTTAATTTTTTATTTTTCGTCAGCAATTCACGCTATGTTTACATAAGGCGACTATTAAGAAAATGGAGTCGATCGAGTAAAATGATTTTGGTGCAAGTAAATTTTCCCTTGCTCTTGACCACCAACCGAGTGATTTCTTTTACAAATCTCAAAGGCTGCCTGTATGTATATATGGGAGTTGGGTATATTTAGTTGAAGACCAATGAAAACTTTTTAATTTACCTTTTTTTTGGTTCAGACAATTTGTTTAAATATTTTTGCTTTTCATAAGCCATTGTCAAAGAATATTTTGTGAATCTATAAGGTTGCGCCTATTAGTATACATTGGGTTTCTGGTGTTGCTTCTTAATACTATATCATGACACCCACTGACCTCTCATATCTATGAGCAATATGTAAACTCATAGCACAAATACACACCACTCTTTTCAATTTCCATTAGATTTTGCTCTAATAAAAAGCAGATCTTTGTAAATCTAACTGTAAAAAAAAAAATGATTACAAATCATGGAGGCCCTTTAAATTAAAAGAAAGCAATCCATTATCAATAAATTTTATTGAATTACAGTGCTCATTCATTTAAATTCTAACAAATTCTTTTTCATAGTTATAGCATGTGAACCCACATTATTTAAAACTTCAAACTTTTAAACTCAGATGTGCATTGTGGTGCAGTGTTTATCAGCACAGAATGAGAAATCAGAGAGCCAAGTTCGAATTCTAGTTGAATTTGTTGCATTCATTCACATGCAAATACCATTGAGAAAGGTATTAATGCATCACTTCTCCCTCCAGCTATGGGTTAAATAACAGGACAGATTTGGTTCTATAGACTTGTTTGGCAACTGGTCTACTGCAGGAAGTAATGGCAACCTCTTATGGGAAAATCTTCAGTCTAGTCAGTTGTGTCTCTTTCAAGACATGATTGCCCAAGTGTGTATCACTATGGCACTTTACCGACTGAAACTTTTAACAAAACAAACACTGCATTGCTATTTCTCAACTTTTTACCTACTTACCTTGAAAATGACAAATGATAGTCAAAAATAATTGAAATCCGACATTTCTGAAAATTCTTTTACAATTTTTTCACCAGACAATAAACTATTTATTTGTCATCAGAAGAAACTTACTAATATATTACTATTCATCTTGAGGTTCTTGACAAAATCCAAAGGAGGGTCTGCAATATAATCAATCCTGACTTGGCAGCTCAACTTCAGTCACTTTCTCGTCAATGTAACGTGGCTTCCCTCTGTCTTTTCTACAAGTATTTTCATGGCAACTGTTCTGATGAGGTTTTTTTCCCCTAGTACCTTGACTACACATATTTAGTTGTGCTACTAGATTGGCATCAACGTTCCACCCTTTTACTGTCGAAATAGTTAAATTTAACCTCCTCTTATACTCTAATAGTTCCTTTTCTCGCACTGCCTGTTTGTGGAACTCACTTTCGTTCGCTTGCTTCCCTGATAGCTATAATTTCCAAAAGTTTAAATGCAATGTGAATTGCCATCATTTATCTACTTGATTCCCATCCATCTCTTATCTTTTCTTCGACATCCCCATAGCTACAATCTCCAAAAGTTTAAATGCAACGTCAATTGTCATCTTTTATCTACTTGATTCCCATCCATCTCTTATCTTTTCTTCAACATCCCAATAGCTACAATCTCTAAAAGTTTAAATGCAACGTCAATTGTCATCTTTTATCTCCTTGATTCCCATCCATCTCTTATCTTTTCTTCAACATCCCAATAGCTACAATCTCTAAAAGTTTAAATGCAACGTCAATTGCCATCTTTTATCTACTTGATTCTCATCTGTCTTTTATCTTTTCTTCAACATTCCTGTACCTTTTTTATTCTCTCACTCTAGCCCCCTGTGCATCAGTGGAATTTCTTCCTTGCTTGGGGAAAAATGATTATAAAAAAAATATATATGCATATGTACATATGAATAAAAACAAAAGGAAAACTTATTTTAGCTGATGAACAAAGTATTTATAAACCTATAAAAATGACATTAGTGTTTCGAAAGTTTTAAATTCATAAATTATATATCAGGCTAACTGAGAAGTCTAGGTAAATTATGGAGGATGATAAGCAATATAATTTAATGTTGAATATATATATATATAATTTCGTTTTTTGCCTCACTTTTATTTGACAGACCTTATCAAGGCAAAAAACGAAATGAATTTATTTTAAATAAAGTATCTATAAACAAAATGTTGTTCATTACTAGAAAAAAAAAGAAACTGTCCTAATATATTCCTAAGGTCAAAAGTATTAAATATTTAAAAAACATCATTTTTCATACTTGAAAAGAATTTTTTTGATATGATGAATATTGTTATAAGATGTTAAAATGATGAAAAGGAACTGTTTTCTTTTGAATTTTTTGTATAGTTTTGTTGTTTATATTGGCTTGGGAAAATATTGATTCCATTAGGAATGGTAAGTTTTGTGAAAAAAATGGGGTTACTGATATTAATATTAATAACCAACAAATTTTTTGTTTATAGATACTTTATACTAATCATTGTTCTCCTGCTCAGATAATCTGAGAATATTTATGTTCCTTGTGTGTGTGTGTGTGTGTGTGTGTGTGTGTGTGTTATATAATTTGTTGATTTTGTTGTTAAAAAATTTATTATATTTATGGGAGAAGTGTGTTCAAGAAATTAATTACAATCAACCTTCTTCTTCACTTTTACAAAAAATTCACAATGATGTGTGAAATCCTGCTTTTTCCCAGATAGAAAAAGCATTGACCATGTGCTTAAAAAAAAAGGCCAACCCAGATTTCGCAAGTAGGTGTTAAAATGATTTTTGATCAATGGGAGCAACTTGCATTACTTGAGGACTTAGTGATCCAGTGCTAAATTCAAAAACACAATATAAATGACTCTTGTCAGTCAAGAGTCAGAGAGATGGGAGCAGCGAAAGAGAGGCACACATCTAAAATGTAACTTCAAACTTTCTCTTTCTCCTTATCTATTTCAACAATTACTACTAGAACATTTTGTACCGAACTCTACCCTTAACTTCTTATTAATGTTTCTAACTGAACATTAACTTCTACAACTTATGTTATTCCTCCTTTTAATGAATTTCTATTTTAACATTCAAAATGTATATTTTATTATTCCACTCTTCTACACTAATCGACACATTCCACCTGACAAACAACCTTCTGATAACGATGAAAACCTTCTGATGATAATTCTGTATAAAACTTGTAAGCTGTAGGGAGTTCGGTTATGTCTGACACAAGGCCTAATCAAAGTATCATTAACCAGCTCCCTATGCTTCATGTTCAATATTGAGGATAGAGTGTAAGTGGTGAGGAACAAAGTGGACATTGAAATCAAGACTGTATAACTGATTTTGATGCTGTTCTGTCCCTTTCTAAATATCTATCCATTTATGAAGGGCTGAAAGGTTCTTAGCTCTACCAAGAAATCCATTCTTCCCAAAATCTGATGTTTGAAATATGTTAGACTTATAAACATTTCCTCACTATTCCTTATCATTTTCATTTGGAAATGAGTTATTTCTGCAACCTAGGTTTCTGCCTTTTGGTATCTTCAGGCAATTTACAATAACTGATTTTCCAATGTTTTCAAACATACAAATGGATTTTTTATGAATGCACAACTGGAATTTTTAAACAACCAAAAAGTAATAATAACAAAAGAACAATTCTATTTTCATTTAGAATTATCCACTTAGCAATAAATACTAAAAATAGTATGAAATACATCATTTTTTTTTTAAAACTGGGTTAGCCTAATAATTATGGCCGGTAGTATATATATATATATTTTAATTCAGATACTTCAATCCAAGGGAAAAAAGCAGGAAGGTAAATTTCAAAAAACCCGATCCTAATTAATATTAAAAGTTTATTTTAATATTAAAAAATGATACAGGAAGAGAGCTCCATGTAATAAAATATTACAGAGCAAATATATATTAAAAAAGGATTAATTCAAAGATGTTGAATGGCCATTTCGATATGAAGATCCCCACGGGGAACGACACATCACCTCAGCAACAGAAAAAAACCTTTCAGAAACTGGAGAAAAATTAGTCTACTTTTCCTTTTTAAATAGATTGCAAAGAAATTAAAAAATAAATAATAAAATAAAATAAAAATAAAAATAAAGGGAAAGAAAAAGAAAAGGAAAAAGAAAAAGAAAAGGTTGAATAAAATCAAATAAATAAGAAAAGAAAAAAATTGACATCGTCTGGGTTCGCAAAAAAAAGGGGAGAATGTAACTAAAAATTAACAGACAGCCGTGTTAAATCGACGTCAGTTAAAGCAACACGGAAAAAAGGTGGTAAGAGAGATAAAAGAAGGAAGGGAGGGAAAAAGAAAGAAACTAAAGAAAAAAATTTTTTTAAATATTACAGACGCTGGACAAATTCAAAAACCTAATTTCCCCAAAACGTTGAAGTATTAGAAAAAGGCCTTTACTTAAAAAGTAAATATATATAAAGTATATATTTTATATATATTTTATATTTTTATATATATATAAAAAGTATATATATATATATATATATATATATATAAAATCTACAGGGTGTGATGGGTAAATTGTTGCTATTTGCCTTGTAAAATTTTGCAAAGTAATCATAACAAAGAACCATTCTATTTTCATTTAGAATTATCCACTTGGCAATAAATACTAAAAAATAGTATGAAATGCATCATTTTTTTTTTTTTAACTGGGGTTGCCTAATAATTATGGCCGGTAGTGTATATTGTATGTGTATTTGTTCATGCACTTAAATATGACTGTCTGTTTTGACCTTGTTTATACAAGGCTCATGTCATCTTGTGAATTCTCTCTTACATGTATGCAATATTATAGCCTTTACAGATGCTTTCTAAACCTGGCTTTAAAATTTAATGGATAAATTGACTTGTCAATAAAAACAAAAGTTAAAAATTTGTGTATATATATATATATATATATCTTAGCTATCCCTATACAAGCCTATTTTGCTGTATCACAGCTCATCGGTGTGGCTAGACATCCACTTGCTTCCAGTTGGGATTGAAACTCAACAAATTTGGTGTCAGTCAGGGTGCCTATTTCCTAAACTATGGGCACATGTCTGAGAGATGAGGAAATTTTCGCATCTTATATATATGTGAATGTGCATTGTGGTGCAGTGGATATTGGCTCAGAATGTGAAATTGGAGAGCTGAGTTTGAATTCCACTTGGGAAAGGTATTAATCCATTTTTTCCCTCCAGTTATGAGTTAAATAACAGGACAGATTGGTTTCTATAGCCTTGGCTGGCAACCAGTCTACCACAGAAAGTAATGGCAACCTACTGCAGGATAATCTTCTGCCTAGATCTTTCGAGACATGATTGCCCAAGCGTGTATCACATATGGCATTTAACTGACTGACTAAAATTTAATGGATAAATTGATTTGTCAATAAAAACAAACTTTAAAAATTTGTGTATGTGTGTGTGTGTGTGTATATATATATATATATATATATATTTTTTTTTAATCATATCACCCCAAGCAAGGCGGTAACGCCACTGATGTGCAGGGGGTTACGTAAGAGTGAAAAGATTTGAAATGAGAAAGCCGGAAACTACATCCTAAACAAGGAAACAAGGGATGAGCCTCTTCACCTGTTCAATAGACGTGGGTGGAGTGTCAAACTGGGCAATAGTTTAGTCTACTCCAATTGAAAAAAAAAAAAGAAAAGAGTGAAAAGGTTGGAAAAGAGAAAGCCGGAGACCACATCCTAAACAGGGAACAAGGGATGAGCTTCTACACCTGTTCAATAGACGTGGGTGGAGTGTCAAACAGGGCGATAGTTTAGTCTATCTACTCCAATTAAATATATGTGTGTGTGTGTGTATTCATCTGTACATGTGTCTGTATACTAATATATGTTTGTATGTGTATATATTTGTCTATTTGTCCATAAGTAGATACTTATAGATTTGTATAAGTGTGTATCCATATCTTTTCCTCATTTAATATCTGAATAACTTTATAATAATCTAAATCTATTGCTTTGTTAAACTTAGAATGGAAAATTCATAATAAAAATAAAGTAAAGTGAAGCTAAAGTCGATTAATAATGCTGATCTCTATTTTAATAAAATATTAATATTAATGTCCCAATAAATTGTTTTTAGAGTCTGTTCTCATATTCTTCAAATTAGAAATTGCTTTATTTTGCTTGGTCTATTCTGTCTATGTAACAATGCCTCCCCAATTAAGGGGGTTTGGCTAGTATTGAATCTTTTGAAACCCTTCAACTTGAAATAAACCTCATCACTTGATAAGACACAAATAGTGTTGAAACAAAATCGCAACTTTTGTAGTGATATTATAACATATTTATCTTATATATATATATATATATATATATATATATATATATATATATATATATTAATGCATGTTTCATTAAATAATATAGACAAGTTTTGTCTATTTTATATAAATTTTTTTCATATTCTCTGATAAGCTTAATAGCATTATCATTAAATGAAGAAAGAAAATTACAATATTGATACATATTTTTTTTAATAATCCAATACAAGCTTTTGGCTTACATAAGCCATTTTCATATTATAAACATGGACAAACCATAATGACAAACTGTTTTTGTTTACATGGAAGATTTCAAAGCAACAACATATGACCAAGCGTGAATGAAAACAAGAAATATTAAGTATGGGAAGCCATTGGAATAAATATATATATATATATATTGAACCATAAAGAAGAAAGTACAGAACTGTTATAATATGTCTGTCCTTCTATGTGGCAGCAAATGCTGGACAATCTCATCAAAGATGAAGGAAAGACTTGAAATGTGGTTCTAGAGAAGGATGTTCGAGATACCATGGACTGAACATGTTAGCAATGACAAAGTTTTGGAAAGGATGGACATGAAAAAGAAACTTATATTTAACATCAAGAAAAGACAGCTGAAGTTTCTAGGACATGTAATGAGGAAAGAGAGCTTGGAGAATCAGATACTCACAGAACAGACAGAGAGAAAGAGAGACAGAAGAAAGCAATGCATGACATACTTGATAGGCTTGAGCAAATTAATGGCAGAGCAGGGTATGGAAGAAATAAAATGAGAAAGGGTGCTAAAAGCTACAAGGGATAGGGAGACATGGAAGGTCATGATCGCTTACGTCCATATATATATATACTATGTATTCAAATGTGCTCAATACATATATATTGTAGAGCTTTTGAATATTTTTAATATAGAAGTTACCTAAGGATCTTAAGGTTTGTATGATCCTTACATGTATTTTTTAGTATTGTTTCCAGAACAAAAATAAAATTACTAAATGAAAGATCAGAAATAATGTCCAGATATAATCACCCCCAAAATATATATTTTAGGATCATACAAACCTGGATGAAAGTGTTTAAGATCCTTCAGTAACTCCTCCCTAATTTTGAAATTTTGGTTGTTTAAAACTTCCAGTTGCTTCTTTGTAAAAACCTCTGTTGTACATTTGAAAACATCAGAAAATAAGTTATTATAAATCGCCTGAAGATGCCGAAAGGTTGAAACCAAGGTCGCATAAATAACTGGTTTCCAATATATATATATATATATATATATATATATATATATATATATATTATTATTTTATAAAAAAGTGAAAGAACAGGTATATTAAAACCCACTGTTCATGCATTTATTTATTTAAGAGTGCTCAATATAAAGTTGAGCTTAATATTGTAATTTTGTTATTGCAATGGTTTATAAAAGCATTATATCACTAAACAAAAATTTTTATGTTTCAGAACAATACTGTAATGCTTTTATAAACCAATGTAATAACAAAATTACAATATCTATCTATCTATCTATCTATCTATCTATCTATCTATCTATCTATATATATATATATATATATATATATATTATTTTATAAAAAAGTGAAAGAACAGGTATATTAAAACCCACTGTTCATGCATTTACTTTTATAAAGAGTGCTCAATATAAAGTTGAGCTTAATATTGTAATTTTGTTATTGCAATGGTTTATAAAAGCATTATATCACTAAACAAAAATTTTTATGTTTCAGAACAATACTGTAATGCTTTTATAAACCAATGTAATAACAAAATTACAATATCTATCTATCTATCTATCTATCTATATATATATATATATATATATATATATATATATATATATATTTCAAAACAATACAATTGAGTTACAAAAACAGTAAAGTCAATTGGTGTAATTTTATTTTTTTGGTATTGTCCATCTGATAAAAGCCTCAAGAGTAACCGAGGTAGAGGCTTAATAGCTGAGACTTTTGTAAGGGTGCAGAGGCAGAGGAAGAGGTGTATATTATTTGAATATATATTCCTTAAAACTGATTTTGAAATTTACAGTTCTTGGAATAGAAAGATTATCCAGTGTTGGAATTAGCTTTGGGAAAGTTACAATGGACTGATCAAAAATGGGCAGAATAATATTGAGAAACCAGTTGCAGCACAAACAGGTGAGAAGTCTGATTCATTGGGTGTACTGTGTACACTGTAGAGAACAACTGGTAATATGCAAAGCCATGTTTTTTTACAATCTTGTAATTGTTGTTTTAATTGTACTGTGTACTTTCTGAATTAGACCATTATGCTGAGGGTGGCAAGCACTTGTTCTCAATCTATGAAAACCAACCACTTTTGATTGTTCTAAAGAACTACTTACTTTCAAATTGACTTCTGTCTGCCAAAGATATTTTTAGGTTTGTGACGAACATTCAATGCACTTACTGGGATAAGAAAGACAATGATGTGTTGTGAGGATGCATTTATATATAAAAATAATACTAATAATGTCTAAAAAGTTGTAGTAAGGGATTCTATTGAGTCCTACTTGTTTTTTTTTTTAATCATATCATCCCAAGCAAGGCGAAAACGCCACTGATGCGCAGGGGGCTACGTAAGAGTGAAAAGATTGGAAAGGAGAAAAACTGGAAACCACATCCTAAACAGGGAACAAGAGATGAGCCTCTTTACCTGTTCAATAGACGTGGGTGGAGTGTGAACCGGGCGATAGTTTACTCTATCTACTCCAATTGAAAAAAAAAAAAAGAGTGAAAAGATTGGAAAAGAGAAAAACCGGAAACCACATCCTAAACAGGAAACAAGGGATGAGCCTCTTTACCTGTTCAATAGACGTGGGTGGAGTGTGAACCGGGCGATAGTTTAGTCTATCTACTCCAATTGAAAAAAAAAAAAAAGAGTGAAAAGATTGGAAAGGAGAAAAACTGGAAACCACATCCTAAACAGGAAACAAGGGATGAGCCTCTTTACCTGTTCAATAGACGTGGGTGGAGTGTGAACCGGGCGTTAGTTTAGTCTATCTACTCCAATTGAAAAAAAAAAAAAAGAGTGAAAAGATTGGAAAGGAGAAAAACTGGAAACCACATCCTAAACAGGAAACAAGGGATGAGCCTCTTTACCTGTTCAATAGACGTGGGTGGAGTGTGAACCGGGCGATAGTTTAGTCTATCTACTCCAATTGAAAAAAAAAAAAAAGAGTGAAAAGATTGGAAAAGAGAAAAACCGGAAACCACATCCTAAACAGGAAACAAGGGATGAGCCTCTTTACCTGTTCAATAGACGTGGGTGGAGTGTGAACCAGGGCGATAGTTTAGTCTATCTACTCCAATTGAAAAAAAAAAAAAAGAGTGAAAAGATTGGAAAGGAGAAAAACTGGAAACCACATCCTAAACAGGAAACAAGGGATGAGCCTCTTTACCTGTTCAATAGACGTGGGTGGAGTGTGAACCGGGCGATAGTTTAGTCTATCTACTCCAATTGAAAAAAAAAAAAAAGAGTGAAAAGATTGGAAAGGAGAAAAACTGGAAACCACATCCTAAACAGGAAACAAGAGATGAGCCTCTTTACCTGTTCAATAGACGTGGGTGGAGTGTGAACCGGGCGATAGTTTAGTCTATCTACTCCAATTGAAAAAAAAAAAAAGAGTGAAAAGATTGGAAAGGAGAAAAACTGGAAACCACATCCTAAACAGGAAACAAGGGATGAGCCTCTTCGCCTGTTCAATAGACGTGGGTGGAGTGTGAACCGGGCGATAGTTTAGTCTATCTACTCCAATTGAAAAAAAAAAAAAAAGAGTGAAAAGATTGGAAAAGAGAAAAACTGGAAACCACATCCTAAACAGGAAACAAGAGATGAGCCTCTTTACCTGTTCAATAGACGTGGGTGGAGTGTGAATTGGGCGATAGTTTAGTCTATCTACTCCAATTGAAAAAAAAAAAAAATTTAAAAGATTGGAAAAGAGAAAAACTGGAAACCACATCCTAAACAGGAAACAAGGGATGAGCCTCTTCGCCTGTTCAATAGACGTGAAAATAAAATACATTTTTTTTTTTTTTACTAAGTTTCAACTTAGTAAAAGTCGAAACAGCCTTTAAACCAACAATTTAGTAGAATTTAGTCCCAAAATTAAATGAATAAAAATAAATATGGAAGAATAAATTAGCAGAAAATTCAATTTTACCATGTGCAGACCACTGAAAGTTGAGAAAATTTCTAAAGTAATACCAAATTTGCTCTGATTTTCCAGTTTATGTCGGCTACCAGTAAATAAGCAGTGTGTTAGAGAGCGACAGAGATAGATAGAGAGAGAGAGAAGCAAGTGTCCAGTAATTAGAGGGTGGGGAGAGAATGGCTGAATTCAAAGCGTAACGGACTTCAAAAAAAAAAAAAATTCATTGGAATGTGACATTAGCTGTATAACAGAAAACTTTAGATGTTGTTATTACAAAAAAGTTTTAATTCATTAAGTAGTCGTAAAAATAAGGAAATTAGAAATAGAATGTTTGGAAATTGCTAGAATGTTAGAAAATTCCAGTAGATTCGACAGATTTCGAGAAATATGCAAATTAGGTGTTAGCCCCTATAAAAATAGGTTTTGGGAAGAGAGTAGTTAGTTGTTAACAGGATTTGCTGACATTATCAACTCCGGCCTGATTTGTGGGTCTGTGCATCCAGCTGAAAGAATCTCTAAGAAAAGTTGCCAATCAACTAAAACCTGAAAGAGAACTTCATGGAACTAAATGGGTAAATAGATATTTTTGACTCTTTCATTGACCATACTAGAAATTATTTGTTATAAACACATTTGAGGACTTTTATAAAGTATAGCACTTAAACTACTTCGCTAAGTTAATTGGGTAAAGATACTTGACACCTTCCTTCCTCTTCATAACACTTACCCGTCACTCTGCCAGTAGTAAACTCTATGTTTTCTATTCAAAAGCAAAAAACTGTATATTTGTAATATATTTTTATTTTGTGTTAGCGTAAATTAAATATTTGTTTGTGATTAAGCTCTGTGTTTTGGTCAATCATTTTATTTTCTTTTGTTACAACTTAACACGTAACAGATGATTTGCATGCTTAGTCCATCATTTACAACAAGGGTTGGCAACCTATGGCATTTTAATCGGCCCTTGAGCATGATTACCAATGACTAGACGAGACTTTTCTGCTGTTATCTTTCTCTGATCCACCCAACCAAATTTGAATACTATGACCACAAAAACACGATCAAAACCCAATCACCTCTTTTTCTGCGTAAAAAATAAACATAAAACAAAAACTGAGAGCCAATTTGACTGACCGACCAGCGACAGACATTAGGTGGGGACACCTTCAAAGGGACAATGTTGTCTCAGTCGGCTTTTTATTTCATTCCTCCAACAGTGACTTCCCATCGCTTACCCCTGCCACCTACCCTATGGAATTTGCTGGAATCTTTCAATGGGCCATGTTCTTAGCTTACCATACGTAAGTGTATATGTTTGCAACTATTTGTACTCGTATGTATGGGTATATGTGTTTCGTTTTTGTTTGATGTGTGTGTGTGTGTGTGTGTTGTTTGTTTGTGGCACAGTTTTCAATAACAGTTATAAACCTACACGTTATAATTTCATCCATTTCACTTCGGTTGATTTTTTTCCACTTTGAAGTATTTTGACGTTCCTTGAGGAAAAGTAATTTTTGTTAAGTGTTTTTTAATTTTAGATTTTCTTTTGTTTTTCTGATTTCTCAATGTTTATTTTCATTATGGTTTTAAATATTTAGGTTGACAGGGGTCTGCATATGTAATTTTCATTAATTTTTCATTAATGGCCTTCGTCTGGCCTGCGACCCGTCATTATATAACAATCTGACCCATGGGATCGAATGAGTTGCTGACCCTTGATTTACAATGTAGAAAGACTCTATGTAGGGATTTGCATGCTCAGATAGAGAATGAAGCAAATTTAAAATATATATAAGGCTAATAATCTGTCAGTGGGCTGCAGGACTTTTGACTGGTGTTGAAGTAGCTATGCAAGAAGAGAGACAGGTTAAAGAGAGACTTGTCATGTTTCAGGAGAAAGGGAGACTTCTTTTGTTTCTGAGGAAAGAGGAACTCAACTCAACTCACCAGTGAAGAAGAAGAAGAAAAATCCTAGGTTTTTCCATGAAACAGATTACTGGCCTTAACAGAAACCACATTCCACCTGTTCTGATTTCTAAATTTTGGTTTTGTTTTACTCTTTCTCCACAAAACCTTAAACAAGGTAATAAAATATTTGTTGTCATTTGTAAGACATTTCGGCCATTGTGCGCTCCGCCTTCTTCAGGGGTTAGGAATTTTGAACCGAACCCTTTGTTTATATTTTTGAGATGAGGTAGTATTTACAGTATTTACATTATTCGGATTATTGTTCTAATCTTAGAGTTGTGAGTTCAATATCAGGCTACAGCAGCATTGAACAAGTAACTCGCAGGGTTAGAGGGAGATCACTCATGACTTCCAATCGAAGCTTTATGTAAGGAATGGAGTTCATATACCCCAGTGATCATAATAAAGGTTTCAGTTTGAAATTCCTAGCACCTGAAGAAGTCCGGAGGGTACAATGGCCGAAATGTTGTACAAATGGCAACAAAGATGAGGACAATAGTCCGAATAATGTAAATACTGTAAATACTACCTCATATCAGAAATATAGACAAATAGAATGATCTATTATTAAACATCGTACAAAAGGCAACAAAGATGAGGACAATAGTCCGAATAATGTAAATACTGTGAATACTACCTCATCTCACAAATATAGACAAATAGAATGTTCTATTATTAAACGTCATACAAATGGTAACAAATATGAGGACAATAGTCTGAATAATGTAAATACTGTAAATACTACCTCATCTCACAAATATAGACAAATAGAATGTTCTACTATTAAACATCGTGTAAATGGCAACAAAAATGAGAACAATAGTCTGAATAATATAAATACTGTAAATACTACCTCATCTCAGAAATATAGACAAATATTTAGTGATGTCTGTACGGCACCAGTGTATACACTTTCACTTAGGTACCCCCACTCAGGCACAGTTTTTCCATTAGAGAAGCATATTTCACTTTAACAAACGGCTCTGAAAGTATCATTTTCTAGCCTGTTTATTGGTTCATAGGCCATTTTGCATTGATTTACCTTTTGTCTTTTCAACATTGCTAGTAAAGGATAAATAAATAATAAACTGATTTTTCGATCATCTGTTTTTCTTCTGTTTGCATTTGTATTATACGAATGATATTGGTTTCCCATGTTTATTTTTAACGTTTAAGTTTAGAATTTATTTGTGTGAATGAAAATTCCCTGATGAAGTTTTATAAATGAACAGTATGAATTTTTTTTTAACATTATGGAAAAATTTGACAAAGAAGTATTAATTTTTCCTTAAACCAGTTATTCAAAAATATATACTTAGATATCTATCATGCGAACTACAATGAAAATAAAGTTTTTTTGTGCAGGGGTTCGTTGAGACATAATTTATTTTAAGGGTTACACAAAAGTAAAAAGGTTGCTGAAATAGAGTAACGACAGGATAACAACATTTCACTTGTGGGAAAAGAGTTTTAGGGTTGAAAATAGTTCATCACTCACAAAGACAATATCATATTGTAAGAAAATATAATAGGATAATGACTGATATTTATTTTTGTTTCTGTTTGAATTTCTCAGAGGATGAATTATTGTTACTTTTTTTTTTTTATCGTATCACCCCGAGCAAGGTGGTGTAGGGTTTAATACCACTGATGTGCAGGAGGCTACATAAGAGTAAAAAGATTAAGTAGAAGTCTGGGTATGGAAGCAGCAAAGACTACAAGCTAAAATGTAGAGAGAAGCTTCAAGCTGACCTAGAAATTTGTCATCTCTCTCTTTCCTTCTCTTTTACTTCTTCTTCTCCATCTAAAGACATTCCGACTGAATACATATGTATGTACGCACATACTCTTTCAACAATTACTACTACGAACATTTTCTACAAATCTTGATACCCATAACTTTATCATTGAACACAAACTCTACCCTTAACTTCTTAATAATGTTTCTAATTGCACATTAACTTCTACAACTTGTGTTATTCTTTCCTTTTAATAAATTTCTATTTTAAAATGCAAACTGTATATTTTATTTTTACACTATTCCACACACTTCCACATATTCCAACCTGCCAATGACAAACCTTTTGATGAAAACCTGAAAATTCTGATAATTCTGCATTAAACTTGTAAGGGAGTTCAGTTATGTATGAAACAAAGCTGAATCAAAGAAAAATTAACCAGCTCCCTATGGCTACAGATTTACATACACTTTGATTGTTATCTATGTAGATAAATAAATCTCTATCAACATTATTTTTAAGTGATTTTTTTTTCTTTTTTAGTGCTATTACTGTAGAGATACAAGCAGCAATTTCTTCTTCTTCTATGTGCCCTGTCCTTTCAGGACGTAGGCGATCATGGCTTTCCACGTCTCCCTATCCCTGGTGGCTCTTTGCAAGCCTTCTCCTGTTACACCATCCAAACCCCGCTCTGCCATCCACTAGCTCAAGCCCATAAATCTGGAATATAAATGTATATAAACTAGCATGGCCACAAAATGAGGGATTAGTTTATATATTGATTATAATATAGATTTGATCCCCCACTTTAAATCCACATTATAATTTTTTATACACAGTTGGCATATATCTTCTTCTATGTGCCTTGTCCTTTCAGGACGTAGGCTATCATGGCCTTCCATATCTCCCTATTTCTGGTGGCTCTTAGCACGCTTTCTCCTGTTACACCATGCAACCCTCGTTCTGTCATCCACTAGCTCAAGCCAATAAATCTAGAATATAAATGTATATAAACTAGCATGGCCACAAAATGAGGGATTAGTTTATATATTGATTATAATATAGATTTGATCCCCCACTTTATATCCACATTACAATTTCTTATAAACAGTTGGCATATATCTTCTTTTTCTATGTGCCCTGTCCTTTCAGGACATAGGCAATCATGGCATTCTACGTCTCTCTATCCCTGGTGGCTCTTAGCACGCTTTCTCCTGTTACACCATACAAACCTTAGTCTGTCATCCACTAGTTCAAGCCCATAAATCTAGAATATAAATGTATAGAAACTAGCATTTTTTTTTTTTAATCATATCACCCCGAGCAAGGCGGTAGCGCCACTGATGTGCCGGGGGCTACGTAAGAGTGAAAAGATTAGAAGAGAGAAAGACGGAAACCACATCCTAAACAGGGAACAAGGGATGAGCCTCTACACCTGTTCAATAGACGTGGGTGGAGTGTGAACCGGGCAATAATAGCATGGCCACAAAATGAGGGATCAGTTTATATATTGATTATAATATAGATTTGATACCCCACTTTATATCCACATTATAATTTCTTATAAACAGTTGGCATATATTTACTTCTTCTATGTGCCCTGTCCTTTAAGGACGTAGGCAATCATGGCTTTCCACGTCTCCCTATCCCTGGTGGCTCTTAGCATGTTTTCTCCTGTAATGTCTTGCAGCCCCCGTTCTGTCATCTACCTGCTCAGGCCCTTCAAATATATTATCTGCTGCTTTCCTCTGTCTCTTTTTTCCTCTATCTGGCCTGTTAGTATCAGGTTCTCCAAGCCCTCCTTCCTCGTTGCATGTCCCAGGAACTTTAGTAGTCTCTTCCTGATGCTCAATATTAATTTTCTTTTTGTTTCCATTCTTTCCAACTCCTCATTAATGCTCACATGCTTAGTCCACGATATCTACGTCATCGTTCTGTAGAACCAGATTTCAGCTGCTTCTAGTTTTCCCTTCATCTTTGTTGATATTGCCCAGCATTCATTGCCATATTGAAGAACTGACATCACATAGCAATCCAGTACTCTCTTCTTTGTTTCTAGCAAAATTGTCCCATGTCTTAATACTTTACTCAGCTTCTGGAACACGTCTTTTGCCATGCCAATTCACCTTTAGATCTCTGTGTTGCACTTTCCATCTTCAGTTAGAACACTTCTCAGCAATTGACTGGGTTCAAAATAAGACATTGAAACAATACAGTTTACCTTCCCAGTCAGTCAAGATAACCTCTACCTTGGACTGAGCAATAAAATCTTAAAGTTTGAGACAAAAATATTTTTAAATCTAGTTTTTAAAACCTTAAAATATCGTATAATCATAAGATTTTATTAAACTTTTCAAAAGTTATCTGGTAATAAGGATTTATTTTTTTAAAACGTTTTTAAAAAATAATTTTGTTGTAATATTTTCAAGTCTGTCGTTGGATTAAAATATGCATGTGCACAGGCAAACATATATACACACAAAATTTGAATAAAATTGAGATATCAGTTTTATGAGAGCTAATTTCCTTTTCTGTCAGGCAACAAACCTTGGATAAGAGGAAAAACAGATAAGCTATAATTTTGAAGTCATTTTTATGACACCTTCTCTATTTAAACTTATTTCCCAATAAATGTAGTATTTTAAATGGACAAACAATATAGATTTAAAATTTGATCCGATCTAGTTAAACCTAGACTAAACATGATTATGGAGTATTGATTATTTTTACAGTCTAACTAATGTAAATAATGCAAATACTACCGCATCTCAGAAGTTTAGATAAACAATGATTATTGCTGTACACTGTCAGATTTTATTAAGCAAGTTAATATTCTCAAAAAAAAAAAAAAAATGGTATTGATGACCTGATGTTTGTATAATTTTCAGGATATCTTTATATGAACAATATATTGTGTGACATTCAGAAAATATTTACAAATATTTATTTATAAAAAAAAATCTCAAAAATACAAACCAAAGAAATATATATTTAATTATCACAATATATAAAAAATATCTTAATAAATTAACGTTTTATATTACGTGTTAATATAAGCTCTTTCATATTCTCTAATATTCATCAGTTTTTTTTATTACTGATATATTTCTGTGTGAAAATATATTGTGATTTTTGATGGTATAAGAAAAGTAAAATAATTCTGTCAATTTTAAAATATTTTATCATCTTTTATTTATTTATTTATTGGAGTTTAGTACATCTTTCCTTGAAAGAATACATTTTATTCAATTTTGGTTGCAAAAAGTATTGTTTTGTCTTTGTGGCTATGAACCTTTGAAAATAGTTTCAATGTCAATAAAAGTAAAATTTGAAACCTAAGTTCAATATAAAAAAATATCTACGTAGGAACATTTTGTAATAAATAAGTTGATTTAAAAAATGTTCATTTTCAAATAAAATATTTAAAAAAAAATTAAATATTAAAGCAGTGGATCTTTTTTTTTAATTCACCCGAAAATAAAAAAGAATTTATATTTTACTAAAATTCACATCAAATTCTTCCAGAGCGAGCCCCTTCCATTGCACTTTGGTTGGGCTGACCTTTGCAATTGCCTCCAAAATGTTGGTGACTTGTGTGTGCTATTTTTAAGTCTGGGGTTAACGCTCACTCTGATAAGCCAAAAATATTTTTTTCCTTTTAAATTCCTTGTAAGTACCTTGAATATCATCCATACTTATAATACCGTCCTGATTTTGGTAATTTTTCACTCTTGGAATTAAAAGGTTTAAATCAAAATTTGTTTAACTTGTCTTGCAATGGAGTTTTTTTGTGCAAGGCAAGTTAAACAAATTTTGATTTTAAATTTCAAAAAAGTGCCAAAAATAAAATAAAAAACAAACTTTGGTTTAAAATTTATAATTTCTTGGGGGAAATTAATATTTGCGATAAGTAACTTAACATTATTTGTGATGAATAAACAAAAAATATCACAAACATCCATAGTTTTATTTACTTTAAAGATGAAGTAAAAGCAAAAACTAATAAGAAAAGTTTTAAAATATTTTTTCAAAAAATCACAATGCTTTTAATGTTGGCATATTTGTCTTTGTTTCATCATTAACATTTTATTTATTCTATTAATACTGAAATAATTATAGAACAGCAAATCATTTTTTCTTAAACGGGAACAATATTTTTTTCTGTTATTATTGTATCACGCGTCTACGAATTGTAACACTTTTGGTCATCCATAGTATATCCGGGTGTGCCTTTGCTTTTAATCTTTCTTTCTTTCCACTCTGTTTAATTGTTTGTTTTTTCTCTTCACCCAATTGAAACTGTTTTCACGTTGGTTTCTCTCTTCTTTTTTTTTTTTTTTTCCTCTTTTTTTTCGGGGGTTGTTCTTCCTGATTTTCAGGTGATGTGCGACCCGAGGAGGACACGGGGTGAGTACGTTCGTCGAAGAGTCGAGGAGGCTGCGATGAACCACCCTCCAGGTTCCCCAGATCCTGTTATTTTGGTCACCGGTGGTTACGACCATGGCATACGGTTTTGGCATGCATACAGTGGGGTCTGCTGCAGAACCGTACAATTTACTGACTCTGTATCCTTTTTTTAAAGAAGGACTGAGGCCCTTTACGTACCAAATAGACGCTTTTTTATTTACTTATTTTTTAAGGACTTCTTTTTTCCTTTCGAAGTTCTCCATAAACAGTAATAATATTTTTATAATATTTTTTTTATTTTCCATTTTTAAAACTGTTCTTCTTCCTCTTATTTACTTTTTTAGACAATGAAAGCCAAAGTGCTGGTCAAGTTTTTTTTAACAGTTATTTGTAATATGAGACGTCACAAAAAAATCATTATTCGTTATTATTTTACCGTAACTCATATTGCGATTTTAAAATATACAACCGCAAAATAATTTTTTTTATGTCTTGAAAGTTTTAAAAAGCAGTATTATTTGCAATATGATATTTTTTGTTTTGGTTTTAGTTGTGAATTAATAAATTTCCTGCTTGCGAATGTGGATTATTTTTTAAATGATTTTTTTTTCTATGAGAAATTTAAAACTAAAAAAGTGTTGTGAAAGTTTTCAAAATATGTTGCGATCTAAAGTGAATTAAAAAAAAACTTTGTTTAAAATTCCTTAATGCAGTTGCCCCCAGCATAGAATTTTTATAAATTAAATTTTTAGTTCCAATTTTAATTACTTTTTTTTTCATTACAAGTTTACTATGAAATATAAACATTTTTTAAATTAATTTACAAGCAATAAAACTTGTAAATTAATTTGATAATTATTTTTTAAATAATTATCTAGCTTCATTTTTTTCTCTTTTTTTTTTTGTTGAACCGAAAATTAATTTTCTTCCCTCTAGTTTTTTTCCTATTAATGTTGTTATCTTTTTCTTCTTCTTTCAGTTTGTATTTTTTGTTTTCTCTATTATTTAAATTTTATTAATTATTTTGTGAATCTTTGGCTTAAACTAAAGAGTCGGGGGGGGGGGGGGGAAAGATCAAAATACATTTTGTTTTGTTTTTTTTACATTCTTCATGAAAGAAAATCTTCCCCAAACCCAAATAATGGACACTTTTTTTTATTTTTCTTATACACCAAAAAGTATTTAACACACCAATTTTTTTTCTTTTTTTGTAGATATTTTTGTCAAATTTTAAACAATTTTTTTTTTATCGATGATAGCATAATTTTTCAGTTTTTTTGGTTAGAAAGACGAAATTAAAACTAAAATAATCGTTTGTAGGATTCGAACTCAATTTTCTTTACCACGAAACTTGAGCATTGGATTTTTATTTTCATTATGAATTTTTTTGTAAAACAACATAAGCTGATTTTTATACCTTTTTTTTTAAATCAATAAAATAACTAATTTGGGTTTTAATTTCTATTACGTTTAATTTTTTAAATAACCATTTCTATTCCCAATTATCTTTTTTTTACTCGTCAACAATTAAAAAAGTGTTTAGTTTGCAATAGTCTGTTTTAATAGCTTTTCTTTCGCTACAGAAGTCCAACGGGGATATAAATAAAGTAAAGAAAACCTCGAAAAAAAGAAATACTCTACGTTAATTTAATATGTTGATAAAATATTTTCTTAAAATAAATATTTTCTTTTGTTCGTACAATGATAGAAGATAATTTCAACCACGTGGAGACCAACAGTAACATTAAGAAATATGTTACTGTTAGATATTTAATCAATGAATTCCATTCCATTGTTTGCGATCTTGACATTACATTTGAAACTTCATTTCATTTTTGGAGTTATTTTAACGTTTCTTGAAATAATGTCTAAATTTTACGAAATTAATTTAAGAATCAGTCTTTCTTCAGTAATTACAAATATTGTTACCCGAATGACCGTCCATAGAAACTTTACTGTTATTATTCAAAGATTAAAAAAAAAATTAACGCACCATATTTTTTATTTTAAAATAAATACTACAAAAAAGTATGTTGTACTATTATTAACTAATTAACACCTCTTAAAATTGTTACATCATTAGAAAGAAACCTTTTATCTTTTAATAAATTTAAGTAGTAACATGAAGGAATTGGTTTTTTTTAGCCGGGTCTTTCTTCAAAAAGTTAAAAAGGGAACATAATTGGATTTTTAAAATTAATTTCTATACCAATGAAGACAATTTTTTTACATAATTAAAAACTAAAAGCTGTAAATAGCAAAAATTATTTTATTAAAAAAATTAGAATGCTCATCGTTTCTTTTTTCACGAAAATTACATATCGAAAAAAAATGTATTTATTGTATTAATTTTTTTAAATGTATAAAAAATTTAAAATTCCTCTTTCAAAATAAATTTGTTTTTTTTTTTTTAAATACTGTGAGAATTCTACCATCATAGTCTAACCATATCTTTTCATTTTTGTTGGTAAAAGCTTTAATTTTTTGGATTATTCCTCAGATAGCATCAAAATTCCAAGCTTTTAGTGAGCCTATAATTTTGTGAACTGAAAGAAAAAAAAAGTTACTAACTTATGTAAAAAAAATTTACTATTCAGAACCCATATGCTTTTTTTCCTCTAATCTTTGAGTTTAAACTTGAACTTGTATTTTCTAAGCCATGTTTTTTTTTTTATCTCTTTACCCAAAGAAAGGTAATAAAGCCAGTAAAATGCAAGGAATGTTACTAATTTTGAAATATGAGAAAAATAAAGAAGTAACATATGCACTAGAGAGTAGACATTAAACATTTCTAATTCTAAGATTGGACTTTTTTTTTTTTAATTCACTTGTAATCACTTAAATGGCAGACATAAAAGACACATTTTTCTAATGGAATCATATTAGTTCATCTTATTTATATTTTGTTGTAAAAAATGTATGGAGAAATTAAGAAAAATGTATGTTTTTTTGTCTAAAGTGTATAGTTTGCATTTTTGTTTTGTAGCTCTCATGCCCAATTAAAAATATTTTTATAAATCTTGTTTGAGTTTAAAAAGATTTATTTAGGTATTTTGAAAACAATTACATTTTTTTAGATTTCCCCAAAAAGTATTTGTTCTCTATTTTTGTCAGCTTTTGTTGTTAGCTTTGAACATGATTTATTTCTGATTTTCTTTTTACTTTACTGTGAGATTTGATAAAATTAAGTTATATTAATTTCCTTATATGGTTCCTAGAATCTACTTTTAAGTTAAAAGTATTGAATAATACATTACTTGCCTTGTTCAGACAGTTAAAAACAGATCATTTTGTGAAGAGGTATGCATTTTTGTATAAACAAAAAAAAATCTAGAAAGTGTTTATATTTTTAAATTAGGCAGGTATGCAAGAAAAAAAAACAAAACATTTATAAATATTTAAGACTATTCCCTGAAATGGTTAGAGAATTCACTGTAAATGAAATCATGGCCTAGTTTTCTTATTCAGAATATTTCTGCTATTTAGATTTTGTAGCCTCATTAATTTGTTGTTGTTCAATCAGACATGCACAAGAGGATATAAAAAATGCAAATTCTATTATTGCCAGAAACTAATTTCGTATTGTTTAATGGTCGTAAAATATATGTTCTTTGTATTGTGATAAAACTAATTCTATATTGCTTAATGGTCATAGAATATATGTATTGTTTGTATTGTGATAAAAAATAAGAAAAAACTTGAAAAAGCATAATAAAAACAATAGAGTATCATAGTTGACTTTTTAAAATCATTTCACCTCACTCAAGGGGATAAAACCACTAGGACGCAAGACAATACTGAGAGTAAAAAAAAAAACTGAGAAAACATTAAGAATAATTGAAAATAAAAGAACAAGATTCTAAAAAAGATAGATGACGATTAACATTTTTGAAAAACGTATTTGACAGTAAAATGTGTGTAAAAGTTCCCGGCACATTTTTTTGACACTAAGAGATTAGCTGTGCAGTTGAAACATTTTTTGTTTTTTCCACTCCGAACTTTTGCATACAATTAAAAAAAAGAGAACTGAAGAAATGATTAGTCGAAATTTTGTGTTAAATGTGCTTGAATTTGTGTTCCTCATCTAACTATAGTTATGAGGATATTTTTTTTTTTTTTTAATCGTATCACCCTGAGCAAGGCAGGCGGTAACACCACTGATGTGCAAGGGGCTATGTAATAGTGAAAAGATTGGAAAAGACAAAGCCGGAAACCACATCCTAAACAGGGAACAAGGGATGAGCCTCTTAACCTGTTCAATAGATGTGGGTGGAGTGTGAACCGGGCGATAGATAGATCTATCTACTCCAATTAAATCTATCTACTCCAACATTGGATAGTTTGGTGCCAGTATAATATGTGGCCTACCTTTTCAATGTGAACTATGAAATTCTGTCACAGGTATAGTGTGTGGCCTGCCTTAAAATGCATATTATAAGGAAGTATTATAACTGTTAGGGTAGGGAAAATAATTATCTTTAATAAATAACTGAATACAGTGGAACCTCTACTTACGAAAGGCTATACATACAAAATTTTCAGGTTACAAAACGCCTCTTCAGAAAAATATTACCTCTTGTTACAAAAGAAATTTCAGGATAAGAAAGGCGAAAATTTCAAAATACGTGCTTTTACATGCAGTTCCCAGAGTCCACCTCATTATCTCCTCGAGTGCCTCCTCATTCTTGATAATGCCCCTTCCCATCCGCCCAGCCTCGAAGATGATATCCTGGAGTTCTCGTTTATTAAGGTGCTGTATCTCCCACCTAACACTACCCCTATCCTTCAGCCCATGGACCAACAAGTCATTTTGGACTTCAAAAAACTCTACACAAAACACCTGTTCAAGAGGTATTTCGACATCACTAAAAACACCCAGCTTACCCTTCGTGAGTTTTGGAAGCAGTACTTCGATATTATTGTTTGCCTTAAGATAATCGATATGGCTTGGCAGGAGTTGATCAGACGTACCCTTAATGCGGCTTGGAGAAAGCTGTGGCCTGATGCTGTTGCCTCATGAGATTTTGAGAGGTTTGAGGTGGAGGCTTGGAACCGACTAGGGCATTTATAGGGTAAAAAGCATCTCTACTTATGGAATTTTCATGTTACGAAACGGCTTCCAGAACGAATTAATTTTGTAAGTAGAGGTTCCACTGTACTTACATCCATAAATATATTCGTACTATGGTAGCACATATTCAAACCAACTAGGCCACGTGTAACAGAATCCAAGAAGTAGGCCACATACTATTCCAGAACTGATATTTCTTATTAAGATACAGTATTTCCATTATTCGGACTATTGTCCTCATCTTTGTTGCCATTTGTATGGTAGACTGATTCATGTCCGCCTAATTTCTTTCTCTTCTCAGTCATAAATGTTTCCTTAACATCTTCTCAGCAAGTAAATGATTTGGATATCACACCAGATCGACAGCTGGTCGCTGGAGCTGGTATGTACCCTTTATTTTCACCTTTTCATATTTAATTGAATAGTTTTAGTGAACTTCACTTTATACATTTATAAAAGCGTTTGGTGTAAATCTTTCCGTTTCAACAATGGAACTCATCTTGGTTTTTATATTTGTAATGTCTGTCATACTCTGAATGTTTGTTGTACTTGATAGCCTTCTCAAATTTTGAGTCAAACTTTTATTCAGACCTTTTTCATTCATTCTACTTTTCCTTTATATCTTTTGTCCATTACTTCCACTGATCTGGTGTATGTGACTTTTTTAAAATACCTAACCCAGGATTTGAACTCCCAACTGCCATATATGTTTTAACCAACACGTTAATGAATATGTCTCTTGGACAATTCAGTGTGTCACTATGGAGCTTTATACCTAACTAGCAGTATAGCCTGGCGTTGTTTGGGTATAATGAAAGCTTTAAAACTAATCCATGGTCCTGGAGCTCAGACTCTTTGGACAATGGCACAAAAAACATAGGTTGTTAAAGACTAAGAACTACAATTATACCAACTTAAAGCAAAACCCAAAGCTAAAATAAAGGGGCTGAAAACCTGATTTGAATCAGACTCGATAGGATATCATGGTATCAATTTTTCAATATCAGTCAAATAAGTCGTCCCAGGATAAATATTGATGGCTGAATATCGTTTTTTAACAGATTCGATAGAATATCGGGAGTATTGATTTTCTATATCGGGTAAAATGAGTTGTCTGAGAAGAACTACTGATGTTTGAGACTAAAAACTATAATTTTACCAAATTAGAGCAAATTCTGCAGCAAGAACCACAATAAAAGAGCTGAAATCCTGATCTTGATCAGACCTGATCGAATATTGGGGTATCGATTTCTGATATCGGTGGGGAAATCGAAAAAAATAAGTAGCCCATGACCTGACCATAAGCCTAAAGAATATTTGTGTGAAGTTTGGTGAGAATCGGATAAAAATTGTGGATTTGTTTAAAGGACATACATACAGACACACACACACACAAATATCTTGTTTTTTATATATATAGATGTCTACTCGAGTAATGGAATGTATAATTTCTTTTATTCTTTATTAAAAAGTCGCTCCCAGATTGTGTTTATCTCTAGGTCAACTGAGGAGGACAATATATGGAATTATTTTTTTCAAGAAACATAAAGCCTAATAGATTAAAGCATATCTGCTTTCCTAGTAATTGTGAGTTCAATCCCTGTGTAGGACAGTGTAGAAAAGTCATATATTCTGGTTCAGTGGAAGAAACAGACAAGTGGCACAAAGGCAAAATAACAGGAAAGTATTAACTGATGAGTTATCTCCCTTAAGTATAGAAAACTGTGAGAACAATCTACCCACATGGATTGAATAAAATGTTTAGTTCAAACTTAAAAGCACAGAGAAGGCCCTGAAGTAACAATAATCAAGACATTGTGAGTGTAATAACTAAGAGGAGTTTGCTTGTTTAAATAGCAAAGAATATAACAAACCAAATGATATTGATAACATTTTCAATATATATTTACATTTATATCATTTGTGTTCCAGCTGCTAATATCCATTCTTATTAAGAGTATTGATATTTACTTGTTTCAAGAAAGTCAGGTTTTATTTTGCAAATGTCCAGCATAAGTTTATATATATATATATTCAAAGATATAGGATGAAGAAAGATATTTAATATAATATCCTATATACCTGAGTAAATTATTATTTTACATATAAATATGAACTCCTTGACATTCTTGAACCTTTATCGATCTCTCAATCGTTGATTTTGTTTATGTTTACTTTTCTCTTACTGTAAATTTTATCATTTCTCAGAAATCCTTTTTTTACTTGAGGGTCTGCAATTTTCATTTGCATCTCTTAATGGTGACTCACAAGTTTTCTATTGAATATCTGCAGGTTCATTAATCTGATGTCTTTAAAACATTTTTTGGCAAAGTGAACAACAGGATGTGCATATTTGTGCAGTGGATATCAACTCGGAATGCGAGATCAGGGTGCTGAGATTGAATTCCAGTTGAATTCATGGCATTCACTTATGCATAAATACCATTGGGAAAGGTATTAATCTGTCTCTTCCCTCCAGTTATGGGTTAAATAACAGGACAGATTGAGTACTATAGCCTTGGCTGGCGACCAGTCTACCACAGAAAGCAATGGCAACCTACTGCAGGATAATCTTCTGCCCAAAGCGTGTATCACGTATGGCACTTAACTGACTGATTGAATATAATAGCTGGAAACAGGATTAAAGTGGGGGACCGGTTTTATATTGTTATGAAGTAATAAACTGATCCCCTACTAACTACTATTTAATAATATAGTACATCTCTTCCTCTAGCAATGAGTCAAATAACAGGACAGATTGAGTTCTCTAGTCTTGGCTGGTGACCAGTCTACCACAGAAAGCAATGGCAACCTACTGCAGGATAATCTTCTGCCCAGTCGGTCATGTCTCTTTTGAGACATGATTACCCAAGCATGTTTAATGTATGGCAGTTAACTGACTGACTGAACAACAGTTAACTTTGCCAAATGTGAAAGAGCATTATGTTGCATGCAAATGCATTTTAGTTTAAAGTGTCATGATTGTGATGTGTGTGTGTGTACCACTTAAAATATGTCAAAGGTCCTGCAGTAATTTTGTGCATTTATTTTGATATTTTAATATATTACCTTGAACAACAGAGGTAATTGTCAGAGGTAGGTGAGGTCAATAAAGGACAAGGGTTGTTCACAAATATATCCAGCCGTAGATGATGTCAACAAAGTGCAATGAAAGAAAATGACATCCTGCTTCAAAAACAATGGACTGCCAAGGGTGATTGACAGATACATCTGGCTGTAGATAAGTCAACAAAGTGACAATCTGAAAAAGCAAAAATGCATGGGGATTTTAATACGATATAAAGTCTAGAATTTTTGGCTGAAAAGATAGAATTTTGCTGACTCCCAACGGCCTCTTCATGTGCACGACTTTCTCCAGCTCCATACAAGTGTCACCAATGAAGAATAAAAATAAAAAGACGATATATATATTTTTTTCATCTTTAAATGAGTTATTTTGCTACCTTGGTTTCCACCATGAGTGGTTTCTTCAGGCAATTTTTAATAACTATTAAATATTTTTTAATAGTTATTAAAAATCGTCTGACGAAACCACTCATGGTGGAAACCAAGGTAGCAAAATAACTCATTTAAAGATGAAAAATATTCAAAAGTTCTACAATATAGTTGTATAGAACACTTTTTGATACAAATGTGTATTCGTCTAACCATATTAGGACCAAAAACTAAGTATTAAACAATCAATATATATATATATATATATATATATAGTGATGATCATCCACGTATACTGTCTTAATATGTATAGGAAAGAATATTAATAAAAAGTTTTGAATTTAAAAAAGTACGTTTAAAAAAGTACTGTTTAAAAAAGTACGTTTTTAAATTCAAAACTTTTTATTAATATTCTTTCCTATATATATATATATATATATATACATTATCAGCCATAATTATTAGGCCACCCCAGTGTTTTAAAAAAATGATGTATTTCATACTAATTTTTAGTATTTATTGCCAAGTAAATAATTGCAAATGAAAATAGAATGGTTCTTTTGATAATACTGCACAACCTGTGAATCAAATGAATTTATAAATATTTAATAATTACTTATATTGCAGTTTCATCAATGAAAAAAATGAAGAAAATTTAGGGCAATTTGGACAAGTTCATCTTTGCTTTCTTGCCTTGTAAAATTTTGCAAAGTAATAACAAAAGAACCATTCTATTTTCATTTAGAATTATCCACTTGGCAATAAATACTAAAAATAGTATGAAATACATAATTTCTTTTAAAAAAACTAAGGTGGCCAGTAGTGTACTTGTTCCTCATCGTTTGTCCAGATCCAGCAGCAATTATAACAGTGTCATCAACTTATAAAGCATCTATAATTTTATTGCCTATAATACAAGACCTATGCTGTTAGCTGAATATTTCTATGAAGGAGATGTCTTTAGATCCATCCAATATTCTATATTAATCCAATTCTATATTAATCACTAAAGATTGTTGTTGAACAATCAGTTTTCATGTACTTTGTTATGCAACTTAGGCTTTTCTCTTTGTGATGTTTACTATGTTTCTGGTTTTATCCAATGTGCATAACATTCTACATCTGTTTACATTCACAACACCAACTTCTTTAAATACTTTTTACTGCTCCAACCACTTTTCTTGCTTATTACATTTTTAACTTTTCTCAAATCTCTTTTTTTTTATCTCTTTTTTGAACACCAATTTTTTTTCTACCTGCTAATTTTTTCAGTTTTCTTATGTATCTG
Source organism: Ascarosepion bandense (assembly GCA_037127315.1). Classification (NCBI taxonomy): domain Eukaryota; kingdom Metazoa; phylum Mollusca; class Cephalopoda; order Sepiida; family Sepiidae; genus Ascarosepion; species Ascarosepion bandense. Next base: position 2,235,674 of record JBBBDQ010000379.1, read on the forward strand.
AAATTCAACAACACACACACACACAAATTTAATATATAGATTGGAATCTGTCAAGATTGTCAGTCAGTTAAGTGCCATATGTGATACACGTTTTGGGCGATCATGTCTCTAAAAAGACATGACTAATTGGGCAGAAGATTATCCTGCAGTGGGTTGCCATTGCTTTCTGCAGTAGACTGGTTGTCAGCCAAGGCTATAGAACCCAATCTGTCCTATTATTTAACCCATAACTGAAGGGAAGAGATGGATTAATACCTTTTCCAAGGATATTTGTGCGTAAGTGAATGCCATGAATTCGTCTGGAATTCAAACTCGGCTCCCCAGTTTGTTGTTTCGAGTCAATCTCCACTACACCACAATGCAAGATTATAGAATAAAGGAAAAAGAACAAATAGAAAATGTATCTCAATCTAACATGTTTCGCTTATATTTAAGGTTTTGGGGGCGGGGATGAAAAAGTAACAAAGAGACAGTCTTACTTGTATGTTGTGATTTGGGGTTAATTCTTATTGGTCAGATATGTAGCATGTGTATTAAAGCAATAAATCATTTTTTTAAATGTATTTTTTTCACGGTTAGAATAAATAGAAGCAAGTCAGTACATAAAAAATCTAGGGAGAATGATCCTAGCCACACAGAGATCACAAGCCCAGATGAAACCAAATGCTCTAATTGTAAAAAAATATAGAGTAACTTCCATAGACTATGAAACCTGGAAAAAAAATATTATAAATTCAACACACTAAAAAAAATTCCCTACTCAGAAGGAAAGAAAATCATCAAAACAAACTCCAATACACCATCATATGCAAAAATTACCTGAGCAACACCAAGCTATACCTATGAAAATCTAATATCAAACAAATTGCAGGAAACAGAAGAACTAATATTTCTAATTCAAGAATTAAAAAAAAAAACATTGAAAACAGTAAAACCAATTGTAGACTTGGAAACGACCCATACCATTGAAGCAAAACTATCCACAAATAATGTAAATCCAACACAAAATTTCACTGACAACATCCACTCAATGACAAAAAACTCAAAACTTCTCAAATGAAAAATTACAAACAAAACTGACAAAACAAAAAGCAATTGAATCTCAACTCCAAAAAACAGAAGAAACAGAATTAGAATTAAATAAACAGACAACCCATATAAAGAGGCTTACGGCCATATCACGTTGAATACACCGGTTCTCGCTCAATCACCGGAGTTAAGCAACGTTGAGCCTGGTCAGATGGGTGACCTCTTGGGAATACCAGGTGCTGTAAGTGTTTAGTGACGGATGTGCATTGTGGTGCAGTGGATATCGGATCAGAAAGAGAAATCGGTGAGCCGAGATCGAATTCCAGTTGAATATCCTGCATTCACTTATGCACTGGTACCCTTGGGAAAGGTATTAATCTGTCCTTTCCCTCCAGTTATGGGTTAAATAACAGGGTAGGACTTGGGGACCCTGCCCTTAAAAAAAAAAATCCCAATGAATCTTGATGCTCGAAAAGAAAAAAGTATTACTAGACACAAAACTTATATAAAAACAACAATAAATTGTTGAAAGAAAAAGTTATTACCAGCAATAAATAAAATTAAGTTGGCAATAAATGACCCGCTGGGGTGTTGATATGCCATAAAAACAAAACAACCAACCAACCATATAAAGATTAAAAAAAAAAATAACCAAGAATATATAAACACTTGAAGAACAAGTTTGCAAACAAGAAAAACAGTATAGAAAGTATGGAATATATGGAGATAGATTACCAAAAACAGTTAAGTGGCATACATGATACATGCTTGGGGTGATCATGTCTCAAAAGAGACATGACTGGCTGGGTAGAAGATTATTCCACAGTAGGTTGGCATTGCTTTCTGCAGTAGACTAGTTGCTAGCTAAGGCTAGAGAACCCAATCTGTCCTGTTATTTAACCCATAACCAGAGGGAAGAGACGGATTAATACCTTTCCTAAGGGTATTTGCGCATAAATGAATGCAAGGAATTCAACTGGAATTCAAACTCGGCTTGATATCTACTGCACCACAAGACAGTCATCCTTAAGTTCCATTCACTAAAATAAAATAATTACCACTCAAATGGACAAATGGAACACAAGTATCATACAATGGAATTGTAGAGGTGCTAAACCAAACTTTGAAGAAATCAAACAACTCCTTAGAGATTACAATCCAAATATATTATCCTTGCAGGAGACCTTTCTAAAAAAACTGACATCTCTTTTAAAGAATATGAAACTTATCATAAAATAAATGTATCAACAATAGAGAATATGCCACGTGGGGGTACTTTAATATTGGTTAAAAAAATTCAATGCCCCATGAAAACTACAATTAAACATAAATCTACAGATGGCAGTAAAAGCTTCGATTCTTTGAACAATAACCGTATGTTATATTCCTCCAAAGCACAGACTGAATAAGACTGAAATAGAAAGTCTAACTGGCCAACTCCTGATTCGCTTTCTACTAATGGTAGATTTTGCACACAGCAAAATGTGGGATTAAAGAAACCCCAATCAAACAGGTAAAATTATAGAATCTCTACCAGAATCATCTGATCTGTGTATCTTTAATATCAAATGCACACATACCTATACCCAGGTACCAGATCAACATCAGCTATCAACCTAACCATATGCTCTCTCCATCAATGAAAAAGTTAAATGATTACTAGTGTAGTAGTAACCATTTACCTATTTTCCTATATATAAGCAAGCCTATGCCAGAAGAAAATTATCCAAAATGGCAACTACACAAAGCTAACTGGCTAAAATTCAGTGAGCACTGCTCCTTCCAAATCAACGTGAAGATTCTCAATAAACCAGAACCAATAGTCTCCTTTATAAACATGCTAACACAAATAGTTAAACAATACGTAAATTTTCCTTTGAACCAAATACCAAATCAAAAGCCTGGTTTACTGCAGAGAAGCAGTTAAAACCAAAGAAAAAAAGATATTCTTACACAACCCAACCGCTATAAATAAAACATGGGAAATAATAAGGAAAACATCACAAGCTGCAACAACCCATTTAACAAATGGAGATAAATGCACTGGAGAAAAAAAAAGAAATAGCTAACCTAATAACAGAATTTCAAAGGAACTTCTCAACAAATCGCTACAGTTATAAATTTCAAAAATATAAAAATACTAGCAGTATAGACCGGTGTTGCTCGGGTGTAATGAAAGCTTTAAAACTAACCCATGGTCCTGGAGCTCAGGCACTTTGGACGTTGGCATGAAAGACTGAAAAGCAATAGTTGTTTCCAGTTAAAGCGAAACCGTAGACTGAAAGAAAAATGAATGGATGTAAGTCAAATTTTGAAGTTTGGTGAGAATCGGATAAAAATTGTGGATTTGTATAAAGGACATACAGACAGATAAACAGACACACACACGCAAACATCTTGCCTTTTATTTATATATATATATATATATATATATAATCGATTTTCTGCACTATTGTAAGAACTGCAACCTTGAAACTTCTGAATATCGTTTCTTATGTCTTTCTCTATGAGTGTATCAAATATGATTAAAATCGGACCACTCCTATAACCCGATTTTTTTGATTATTGATTTTCGATATTTATCAGGGGTACCTCGACACAAAACCTAGCTAAGAACACTCGCAGATGCTTATAGTACAACTGTGTAAATTTTCAAGAAAATCGGTTCAGCTGTTTCGGAGTCTATAGGTAACGGAGACACACACAGACAAAGTTCCATTTATAAAATAAGTTTAGATTATGTAACAAAAAAATTTTAATATTCACTTCAAACAAAAAAGAATAATACAATATTCTTTATACTATAACAGAACTAAAAGACTCCATAAACAATAGGGTAGGTTGATTTTTCACTTTTTTTTAAATATTAAAAAATCTCACTTACCGAAAGTTGTGTATGGACCCAGTAAGTACTGATATAAAATATTAGATCAAATACTTCAACGGTTTTTTGAGCATTTGGCATCAAAGATCGCAGACAAAAATATACTGAAAATTCCTTGTTTTCGCAAGATTTGGCTTGAATATTAGCGAGAAAACCAAATTTAGTATTTAAATCAAGGTATGTCATTTTATTTTATAAAAATGATATTAATTAAAATGATGACTGAAGAAATCAAAATGATTGAAGAAATGATCTGCCCCCCCCCCATTTTCAGTATCTGCTTTAAAAAAAACATTATGAATTAAGCAGTGATATTTGAATACCTTAAATGATGTTTTCTGTGATAAGTGAAAATATAACAAACAAACAAATAAGGAAAAACAAACACTATTTTAATAGTGCTTAATATATAGAGTCAAATTGCTCCATATAAGAGCCCTTATACAAAAATGCTGGTCTCAATTTCTGACTCAAAACTTTGGCTGTAATATGTTGATGCCTTGCTTCAAAACTGTATACAGTTTGCAAAGCTTCTGTTGTTAACTTGACTGCCTATTCCATGCCTTGGAAAAGTGAGGGCAAATTTGGCAAGTCAAGCTTAGTTCCATTTAACAATGATTCCTGAAGTTCAGATTCAGAAAAACCTTCCGTCATTGGTGGTTCAAAAATGCCACAATGATAAAGCTATCAATTGTGTCCAGTGTGTGGCATTAAAATTAATGGTTGGTATTCTTTTCTGAAAGAATATAAAAATTTATTTATTGATTCATTTAAAAACTTCCAGTCTCTACTATAATAATTATGGTGAAATTAGATAAAATCTTTAAAATGATTCTATAAATTGCAATAAATGAGTCATTGATATAAATAAATATTTAATTACCTAATGGCTAAAACTCTTTTTAAAGCTTCTTCTCTTACTTCAACTTCATCAGATTTGACTATGGAGTATAGGTTTTCAGACAGTAAACAAAATGTACTTCCTTGTATATTTCTTAAAGTGATCTGTTGGATTTCATGAGGCTGCTTCTTGATCTTCTGGATCATATTAAAAATGTGCACTTGCTGATTTTGGAACTTATTATTTCTTTTAATTTCAAACCAACAAGTGGCATACGCATTTACAATAAAACTTATTAAACTGTGAAGTTTTGTTGTGAGCTTTTGTGGGTATGTGCCACGACTCAATAAACGCATAAGCCTGATGGCCAAAGTTAACCACCTTGCCTGGTTTAAAGGACCAATTTTCCAGGAGGCATATCTAGAGTCAACCTTACCTCTAGAAATATCCATTGTGTATTCATACAGGAGTCTTTGGTCACAACTAAGATCATGTATTTCACCAATTTTCAAGATTGAATGCAGAGGACTGCTAATAGTGGAAAATGATATTTGTGCTAAATCATTTGAGCATAATTTCCCCAGAGGAACACTGAATGCTGTAGGGCCTTTTGTGCAACCATCTATGTTTTTGAAAAGAGCTCTGAAAGGTAGTTCATTATGGTGCAAACAGCAACAATTGCATGAGGTTGTTTTTCTAAAACTGCAACCATTCCACCTTCACAGCCTGTGTTGGCATTAATGTTGTCAACAAGGATAACCTTGATAGTGTTCTCAGTGTTGAATTCATGCAAAACATCCACTACTTGCTCTGTATGAACAACACCTGTTGCACCACTATTAGGGAGAACTCTATGTATCAGATATTGACTTTCATGTGGTGCCTTCTTTGTAAAAGTTAAACGGCGTTCTGGTTCCTTAGTTTTTTCATAGTTTTCTGTTCATTTTCCTCCACAATTTCCTCATACAGCAATGTGTCCTTATTCATTCTCCCATAAACTGCAATACATATAAGGTTTTCCACACTTTCATCATGTTTTTGTTGGGCAGTTGTTTTCACTTTAGACTTTGCCCTATCAACTTTGCATTTATCTATAATATCTTTCATATTAATATTTGGTATAAGAAGGCCTATAGCCTTCAAATCCAAGAGCAAGGCATTGACAAGGCTAGCTCTAAGATTAGAAGATATGTCCCTCCTAACTAACTTGAAAGCATAACTTGGAAATTATAAGGGCCTTTTGGATGTTTCCTTGGCCACAAATATTCTTCTGGTTTTTCACTTGGAGGATGAGTAGGAGGGGGAAGAAACATTAGCCTGAACATTTGATGTTGGAGCTGTTGGTGATGAAACTAAATTTTTTCTTAACCTCTCTCTTTCCCTTTTACTTTTTTTATAGCACTTTTATCAACAGGTCCAAGCTGGAAAGTGCCTTTAGACCCTAATTTGCATCTCTGATCCTTTTAGTTATTCACGATCCTTAAATACCTAAAAAAATATATGTACTATCAGAAATGAAATTCCACAAATATTTTAAAAATAAATTTGATAAAATTTGAAATAAATACATTAAATTAAAAGTAATGTTTACTAACTTTAAAGTAGTGTTACTTCCGAGATTAGTGCATAAACAGGCTTTTTAATAAATAAATATTAACTTTAAAATAAGACTTAACTATTAAAAAAAATACAAGAGATATTCGTGATAATTAAAAGAGTAAACAAGGTAAAAACAATCGTTTAGGGAGAGGTAATTTCAACAGGTGAATACTATAAAAATTCCAGTAAATAAAACGGCATACGTAAATCGTTATTTGTATATTAAACTAAATATAATAGTGTTTTTATTTCTTTTTACTTTTGATGTTTTCATTTAATTAAGAAAAAAAGAATACTAAACTTAAAATATCTATTATTAAGCGTATTGTATTTTTTCTTATTTTTAAAACTCGGGTTTTATTTAAGCCGACACATGTTTCCGGTAACACCTATATCGCGATAAAAATCCCAATTTATTTTGTCTTTAAGTTTAAATGCTCAAATAAATACAAAGTTTTGAAGAAAAAAATTTCTTGTGGTGACTCTTGACATTATTTTGCAACTTTCTTCAAGTGCGATTTTTTACAGTGCCAAAATCGACCTACCCTAATAAACAAATACTCTGCAACTGGTTCAGATGAAATTCATTGCCAATTTTTAAAACATCTACCAGAAAAGTCTTTAATACTTCTCCAGATCTTCAATGATATATGGTGTTCAAACAAATTTTCAAAATTGTGGCTTAAGTCTGTCAACGTTCCAATTCCTAAACTTGATCATTCCAACCCAACAAACTACCAACCCCATAGTTATATTTGCAATGATAGAGAGAATTGTAAATGCTTGACTAATGTGGTAACTGGAGAGAAACAACCCCTTATCTAGTTCCAAAGTGAATTCTGGAAAAACCAAAGAACAACTTGTATGGCTAGAATCCTTTATTTGTGATGGCTTTGTTCATCATGTGGTATCAATATTCTTTGACCTTGAAAAAACCTATGGCACCAGATGGAAGTATGGTATCCTAAAAGATATGCACAAGATGGGAACAAAAAGAAGAATGGCTATATTCATTCAAAACTTTCTATCAAACCAAACATTCAAAGAAACACAGCAACAGACATGCACAAGCAGGAGTACCTCAAGGTAGCATTCTATTAGTTACATGATTTATTCTCATAATAAATAGTATTGTTAAAATCATTAATACAGGAATTAAAAAATCTCTATAGGTAGATGATCCCATCACCAAACATACCTTCCCTTGAAAGATATGTTTAAACAAGATAGTAAAATGGACAAATGAAATGGATTTCATTTTTCCGAAACAAAAACTGTTTATATGGATTTTTGTAAAAACTGAGCCAATCATCTTGATCCAGAATTAAAATTAAATAGACACTTAATTACCATGGTCTTACAAATAAAATATCTAGGAATCATACTAGTGAGCAAACTTAACTTCAAGGCATGTATTGATTATCTTAAACAAAAACGCCACAAGGTATTGTTTGTTTTGCTATTTGTGTATGTTTATAAAGGAGACTATTGGTTCTGGTTTACGTTCTGTTGGTGATAAGGAGCATCACCAACATTGTCCACAGTTTTTAAAGTCCTGGGCATGATGATAAACTGCATCCTGCAGCAAGGCCTCAGATTGGGAGGTTGCGGGGAGCATGGAACCACCTCTTAATTGCTGTTGTTCCCAGGTCTGCCCTGACCTGGAGTGGTAGCACCTGTTAGGGACCCACCTATGGGCAAATAGTTAACCCCAAAACTGGGGTCAAAACACTATGAAAGTATGAAAATACACTTTTATAGAAATATATACATAAAAAATAGACTTTTATAGAAATATACATTTTTGAAGGAAAAATATTATCGACAATACATTTTTAAAGAAAAAATTATTACCATAATACATTTTTGAAGGAAAAATTATTCTCAGCAAAACATTTTTGAATACAAAACTGGAAGACATTTTCAGTTTTCTAAAATAAAGAATAAAAACAAAAAATTTTCATTAAAATCTGACTAAATCAACCTTCTCACTATAATTGAATATTTAACCTCCTCCCCCCCCCAAAAACCTCACCGTTTTTGCATTAAATAACCCACAGAGGTTGATATGCCGTTAAACAAAATTCAAACTCCATAGTTTTTAACATACCAAGCACTTTTGGGCAGTCATTTTCAAGGGTGTTTATGTCTCTGATGTGATTATTTTTTCATATATATGTTTAGTTTTTCCACCAACCTGCTGTTAAAAATTATTATCTACCCATTTAAATAATGTATATCCAACTATGTATCTTAAACCAGACAAAATTTAGAAGTGTCATGTCATGTTTCGCTACCGAAATCTAACCACATGTGGAAGGAAAAAGGAGATCACTGACCTTTGTGAGATGAGGTTGAAATAGAGAACTCTTTTGGAAAATATGAAAACTTAAATCATCGCATATGGTAGGCCACAAAAATCTTTTATGTCAGCCAAGCATAGAAATGAATACCATATGGGAGCCAGTAATATGGAGTGCTAGAAAAAAAACAATAACACCAAAATTGTAATATGAGCTCTGTTAAAAAAAAGTTACTGAGACATTAGGTTTATAAATTCCAAAGATTCATACACTGATGTCCTCAAGGACACATGGTCCAATGGATGAAAGTGTTGGCTGAATCCAGACTTCAATACCTGGCTACAGCAAAGGGGAATGAAAAACTTAGAGTTGAGTTAAAGGAAGATAACTGATACTGAGACATCTAGAAGAAGCATCACTTATGGAACTAGAACAATCTACCCCAGTTTGAAATTTCGATCAAATCACTGGAAGATAGCTGGAGTGTACAATAGCTGAAATATTGTGAATATGGTAACAAAGCTGAGGACAAAAGTCTGCTTCATGCTGATGGCCTGAAGATTGTTTATGTGTGAAAGAAACCTCAATGTTCACTTTTATATTTACTTACAGATGAATTATTGGAAATATATCTGATAAAACTGGATAATATAATTTTATGTGGTTGGTAATTTACATAGTATATATTTATCCTGGAAGTCTATCATAACGATTTTAGCATTGATTGCTTCATAGTAATTTTATAGTGAAAATATTAATTTGTATCCCAAGAACTGATAAAGGGTACAATTGTCTAGATTAATCTAGACATAGATATGTAGTTGTTTACTGAACTTGTCTGGCAGTCAGTCAGTCAAGTGCCATACGTGATACACACTTGGGCGATCATGTCTCGAAAGAGACATGACTGACTGGGCAAATGATTATCCCGCAGTAGGTTGCCATTGCTTTCTGCGGTAGACTGGTTGTCGACCAAGGCTATAGAACCCAATCTGTCCTGTTATTTAACCCAAAACTGGAAGGAATAGATGGATTAATACCTTTCCCAAGGGTATTTGCGCATAAGTGAATGCAATGAATTCAGTTGGAATTCGAACTCGGCTCCCCGATTTCTCGTTCCGAGCCGATATCCAATGCACCACAACGCGCATCCGACAATCCAACATCCGTCTGGCAGTACTAAGACATATAATGATATTCAGTTCTGTTTCATCATAAAATATTTATTTTGTTATTCTTTAGTGAACCTGATGATTGTGTTTTTCAGAAAAAAGTGGGATTTATTCAAAACCAGACAAAAAGCAAATTATACGTTAAATATTTTCTTTGAATAATTACAAGTTTTCTATCTTTTGACCTCTTGACCTTTTTTACTTTTAGGCTTTCAACACATCCGTATGTTTGACATTAACTCTAAAAACCCTGCCCCTGTGATAGATTTTGAAGGAATTAGCAAAAATGTCACTGCTGTTGGTTTTCAAGAGGATGGCAAATGGATGTATTCTGGTGGTGAAGACATGACTACGAGGATATGGGACCAACGGTGAGTATAATGTGGGTACAGAGTTGAACGTTAAATAGAAGAGATTCATTCATTTTTCACTTTATTATTTTTCTTTTCAGTTGCAAGGTTTCTTGTAGGTATTTTTTATATTTTATTTGACACAAGGCCATAAATATGGAGCATTCAATTACTATCAAACTCAGCTGTATACTTATAGACAGCCTTTGAGATTTCACTCGCCAGAGCTGGACTGACTCAGTTGATTAAAAACTTAACTGGACGATTAAAGTTTATTGCTTTACTCGCCTGTGGTCAATTAAAAATAAAAGGAAATCTGATTCTTTTTACAACCCAAAAGTATGCCATTGAAGATTCACAAGTTACTTAGAATGACCTACAATGACATTATTGAACTCTTGGCTTTTATCATCCCAGTCAATGTAAACATTCATTTAATTAACTCTTCCAGAGTAGAGCCAAACTGTCTCGGTCGCCCAGATTGCTCTCAGAGTTTTAGAAACTCATTTTGAAAAATATTATCCAATATTTCCTCGCCGCTTACAAAAAGTAAAAACGAATATTTCAAAGAAAGAAAAAAAAATGCATGCTTCTTTCAACCCCGCACCCAAAAACAAATTATACAACTTGTATAAAAAAAAATTACTTACTTGTATAAAACAAGGAAGTAATTTTTTTATAGAAAATCATTGAGAAAATCAGATTTGTTATTTTTATCATTTATGAGATGAAGGTTGTAGTCAAACAGAAGAAACTATGAATTTAGATACCTCTACTCAATTGCCAAAAGAAAAAAAACAGCATATCATGATGTTAAAAGGGCGCAAACTTAATACAAAGTTTTATCATCAAAATATTTATGTTATTAGTAAGAGGAAGGATCAAATTTTGTTATTATTTTAAAAAATTTTTAAATCCTTTTTAACCTGTTCGAAATTTTAATGAAAATTTCATTTTTTTTTTTTCCGTCAGCGATTCACGCTATGTTTACGTAAGACGTCTATTAAGAAAATGGAGTCGGTTGAGTAAAATGATTTAGGGGCGAGTAAATTTTTCCTCACTCTTGACCGCCAGTTGAGTGATTTCTTTTTCAAATCTCAAAGGCTGCTTATAGATGCCTGCAAAGACTTGACGTTATCTGGCTGAAAAATACAGAAGAGAGCTGTAACTGGAAGGTAATCCTGGTAACAATAAAACACTAACCTGGAAACTTAGCATGAAGTGGTTAGAGAAGAATAACTGGTGAAAGGACAGGAGTGTAGTCAAGAGTGCCGATAGGTTGAATTTACAGAATTTTACCCTGTAGAATATGGCTGCAATTGGTCAGAGATTAGGTTACACTGTTTGTTACTAACTATAATTGATAGACTTCTACAAATACATTCACGGCTTCTGCACCAATGATCTTAGCTCATTGGTGCCCCCTATATATAAATTTACTCGAGCCACAAGATTAGCAACTAGGTCCCACCCTTTTACTGTGAAACCAATAAAATGTAAACGCAAATTTTACTCCAGCAGCTTCTTTTCTCACACTTCCTGCCTGTGGAATTTCCTTCTGTTTACTTGCTTCCCTGACAGCTATAATCTCCAAGAATTTAAATGTAAAGTAAATAGTCATCTCCTATCTCACTAACCTGCATCCTCTCTCTCTCATGCTTATTTCTCTGTCCACTCCACTCTCATCAGTATTCTCATTGTTCTCTTAACCCCTATAGCCTGTCACTCTTTCTCATAACTTTACTCCTATGCAACCCCCTGCAAAACAGTGGCCCCTTGCTTGGGGCGATATGATTATAAAAAAAAACAAAAAAAAACTACACTATTTAATCGACCCCCCCCCCCCCCAAAAAAAAAGAAAAACAAAAAAAACAAAAACAAAAACAAAAAAAAAACAACAAAACAAATGTGTCAACAACTAAAAAGAACTAAAGAAAAATGTGGGTGGTAATTGAGAGGAATTTTTTTTTTTTTTTAAACGTTTCACCCCTAAGCAAAGCGGTACTACCACTGATGCGCAGGGGGCTACATAAGAGTAAAAGTTAAGATAGGAGGAGAGTAAAGAGAACGATGAACTAGTTACAGTGGGTGTCAGAGAAAGGCCAAGAGAAGGATGGAAACAGGTGTGAAGACAGTCGCGAAGGTAGAGAGAAAGGAAAAAAACAAGATACACTGGGTGATGTAGAAAGAACTGGAGTCAAGTCGATAAGAGATGAGTATTGACATTGCATTTAAGTTCTTGGAGGTTGTAGCTGTCAGGAAAGCAAGAATATGGAAAGGAGTTCCACAGACGGGAAGTGCGAGAAAAGAAGCTGCTAGTGTAAAATTATTGGCTGCATTTGGTTGATCTAACTGTTAATGGGTGGGGCCTTGTTGTCAGTCTGGTTGCCCAAGTAAATTCTTGTGGAAGGGACACCATCGACTTAAGTTTGTCAGAGAAGAAGCCATGAAAATATTTATGGAATAAACAGCAGTCACATCCCGCCAATTAAATGAATGTTTACATTGACTGGGATGATAAAAGCCAAGAGTTCAATAATGGATCTATCACATTACAGATTCTACTTTGGAGCCTGTCAAGAACAGCAGGGATGCCTGACCATATATGACAGCAGTATTCTAAGCATGGATGGATGGTTGATTTGTATGTGTGCAAGATAGATTCAGGGGAAAAAATCCTCCTGGCCTGACACACTGATCCAGTTTTTCTAGCACTGGATTTAGCTATTGACTTAGTGTAATGATTCCACTTGAGATCGGAAGATAGGGTAAGGCCGAGGAGGCGTAAGAAATTGCTCTCAGGGAGACTCGCTTGGTCCATGCTTATGGCAGGGGGCAGGAGAGGTTGCTTGTGATGATTGACAGATAGCAGTTTCATTTTTAATAAAATCTGTACAAATGTATATAAATATATATAAATAATATATATAAATATATATAAGCAGCAAAACAAAAACCTTAAAGATTGATGACATCACAATAATGCCTTCATGAAACTTTGATGAACAGTTCCTTAATTGATTCTATAACTAACAAATTATCATGACTCTGTAAAACAGTTCATTGAAAAATATAAGAAAAAGAAACAGCAAAAAATTACATTAATGAACAGTTCCTGAATTGATTCTATAATTATTCTATATGCATTTGTGAATGATGAGTTAAAAATGGAAAGTAATTTTGAGAGTAATTTTTTTTTTTACTCCACTTCTTTATGATGATTAATTTCTTTTTCTTATTTTTCCATCCATTTTATATTTTTGTCTGTATATATAAATATACTTTTAATGTCGGTTTTTAAAGCCTTAATACTATTTTATACCACTACTACAGTTCATTAGGACTTAATAAATTTGTTAAAAATCCCCAGAACAAATCCTATTTTGAAGTGGGCCAAATTAGGAATATGGATGTAGTTTCATTAACTTTTGAGGTACCATCTAACAACACACTAAAAAAATTTCCTGAATTGCTGAAATTTGTGTGCATCTAATATACCCCTACGTCTCATCAAGTATATGTCAATTCTGTGCCACATGTGATACCCGCTTGGGTAATCGTCTATTTCTATCCATGTCTGATGAGACAGAAGATTTTCCTACAATAGGTTGCCATTATTTTCTGCTGTAGACTGTTTCATGACTAAGTCTATGGAACCCAGTCTGTTCTGCTATTCGACCCATAGCTGGAGATGAGTTCATACATTTCCCAAAGGTATTAGCATGTGATTGAATGTAATGAACTTGACTGGAATTCAAACTCAGCTCTCTGATTTCCCATTCTGAACTGAGATCCCTTTACACCGCTATGCACATCTCGCTATATGTAAAAAGATAATAGGGACAACATAAAATCTATCTAGACTTATTTTATAAATGGACCTTTGTCTGTCTGTGTGTGTGTGCGCGTGCGTTACCTATAGACTCCGAAACGGCTGAACCAATTTTCTTGAAAATTTACTCAGTTGTACTATAAGTGTCTGCAAATGTTCTTAGCTAGGTTTTGTGTCGAGGTACCCACGATAAATATCGAAAATCGAGGATTGAAAAAATTGGGTTATAGAAGGAGTTTTCTGATTTTAATCAAATTTGATACACTCATAGACAAAGACATAAGAAATGATATTCAGAAGTTTCAAGGTTGCAATTCTTACAATAGTGCAGAAAATCGATTTTTATATATATATATATATATATATATATATATATATATATATATAAAAGGCAAGATTTTTTTTGTGTGTGTCTGTTTATCTGTCTGTATGTCCTTTATACAAATTCACAATTTTTATCCGATTCTCACCAAACTTCAAAACTTGACTTACATCCATTCATTTTTCTTTCAGTCTACGGTTTTGCTTTAACTGGAAACAACTATTGCTTTTTAGTCTTTTCTGCCAACATCCAAAGAGTCTGAGCTCCAGGACCATGGATTAGTTTTAAAGCTTTCATTACACCCAAGCAACGCCGGGCTATACTGCTAGTAATTCAATAAGTAACACTTTAAGAATACTGTGACAAACTAGTTTCTGAAATCACTTTATATTGTTTATTGTATTATATTTCTTTCATATTATTTGATTGATTTTACTTTTTCCAGGTCCCGTAACCTCCAATGTCAACGTATCTTCGATGCTACTGCGCCTGTAAATTGTGTGTGCCTACATCCTAACCAGGTGATTGATGTTACCTCCCTTTGAAATTGTTTATCAAAACTATTTCGATAAGTTAAAGTGAAATAAGAAGCAAACTGTTTAGAAATACGTAATTCTGTCATTTTTATGTAATCCTGTCATTTTTAACCATCCTTTTGTTATTATTTAAAATTTTTGCTGTGAATCAATTTTTTTGTATTTTTGTTTCTCTTTAATACATTTTTAGTCGATGTAATCTTAAGTAGTTGGCAATACAGAAGGATTTTCTGTCAAGAATTAACCTAATATGTGAAAATTAAATTAATTTAATATGTGAGAGAAAAAGTAGACTAGTTAAAATTGGTGATGAAAAAAAGCCAACCAAAAAGATGGAAGCAGGGAAAATTAAATTATTCAAAACTAATTACACATTTTTTCATATTTCGTAATGTAATTTCGCTACATTTTGCAGTCTTATGCAAAAGAAATTCTTTTATGTTTTGTTATTGTATTTACAAATATTTTGAAAAGTCATTTGGAATTTTAGTTTTTGCACACATGTAACATCCAATATGCATGTACATAATAATAATTCCTTCTACCTCAAATTATTTATGAATTAATCTTTGGATATTTTTAGGGAGAATTATTTATAGGAGACCAAAATGGAGTGATCCATGTCTGGGATTTAAAGAGTAATCAAAATGAACAATGGGTAAGTTGCAGTCAGATTCCCTTTTTCTGAAGTGATAAGAATTCATTACTTAGAGTTATTTTGTCTTTCTCTTTAAAATCGAAGTATACTTAAAAAAACAAGTTCCTGAAAAATTTATTTCAAGATTAAAGAAAACAAATATTTCATAGTTAAGACCAAAATGCAATATCATACAAAATGTTAAGTGTAGATAGAAAGTTTATATGAATCAAATCTCTAAAACAAGAATAACTTTGAAACAATTATTCTAAAATTTGATCTAAAGAATTTAAAAAAAATTTTATAAGATGTATTTGTTATATTTTTAATATGACTGAATATTTTTGTTCTAGTATTTTACTATACTTCTGAGATGAGGTAGTGTTTAAATTATTTACAATGTTTGGACTGTTGTCCTCATCTTTATTGCCATGTTTACAACATTTCAGCTGTTGTATGCTTCGGCCTTCTTTGGGTGCTAGGAATTTTGAACTGAACCCTTTATTTTGATTACTATAATTCTCATTCCATGTGCGCTGCTACTTCCAGATGCCATGTTATCTCTCTTTAACTCAACTCTAAGTTATTTGTTCACCACTGCTGTAGCCAGGTATTGAACTCACAACTCTTTGGGTAAAGTAACTGGAACTAACCAATGCTTATATTCACTGAGCCACGTGTCCTTGAGAATTTTTAACACCTGAAGAAAGCTGGAGCTTACAGTGATCAAGACGTAGTCAACATGGCATTAAAGATGAGGACAACAGTCTGAACAATTTAAATAATGCATTTTTGTTTTCATTCAATAAATGGT
This sequence comes from Ascarosepion bandense, assembly GCA_037127315.1. Classification (NCBI taxonomy): domain Eukaryota; kingdom Metazoa; phylum Mollusca; class Cephalopoda; order Sepiida; family Sepiidae; genus Ascarosepion; species Ascarosepion bandense. The sequence continues at coordinate 2,251,993 of JBBBDQ010000379.1, forward strand.
TGGAAATTCTTGTTGACATTTTATTTTTTTTCATTTCTACATCAAAGAATCAGTTTTTCTTCTGTTAATCATTTAAAAAATGTCAACTTATTTTAATCATTTTTTATTCAGTAAATATATAAATCTAAACTGTCAAAGGAGCAGCATCACTTTCATGGAATTATACAGATTTTACAAGTATTAAACTTAACTGTTTTTTCTTTAAATTTTCCTTCTTTTAACAAGTTTATGATAATCCTTTAAATCCACCAATAAAAAGATATCCAAGTTAACCTGAAATATCTCTTATTTTTTGCTCTAACCATCATCTGCTTGTAATTCTGTTGATATTGTAAATCCAGGAAAATATTTATTTCCAAATTGACTTTTTTTTTTTAAATTTGAATGAAAATTGGAATAAATTTGCTAAGAAGTATTTAATTTATTTATTTTTAGAAACATTTCTTAAGATGGATTTTTTTTTCTAAAACATTTTTTAAAATTTTGTAGATTCCAGAACCAGATGCTTCCATTCAGTCAATTTGCATTGACCCCATGGGGACCATGATGGCCTGTGTTAATAATAAGGTAAGTAAGAATGGCATATTCTCTCCTCTTATCCTCTCCTCTCCGCTGCCTGGAGATTAGTTTCTTGTGGTTTGTGTGTAAATTTGTTTTTTATTTATTTTTTTAACTTTGGCATGCATTATTTTAGTGAGCATATTTCATTAAAAGCAATCAAAGTAAATATTTTTCACACTCTTTTTGTTGACAAGCTGATATCTGCAGTTATGTAGAAAAGGAGATTTTGCACAGAATTCTATTAGAAAAATGGTTTTAAACTAGAAAGATTGTTGCATGATCTTTATCACCCAGATTTTGATTATTTTTCCAGAACTGCAATCAGATGTCACAACTGGCAACCTTTCTGGTTAAAAAAAAATGCCAAAATCGAGGTTAAGTTTACCACAAATCTGTTTTAGGGGCTTCATTCTTGGTTTGGAATTAGTTGTCCATTTTCTAGACTGATTACTAACCAAGGCTAGAGAGCTTAGTTGGTGTGGAGAAATGGGCATTAGTGCTGAAACTTGAACTTGGTTCACTGGTTCCATTTTTGATGGTGGTAGCCATTATGGCACTTTTCACTTTACAAAGTGAAATTAAATAATTAAAAGTCAAAGTATAAAACTTATGAAATTATTTTTTCATTGTTTTTATTTTCTCTTTAAGAAGGAATTTAATTTTTTTTTTTTTTTTTTGCTAAAAATGGAGCTTCATTTGTTACCTGACAATATTGATATGCTAACCAATGCTCTGAAATAATTTTGTTTTCTGTTTTCAGGGTCGGTGTTTTGTCTGGTCTCTGAGTGGAAGTCACAAGAGTGAATGCACATTTCTCTGCAGTCGAGCAGAATTTCAGGCACACAAGCGATACGCCCTCAAGTGTATGTTCAGTCCCGACTCAACGTGAGTTTTATTTGGTTTGGTAGTTTTAATTTTGCTTTTCTGCAAAAAAACTTCTTGAAGAATCTTTTTAAAATTCAATATTACATTGCTATAATTAAGTTAAAGCCAAAACATTTGGATCTTTTTTTTTTTTTCCATCCTAAAATTTAGCCAACCAAGTTAGAGATGCGTCTTTTGCCAATGTGTTGCTGATACCAGGAAAAACATTCTTAACATCTTTGGATTCTGGTTTAACAAATTAGAACAAGGGAGAGAAATCGTGTTTAACAATGATTCTTATGAAAATTTATCATGTCGCCAAATTTGTAAACCATGTCTGGGAAAACAGCGAGTTGAATATATTTTTTTGGTAATTTAGATTGTTAAATCTATGAAATTATAATGACTGTATAGTAGTAATTGTTCAGTATGTTAAGCTGATGAAAAATGATCTGTATTTCTGAGATAAGGCATTGTAACTATTTACAATATTTACATCATTCCGACTGTCCCATGGCCCAGTGTTAGTTGAGTAATCCAAAGGGTGATTTGGACCAATGAGTTGTGAGTTTAATACCTGGCCATGGTAGAGGTGAACAAAAACTCAGAGAGTTGAATTACTAAAGGGAAACAAATATTCAAAAAGGGCATGGTTCATAGAACTAGAACAATCTACCCCAGTAAACTAAATAAAGGGTTTGGCTTGAAATTTCAACATATATCACTTAAAGTGCCATACGTGATACACACTTGGGTGATCATGTCTCGAAAGAGACATGACAGACTGGGCAGAATATTATCCCGCAGTAGGTTGCCATTGCTTTCTGCGGTAGACTGGTTGCCTGGCAAGGCTATAGAACCCAATCTGTCCTGTTATTTGACTTATAGCTAGAGAGGGAAGAGATGTAATATTATTATGTAATTAGTGGGGGATAAGTTTATTACTTTATAACAATATAAAATTGATCCCCCACTTTGTCCACTAGAAGCCTTAACCCTTTGTTGCATATTGGTTACAATTGTAACGAATAGTCCTGTTGCATTTGTAAAACTTACATATGACCAACAAATGCTATCAAACAGTTAAAAACCTGTTGATGGATGTTCCAAAGCATTTGAACGGTCTTGTGGGTTGAATTATTTTCCATTCTGCGACCACTTCCTCACAGATGAAATATTGCTAGCCTCTAACTGCTTTATCACTATTTCCATGGCAGATGGTTGGGTGAACTATTTTTCATGGCTTCACTAGTTCAGACCTTCACAGCTAAGAGTCACCATACCACCTACACTGAATCGACTTATTCTCATTCTCTTCATATTCTAGAGGTAAGAACATCAATAGGACATATCCTCAAAATATGCATCTCTTTGCTCCATCCTTGTACACCCTTACAACAACTACATTTAGTAATATTCTACTTTGAGTGGCTCTTGGGTCTTGTGAACACACACACACACACAAATTAAACTCAGGCAAGGCATTTGGCAATGCAGAGTATTTTTGAGATTGGATTTGCAAGGTTCTGTAGATGACTTATGTCTTAGCGCCCAAGGAATTGGGACATAATCCTGAGTACTGATAAACATTTACCAAAAATTCACTTCAACACTGAACTTAACAGCTTAAAAATTCAAGATGGAAACTCAAGTGAAGTTCACATGAAATTAACCTCAGACTGATTTGACTTTGGAAAATCAGGTTTCATTTATGGAACTTTCAGACAAAGAAACTTTTCTTTGTAGTGTGGGTGGGTGAGTGTGTGTGGGTGTAAGGGCCAGACATGTCATTGACTGTTGTCATCACCAAGATAGAAAATTAATAGAGTTTTTGATAATTTCAGCATCTCTCCAAATTTTTTTGGAGTTCATCTTTAATGTTATGCAACACTCAGTAACTGTATAAACAATGTTTTAATCAGCTCCACTTCACGATCTTTATTGTGTTCAGATAAAAGCCAGTTATTAGTTATTGATAGGCATCTTTAACCCTACCTTCACATAAATTATTTCACCATAAAATATGGTAAAATATGCAGCAGAGTATAGGACTGGAGATGATTAACATTATTGGCTATATTCTCAGACAAGCCATATTTGTGTACATCTGGCAACCATATTGAATTTTATTATAATGCATTTTTTCGTTAGCCTTTTACATTTGTTATTTTGGAAGTTAAACAATCCAATAAAATTATGTTAAATATAAAGCATTTTATATCTTAAAGCCTGATTTAGTAACCATTTTGGATTTACCATCCCAACACCATAGTAATTTGTTTAAAAAGATTGCCTGAATTCAAAAACACAGCTCTAGACAAAAATTATCATCTTTAGTTGAATATAAAGTTATAGCTGATGATATGTAATAACTGACATTTTTGAGACAATTTTGAACTTCACAAAATGCTAAACTATGTATAATATTCATTCAGCAAATTGTGAAAGAACACTTTCAACCAGAGATAAATCAAAAAATGAACTATTTACAAAATTTCTAGATTTGATAAATCCAAATCCTCAAACAGACTGAAGAAAAAGCTCTTAATGAGACAAACTCAAATCCCCTTTGCCTCCCAAAAGATTGGTTTGAATGTCTCATTAACTGATTAAGTGACACATATCCCATATTTAGGCCCGTCATTTAAAGCAGTTGGTGTTTTTTTTCTGATGTAAAGGACCACGAGTTTAAGTCTTACCACAGAATTACGCTTTATTTTTAATATGCGCTGTTTACTCATTGCTTTAGAATTTAGTATAAAAATGAGACTAAAAATTTAAGATGAAATTGAAAATAAGTAAAAAATGAATAATACAACATGTGTTAAGTTCTACTAATCTTCCTTTGAGAAGTTCAAATTTTGATTCTTTGTGATCGTCAAGAGTAGGTAGATATTTATTCATGACATCAGCATATAAGTCTATAAGTAATATATTTGGCTTTAGAGGCCCTGGTAAAATGTTTCAATTTTTATGTTAGCATCTTCAATAATTTTATTTAATGTTTTTAATAATACTGGTCTTTTGTTCTTTATGGAGTACAAGAAATCTGGGTATCATAAAACTTAATTCAAAAATTTTTTTTAAAAAACAAAAACAAAAAAACCTTTCAAGGGTGTTTTTGTTTTTTTTGTTTTTTTCTTACACATCTGATTGTTTCTTTTCTTGATGACTAAAGGTCAGTCTAAAAATGTTGACCTTTGATGATTTGATCATGTCAAAACTGATCACCACATACTTTGAGCATGGAACCACCTCTTAATTGCTGTTGTTCCCAGGTGCACCCTGACCTGGAGAGGTAGCACCTGTTAGGGTCCCAGCTATGGGTAAATAGTTAACCCTCAAACTGGTCAAAACACTATGAAAGAAAAATAGACTTTTATAGAAAAATATACATTTTTGAAAGAAAAATATTTTCAAAAAAAAAATTATTACTAGCAATACATTTTTGAATACAAAACTAGAAGACATCTTCAGTTTTCTAAAATAAAAAAATTAATTTAATCAATCTTCTCACGATAATTGAACTTAAAAAAATACCTTAAAACCCTACCTTTTTGGCATTAAATAACCCGCAGAGGTTGTTGATATGCCATTAAACAAAACTCAAATTCAAAAACTCAAATTTTTATAATTTGTAGGTAATTTGCAAGATAGCAATTTGAACAGCCTTTTTTAATCTTGATTGATCTCAATAAATGAAGAAAACATATTAAGAAATGAAGCTTTCTTTTTGTTCAGGCTCTTGGCCACAACTTCTGCTGATGGCACTGCTGTGATCTGGAAAACTGCCGACTTCTCCAAGTTGACAGAATTGAAGGAGAATACTCAGCGCTGGGTGTGGGACTGCGCTTTCAGTGGCGATTCTCAGTACATTATCACAGGTAAATCACCAAATAAATGATCTTTCTTGTTAGAGTGCATCAGTATAGGTGTTGTGTTATCAAATAAATAGGAATGACAGTGTTTAGAGATGTGATTTGTCACTTTTTACTAAGGAGTATATCTTTCATTCTTCGGACAGTATTAAAGAAGTTCAAGGATCCTCTGATGTCTGCAATTTTGTCACAAGCCAGACATTATACGGTATGAAAGTTAATGTTAAACCTGATCAGAAAAAAAGGGCAGAGTAGATGAGAAAGGATATTTTTTTATAAGAAATATTGTATTTTAATAATTTCTTGAATATTAAAGATAATGGCATATTCTATCTTAATTGCAAATAAATTAGCATAAATATCTAATTTTTTAATATAAATTGAAGCATATATATATATATATATATATATATACGGTGGAACCTGCCGTATGCGACCACCTATTGTTAACGACCGTTTTTCTATGCATGGACTGTTTGCTAATGTTAATTGCTTCTTAGTGAGTGACCACCTCCAGAATGTGACCAGCAACTGACATCAATGAATGAAAATCACTGATCAAGAGACTGCTTTAAAAAAAAAAGTCCGTTTTTAAATTAGGAGAAACTAAATGAGTAATCTATTTCATTTTGATTTGATTTAAGCCAGGAACACATCCTCATTGCTTTGTTATTGTAGTGTTGTATCAAACTGTTATTTCTTGTTGAAATGTACATTGCCTGAGTTCACCTCATGGTCAAACATTGGCTGTTTTGGACAACATGTATTGCATTTGACATATTCAAGGGATTTATAGCAGTCTCTGTACTGACCTGGATAAATTCAGGGATTGGGAAAATCTCAATTATGTCCCTTTCTCAAATGTCTATCTCTTCTTTTCCTTTATTTTTTTGTGTATCTGTCTACTCTATTTCTATCTGGGTATATCTACCTCTATTTCTCTGTTTCTCTACCCCCACCCACAGTTGCTGTCATTTTTTTTGTATGTTTTTTTTTTCCATGTATTATTGCAGATTCTCTTTTGCTATCACTCACTTCTAAGAAAAACAAACTGAAACCATATACTTTTTTTAAGTCCACTTCGGCCACTTTCTTATGTTCTCATTTATTTATTACCAGGTTCAGTCAATTAAGTACCATATGTGATACACACTTTGGGCAATCATGTCCCAAAAGAGACATGACTGACTGGGCAGAAGATTATCTTGCAGTATACGGTAGACGTTGCCATCCAAGGCTATAGAACCCAATCTGTCCTATTATTTAACCCATAACTAGAGGGAAGAGACGGCTCAATACCTTTTCCAAGGGTATTTGTGCGTAAATGAATGCAAGGAATTCAACTGGGAGTTGAATGTCGCACCCCGACTTGTCGTTCCAAGTCGATATCCACTGCACCAATCACCATGTATTTTGAAGGGTTAGTAATGATAAAACAAAGAACAAAAGGGAATAACAAGTGAAGATAAAATGTATTGTTTACTAATTGTCTACTATTACAAAAGTGCTGACGTGCCCCACAGGGGCTTTTTGTATTTTTAAACCTAAAAGGGCCTATATATTTTGAGGGTCCAAGGGACGTAATTTAGATTAGACTACATCCCTCTTTCAAGTCATAAATTTTCAAAGACAGTTTTTTGGGTGGTCTAACATTTCTACCATTCTTTGTAAATACATGTTTACGACTTCCCGTTCGGTTATCCCTGTGCGCAGTTATATGGATGTCTGGCTGGTCACTTTGTTCTGTTGAATAATCGTGGCTGTACACGGGAATGTCTCTGCGTACATTTGGTAATATAGACAATTCTGTTGGGGTGGCTACTCATGGAAACTTGGTTTGCACATTTCTTTTCCGAAGATGGATTCTATTTCTACAAAGCAATCCAGCATCAGTCTCAACCAGAACTGACCTTGGAGAGATAGTTTTCACAACTTTAGCTGGACTCGTTTTAGGTGTCTTCAGCCAAACTATCTGTCCTTGTGTAAGAGATGTTCGTTCTCTAGTTCTATGACATTTATCAAAATTAGTCTCTTGTTTCATTTTGAGCTGTGCATCTGTATCTTTGAATTTTGAACATTTGGTTGATTTTCATTTTTTTTATTATTGCTGCAAAATTTAAAAAAATTTTATGAGTTTAACAATTTATTAGATTTAGAAAGTTATTCATATACTAAACAGGGAAGAGAAAGAATGCATACATAAATAAACCCACAAACTTCCACACATGGAAAAATAGACGAGTATATGCACAAACACTGGCAAACAGACACATATAAAGATTAATATACCCATGCATATACAGATACACAAATTACAAAATTTAGCTTTTATCGACTTGTCAATTTGTTTGTTAAATTTTAAAGATCTATTTGTACACGGACCAAATTGCTACATATTGGATACAATCAAAGCGAATTTGTTACGTGACCAGCCCTGAATGAATGAGGTCAGGACAGACATAATCATATTTTAACGCATTTCGCAACAATACTTAATTAATAATGCTGATCTCAATTTAATCAAATATTAATACTAATGCCCCTCAACATTATTTTTAAGTCTGCCCACATATTCTCCAAATTAGAAGTTGCTTTATCCTGATTAGTCCGCATTGTACATACAACAATGCCTCCCTGATTAAAGGGGTCTTGCTTGTTTTTAACCTTTTAAAACCATTCAATTTAAAATAAACTACATCACTTGACAAGACACAAGAAGTGTCAAAACAAAATAGCTACTTTTGTAGTGATATTATAACATATCCATGTTATAATTTCTGAATCTACCGAGCGCCTGTAGCTCAGAGGTAGAATCGCCGACTGACGTCAATTCGGTCAGGTTTCAATCTTGGGTAAAAAAGCAATCGGCTGTCTAATCTGTCTGTGGATGAATATATATATATATTAGCATGCAGTGTGGGTATAGAAGAATCCAAAGGAGTATCCTCTATATACAGTGGTAGGATACTCTCTACTCAATATTCCCCAATTAGCAGTACATTTCAATCAACCGGGTCACACTTTAGAAAATTGCAAATGTTTACTAATAGACTCCAATTTTAGTTCTACACACACACACACACACACACACACACATACACAGAGAAAGAAAGAAAAAATACTGGATTTTAAAATTAAATACACACAAGCTAGGGTTAAATAGGGAATTAGGTGTTTCTTTACAAATGTTTCAATAGCTAAACTTTTTTAGATACATCCAAAAAATTTTTTATCTAAAACAAAAAGTCTGAAATATAAAATATAATAATAGAAATAAACAAATACCATCAAAATAATACATTTTTAAACTCAAAACTTTTTAATATTCATTCCTATATATATATATATATATATATATATATATATATATATATATATATATATTAATGCAGGTTTCATTGAATAATATAGACAAGTTTTGTCTATTAATTTTGTGTAGGATCCGTTCATACCGTCTGATATACTTGGTGATGTCGTTAAAAGACAACAAAAAATCACAGTATTTGTTGAATTTTTTATCGGGTCTAAGCTTTATATATATATAAAACAAAGGAGGTAACTCTTGTCTATTAAGTAATATTTACAGAGTTACTTACCTTTTTGTTTTATAAAAATAATGAAATGGGAAGTATTCTTGATATCTATTTTAATAATTTTAACGATTAAGCTTAGTAATAATTAGCATTTACAATTCTCTAAATAGGAAGTGATTTGTAATTGGTGACAGCAAATATTGGTATTTCATTGAGTTCATACAAAGGACCTAAAACATTTTGAGAGGGATTTTGATTGTAGTTTAAGAGCAGTGCATCTGTGCATCTAACTGCACTTAGCACGAAATCCTCCATTTCAGATTTTCTTCAAGAATTTTCTGTAACTACGTTTAGCCCTACCCAAACACATCCTTTAGGCCTCTTCCTCTGACTCTTGTCATCAAAATTAAGCAACATTGGGTCTTGACAGTAGCTAGCTGGGTGACCACTTGGGAATGCTAGCTGTGTAAGCTTGGATGTATGGGTGTTGTAATGAATAATGGCTTGGAGTTGAAAACCAGAGCTGAGTTCCAATTCCAGTCAGGTTCATTATATTCATTTATGCACAAATAACCTTGGAAACAGTATGAAATCTACCTTTTTTTTCTCCAGCTATGGGTTAATTAGTAGAGTTTTTATCAATAAATTATTATTATCTCCAATAAATTCTTAAAATATTTTCTGGCTTTAAAATAACCTGCAAAAGGTTGATAATCTGTAAAAAATAAATCAATCAAAATCCTCTGGTTTTCATTGGGCTTTAATTCCATTTCGGTAGTTGTTTGATGTGGCCGCAGTAATAAAGGGGGAGAAAAACATGTTTCTATTTTAAATAAAAATGTAAGAATTCCTTTTTTTATTTTCTAAATTGTTGGAGCACTTCATACAATTTGTTTGGGCATAAAAGTGTTTTAATGAACTTTTAGGTCAGTTTCAGGGTGTTGTGTTGACCCCATTGAGGTTAATAGATTTAGGCACCAAGGTGCGTTCAGTCAGTTAAGTGCCATACGTGAAACACGCTTGGGCGATCATGTCTTGAAAGAGACATGACTGACTGGGCAGAAGATTATCCCGCAGTAGGTTGCCATTGCTTTCTGTGGTAGACTTGTTGCCAACCAAGGCTATAGAACCCAATCTGTTCTGTTATTTAGCCCATAACTGAAGGGAAGAGATGGATGAATACCCTTTCCCAAGGGTACTTGTGCATAAGTGAATGCAATGATTTCAACTGGAATTCGAACTCGGCTCCCTGATTTCTCATTCCAAGTCGATATCCACTGCATCACGACGCACATCCTAATAAAGGCCGTTATATATATAGTCATCCGCAGACAGATCTGTTTTGCTGTATCACAGCTCAGCAGTACGGTTAGACCCCGATTCCAAGGTGCATTAGTGGAGCAAAAAATACCGGGTTGCAAGATATGCTAACCATTGCTCTACAGCTCGGATGTTTGTCAGTGTGCCATATTGAATAATTTCTCTTCATGGCATCTCTAGTTGGGATGTTGACAAAAAGTTTCTGCTTAATGGAGGTGCTAGCTGAAAGAGATTAGGAAACACTGGTTTTAGACATGAGAATCTAGATCTAAGAAGGCTATTTAAAAACATGAATGTCTTTCAAGTTAATATTTTGGTTTTGTTAATATCTTAACTTAGACAAAAGTGCCCATAGCACAACTTATTCTTTGTTCAATTTACTTATCTTTACTAAATTTGTTATTACTAATCCAAACATCGTGATTTTTAAATTTATTAATTGAACATTTTGAATTCCAAATAGGTGGCATTACTAATGTCATTTTCATTCCCGATCACTATGATGTGGTTTCTCTCTGTCGATTCTATAAATATTTTCATGACAACTATTTTGATGAGATTTTTTTTCTTGTGCTCTGGCCATGTGAATCCAAGCCTACCACTTGATCAGCATCTAGGTCCCACTCTTTTACTGTTGAAATAGTTAGATGTAACTGCTACTTCTACTCTAAGAGTTTCTTTTCTCACACTTCCCACCTGTAGAACTCCTTTCTGTTTCTGGATAGCTACAATCTCCAAAAAATTTCAATGCAACATCAACTGCCATCTTCCATATTCTTGAATCCCATTCATTTTTTATCCTTTCTTCAATCACTGCTTTTCCCCAATTTTTTCTTCTACTGTAACTTCCTGTTTGAAGTGAAATGATTAAAAGAAAAAAAAGCCTATGTTTTAGAACGGTTTATCTGGAATTCTAAATTTTTGAAAACTTGCTTTATAATATTGATATTTTGTTAAAGGTAATTTTTATACTATGTACACCTATGTAATCATCATGGCTCTCCGACCACCTTACTATTGTTGGTACACTAATTTTAGAGGTTAAAAAATTAAGTGTTGCTGTTTTCTGTTGATAGATTTGTTTGGAGTGAGATATATGGTTAGGTACCTCCAGTTTTGCACGGAAAAACAGCAATAGCATAATGCAAAACGCCACAAACTTCACTAAAATAAAGTTTTATCGTCAAAATGTTTAAATTATTATTAAGAAGAAAGATCAAAGTAGTTTTTAATTATTTTAAAAAATTTTTTTAATCCTTTCTAACATTTTCGAAATATTGTCAAAGTTTTGTTTCGATTGATTTTAGCGGCTAAGAAACGTTTACTACTGTTTTACAATAGACGCCACTATTTTGCATTTGCAACCTAAAAAGGTTGAAAACACATTAATTTGGAAATTCTCTCAAAAATCAAATAATTGTCGGATTTTAATGAAACTTTCAGTATTAATTCACAAATGAATGAAATTACTTCTGAAATTTTTATTTTTTTAAAATCTTGGTAAAAATATTTGTTTTTTTTACCTCTGTTAACCCCCCTTCACGTAAATCCCTGACTGTTAAAAAATTTTAAATAGTGGCAAACTTTTGTTTAATTACTTCAACGCAGGACTCATTGGGAAATATAAATCACCCATTTCTTTTATCTTAAGTTTGAAATCACGACCGAGAACCTTCTCCAAAGAGTAAAATAAACAATGCAATAAAACTCCGACATAATTAATTTTGATAATCTTTTTAATTACTGGAATAAGTCACAACTACTGAGGGCATTATACCCTGAAGAAGAAAATTTTTTCCGATTAATATTAAAATTTTAAAATAATAGTTTTATTTTCTTTTAATTTTTTTACATTAAAATAATTTAATAATTTAACTTTTAAAAATATGTTTTAAATCTCCAAAGACTTGATTGCGAGTTTTCTTTATAGTTAATAGCTGAGTATCATATTGCCTATCTAAAATTGAAAAGTATAATAAAAATCGCTAAGCCATTTTTTTAAAATTAATTTTAAAAAAAAAATTTTCTGTGTAAATATGTTCATTTACGTTCCCCTTTTTGAGTAAGTACGGTGTTCCATAAGAGTCATAACATGTTTACATAATTCTAACATCTGCAGTAATTCAGAAAGCATATTCAAATGTAAACTAAAATTCTATTAAATATTATAAAATTGCTGAAATTATTATTTTAAATTTTACTATTTAGTTAAAAACCAAAAAAAAGAAATTAAAATTTTGTGTTTTTTTTGGCGCGTATGGTCGCAATACTTTCCGTCTGACAACTTCTGGAGCTCGTAAATCTTTTAACACCCTGCCATTGCATCATCGAGGTGATGACAGGTAGGGCTACCACAGTTAAAAAGTTGTTTTTTCTAAATTTCTGGCAGTAAGGAATTATTACTTGATTGAAATCAGATAAAGGTAAGTTTCAACTTTAAAAATTGACTTAAATGACGTGTTAGCAAGGTATATTTTATTTTTGCAAGATTTTTAAAACAGAAATTGGGCTACTGTTGACATAGTGTTGACAGAATGTGTCAATAAATCAAAAATGGTGGGAAATTTTAACTTTTTACTTTCGATTTAAAAAAAAATTAGATTAAAATCAATATAATTTCGGGTTAAATAATACCAGTGTATTTTTCTTTGGGGAATTAAAATTTAATCTTATGGCTAATTAAAGCTAATTTTAAAGTTGAAGATTACTTATTTATTTTTAAAATTTAAATTTAAATTTAGGTATCGAAAAATCAGTGGAGGTACCTATATATGGTGTATTTAAATGTTTTAGACCATCTGTATTTATAAATGCCAGTTTTTTTCTCTATGTCAGTGCTTCTCAAACTGTCTGATGTAGCAGACTGGTAGTTTTTTTTTTTTTTTCAATGTGCCAGGGACTGGCAAGCAAAGCAAGCCAATCCAGCTGAGTAAGGGGGGGGGGCTGATTTATTTATTTATTTATTTTTTTTTTTTTGAGATATGTACTATTTCAGGGACGTTTTGACACTATTTCTAATAAACATGAGGGCATGATATCTTGTTCATTCTAAGGGCAGTCATCATTGACGTAACAAGTCTTCCCAGTGTGCCATTGACTGGTACCATATTTGTGCTATATTAGTCATGGCCACTGGTTTTGAGGGTATATATTTGAAAAAAAAGTCAAATATCCTGGCAGTCTTTCGTGGCATAGTTTTACTATTTTTTCTTTCTTTTCTGGAAAATCTCCGCGTACCGGCAGACGATGGCTCGCATACCGGTGACAGTGTGCGTACCACAGTTTGAGTAGCATTGCTCTACATAAAATGTGAATAGTTATATTGGGTTATATGGTTGAGGGCTTGATAGTAAAAATTAAATTTATTGTTTGAAATCTTGATAAATATCTAATGACTTAGCCCTTATGTCCTTGCCTTATTTATTTATTTTTCTGTTTGTGTGTTTCAGCCTCCTCTGACAACATTGCTCGGTTGTGGAACGTGAACACAGGAGAAGTAAGACGGGAGTATAATGGCCATCAGAAAGCCGTAATCAGTCTGGCATTCAGAGATGAAGTCTTGTTGTAGCCTTGCAAGTTTCTTTTATTGCTTTTTTATTTTTTTTTTTAAAAAGAGAAAAGTATTAAAAAATTTTTTTTCCTATTTCGGAGATTCTACTAGGAGGAAGAGGTAAAAAAAAATATATATATATATATATCTATAAGAGTTCTCCGCGAATCTCTCTTGACTGACTAGTCTGTAAGTCAGTACCTACTTCGGTTGAATCACCAAGAATTGGTCACACAGCATGAAGATTGGCTCCATGTGGTCGGAGGTTTTCAACCAATCAGCTGAAAGCCAAGGTTATCCAACCAAAATAAAGCAAAATGCAAACACACCCACAAACCCACCCAATCATACCACTCACCTGACAAAATTAACTGTGTTGGTGGGGATGTAGGGAGTTGTGAATTTTTATTATTAAATTTACTGTTTGTAGCAGTAAAAAAAAAAAAAAATCAATTTAAATGGTATAAATGATAGTAATTATGTCAGGTAATTAAAATTCCTTTGCATGTTGAAAGAAAAATAGTTTAAACATATTTGGAGATATACAAACAAATCTGGTTGTTTAGTTTTTATCTCAAAGACAAAAAAATGCGAAATATCTGCTACATTAACTATTTAAGGATACAAAAAACAAAAAGACTCATTTAGTCCTGAATTTTTCTCCATTTTTAATGAAGAAATAAAAATTTATTAAATGACTCCAAACAAAAATGTTGACCATTTTTAGAATAGCAAATAATTTTTCTTTTTGAAAATTGCATTCTGGGAAGGGGTTTTAATCTGTCATAATTATTTTTATCTCAGATGAATCTCAATTTAATGCTAATATTAAATGACATGAAAAGCTGTGGCCAGCCAGGTGAAATGGAGCAGTGTCAGCCTAAACAAAGGCTAAAATAAGTCTTTATATTCTATTTTAATCCTTCTATTTTATTTTTAAAAGAATGAAATCCCAGATTGTCTTGGTGGCTTAAAACACACCTTGAGTCAGTTCTTAAATGATTACAGGCAGATGGTGAAGATCTGTTTTTGGTGGTGATGATGGTGGTGGTGGTGGTGGTGGTGGTAGTGGGATGCCACTGACCATTTTTAGGACACTCATGCTTGTGCTGTTCGGAGTCTCCTTCAGAAAATGTTTCAATCTGATGGGAATATTAGAAATACAGAAACAAATTATTGAATCAAAGATCAATAATTTGACAAAACATGCAAAGGAAAAAAATTTAAATAAAAATTTAAAAAATATGAGGTGGGGAGGGGGGTATATAAATGTAAAATGTTATTTATTTTGCTTTCGTTTTAGATTTTACATTTGAACCCACCAAGAGGTTAAAAAATATTAAAATTTGGGTACTTCAGAATGTATGTTCTAATCCTATGTGCAGGGAAATGAACGTTACAAAAAATAAACTGATGTCATTTAATTAAAAAGTTAAATCTATTGTTAATATGAAAATCTGACAGCTGTTTAAAATAATTAAAAAGGCCACAAAAACCAAGTAAAATAAAAACAAAAAAACATAAAAAGCACCCTAATCACTGGAATAAGATTAGAAATAAGAAAATCCTAATGACATCATTAGATGTTTTCCCTGTTGATTGGCTGGTTAATAGCAAATGAAGTCCCTGTTGATTGGCTGGTTAATAGCAAATGAAGTCCCTGTTGATTGGCTGGTTAATAGCAAATGAAGTCCCTGTTGATTGGCTGGTTAATAGCAAATGACGCCACTGTTGATTGGCTGGTTAATAACAAATGATGTCACTGTTGATTGGCTGGTTAATAACAAATGACGTCACTGTTGATTGGCTAGTTAATAACAAATGACGTCACTGTTGATTGGCTGGTTAATAGCAAATGACGTCTCTGTTGATTGAAATGACATAAACAGAAAATAAAACCTTTTCTGAATTTATGACTTATTACTCTATCGTAATTTTTTTTGTTCTCATTTGAGAGAAAAATGACATATTTACTCCTTAAATAGCAGAGATGTGTTCTCAAAACTATGAAGAAAAAGACAACGTGCAAGAAATCAAAACTAGATCTCATGTCTGAGGCCATGACTGACTGCAACGATCAGAGGGTATCCTTTTCCATTTTTGCTCCTTGATGCATTCACATGTCTCCTTATCATGTTTCTTGTAGTAGTGCTACAATTTGACTTTCCTTTATTGCCTTTGTATTTAGTCTGTCTACAATCCTTTTATTCCTCTTCACTGACCTATCAACAGAGTCATGATAAAAAAAAAGGTCTTAGAAACATGTCCAACCAGACAAAACCCATCCAGTGTTTATTATTTTTAAATTTATTTATCATTATTATTATTATTATTATTATTATAAACTCTACCTGTAGTGCCCTACTGTTGGTAACAGAGTATAGTGTGAGGAGGAGTGAACCTATCTCCAGATACTTTTTTAAGACTATTGAAGGTGGAGGGGGCACAAAACCCAAACCTAACTATCACCAGTCCAATGCTCTACTCTGTGATATATATCTTGATTTTAAACTAAATTTGTTTTCAAATATTTACATTTTTGTGTTAAAAGTGGATGAGATAAAATTAAATTAGCCAACAGTTGCATTTTCAGGAATTTAAATGTCAACTTTAATTTTTATTTTGTTTATCTTATTTTTTTTTTTTGTCATGTTAAACAAGTTCTCAAAAATTTTTGAGTTCAAACCTCATCAGAGGCGACTTGTTTATTCTGCCAGTTGTAGAATTTACAAAGAGCTAAATATTGTAAGAAAAGAAACAAAAATAAGATGAAAGATAAAATAATCTGAAATTCATTATGAAAATACTTTGTAAGAAGTTTGAAAACTTAAGACTTACATCTATTACAATATGGTATTTATTTATTTTTTTTAGTTTGTATTATCCCAAGAAAGGAAGTAAAGCCACTAAGACACAAAGAGTTACAGGGTATGTAGGAATTTGGAACTGACGCATTATTAGTGAGCTAAAAGAGAAAAGAGTAATCAGGACAGTAGATAGTGATTAACATTGCATTTATGGAGAGAAGTGAAGACTAACTGTATGACTAAATTTGAACTTTGCCTTTTGATGGCTCTTTATCATCAAATTGATAAAGCACCGTCTATGTGAGGTGGGCTTCTAAGAATATCTTGTTTTTGGCAGCTAATTCTTTATTTTTAATTCATGTAGCCTAAGTCATAGAATTAAAAAACAAAAAAGCATTTTCAGGGTTGTCATAAAATGTAACAAAAGATGACAAAACCCAACAACTGATAATTAATAATTATTAAAATACATTATTAAAGAAATTTGGACAACTTATACTTGTTATATTTACGTTCTATTTGTTCAGAGTAATTTTGAATATAAATTGATTAGAAAACAGGAAAACAACTTATTTAGTAAGTGTCTTGACATATTTTATGTAATTTACTTGTCATAAGTATTTTTGATAAGATAATGTTATACTTTCTTTAACAATCACTTAAAAGAACTTAATGTGTGAAAGACTAAATATAAATAATTATAATGTATGAGGGGAAGCTGAAAATTTCTCAGCCCACGTAAGAAGCTTTTCTAAAAATAAAAAAAAATCTTATTTGGTCAGCTTTTGGGAAGTAGGTCAGAAGAACTTTTTAACATCCCTTTTATCCTACTGTACTAATAATTATAATTTTAAAGTGCAGTTTTATGACGTCACACCATGGGATAGTGCGAAATGACAACAATATGGTGATCCTTACTCATACACACAGTAAGAGGAACCTGCAGATATTGGAGGCCATGTACATCAAATCGAAACAATCAACACTCAATAAAATCAACTTTAAAACAGGAAATAACATATTACATTGCATTTGACTACATGGTTTTGTTGTCATTTCACGCTATCCCACCGTGTGACGTCATAAAACCGCATCGCAAACTTAAGAACTGCGTTTATTATTTGTGGTAACTATTGCCGTTGCCAAGCGGAGTTTTATGTTAACACAAAATAAATTTTTACCAAATCTTCTTCTGGATTTATTACTTTTATTGAAGAGTGCAATGGATAATTGAGATTTAAATGATGCTAAAATGAAAATAACACTGACATTTAATATCTTAACAGATGTATTTACCAAAATTACTCAAAAGTGTCTTGAAATATAAGAGAGTAAATTTATTCAATTAAATCGCTGTTGGCTTCAACCATGGCCTCCAGATGACTTAGGAATCTCCTGCATCTCTTCTGGGCGATCTCCTTGTTTAAGTTGGTGAATGTTGTCATAATCCTTGTCTTCAGTTCATCTTTGATGTTACAAGAAATTTTGTTATTTTGCTCAACTGTGCCCCATACATAATAATCCAAGGGGTTGCAGTCTGTGGTGTTAGGTGGCCAGATGAAAAGGGGTAATGTGGTTGCAGAAATTGTCTGACAGCCATGACTGGGGTTCTCCTCCTTGTGTGGTATGGTGCAGAGTCCTATTGGCAGGGTCTTCCAGCAGTCACCCTCTTGACCCAGAGCAGCACTATCTTCTCCAAGCACTTCATGTAGGTCTCTGTTGAGTCTGAGGCTCTCTTGGAAGATGAATGAAGCTATAACATTGCCATCGCTGGGTATAATTTCAAACACCTTCGTAATCATCATTAGACTCATCCAACTCTTTCCAAATCTCTGCATTCTCTTTAAATTGACACCCAAACACTCTAAAATGTTTGTATTGGAGCTTTCAATATGAATGTCAAGCAGTACAGCATTCCGTTTCTAAATTTCTGGCGGAGTGAATTGCATCGTGGGGATCTTTTTCTCACAGATGGTGTCCAACTGACCCTATATTACTTTGCAGTCAACGAAATCAAAAATCGAGTGTATGCACATAATTAAAAATGTAAAATGGCAAGAATTTGTCTATTGTACCCTATGGGACTTTGCTGAATTGTCTATTGTACCCTATGGGACTTTGCTGAATTGATGATAATCTTCGTAGCCATCTTAATCAAGAGAATACTTTTGGTACAGTCTATATTATTATTATTCTTATTCTCATAATAATAATGATAGTATGATAAAGACATAGGTAAGATATAGATGTCTACATAAAATAAACTTTGTGACTAAAGGCTTGTCAATAACGAAAATACTTTTCATACAACCTACTAATATTAGTAAAAGGTTTAAGTTAGTGGATGACTTTCTTTAGAAATAACTACTTTGACTTTCTTGGTTGGATGACTTTTAGAAATTGTATTAAGTAAATTTATCCCTGAAGATAATGTATTTATGGTTATTTAAAGTTGTGTACCATTTGAAGTCAAAATCAACATTTAATATCACCAATAGACTTTTAACACTCAAGTTCCTTAGCTGGGCAAATAGAACAAAGAATTATTTTTGTTTTATAATTATTCAGTTTTATAAACAAGAAAAAGGGAGGCTTTATAAAGTTTTGAAAGGTCTACTTTATGACCGAAGCAATTGTGTATTTCATTTCTGATGTTTGAGTTTGAACTCAGCCAGTATTTTGAGAGGCTGATTTTCAAGGTAGGCTGACTGGTGGTTGATGCATTACAATCTTCCTATTGTTAAGTTAATCTTGTGAACTTTTTTCATGATAGTTAAGTTTTTTTTTTTTCAAGCTAGGCATTATCTATCTACGTCCCTGATGAGTGGTGTTCCACAAAACTCTGAAATTGGTCGAGAGATAAGTCGATTGAACTTTTATTTATTGACTATGTCTGCTTATAGTGCTCTATGGCGCACTTAAAATGTGTTAGATAATATAAATTGATAACACCTATCAAAATACGTATAAATAACTATCTCATTCTGTTCATATCTATCTATATATCTGCACACCAATGTTGTAGGTAGGTATGTAGATAGATATGTGTAGATAGATATGGTATGCATAACTTGAGTGACGAGCATTGGATGTGTTTCAGAAGGTTTCAACCTCTGATAAGTTATGTAATAACTTGTTAGGATCTCATGAATACATTTCTAGTTCCTAATATATCGAGATAAATCGAGAGTTGAGATGTTTTGAAAAACTGATATGCCAATGAGAAGAGGATGAAAATCAGTTTTTGTTGTTCTTATTGTCAATTGTCTTATTCTCGATGAGGAAAGTTTCTTGAACTCTGGGGATAAACTGAGGAAACAAACTCCCCACCCCAGAATTGCTTATATCTTATTTATTTATTTATTTATTATTATTATTTTCTTTAAGTCATTAATTTGGTCTTGAAACATTCAGGCTACCTCTACATTTTCTGCAATTTTGCTTGCAATAATTACAAACATTCCTTTTTTTTTTGTTGATGATTTTATTTTTTTTATAAATAAATGAAATGTTTTTTCATTTTAAAATTTGTATTATTTTCCTAATTAATCACTGACAAATAATTATTTTGCATGCATTTCTTAATAAACAGGACATGTCAAACAGCATTTATACTAAAATAATACATGCTAATTGGCCCTTATTTACTCAGTTCATTGCACAATATTATTGACTATCTAGTGTCAATACTGAAAGGTTAAATCAATGACTTCATTATCAATATTATTGCTCAATATTTCATATGACTGGAACAATATCAATATTAAAGATTGATTGGATAAATGAAAAGACTTAGGAAACAGAACTATTATAGTTGCTTGAAGTATTCAGACTAATATCTTCATCTAGGTTGCTTTATTATTATTATTATTATTTGTCAATATTTAATTTCACGTGTTCTTCAGTTGTTCTTGGGTTGATAATTAATCCTGTCATTGTTCTTCCTGTCCAGAGGCCAAAGATTCCTGTAGGTCATGATAAACCACAAGTCAATATAAGAAAGGTTCAGCGACATATCAGTCAGTTAAATGCTATATGTGATACATGCTTGGGTGACTGGCTAAGCAGGAGATTTTTCTGCAGTAAGTTGCCATTACTTTCTGTAGTAGACTGGTTGCCAACCAAGGCTATAGAACCTCTCTGATTTTTCATTTCGAGCTGATATCCACTGCACCACAATGCATATTAGTTACATATGCTGAAGAGATTAACCCATTGTAATTTTTGCAACCCATGCACAAAACTCGGACTGATATGAAAACAAAGCACTGGATTAATTCTGTATTTGCATTGGGAATTTTTTTGTCATACACTCTCCAGTAAATTAAAAATATGTCAAAAATTTAGATTGGAAATGTGCTCATTTTTTTATAACATAGAGAGAAGGGAATCTCAGCCAAAGAAAAAAAATCTTGTCTCATACGCGTATTGAAAAATAAGTGTGTGTGTGTGTGTGTGTGTGTTGGTCTACTCAATACAAGTAGCTGAATTTTTCTTAGGCTGACTCCTGAATTATCTCTACCCATGGATTCTCAGATCTATAGACAATAGTTAAAAATATAATAAAAATCCTAGCAAAGATGAGGATATCAGTTTGAATAACAAATGGAATTATGACATTTCTGAAAATATTGTTTGCATTTCTTAATGATCAGTATATGACAATTAGCATCGACAGAAAAAGTAAAAAAAAAATGAACAGTTTTTAGTGGGTAGAAAAAAGTTTCTTACATGAGTTAAAGGTGAAATATTTTCATATTTTTTGTTGATTTAAGAAAATAGTTTACTGCAAATATTGTTGAATAATATTGATATTATCAGGAAGTGTTGCCTCGTCTTTGATATGGCGTGAATGAATCTGATTTGATAGGCTCTAATTTAGACGTAATTCTTTACAAATGTCATTCAGACTTTTTCCTTCTTTTATTGGATAAAAGATATTCTAACTGCCTTTTTACTTGACCAGACCTTGTGGTTAGATTCTAAATATTGACACTTGGTCATTTGTCACTTCTCTTTGTTGGGGAATTGACTTATTAGTCACTTAGTCTTAGGGATTGGTTTTACCAGTTTAGTCCATGGTCCTGGATGACCTTTTAATCATTCTGTTTTTTTTTTTATATGAATTGATGTGTGTATCATGTGTCAATGCAGGTCTAAGATTTACTAAAACAAAAACTCCACTTTTTTTATTTTTTTTTATTTTTTGAGGATTCTCCAACCTCAATCTGAATCCATTTTTTGTGCATCCAAACGTTGGGCAGGAAAAATAAAAGCATACATATTCTTTAAATATAATGAAAAAAAAAAAAATTAATTTGTTGTTTCTAAAACACAAAAAATAAATAACATTATTTGAAAAAAAAAACAAAAAAAAACAAAACATTATTTTCCAGCATTGAAAATACTGTTTTGTTTTTTTTGTATTTAAAATAATTCTTATAATAATTTAACAGAATTCATATTTTTTCTTTGTTTAATTTTATTTATTTTGTTTTTGTTTATTTTTTTTTAAGTTTATTATTTTGCAATTCAAAATTGGGGTGTGTTCTTGAGGTCAAAAATACAAAATATTTTCTTTTTTCAATTGGTTTAATATAGCTTTGTTTTGTTTTTTCTTTCAAATATTTTCACACAGATTAATGAGATCTTCAAATCAAAATAATAACAAAAAAAAAGATCTTAAAAAAAAAATCAATTAAAGGTAAAACTGCAAAAAACTAAACTAAAAAAAGGTGTAATTGATTTCACTTGAATTTTGTGAAGTGACTTTAATCCTGAAATAAAATCTCTCTACTGCCGGACTGAATCATCACTTTAAATTCTTTTCTCTCATCTATTCCCCTCCCCGTCTCGTTGTTCCTTCCCAAGCACTAACCAACAGATGCACATCTTCACTGGTCAATAGAAACAATTTTTGTTGAATCAGATTCCAGGTGAAATATTTTCCTGCATGTATACATGAGAAAAAAAAAAAGAATATCTACTAATTAATAAATATTCATACGACACACAGATTTTGTTGTTGTTTTCATCTCTTTTGTCAGGATGTGTACTGCATGCAAACACCGCACTTTCTCGTTGGTTAACTTGTCATTTATTGAAATTGACTGAAGTTTGTTCATATATCGATTATCACATCGCAAACAGCCTAAATGCAACTATTAAGATAAGGCTATTGTTCATAATATGAGAAATTTGTAACAAAAATTAAAGTAAAAAATGTGGTGGTGGTATTGTACACAAATTTCCCCATACTTATGGGTTAAATAGCAGGACAGATTGGGTTCTATAGCTTTGGTTAGCAACCAGTCTACCACAGAATGTAATGGTAACTTACTGCATGAAAATATTCCGTCCAGTCAGCCATGTCACAAAAGAGACATGATCGCTCAAACGTGTATCACACTGACGGAAACATTTTCAGAAATTTTTACTTATCTTTAAAAACTTATTTGAAATAGCAAAATTGCAAATACACTCAGCACGAAAGATAATAAAACAAATCAAGTGGGTGTTCATAAGTGTTTACAAAAAGGCATTTGATATGTTGGCAAGATTTCCTTTTTGGGAATCAGCATCATTGAAAATATATATATATATATATATATATATATATATATATATATATATGTTGTATGTGTTATGTCTTGAAGGCTGTCACAATGCGTTGAATGAAATAAAGGAAGGTCGGGAGGTGTTTGTATGACCTGTTTATTATGATATTTCGAGACTATAATCTTATCATCAGAATGGCAGAGAAAACCTCAGAATGACCGTGCTTTTAACTGTCCATCTATGAATGGCTGGCTTGATCCACTGCTGCTGTACGTGTGTGTGAGTGTGTATGTGTGTTCTAGTTGGGTTTTTTAATGTTGAAAATGCAACTTATTTCTTGTGACTACTTGTAACGTATGCTGATCGTAATTACTGCTGAGAGGTTCTTATAATTTAGACTAGTTAAAGAAAATGTTCGTTTAATTCTTGCTGTGTATATTTTATTACATATATTTTCTTTCAGAGTGACTTTATTTATTTTGAATTTTTTTTGTCTGTAGCTACCATAAGAATAGGATTACATAGAATTTAAAATGAACTTTTTTTTCTCTCTCCGTCCTCAGTCTAAAAAAAAAAATGTTAGCGTCCTTTCTCTCCTACCAATCCTTTTTCCTCACCCCCCCCCCCAAAAAAAAACCATACATGTTCCTACCAGCACCGTATCAGTATGAATTTGATATAAGAACCAAAGACAGTCAAAAGATTTCTGCAAAAATGTCGAAAATGCAACTTATTTCTTGTGACTACTGGTAACGTATGCTGATCGTAATTACTGCTGAGAGGTTCTTATAATTTAGACTAGTTAAAGAAAATGTTCGTTTAATTCATGCTGTGTATATTTTATTACATATATTTTTTTTGTTTTCGTCTCTAGCTGTCAGGTTCTTATAATTTAGACTAGTTTGTATCTGTTATCTTATAACCATTTTTGTTTTATAAAAATATACTAAATTTTTGGTTGTCTGAAGGCCGTTTCGACTTTTACTAAGTTAAAACTTAGTATTTGTTTTTTTTTTACATCAATTATATATATGTATATTTAATTGGGACGTTAGCATCCCTGTAGGTCCAAAAAATATAAACCTACAAAGGGAGGAAGAACTCTCAAAGAGTCAACGGCCAGCTAACTAGAGGTGATGTCTCAATAAACCATCGTGGAGAAGGCAACGGGATACCACTCCATTATCTACCCCCGCTCAATCATGGATAGTCACAACAAATATATTAAAGCCAACAGCGTGAAGGGGGTTACTTCCCAAGGAAGCAACTCGCTCGGTAAGGACCGGCATGGGCAACAGGTACCACCTGACCGTCATCCGGCGACTGTTAGCATCAACGGCGTATAGGGGACATTTTACTTCAAAATTTGTCCCTCGCCCAGAAAAGAACGACATGAGCAAAAGGTGTCTCTGGACCGTTACCCTGCAACTGTGCGCATCAAAGACAAACTCACCATAGAAACATGGAACGTCAGGACACTCAACTGTGGACAACTAGAGAATGTCAAACAGGAGATG
The DNA here is from genome assembly GCA_037127315.1 of Ascarosepion bandense. Classification (NCBI taxonomy): domain Eukaryota; kingdom Metazoa; phylum Mollusca; class Cephalopoda; order Sepiida; family Sepiidae; genus Ascarosepion; species Ascarosepion bandense. Next base: position 2,276,581 of record JBBBDQ010000379.1, read on the forward strand.
AACAGACTGAATATCAACATCCGAGGCATATGTGAAACAAGATGGCCTAATAACGGAGATTTCAGTAGCGACACCCACAGGATAATATATGCAGGAGGTAAAAAACACGAAAAAGGGGTCGCTTTAATACTAAACAAACAAGTGAAGAGATGTGTACTTGGATACTGGCAACTGTCAGAGAGAGTCCTCTTGGTTAAACTACGGGGAAGGCCCCTCAATATAGCTATTATAGTACGCCAACAACTCAAAGCTCGGAAGACGAAATAGAATCTTTCTATTCAATACTGGACAGTGCCAAGGCTCAGTACAAAAGCCAAGAAGTTAGGATAATAATGGGGGACTTAAATGCAAAGGTAGGTAAAGATAGAGAAGGAGACACGAACGGCAACTTCGGACTAGGAGAGCGCAACGAAAGAGGAGAAAAATGGATCCAATGGTGCTCAGCCAATGACCAGGTCATTACTAACACCTGGTTCCAAGAACACCCACGACGTTTATGGACATGGAGAAGTCCAGGAGGCGACACGAAGAACCAAATAGATTAAATAACTATAAACAAGAGATTCAGGAACGCAGTAGTCCAATGCAAAACATACCCAGGTGCCGACTGCGGAAGTGACCACGTCCCAGTCATCTGCAAACTAAAAGTGAAACTCCGAAGACTGAAGAAGCCCAGCATATCACCAAGGCTGCAATACGACACACTAGAGGACGATCTCACCCTGCAGAAAGAATACAATCACAGCGTGAGAAAGAAATATGAAGAACAAATTGGAAAAGGATACTCAAAATGGGATTCACAAAAAGAAGCGATGGTGACCTCAGCGAACAACATAGCCCCAAAGGAAATCAGACGGAGAAGAAAAAACGAGTGGATGACCGAAGAGATCCTCCACATGCAAAGGAGACAAAAAATAACGCCAAGACACGGAGCAGAGTACAAAAAACTTCACAGGGAGATAAGGAACAAATACAGTCAAGCCAAAGAGGAATGGCTCAACAACAAATGTGCATAAGTAGAGAGATTGAGCAGGAACAACAAAGCAGAGATGGATAAAGAGATAAGAGAACTGACAGGACAAAAAAACCTGCTCCTCAACAGGATGCATAAAATCCAAGGAAGGGACAATCATATTAGAGAAAGAGGAAATACTCCAGCGATGGGAAGAATATATAAAGGATCTCTTTTGCGACAAGAGAGAACAACCGAGAATACACAAGGAGATGGCTGGACCGGAAATACTAAAATCCGAAGTGGAAGCTGCAATGGCCAAAATGAACAGAAACAAAGCACCTGGTCCAGATGTCATAGTGATAGAGCTGCTGACAGCCTTAGAAGAATATGGTATAGAAAAGATTACCGACATAAACAAAATTTATAGCAGAATAATACCAGACGACCTATGCAAGTCGATATTTATAGCGCTGCCGAAGAAACCTGGTGCAAACGAGTGCGAACTACACAGAACTATCAGCTTAATGAGTCACATTACAAAACATTGTCAGAATCCTGATGAATAGAGTGAGAAGCAGAATCAGGTCAGAGATAGGGCAGGAACAGTGCGGGTTCGTCAAAGACACTGGAACAAGGAACGCCATATTCATGATTAGGATGCTCTCTGAAAGGGCATTACAAATGAAGAAAGACTTGTACCTATGCTTCATTGATTACGCGAAAGCATTCGACAAAATACGACACAAAGAATTGATGGAAATGCTAGGCAACCTCGACATTTTCGGCAAAGACATAAGAATAATCAAGAATCTCTACTGGCAGCAAACGTCCTGCATACGGACAGGTAACGACCTCAGTAGATACACAAAGATAGAAAAAGGCGTAAGACAAGGATATGTCTTTTCACCGGATTTGTTCAACCTATACAGCGAGAATATTTTGAGGACCCTAGATGACACGCCAGGATTTGTTATTGGAGGCCACAACCTGAACAACATAAGATATGCGGACGATACAGTGCTGATTGCGGACACGGAAAGGAAACTACAAGACCTCGTACAGAAAGTAGCAGTGGAGAGTGACAAGAAGGGACTAAAAATAAACTGAGTGCATGGTCATCAGCAAAAGATACAACTCAAAATGCCAAATACAGGTGGGGGATAACAGAATCAAACAAGTACAAGAATTTAAGTACCTAGGAAGTGTTCTAACAGGAGATGGAAAGTGCGACACGGAGATCCGAAGGCGAATTGGCATGGCAAAGGACGCGTTCCAGAAGATGAGCAAAATACTAACACACAGGAAAATCTCAATAGAAACGAAGAAAAGAGTGCTGGACTGCTACGTGACGTCAGTTCTTCAATACGGCAGTGAATGTTGGACAATATCATCGAAAATGAGGACAAAACTGGAAGCGGCCGAAATGTGGTTCTACAGAAGGATGCTACGGATATCGTGGACTGAGCATACAAGCAACGACGAGGTGTTAGAAAGAATGGCAACAAAAAGGAAATTGATGCTGAGCATCAGGAAGAGACAACTGAATTTCCTGGGACATGCAATGAGGAAGGAGAGCCTGGAGAACCTGATACTGACTGGTCAGATAGAAGGAAGGAGAGACAGAGGAAGGCAGCGGATAACATATTTGCAGGGCCTGATCAGGTGGATGACGGAACGGGGGTGTTTGCTCGTTGTGTGTCCTGTAATTGAATCTACTTTCATGTGTATGTGTGTGTGTGTGTGTGTGTTCTGTCCTGGTACGTGCTTTGTTATGGGTACCTCTGCTACTACAGCCCGGGATGGGGATGGGGAGAAAATGTGTTAGCGTGGTTATTGTAACTATTTTTTTCTGTGTGTAAAGGCTATGTGTAGTATTGTAATTAAATCTACCTAACTTATTTATCTGTGTGTGCGTGTGTGCTTTAGCCTGGTTAGCGGTTTGTTATAAGGGAGGATGAAGTGTGTGTGTGGTTATTGTTACTGATTGTGTGTGTGTGTGTGTGTGTGTGTGTGTGTGTGTGTGTGAGACCTTTGTTGTGTTAAGTGCATGTTGTGTGCGTCTTGGTGTTGTCTATACTGTTATGTAATCTAGGTTTAATTCTTGGCGACTGTTAATTGTCGGATGTAATGTTGGTATTATTAGGGACTCTTTAATGCGTAGGTTACCTATGTTGCGTTCCTTAGCCAAGATATTAACGGTTATGGTTTTGTCCTTATTTTTGCATTGTTTTAAGTGTTTTTGGAATTACGACGCCTGCGTGTGTAGATGTTCTTTTATTCTAATGTGTAGATGTCTTGTAGTGCTGCCGACATAGAATGCATCGCATTTGGCGCATTGTCTGCGGTATACAACATATACCTGGTGGCATAAACCGGTATATATATATGAGATGGCTGTACTACGGTGTCATATTTATACTCAAGGTTGTAATTTATTCCTTGTTTATAACTTCAATGTTCTATCGGGTCGTATTATGCACGAGAAAATTCAGTCGTGGATAATAGCAAAATACTATAAAACACTCACTGCAAAGGACTGACTTAAGATAATAAGAACTATTAAAATATAAAAGAGACAACCTCTCAATGAAATGTTTTTTTCTGCAGATTAAAATGTGTACAGAAAATAATAAATATGTATACATGGATATACATGTGCATTTATATAAGTTGTATATTTAGGCGTCAAATTCTCTTGCAGCCATGTCCGATTAAATAAATTGCAAACATTTTGTCTGCTTATTTTTTAATAAAATCCGTTCGTATTTGCGGATAATCTCTTGTATTACAATTGAAAGATGTAAGAAATCAGCTATAACTTTCACAGTTGATTTTATTATCCATTTTTTAATATTTTCAAGTACTTTCAATCTCCTTCTTTAGGGGTGTAAGTTGTGGTAACAAACTGCAAAACTGTGTTGCTAAAAATTAGTGCAATTTTTTCTTTTTACTTCGAATGTAACGGTTATGCTTAGCGTTCATTAGAACGTGAAAATTATTCACTGGAATTTTTTGTTGTAATGTCATAGTCATGCACACATTAAAGCATGAAAACAGTTCTTTTTATAAACATTACTACAGTATTCATAACTGATTCTATTAATGGATGGCTTAAGTATATTATATATATATATATATATATATATATATATATATATATATATATTAGTCATCCACATACAAACCTGTTTCACAGTTCACCAGTGTGGCTAGACATCCGCTTGCTATATATATTTTTTATAGAAAGTTCTGGAGATTAATGAACTGGAATTAACAACCAACATATTTAATTAATTTTAATCGTATTTGAATAGATAGTTTGTTTTTAATTAAACAGTATATATAAGGATATGCCTCAGTGATCATAATAAAAGGTTCGTTTCGAAATTCATAGCACTTGAAGAAGGCCGGAACGTACAACGGCCGAAACGTCATACAAATGGCAATAAAGATGAGGACAATAGTCCGAATAATGGAAATAGTGTAAATATATAGCCAAATACATATGTCGGTTGTTAATTCCATTTCATTAATCTCTGGAACTTTGCGTAACATTGTTTACATTTTTTTTGTATTAGGACACATTTCGGAGCTGAGATGACTATTTACGAGAAATTAAAAACTGTATAGTTAAGACTTGATTTGATTTCGTTTGGACTGAAATCAGTCGTGGTTTAAGACACATCAGATCAATTGATGGCTTTCCTTATGTTGTTAGGGGTCACAGGTTCGAATCCTGCCGAATGCCACACATTTTTCTTACAAAATTTCTCATGATGAAGCCGGTAGAAATATACATATAGGTATACTGTCAAAGACAATATCAATTCAAATACGAGTATCGATTAAAAATAATTTTCAAATAAATTATATCTGTGTGTATATGTGTGTTTATATATATATATATATATATATATATATATATATATATATATATATTGAACATTATTTTTACCGATACTCGTATTTAAGAAGATATTATGTTTTCTGCGGTAGACTGGTTGCCGACCAAGGTTACAGAACCCAATCTGTCCTATTATTTAACCCATAACTGGAGAGAAGAGATGGATTAATACCTTTCCCAAGGGTATTTGCGCGTAAGTATATGCAAGGAATTCAACTGGAATTCGAACTCGGTTCCCCGAGTTGTCGTTCCGAGCCACAACGCACATCCTTTTTATATACAGAATATAAATTCTGTATTCAACTCCTCGCAACAGTAGGCTGGTTAAAATTTGCCTTTTCTTCAGCCCGGAGCCAATCCCTTTTTCTATTGGTCAAAATAAATTTAGTTTTGTTTTGTTGGGTAGTTTGTAAATTCTCCTTGTTTATTATTTTAAAGTTGCTTGTACCTTTCCTTAAATTCTATCCGCCTTGTAGTGGCGCACTTCCGCTGCAGTGTGTATATATATATATATATATATTTATATTATTTAGCAAATAGATATTAAAAATAAAAAAATAGTTTTTAATTTGGCGGACATAAAACAGACTACCACCACGTTTAATTTCGTTTTTTGTTTTTTTAACCTTTTTCAGCGCAGTCTTATCGATTATCCCCTTAACTTTACGATTGACAAAAAAAAATTTTTTTTGAAAAATTTCAATATTTAAACACTTTCTGGTGGGGATCATTTTCTCATAACGTTATATAAATCAAACCTCCATTTGGAAACTAGTCGCCGGTACGACATTACCGCCACATGCAAATGTGTTCATTATCAATTTCTTTTGGACTTTTTTCAATGCAATGTTATCTTTTACACCTTAAGGCTTAAACTTTACGACTGACAAGAAAAAAATTACGTTGTATGAGAAACTGACCCCCTCCAACCAAATTTGTTTAAATATTGTAATTTTTCAATTTTTTTTTTTTTTTTTTTTTTTTTGATAATCGGAAAGTTTAAGTAACAATCGATCGATAGAACTGCGCTGAAAAAAGTAAAAAAAAAAGAAAAACCACAAAATTAACATAAACAAAGCGACCCCAACGCGAGTGGCTTGAAAATGGAGGATCGATTTACTTTAACGTTGTATGAGAAACTGACCTCCTCCAACCAAATTTGTTTAAATATTGTAATTTTTCAATTTTTTTTTTTTTTTTGTTCTTGTTGTTTTTTTAGAATATTTATATTTGGAAACCTTTGAAGAAAATTTTGGATAGTATTCACATGATGTCAGCATGTTTAAAAAAATCTCTGTCTGGTGGTGGGATTGAACCACCCAGTGATCAATTTAGGTTGGTTATTAAGTATGCCATGTCCAAATGAAAATAAAGTTAGTAGTATCATGACCTTGAAGGTCATGGTAGTATAGTCTTTCGATTTGGTTTGCGGTGGGGATAGGGGGGGGGGGGGCGCCAGTCACAATCCTCGCCCGGACGCTACCGCCTTTAAATATTACTTTCCTACCAATGTTCCAAGTACGCGAGAAGGCTGAAAAGTTCATAGTCTAACTATGAAGGAGTGATGCAAGTGTAGAGGATTTTTAGGTCCTTTACGATTCGGTCCAACATTCGATTCAAGATAATAAAGACAACTTCAATTTGTAACCAACAAATATTCAAATACAACAATGAACAAAACAAAGCATGTAATAATGTTAGTACACATCGAGTAAGACGAAAAAGTTGTTCCCCTTTGACTGCTAGTTGATCAAAGTCAACTGAACGAAGAAAGTTTTTTTTTCTTGTGAAAAGATTTTCTATAATTGTTAGAAATGTTTTCATGTAAGAAGAATAACACGAAGAATACAAGTACTTTGAATCTAATTGTATATAAATATATATATATATTTTAATCATATCACCCCAAGCAAGGCGAAAACGCCACTGATGCTCAGGGGGCTACGTAAGAGTGAAAAGATTGGAAAAGAGAAAAACCGAAAACCACATCCTAAACAGGAAACAAGGGATGAGCCTCTTCACCTGTTCAATAGATGAGTGGAGTGTGAACCGGGCGATAGTTTAGTCTTTCTACTCCAATTGAAAAAATAAAAAAATAAAAAATGAGTGAAAAGATTGGAAAAGAGAAAAACCGGAAACCACATCCTAAACAGGAAACAAGGGATGAGCCTCTCCACCTGTTCAATAGACGTGGGTGGTGTGTGAACCGGGCGATAGTTTAGTCTTTCTACTCCAATTGAAAAATAAAAAAAATAAAAAAAGATTGGAAAAGAGAAAAACCGGAAACCACATCCTAAACAGGAAACAAGGGATGAGCCTCTTCACCTGTTCAATAGATGAGGGTGGAGTATGAACCGGGCGATAGTTTAGTCTATCTACTCCAAACACAAGTTTTTGGTCAAAAGTTCCAAAGAAGTTCTTGGCGAAATGTTCAGAGAGAAAATTGTGATTCCAAACTCCAAAGTGGTGTGCGTTAAAAATGTTTGAGTAGACCTACGTGGATTCCTTTCGCAGCCTGGGGTATACTGACGAATTTGCGAAAAGTAGCTGTATTTAAAGAAAGATATAGTCTCCTCAGGGAAAACTGATTTTACATTAGAAATACGTGATTGGCTAAAAATTAACCAAACACTACACACACATAAAACAGCTCCTTCAGAGCCGAAAGATACAAAAGGCGACTGCAATTGCTAAATTGTCTTATACAAGAACAGTAGTGATTTATTAGCCAATCGCAGACGAGTAAATGATTTGGAGTGTATGTGGGTAAGAAAAACATAGCAACCGCTATACTAGAGCAGTGAAATCTTACATTCACGAATGACAACGTTTCTTATTAATAATTCCTTCATAGTCAGCCTATGAACTTTTCAGCCGATCCTTGTTGTGCAATTTGACCTTTGAAATGATTTTCTGTTTCACATTTTACTGAATTTGTCAATGTTTGATTTTAGTGGTGATCTGATCACAATATAGACTCAAAAAAAATATTTTCCTTTTATTTTATTTAAATGAATTTTCAATTTTGTGTTGAATAAATGGAAAGAAGAAATAAATACGCCATAAATAAATATTTGGGATTTGATAATTCCTAATATGGAAGCATTTTTACAGAGTCAAAGGAAAAAAAGAGGGAAACAACTCGTATTATATAATTTCAGAGTTACCTCCCTTAAGTAAGTCTCATTCTGAACCTACTCGTCTTTATGCTCTGTGTTCTTTACACGACACAGGCGATCATTGCTCTCCCCAGCGTCCACTCATTTATCGTTCTGATAATATTTTCTAATTGTGTCTCTTCTTCCGATATACAATTGTTCAAATTCCTGTTTTTCCCAGCTTCTCATGTGAGTATTAAAATCTTTAATCTGTAAAAATGTATATAGTGTCACAAATAATTATAGTAAGTAAGGTACCCCACCAAATAATTATTGTAAATAAGGTACCTCACCGCATATTCGCTATCTAATTTTTAAACTGAATTTTTAAAGATGAAAAAAAAAAATTCTTGAAACTTATATTTCAGTTTTAATTGAAAGCTAAATGATTAAATTTACTATTTCCAGTAAACAAAATACTCTCTGGTTTATTTCAAACAGAAATTATATTGATTAGAATATACAATTTTTTTTTCAATTTTTGAATTTTGCCGCTATTTTTGAGCGATCGGCACATTTGTAAACAATAGTTAATTCTCGGTTTTAAAAATCTTGGTAAAATAAAATATACATCTGTGACACATTATTTTTAGAAAATTAGCAATTTTTACGTTAAATTAATCTGATTTACACAATTATTACTTATTTATAGCGTGAAATTTAGAATATAACTATTTCTTAATCACAGATTTGAACTTTTTGACCTGTCTGCGCCGTAAATGAAGAATTTGTTGACAGATTCTTCATCAGAAATAAAGTGTATGGCGTTTATAAGTAACAAACTTTTACAAATTTATTAAAATTTCATGGATTTACGTGGAGTAGGGTAACAGAGGTAAAAAAATATTTTTACCAAGATTTAAAAAAAATAATAATTTAAAAAGTAATTGCATTCATTTGTGAATGAGTACTGGAAGTTTCATTAAAATCAGACAATTATTTGATTTTTGCAAGAATTTCCAAATTAATGTGTTTGTCACCTGAAAAAAGAGTTATGTCATCATTACGTTTTCCATAGTAAACAGTCGTAACACTTTGGTTACCTGCTAACTCAAATCAAAACAAGATTTTCTGTCAAAATGTCGAACATGTTAGAACGGATTAAAAAAATTTAAAAAATAATTAAAAATTACTTTGATCATTCTTCTTAATAATAATATAAACATTTTTTATGGAAAACGTTCGTTTTCATTAAGTTTGAGACCTTTTTGTTAATTCATACTATGTTGTTTTTTAGCGGGTTAGGTGGGGTATTAGAGTAAAATGATTACAGTAATCTATAATTATCATTAATTTATTCATTCGAAACCAATGATAATCGACCCCACTTTTCTCCTCGCTATTTTTTTTATAATCGTTTCACCCCAAGTAGGGCAGTACTGCCACTGGTGCACAGGGGGTTACATAAGAATAGAGTAAAGAGAAAGTGGAACAGGTTACAGGGGGCGTCGGAGAATAGTCAAGGGAAGGATGGGAACACTGGTGTGAAGAGAGCTATGTGAGAGCAGAGTGAAAAGGGAGAAGAACAAGATACAAGGGTATCGATGAAAGGAGATAAGAGATGGCAACTGACATTGCATTTAAACTCTTTGAGATTGTAGCTATCAGGTAAGCAAGTATACGGAAAGGAGTTCCACAGGCGGGATGTGCGAGAAAAGAAGCTGTTGGAGTAGAAGTTGAATTTAATATTTAATCGATCTCACTGTAAAAAGGTGGGATCTAGTTACCAGTCTTGTAGATCGAGTAAATTCGTGCAGAGGGGGCGCCAGGGAGCTAAGCACGTTGGAGCAAGAGCCGTGAAAGTATTTCTAGAAGAGGCAGAGGTAAGCCACATCACGTCGGCGAGAAAGTGATTGGATGGATTCAGGCGAGAAAAACTTCCTGGCCCGATACAGTGAACTGACTTTCCTAGCTGCAGATTTAACTATTGATTCATTGTAGTCGTTCCATTTGAGGTCGATTGAGAGTGTTAGGCCGAGGAGGCGTAGTGTATTACTTTCAGGGAAACTGGCCTGATCCATGCCGATGATGAGATAGTAGAGATTGTCTATGGTGGTTAAGGGATAGCAACTTCGTTTTGAAATAATTTTTACGAATCATTTCATACCCCAGTCCACCACAGATTTGAGGTCCTTTTCAAGATCAGCAGCGAGGTTTGCTTTGTCATCCTCGGCAGATTTCTTCTCGAGGCAGGAGTAAATGGTAGTGTTGTTAGCATAGATGCTTACTTGGGATCTGATTATATCAGTGAGATTGTTGAGGAAGACCAGAAAAAGCGTAGGATCTTCAATAGAACCTTGACGGACACCCGCATTCGTATGAGAGGATTTGGAAGCATTCTCATTCAATACTACCTTCATTATGGGATTTGAAAGGAAAGGCTGAATTAGATCAAACAAGCGTTCAGTTATACTGTAGCTCTGTAGCTTGCACAGAAGGTCAGCGTGCCAGACTCTTGTCAAATGTTTGGAGATATCTAATGTAACATCTCCAGCTTCGCCGTTCTTATCTAGAGTCTGGTATATATATGATGGTCGTTAACTTATCAGCAGTAGACCTGTGAAGCAGAAACCATACTGCTTATCAGAGAAGAGGCCGTGGGCTGTGAGATGTTGAACCACTTCAGCATTGATAATAGCCTAGATCGATTTGCAAAAATCGGTAGGCGGTCGATAGGGCGATAATTAGAGCAGTCTGAAGGTTCTCCACCTTCAGACTCCTCTAATTATCGCCCTATCGACCGCCTACTTTCTTAAAAACAGGAACCGCAGAGGAGGACTTCCAGCAGGCAGGAAAGCAAGAAGCAGAGAGGCAGTAGTTGTAGAGTTTGAAGAGGACAGAGTAGAGTTCATTTCTTCATGACGAGGATTGGGATTCCGTCACCTCTGCTAGACTTATGGGAGTCAAGCTTTGAAATTATGTTAGAGACCAACGAGAGGTAATGTGAACGTCACTCAGTTGAGCATCAGTTCTAAGTAGGAAGTCGGGTGCGGATAATCCAGACGAATGTAGAGTTGGTTGATAATCTGTAAGCAAAGCACTCGGCCTTGTCCACTGAAACTGTGAGGACCACAAATTTATTGATTAAAAGAGGGATTGAGGGCTTGTTGTTGTTTAACACATTTTTTCAGAGCCGCCATTAGATCTTTGGAGCCGAACTTGTGTGATGATATAAGCTGCTTTATTCTGTCAGCAAAAAACAAACAAACAAAAAAAAAAAACAACTGCTTAGCATAATTTAGGGTCCTTTTACACTCATTACGAACAGAGGCAAAAAAGGCGCCTATTCTGGTCAGACGGGTTGCTCCGATAAAGCCGGAAGAAGTGATTGCTGTGGGCAATAGCGGCCTAGCAAGCAGGGAAGACAAGATGAGGCAAATGGGGTTTAAGTCGGAACTTCCTGGTTTTGATGAAAGCATTAATACTATTTTTAATCCAAGAGGAGACCTCGGGTGCATAGTATTCAACGGGAAAACTAAGAACTTTGTTCCAAGGGACGTCACACAGAAAATCGCGGAACGACTCTCATTAGGATGTTATACTCGTCATCATTTATCCATCACACCCAATGGTGCATAGGGCAGCAACTTTTTGTTGCTGTTTCAGTAATAAACTGTTTTTTACGGGGCAGGGTTGTTAGCCCTGCACCCAACCCTAAAACCTGGAGGACCGGTGGACCATTCTTGTTATACTAGCAGTAGGATATTCTGCTGGACGGATGTTCCTGTGAAAGGAAAAGTGAAGAGAGATATTAACGGAAACTGCAGCATGATCAGTGTTGCCAAAAGAGAAAAGTTGCAGGACATTGCAATTGTCAGGGATACAATTGAAATAGCGATCTCGAAGTGAGCCGAGCCCATTAGAGTTTACTTTTTATAATCATATCGCCCCCAACCAAGGCATTTTATTGCCACTGTTTTGCAGGGGGGTTACATAAGAGAAAAGTTATAAGAAAGAGTGACAGGTTACAAAGGGGTGTCAGGAAGTGGGTATGAGAAGGATGACTGTGGCCAAAAAGTGAAGGATCAATTTATATATTGATTGTAATATAAAACTGATCCCTCACTTTATATTTACATATAATTCCTTGTCTGTTGATAGAACATAGAACACGAATCAATCAGTCAATGAAATACTGATTAGCTACACATGCATGTCTTTTAGATTTATTTACATTCTCTGGAATATAAATGTATAGAATTTTTTTTTATAATCATATTGCCCCAAGCAAGGCATTTTACTGCCACTGTTTTGCAGGGGGTTACATAGCAGGAAAGTTATGAGAAAGAGTGACTGGTTATAGGGGGGTGTCAGGAGGTGGGTAAGAGAAGGATGAGAATACTGATGAGAGTGAAGTGGGCAAAGAAAGGAACATAAGAGAGAGGATGTAGGTTAGTGAGATAGGAGATGACTACTGACTTTACATTTAAATTCTTGGAGATTGTAGCTGTAGGGCTATCTATCTATCTATCTATCTATCTATCTATCTATCTATCTATCTATCTATCTATCTTTTTTTAAATAATCATATCGCCCTAAGCAAGGCATTTTATTGCCACTGTTCTGGAGAGGGTTGCATAAGAGGAAAGTTATGAGAAACAGTGACAGGTTATGGGGGTGCCAGGAAGTGGGTAAGAGAACGATGAGAATACTGATGAGAGTGGAGTGGACGGAGAAAGGAGCATGAGAGAGAGGATGCAGGTTAGTGAGATAGGAGATGACTATTGACTTTACATTTAAATTCTTAGAGATTATACCTGTCGGGGAAGCAAGTAAATGGAAGGGAATTCCACAGGCGGGACGTGTGAGAAAAGAAGAAGTTATAAGAAAGAGTGACAGGTTATAGGGAGTGTCAGGAAGTGGGTAAGAGAAGGATGAGAATACTGATGAGAGTGGAGTGGACGGAGAAAGGAGCATGAGAGAGAGGATGCAAGTTAGTGAGTTAGGAGATGACTATTGATTTTACATTTGAATACTTGAAGATTATAGCTGTCGGAAAAGCAAGTAAGTGGAAGGGATCTCCACAAGCGGGGAGTGTGAGAAAAAAAGCTGCATTTACAATTTATTGGTTTCACAGTAAAAGGGTCGTACCTAGTTGCTAATCTTGTGGCTCAAGTAAACTCGTATATAGGGGATACCAGTGAGCTAAGTTCATCTGAGCAGAAGCCGTAAATATATTTGTAGAAGAGACACAGGGAAGCCACATTGTGCTGGTGAGAAAGTGACTGTATCCGAGCTGCCAAGTCGGGAGCGATCACGTTATATTCCTCACAATAATATATGCGACGAGGCCTCAGTATATTGTACAAGGGCAAAATAACATTCATGTTATAGAGCAAGTAGTACGGTGAAAGTTTTGTGGTTTCGCTTTCATGAAAACGGACAGCTGCTTATACCGAGTTGATGTAGAGACCCCATGTTCGTTGTCGCCATTTTTCTTGGCTAGAACATCGTGCATAGTTCTATGAAATCTTTCAACCTTACCGTTGCTCTGAAGGTGATAAAACGAAGTTGGTGTACATTTAGGTCTTGTAATGTTTCTTTTTTTTCATGAGTTTGTTGATATTCTCCGGCCCATTATCGGTTAAAAGCTGAAGCGATGCCCCACGTCTGGGAAAAAATTCATCAATTAAAAGATGCGCTATTGTTCTAGGCTTCTTGTTAGAAACAGCAAAAACTTCAGGTCAGCCACTGTAACATATTTATCAATGTAAATATGTATTGATTACCCGAATGTGTTTTTGGCGTAATATCCAGAGATATCCACCGCAAGCTATGTGAAAGAAAAGAGGTTCAAATCGCACTCCTGCTTATGAGGTTTCTGCTTCTTCGAATTCCTTGTCTGGCACGGAATGCATTTATCAACAAAAACATTGATCTCCCTTCTGTTTTATTGATTTCCCTTCTGTTTTATTGATCTCCCTTCTGTTTTATTGATCTCCCTTCTGTTTTATTGACCTCCCTTCTGTTTTATTGATCTCACTTCTGTTTTATTGACCTCCCTTCTGTTTTATTGACCTCCCTTCTGTTTTATTGATCTCCTTTCCGTTTTATTGATCTCCCTTCCGGTTTATTGATCTCCCTTCTGTTTTATTGATCTCCCTCCTGTTTTATTGATTTCCCTTCTGTTTTATTGATCTCCCTTCTGTTTTATTGATCTCCCTTCCGTTTTATTGACCTCCCTTCTGTTTTATTGATCTCCCTTCCGTTTTATTGACCTCCCTTCTGTTTTATTGATCTCACTTTCGTTTTATTGATTTCCCTTCCGTTTTATTGACCTCCCTTCTGTTTTATTGATCTCCCTTCCGTTTTATTGATCTCCCTTCTGTTTTATTGATCTCCCTTCTGTTTTATTGATCTCCCTTCCGTTTTATTGACCTCCCTTCTGTTTTATTGATCTCCCTTCCGTTTTATTGACCTCCCTTCTGTTTTATTGACCTCCCTTCTGTTTTATTGATCTCCTTTCCGTTTTATTGATCTCCCTTCCGGTTTATTGATCTCCCTTCTGTTTTATTGATCTCACTCCTGTTTTATTGATTTCCCTTCTGTTTTATTGATCTCCCTTCTGTTTTATTGATCTCCCTTCCGTTTTATTGACCTCCCTTCTGTTTTATTGATCTCCCTTCCTTTTTATTGACCTCCCTTCTGTTTTATTGATCTCACTTTCGTTTTATTGATTTCCCTTCCGTTTTATTGACCTCCCTTCTGTTTTATTGATCTCCCTTCCGTTTTATTGATCTCCCTTCTGTTTTATTGATCTCCCTTCCGTTTTATTGACCTCCCTTCTGTTTTATTGATCTCCCTTCCGTTTTATTGACCTCCCTTCTGTTTTATTGATCTCCCTTCCGTTTTATTGATTTCCTTTCCGTTTTATTGACCTCCCTTCCGTTTTATTGATCTCCCTTCCGTTTTATTGACCTCCCGTCCGCTTTATTGATTTCCCTTCCGTTTTATTGATTTCCCTTCTGTTTTATAGACGTCCCTCCGTTTTATTGACCTCCCTTCCGTTTTATTGACCTCCCTTCTGTTTTATTGATCTCCCTTCCGTTTTATTGATTTCCCTTCCGTTTTATTGATTTCCCTTCTGTTTTATTGACGTCCCTCCGTTTTATTGACCTCCCTTCCGTTTTATTGACCTCCCTTCTGTTTTATTGATCTCCCTTCTCTTTTATTGACCTAATTTCTGTTTTATTGATCTCCCTTCCGTTTTATTGATCTCCCTTCCGTTTTATTGACCTCCCTTCTGTTTTATTGATCTCCCTTCCGTTTTATTGATTTCCCTTCCGTTTTATTGACCTCCCTTCTGTTTTATTGATCTCCCTTCTGTTTTATTGATTTCCCTTCTGTTTTGTTGATCTCCCTTCCGTTTTATTGATTTCCCTTCCGTTTTATTGATTTTCTTTCCGTTTTATTGATTTCCCTTCCGTTTTATTGATTTTCTTTCCGTTTTATTGATTTCCCTTCCGTTTTATTGATCTACCTTCTGTTTTATTGACATCCCTTCTGTTTTATTGACATCCCTTCTGTTTTATTGATCTCCCTTCCGTTTTATTGACATCCCTTCTGTTTTATTGACATCCCTTCTGTTTTATTGATCTCCCTTCCGTTTTATTGACATCCCTTCTGTTTTATTGACATCCCTTCTGTTTTATTGATCTCCCTTCCGTTTTATTGACATCCCTTCTGTTTTATTGACATCCCTTCTGTTTTATTGATCTCCCTTCCGTTTTATTGACATCCCTTCTGTTTTATTGACATCCCTTCTGTTTTATTGATCTCCCTTCCGTTTTATTGATCTCCCTTCCGTTTTATTGATTTCCCTTCCGTTTTATTGACCTCCCTTCTGTTTTATTGATCTCCCTTCTGTTTTATTGATTTCCCTTCTGTTTTATTGATCTCCCTTCCGTTTTATTGATTTCCCTTCCGTTTTATTGATTTTCTTTCCGTTTTATTGATTTCCCTTCCGTTTTATTGATTTTCTTTCCGTTTTATTGATTTCCCTTCCGTTTTATTGATCTACCTTCTGTTTTATTGACATCCCTTCTGTTTTATTGACATCCCTTCCGTTTTATTGATATCCCTTCTGTTTTATTGATCTCCCTTCCGTTTTATTGATCTCCCTTCCGTTTTATTGACATCCCTTCTGTTTTATTGATCTCCCTTCCGTTTTATTGACCGCCCTTCTGTTTTATTGATCTCCCTTCCGTTTTATTGATCTCCCTTCTGTTTTATTGATCTCCCTTCCGTTTTATTGACCTCCCTTCTGTTTTATTGATCTCCCTTCCGTTTTATTGACCTCCCTTCTGTTTTATTGATCTCCCTTCCGTTTTATTGATTTCCTTTCCGTTTTATTGACCTCCCTTCCGTTTTATTGATCTCCCTTCCGTTTTATTGATCTCCCTTCTGTTTTATTGATCTCCCTTCCATTTTATTGATTTCCCTTCCGTTTTATTGACCTCCCTTCTGTTTTATTGATCTCCCTTCTGTTTTATTGATTTCCCTTCTGTTTTATTGATCTCCCTTCCGTTTTATTGATTTCCCTTCCGTTTTATTGATTTTCTTTCCGTTTTATTGATTTCCCTTCCGTTTTATTGACCTCCCTTCCGTTTTATTGATCTCCCTTCCGTTTTATTGACCTTCCTTCCGTTTTATTGATTTCCCTTCCGTTTTATTGATTTCCCTTTCCCTTCTGTTTTATTGACGTCCCTCCGTTTTATTGACCTCCCTTCCGTTTTATTGACCTCCCTTCTGTTTTATTGATCTCACTTCTGTTTTATTGACCTAATTTCTGTTTTATTGATCTCCCTTCCGTTTTATTGATCTCCCTTCCGTTTTATTGACCTCCCTTCTGTTTTATTGATCTCCCTTCCGTTTTATTGACCTCCCTTCTATTTTATTGATCTCCCTTCCGTTTTATTGATTTCCCTTCTGTTTTATTGATTTCCCTTTCGTTTTATTGAGTAGAATGTTTCATCTACACCCATATGGCCACAGTCATCATGGTATTGAACTAGCAGATTTTTCTAAAATGAGAAGGAACATAAAGCTTGATAAGAAGTTCATCGGCAAACTGAGACAAATAATACACTATTATTAATTACTATGTATCTTCACTGTTCCGCTTTTGGTAACCATAATATCATTCTTTAATCTATCCTTCAGGTATAGAATGTCTTTGTCCGACTCTTGATTCCTAATTATGTCTATCCTCTGTAATGTTGAATGTTCTGGCATTTCTGGCAAATCTTTGACCATAGAATGCATATTTTTTGTCCAATAAGATTTAAATTAATTGCACTAACTATACAAAGGGGAATAATGTTGATTCTCTGGTAGATGTTGACGATAGGAATTATGCAGTTAGTGCAATTAATTTAAACTAGCAGTATAGCCCGGGGTTGCTCGGGTGTAATGAAAGCATTAAAACTAATCCATGGTCCTGGAGCTCAGACTCTTTGGATGTTGGCACGAAAGACTAAAAAGCAATAGTTGTTTCCAGTTAAAGTGAAAACTTAGACTGAAAGAAAAATGAATGGATGTAAGTCAAATTTTGATTTCCTGGTATCGATATCAAATAAGTGTTTTTTGTCGTAAAATGAATTTTGAAGGCTAAATAAGTCCTCTGAGTAAATGGTATCATGGCTGAAACTAAGAACTACAATTATACCCAGTTAGAGCCAAACCCGAAGCAAAAACTAAAATAAAAGGGCTGAAAAAAAATACAGACATACAGGCAGATAAACAGATACTCACACAAACATCTTGCCCTTTATATATATATATATATATATATATATATATATATATATTATCGATTTTCTGCACTATTGTAAGAACTGCAACCTTGAAAGTTCTGAATATCATTTCTTATGTCTTTGTCTATGAGTGTACCAAATTTTTTATTAAAATCGGACCACTCCTTCTATAACCCGATTTTTCGATTATCGATTTTCGATATTTATTGGGAATAACTCGACACAAACCTAGCTAAAAACACTCGCAGACGCTTATAGTACAACTGTGTACATTTTCAAGAAAATCGGTTCAGCCGTTTCGGAGTCTATAGGTAACGGGCACACAGACACAGACACAGACACACACACACACACACACACACACACACACACACACACACACACAAAGTTCCATTTATAAATATGTTTAGATCTTATTGGACAAAAAAAATATACATTCTATTTCGCTTTGGTAGGCCCATCATTCTTTAATCTATTTTTCAGTTCTAGAATGTTCTTGTCCGATGCTTGCTCCTTAATTATGTGTTATGAACTCGGTTAAGGTCCGAAAAGAACAAGACGACCACAAGGGTAGAAATAACAAATATATATTAACAAGAAATGTGGAAGGTTTGGAGTGAACTACTACCAACTCGACCCTCTCTCTCTTGAGAGGCGTAGGAAGAGTTAATTCTGGAGTTACAGGTAAGGACCCATGACATTATGGGTATCCCCTGTAATGTAGGATGTTCTGGCATTTCTGGTGAATCGTCGACCATAGAATGCATATTTTTTGTCCAATAAGACTGAAATTAATTGCACTAACTACATAATTCCTATCTTCAACATCTACCGAAGAATCAACATTGTCCTCTTTTGTATAAACAGCACGTGATAAGAGATGTGCGCAAATATTATCTTTACCTTTGAAATACTGCCTGCTGAAATTGTATCCAGCCATGCTCAGATTTCAAGTCTGTATTTCATTGTTTTGTATTGGCGAATTGAGTAAATGTTCTAAGGATTCATGATCTGTATAGATCGTAAATGTTGCCCTATGCAAGTAGTAATTCAGTTTTGAAGAGCATAGTATCTCGCGTATGTTGAAGATTTTTCGTCCATTGTATACTGTGCAGACACCGATGAGCCAACCCATTTTATGGTTCACCAATAGAAGGCTTAACCAATCAGGAAGATCAAAATATTCAATGCGACGTGTATAAAAGGTGGCCATATTTTTCCGAGTATTGGAGATCAAAACAGATTCTGGAGAGGGTTTGAATCGGGAGTAATGATCTTTGAGGTTTCATTGAACAGATTGCGTGCCAAGAGGATACTCTATATCCAGGAACGTTGTCAATATTACCTTCAATCCCGGACTTTGTGACCATCATGGACTGTTGTTGCTATATAATATACATTCGGGTGACTGATTCTCTATTATAATCAATACATAAACTGATCCCTGACTTTGTGACCCTCATGGCACTGTTGTTGCTATATAATATATATTCGGGAGATTGATTCTCTATTATAATCAATACATAAACTGATCCCTGACTTTGTGACCATCATGGACTCTTGTTGGTATATAATATACATTCGGGAGATTGATTCTCTATTATAATCAATACATAAACTGATTCCTGACTTTGTGACCATCATGGACTGTTGTTGCTATATAATATACATTCGGGTGATTGATTCTCTATTATAATCAATACATAAACTGATCCCTGACTTTGTGACCATCATGGACTCTTGTTGGTATATAATATACATTCGGGAGATTGATTCTCTATTATAATCAATACATAAACTGATTCCTGACTTTGTGACCATCATGGACTGTTGTTGCTATATAATATACATTCGGGTGATTGATTCTCTATTATAATCAATACATAAACTGATCCCTGACTTTGTGACCATCATGGACTGTTGTTGCTATATAATATACATTCGGGTGATTGATTCTCTATTATAATCAATACATAAACTGATCCCTGACTTTGTGACCATCATGGACTGTTGTTGCTATATAATATACATTCGGGTGATTGATTCTCTATTATAATCAATACATAAACTGATCCCTGACTTTGTGACCATCATGGCCCTGTTGTTACTATATAATATACATTCAGGAGATTGATTCTCTATTATAATCAATACATAAACTGATCCCTGACTTTGTGACCATCATGGCCCTGTTGTTACTATATAATATACATTCAGGAGATTGATTCTCTATTATAATCAATACATAAACTGATCCCTTACTTTGTGACCATCATGGACTGTTGTTGCTATATAATATATATTCGGGAGATTGATTCTCTATTATAATCAATACATAAACTGATCCCTGACTTTGTGACCATCATGGCACTGTTGTTGCTATATAATATATATTCGGGAGATTGATTCTCTATTATAATCAATACATAAACTGATCCCTGACTTTGTGACCATCATGGACTGTTGTTGCTATATAATATACATTCGGGTGATTGATTCTCTATTATAAGCAATACATAAACTGATCCCTTACTTTGTGACCATCATGGACTGTTGTTGCTATATAATATACATTCGGGTGATTGATTCTCTATTATAATCAATACATAAACTGATCCCTGACTTTGTGACCATCATGGCCCTGTTGTTACTATATAATATACATTCAGGAGATTGATTCTCTATTATAATCAATACATAAACTGATCCCTTACTTTGTGACCATCATGGACTGTTGTTGCTATATAATATACATTCGGATGATTGATTCTCTATTATAATCAATACATAAACTTATCCCTGACTTTGTGACCATCATGGACTGTTGTTGGCATATAATATACATTCGGGAGATTGATTCACTCTTATAATCAATACATAAACTGATCCCTGACTTTGTGATCCTCATGGCACTGTTGTTGCTATATAATATATATTCGGGAGATTGATTCACTCTTATAATCAATACATAAACTGATCCCTGACTTTGTGACCATCATGGACTCTTGTTGGTATATAATATACATTCGGGAGATTGATTCTCTATTATAAGCAATACATAAACTGATCCCTGACTTTGTGACCATCATGGACTGTTGTTGCTATATAATATACATTCGGGTGATTGATTCTCTATTATAATCAATACATAAACTGATCCCTGACTTTGTGACCATCATGGACTGTTGTTGCTATATAATATACATTCAGGAGATTGATTCTCTATTATAATCAATACATAAACTGATCCCTGACTTTGTGACCATCATGGACTGTTGTTGCTATATAATATATATTCGGGAGATTGATTCTCTATTATAATCAATACATAAACTGATCCCTGACTTTGTGACCATCATGGCACTGTTGTTGCTATATAATATATATTCGGGAGATTGATTCTCTATTATAATCAATACATAAACTGATCCCTGACTTTGTGACCATCATGGACTGTTGTTGCTATATAATATACATTCGGGTGATTGATTCTCTATTATAAGCAATACATAAACTGATCCCTTACTTTGTGACCATCATGGACTGTTGTTGCTATATAATATACATTCGGGAGATTGATTCTCTATTATAATCAATACATAAACTGATCCCTGACTTTGTGACCATCATGGACTGTTGTTGCTATATAATATACATTCGGGAGATTGATTCTCTATTATAATCAATACATAAACTGATCCCTGAATTTGTGACCATCATGGACTCTTGTTGCTATATAATATACATTCGGGAGATTGATTCTCTATTATAATCAATACATCAACTGATCCCTGACTTTGTGACCATCATGGACTCTTGTTGGTATATAATATACATTCGGGAGATTGATTCTCTAATATAATCAATACATAAACTGATCCCTGACTTTGTGACCATCATGGACTGTTGTTGCTATATAATATACATTCGGGTGATTGATTCTCTATTATAATCAATACATACACTGATCACTGACTTTGTGACCATCATGGACTGTTGTTGCTATATAATATACATTCGGGTGATTGATTCTCTATTATAATCAATACATAAACTGATCCCTGCGCTTTATCCATAAATTATGGCGAATTTTACCAACAACAGAAGCTTCCTTCACCGTCTATCTTGTCTGCATGTCACTTCTGGAATAGAGAAATAAACTGGTTTCCCTATCGCTTTCCTTTTTTTTTTCATCATAAACCAATTTGGATAAACACGCGCCAAATGATTAATCGGAGGCATCAGTAATCTATAGTCCTTATTTGATCGCGACTGTCTAGTTTTTCTTTTTTTTTTCTTCTTGTACCGGGTTAACCGGTCGATGAATTTGTTCTTTTTTCACAGACCCAGCAAATCACCACTCATCAAAACGAATATGTTACATATCAATTCGAAGAATAATAGGCCGGACTCAAAATTTAAGATCTTCTTGGTTTTGCTGATATAAACGCCGACACAGGTATATAAAGATATACAATATTATTATTATTATTATTATTATTATTATTATTATTATTATTTTCTTTTTTCAGTAACGTGTTTTAGTTGGCGACTCGACTGCTGTCTGCAACTGCTGACGTCAACTCTCTAAAACGTTCACAGCTAACGTCACTTTGTTGCCTCACTGACACCTGGAGCTTCCGCTGAACTCTGTCCCACCTTAGACACTGACTCTTTTAAACCTGGTTCGGCAAAACAAAATTCTACGTTTTCGTATTCAGTGACATGCCCCTGTGTCGCCCAGAGCAAAACACACTTCTTGATAAAATTCCACACCGACCAAGATATTATTTAACAACTCGGCAAAATTCTATCATTTTCACTGGCAATCATGAATAACCTTTAGTACCATTTCACACCAACCCAACGAATATGCAACAGTTTTATCCTGACAAGAAATGGAACGATTATATTGAATCATTTGTTAGGTATGCTGCTAAGAAAATTGCTTCACTGACGATTTTATTGAATAAATTTACTCTTTAGTATTTCAAGATATACTCTTGTCTGGCAATCAGTCTACCGCAGAAAGTAATGGTAACTTAATGTGGGATAATCTTCTGCCCAGTCAGTCATGTCTCTTTCGAGACTAACCGTGTATCACGTAAGGCATTTAACTGACTGGACATTACAGTGTGTTCGTTTTTTTAGCATAATTCCTTTCCATTTTCACGTACATCATTTTGAAGCTCTGTGTCTCATCCTTCAAATGTTTAAATTGATTTTATTCTTCGTAGCACATCAGAGAAAAGATGAATAAATGCGGTTTTTCATGTCATTATGATTTATGAGTTAAAACTCGTCTACTGCGTTGGCGAAGCTGATCCCAAAAGTGCTCGGGGCTGAAGTCGGCTTTGGAACAGACCGTACGTCACTGGTCCCCTAGAATTCGCTTCTGATGATCTAGATTACCAAGACTAACCGAGTGTAGGCCGCTAGTAGTCTCTCGATAACAAAAAATTGCTGTCACAAATAGAGGTCCATCTAAAAATAAACGCCCCGGGGGTTATAGCAAATCAGGTGGCAATCTATACAACAGTCGCAAGATACAAAACATTTATAAGAAGTCTAATGCATACATTGTGCGTTGTGGTGCAGTGGATACTGGCTTGGAACGAGAAATCGGAGAACCGAGTTGGAATTCCAGTAGAATTCGTTGCATTCACTTATGCACAAACACCCTTGGGAAAGGTATTAATCCGTCTCTTCCCTCCAGTTATGGGTTAAATAATAGGACAGATTGGGTTCTATAGCCTTGGTCGATAACCAGTCTACCGCAGAAAGCAATGGCAACTTACTGCGGGATAATCATCTGCCCAGTCAGTCGTGTCTCTTTTTCGAGACATGATCGCCCAAGCATTTATCACTTATGGCACTTAACTGACTGAATGCCTACACATGCATATAACCACATTTTATTACTCTTTTTTGTGTTTTTTAAAACATGAACAAGTTATTGTTGTATTTACATTCTGTAATTACAATGATGTTGTTTTTTCTCTCTATATCTCTCATATATATATTTATAATCATATATATGTAACTCTAGACGGGTCCATTATCATGGAAAAAGGAGAGACCCCACAACATATACATAATTCAAGAGACTTTCTACTTTTTCAAATCAATTGCAGCAGAGACAAAACTATCGCCCGGTTCACACTCCACCCACGTCTATTAAACAGGTGAAGAGGCTCATCCCTCGTTTCCTGTTTAGGATGCGGTTTCCGGTTTTCTCTTTTCCAATCTTCTCACTTTTTTTTAAAATTGGTGTAGATAGACTAAACTATCGCCAGGTTCACACTCCACACATGTCTATTGAACAGGTAAAGAGGCTCATCCATAGTTTCCTGTTTAGGATGTGGTTTCCGGTTTTCTCTTTTCCAATCTTCTCACTTTCTTTTTTTTTTCAATTGGAGTAGATAGACTAAACTATCGCCCGGTTCAAACTCCACCCAAATCTATTGAACAGGTGAAGAGGCTCATCCCTTGTTTCCTGTTTAGGATGTGGTTTCCGGTTTTCTCTTTTCCAATCTTCTCACTTTCTTTTTTTTTTTCAATTGGAGTAGATAGACTAAACTATCGCCTGGTTCACACTCCACCCAAATCAATTGAACAGGTGAAGAGGCTCATCTCTTGTTTCCTGTTTAGGATGCGGTTTCAGTTTTCTCTTTTCCAATTTTCTCACTTTCTTTTTTTTTTCAATTGGAGTAGATAGACTAAACTATCGCCTGGTTCACACTCCACCCAAATAAATTGAACAGGTGAAGAGGCTCATCCCTTGTTTCCTGTTTAGGATGCGGTTTCCGGTTTTCTCTTTTCCAATTTTCTCACTTTCTTTTTTTTTTTCAATTGGAGTAGATAGACTAAACTATCGCCTGGTTCACCTCCACCCAAATAAATTGAACAGGTGAAGAGGCTCATCCCTTGTTTCCTGTTTAGGATGCGGTTTCGGTTTTCTCTTTTCCAATTTTCTCACTTTCTTTTTTTTTTCAATTGGAGTAGATAGACTAAACTATCGCCTGGTTCACACTCCACCCAAATAAATTGAACAGGTGAAGAGGCTCATCCCTTGTTTCCTGTTTAGGATGCGGTTTCCGGTTTTCTCTTTTCCAATTTTCTCACTTTCTTTTTTTTTTCAATTGGAGTAGATAGACTAAACTATCGCCTGGTTCACACTCCACCCAAATCAATTGAACAGGTGAAGAGGCTCATCCCTTGTTTCCTGTTTAGGATGCGGTTTCCGGTTTTCTCTTTTCAAATTTTCTCACTCCTATGTAGCCCCCTGCACATCAATAGCTTTACCGCCTTGCTGGGGGTGATATGATTTAAAAAAAAAAATTCCAGTGGTTTGCTAATACTTTACACTAAACAAATATCAAAATATAATATCTTTGAACAAATGCCAACATTTTGTGGCTTTAGCCGTGTTTCTTAGTTGCCAAGAGTAAAATAAATTGGTCAGTTTTTTTCTGACAACAGTTCTAAAGACATAGAGTAAAACAAATACAAATATGACTAAAACTGAAAATAGGAAAAAGAAAAAAATTTTATGTACTAAAATGTGATTTTTTATTTTATTCATTGAAACAATAATTTCAAATGGTTTATTTTTTTTTTATAATCATATCGCCCCAAGCAAGGCATTTTACTGCCACTGTTTTGCAGGGGGTTACATAGGAGGAAAGTTATGAGAAAGAGTGACAGGTTATAGGAAGGGGGTCAGGAAGTGGGTAAGAGAAGGTTGAGAATACTGACGAGAGTGGAGTGGACGGAGAAAGGAGCATGAGAGAGAGAGAGAGAGAGAGAGAGAGAGAGAGGATGCAAGTTAGTGAGATAGGAAATGACAATTGACTTTACATTTTAATTCTTGGAGATTGTAGCTGTCGGAAAAGCAAGTAAATGGAAGGGAATTTCACAAGCGGGAAGTGTGAGAAAAGAAGCTGCTGGAGTAGAATTTGCATTTACATTTCATTGGTTTCACAGTAAAATGGTGGGACCTAGTTGCTAATCTTGTGGCTTGAGTAAATTTATATATCGGGGGCACCAGTGAGCTAAGTTCATCGGAGCAGAAGCCATGAAAGTATTTGTAGAATAGACACAGGGAAGCCATATTGCGCCGGTGAGAAAGTGACTGTATCCGTGCTGCCAAGTCGGGATCTTATTATATATATATATATATATATATATATATATATATATATATATATATATTATTATTATTTATATATTTCAATATATATATATATATTATTTATATATATTTATATATTTCAATATATATATATATATATATTGAAGAAGAACGTGTTCAAGTATGAAACAGACTGTCGTCACTCATTTTCATCTCAGTATCCATTTTGTAGTTATATCCAGATACGCTTTATCCCTGATATTAAGGAACCTATAAATATAGCATACTGTAAAACTATATCAACCCCTTAAAAATAAACTACTAATAAACAAAAGAAATGAATTAACAGCATTATGTAAACACTATAAATATTTCGCTTTAAAATTTAATTACTTATAACGTAAATTTATATTTTATGCTCTAATGTTACATGACAATTATCTTATTAAATTTAATGACCCACACAATACTTATTTGGTTTTCATAACTCTTATATACATTAGTGGCTTGTAAATTTTAATGCGTCTAAGACCAAGCTGCTATCTGTTAATCATCACAGGCAATCTCTCTTGCCCCCCATAAGCATGGACCAAGCGAGGCTCCCCGAGAGCAATACACTGCGCCTCCTTGGCCTTAACCTCTCCTCTGATCTCAAGTGGAACCACTACATTGAGTCAATAGCTAAATCCACTGCCAGGAAGGTTGGGTCACTGTGTCGGGCCAGGATGTTTTTCCCGCCTGAATCCATCCTGCATATATACAAATCAACCATTCGTCCGTGCATGGAGTACTGCTGCCATATATGGTCAGGCGCCCCCGCTGTCCATCTCGGTGTTTTTGACAGGCTCCAAAGGAGAATCAGTAATATGATAGGTACCGATTTGGCGGCTCGACTCCAGCCACTTTCCCACCGACGGGATGTAGCTTCCTTCTGTCTGATCTATAAATACATTCATGGTTTCTGCTCCAACGAACTTAAGTCACTGATGCCTCTTCAACAGGTGTTTACTCGTGCAACCAGACTGGCAACTGGGTCTCACCCATTTACAGTTAGATCAACCAAATGCAGACGACAGTTCTACTACTGCAGCTTTTTTCTCGTACTTCCCGCCTGTGGAACTCGCTTCCTTATTTTTGCTTTCCTGACGGCTGCAACCTCCAGGAATTTAAATGCAATGTCAATACTCATCTTTTAACCACTTGACCCTAGTTCTTTCTTCACCATCCTGACCCTAGTTCTTTCTTCACCATCCTGTATAGCCTTTCCTTTCTCTCTACCTCTGCAACTGTCATCACACCTGTATTCCCTTCCTTCTCTTGCTCCTTTTTAACTGGTTCGTCCCTCTCTTCACTCTGTTATATCTAATTTTTACTCTTATGTAGCCCCCTGCACATCAGTGGCGCTACCGCCTTGCTCGGGGTGATATGATTAAAAAAAAAAGTATACCATAATTACTTGAATCAAATTTTAACCTCAACAATTTTCTCTCCTTTAACAAATACGGTAGTATAACAATTAAATTAAAAACAAAACAACCCTAAAATGTTACCTGCTGTCAAAAACCAATGTCTACACTTTTGAATGATATATGTTCCTAGTATATATATTTTCCAGACAAATATAAAGTGTCATCAATTTCCTTCACTTGGCTTAAATGTACAACTCCGTAGTTCAACCTAATTCTCACTTTTGATTAAACAGACACACTCATAATCATATTGTTTATTTCCTCCAACCACCCCTCCTTAACTTTCTTAGTAATCATGAATTCATTTTATATTTTCTAAAATAAATAATTTTCACCATTTGTTTTGAAAATATCACCTGAAGAAGAACAATAAGGTTCAGAAACATGAAGTTTTTGTGTATTGATATAATGCTCTAATAAACTATTGCAATATAAATTGCAATATATATATATATATATATATATATATATATATATGCAGCATCCCCTTTTTTTAAAGTATGTTTCATTGAAAACAACCGACAAGGAAAAGTTTATAAATTTTTATTTAATTTTTCCAGTATTTTCACATGATTTCGTTTTGCTGGAGATAAGAAATGTAAAAATGTTCCGTAATTGTTATTAATATCCAGCACTTTCAGTCACTTCACTGGCCATTTTCAAGAGTGTTTTATTTCTGATGTTGTTATTTTTCCTCATGTTTTGATTGAAACATAATTTATTTTATGTTTTTGCAAAGTAGTGTTCTTTCAAAGCCCACACGTGAAAAAGATACAGTTATCTCCAGCCATCCCAGTACAAATGCATAAACAGATATTTTCTCCAATTCGTGGCGGACGAAGGAGATTACCACCACCTTTTGGCGGAACTGAAGGAGACTGCCACCACCTTTTGGCGGACCTGAAGGAGACTACCACCACCTTTTGGCGGACCTGAAGGAGACTACCACCACCTTTTGGCGGACCTGAAGGAGACTGCAACTACCTTTTCGCGGACCTGAAGGAGTCTACCACCACCTTTAAATTTGTTGTTTTTCAGTTTTGTTTTTACTTTTTTCTGTGCAATCTTATCGATTACACCCTATACTTTCCGATTGACAAAAAATTTGAAAAAACTTCAATATTAAAACCAGTTTAAAGGGGGGCTCAGTTTTTCATACAACGTTATAGTAAACCGATCCTCCATTTTGGAATCACTCGCCGGTACGACATTACCACCACCTGCAAATTTGTTGAATATCAATTTTGTTTACCTTTTTCAGTGCAATGTTATCGATTAAACCCTTAACAATTTGTAAAAATGTCAACATTTAAACAATTTTAGGGGATGGGGGATCAGTTTTTCAGACAACCTTAAAGTACGATTTTGTGTAATTAACTTTCTTGTATGCTCATATTCAACAACTGAATCCTTTGCGAAATTTTTGAATAAAGCCATTCTTGGAGTTTCCTAGGAAGATGCCATCGTAAGAACTGAAGAAAACTTGAAAAAGACAAAAACAAGAGCAAAAACTCGTCCCCCAAAAACCAAAACAAAGTAACCCCAACGCGAGTGGTTCCAAAATGGAGGATCGATTTACTTTAACGTTGTATGAGAAACTGAGCCGACCCCTAAAATTGTTTAAATATTGACATTTTTTGAAAGTTTTTTTGATAATCGCAAACTTTATGTAATCATCGATAAAACTGAAAGAAGTAAAAAACAATGATAAACAACAAATTTAAAGGTGGTGTTAGTCACGTTCGCCCAATTTGTTATTTCACAACCAGGTAATACTTTTTATCAGGGACTTTACTTTTTATCCCCTGTGCCGATCTGAATATCATTAAAACATTCTCTGTTTTCTTTTATAGCTCTATCCTCATTTTTTCAGCTTAAATATTTGAATTTGATATCTCGACTTATACACGAGAAGAATCGATGAAATTTTTGATAAACGGCTACATTAAAGTTTCTATATCTTTATTCCACGCCAATGAGTTACTTTATATTCGATTCCAACCAGCAGAAAGAACGATACTGATGCAATCCTTGTAAGTAGGTAGACTATTCGGAAACGATTGGGACGTGTCCATGTTACAAACTCTCTATAGGAAGCAAAAGAAGATTATTTGATACTCTGACACGCACGAAAATGGTATTGCTGTCTGCATTACTGATGATTGAAGTGTTATTTGCTCGTGGCGATAAGGACGTTTAATAGGGATTTATTAACAGGGTAATAGGGACCCTGCTCATTTAAAAACTGTCAATAACCACATCAACGTTCGAAGACTTGTCTGTTTTCCTAACGGTTGCTAGTGTAGACTGGATTACTGAGATGGATTTAATAACACTAACAGTCATAAGATGGAAAAAGAAACTTGAATAACAAACCCTGACTGATTAGCGATTTTAATAAATGACATTTTAGGAGCGAATCTAATCGCCTTGTCTCCTTGATATGACAGAAAACGTACAATTTTGCAACAAAAGAAGGCATTTTGTGTTACACAATTTTTGCATATTGAAAGTCCTATCATCTGCAAAATTTCTGGCAAGAATTTAAAGATGTTCTTAAAACTGAGGTTTGGAAAATAAATAAAAAGAAGGGATACAAGCAATGAGGGAAATGTCAATGTATTTTATGGCACACCCACTCTGTACGAAATTTATGGCATACCAATTCTTCTGTACGATATAATCTTTTCAAACATATACTTACAAGATTTTGATTTAAGGTATCGTTCATTTTAATTTCTTTTCAAAATATACACAACGGCCATAATTATTAGGCCACCCCGTGTTTTAAAAAATGTATTTAAGACTTTTTTTAGTATTTATTACCAAGCGAATAATTGTAAATGAAAATAGAATGGTTCTTTTGTTAATACTGCACAATAACGTGTGCATCAAATGAATTTATAAATATTTAATAATTACCTACATTGCAGTTTCATCAATGAAGGATGAAGAACATTTAGGGTGATTCGGACGACTTTATCTTTGCTTCTTTGTCTTGTAAAATTTTGTAAAGTAATAATAACAAAAGAACCATTCCATTTTCATTTGGAAATAAATACTAAAATTGTATGAAATACATCATTTCTTTAAAAAAACTGGGGTTGCCTAATAATTATGACCAGTAGTGTATACAGTAATTTTGTTTACCTTGATGCATAAACGTGAAATGTTTTATACTTATCACTTTTTGTCTGATTTGTGGGTCAAATTAAAAAATCGACACTATTCCGAATCTTTAAATTAGAAGAAATATTAAAAGGAAAACACGATTTTGATTTAAAATATTAGTTAATCGGATAAAGGGTGGCGTTTTTTTAAAAGTCGAGAATGTTGTTAAATGAAGATTCATTCTCTTTT
Organism: Ascarosepion bandense; assembly: GCA_037127315.1. Taxonomy (NCBI): domain Eukaryota; kingdom Metazoa; phylum Mollusca; class Cephalopoda; order Sepiida; family Sepiidae; genus Ascarosepion; species Ascarosepion bandense. Next base: position 2,307,316 of record JBBBDQ010000379.1, read on the forward strand.
AATGTTATATATATATATATATATATATATATATATATATATATATATACAGATGTATAACATTAAAACAGAATGAATCTTCTTTTAAGATATATATATATATATATATATAATATCCCAGCATTATATATATATATATATATATATATATATATATATATATATATATAATCCCAGCATTATAATATATAACTACACTGAAATGAAACTCTGAGTCCTACTATAGACGTAGGATATTATATATATATATTAAAAACAGAAATAGGGTTTGTTCAAGCGAGAGAAATTGGTATAGAAGAAAGAAGTGTGATCAGAGTGAAAAGAATCTGTTGAATCGCATTTACATCTGTGATTTGCTGTATAAACTCAATGAAAAAAATGCACTCCTTTTAAGCACATTGTGAGTGGTGAGAAATCGGGAAGCCGAGTTCGAATTCCAGTTGAATTCATTGCATTCATTTACGCGCAAATACCCTCCAGTTATGGGTTAAATAACAGGAGAGGTTGGGTTCTATAGCCTTGACTGGCAACCAGTCTACCGCAGAAAGCAATAGCAACCTACTGCGGGATAATCCTCTGCCCAGTCAGTCATGTTTCTTTCAGGACATGATCGCCCAAAGCGTGTATCACGTATGGCACTTAACTGACTGTGAGTGGTGATGAGACATGGATCTTTTGCAACAATGTTCAGCGGAAAAAGATTGTAGGATAAACGACATGAGCCAACTTTAGCCACCCCCAAAACGGGTCTTTATCCTAAAATATTTATGCAGTGCATCTGGTGAGATTGGAGAGGGATCCTGCACTATGAGTTTCTGTCTAGTAACCTGTTAATTAATTTTGAAAAGTACTGCTCACAACTAGACAAATTAAAGGCTGCAATTCAAGAAAAAACGCACAGAATTGGCGAACGGGAAGGGTGTTGTTTTCCACCAGAATAACGCCAAAACATTTATTTGGCCACCCGGATGGGATGTGTTTGTTACCCCATCTGCCATATTCACCAGGCATTGCTCCGAATTTTCATTTATTCAGATCCTTGCAAATTAATCTCAATGATAAAAATATATATTAATTTTTACGTCACACACACACACACACACACACACACACACACACACACACACACACACACACACACGCACGCACGCACGCACGCACGCACGCACACACACACACGCACACACACACACACACACACACTTTAATTAATTCTTTGGCGAGAACCTACCGACATTTTTGGATGAAAAGAAAAGGCGGAGGACAGTGATTCCCGAGGTGCTAAAAAACATCATTAAGAAAATTGTTAACACCAGAGTTACGGAGGACAAAATAAAAACAAGACTAGGATTTTTTTAAAAATAGTGGTTAATTAATGTCTTCTAGCGCTGAGCGTGTTTAAAAGTTTCAATATGAATATCAAGGAACACTTTTTCCATTTGATTAAGAAAAATTAGTTTTTTTTTAGATTTTAAAATCGCAAGATTATGTTGTTTTTATTTTGAATTTTCATTTTTATCTAACACTGGGGATCTGTTATTAACCCAATTTTCAACCCCGGGCAAAACACCTGTGCTGTTTATTGACTTCTAGTTCGTCGACAGAAAAATAAATGTATGGAAACTTATCAATTTCTTGGGAATATTAAACTCTACCCTACCCCTTTAAATGATAAGAAGCGTTCGTTAGAGGACGAGCAGATAGATAGATAGATAGATAGATAGATAGATAGATAGATAGATAAATAAACAGACAGATAGATAGATAGATAATGAATGAATGAGAAAGATAGATAGATAGATAGATAGATAGATAGATAGATAGATAGATAGATAATGAATGGATGGAGATAGATAGATAGATAGATAGATAGATAGATAGATAGAATGAATGACTGAGATAGATAGATAGATAGATAACGAACAGACAGATAGATAGATAGATAGATAGATAGATAGATAGATAGATAGATAGATAGATAGATAGATGATGAACAGACAGATAGATAGGTAGATAGATGAACAGAATTGAGATAGATAGATAGATAGATGAATGAATGAGATAGATAGATAGATAGATAGATAGATAGATAGATAATAAATAGATAGATAGATAGATAGATAGATAGATAGATAGATAGAAACAGACTGATAGATAGATAGATAGATAGATAGATAGATAGAATGAAACTGACTGAGATGGATAGATAGATAGATAAACAAAAACTGACTGGGATAGATAGATAGATAGATAACGAACAGATATATATAGATAGATAGATAGATAGATAGATAGATAGATAGATGGATAGATAGATAGATAGATGGACAGACAGACAGACAGACTGAGATAGATAGATAGATGGACAGACAGATAGATAGATAGATAGATAGATAGATAGATAGATAGATAGATAATGAAACAGACAGACAGATAGATAGATAGATAGATAGATAGATAGATAGATAATGAACAGACTGAGATAGATAGATAGATAGATAGATAGATAGATAGATAGATAATGAACAGACTGATAGATAGATAGATAGATAGATAAATAGAACAGACTGAGATAGATAGATAGATAGATAGATAGATAGATAATGAAACAGACTGAGAGACATAGATAGATAGATAGATAGATAGAGAGAGAGAGAGAGATGGAGGAAGGAACAGACCGAGAGACAGATAGATAGATAGATAGATAGATAGATAGATAATGGAACAGACTGATAGATAGATAGATAGATAGATAATAAATGGATCGAGATAGATAGATAGATAGATAGATAGATAGATAGATAGATAGATAGATAGATAGATAGATATGAGCAGACTGAGATAGATAGATAGATAGATAGATAAGGGAGGGACGGAGATAGATAGAGAGATAGATAGATAGATAGATAGATCCGATTGTTTGACATTATAAAACTCTTCAACTCTACTCTGTCCCTTTAAATATTAGAGTCGTTTTCATGTTTATTTTAAATATTCACTACGTTGTACATTTTTCAAATATTTAAAAGTTTTTAAAAAACTTTATAAATACCAAAGAAACAGACTTTCGAATACAAGAGGATCAAGGGATTAAAGTTTATCATTTTAAAGTTTTTCACATTTATCTTTTTCATCAATTCAGACCAAACAAGGCGATAATTCCACTAAGATGCAAAGAAAGTGAAAGACTTTAGAGGAAATTGGAAACAAGACCTTGTGTATCAGCTTATATTATAGTTTTTTTTTTATCAAGCAAGGTGTTCTACTGCCACTGTTGCGCAGGGGGTTACATAGGGAAAAGTGATGAGAAAGAGGGGTTAGTTATAGGAAATGTCAGAAGGAGGGTAATAGATGGAAGAGGATACCGAGGATGTGGGTGGAGTAGATGGAAAAAGAGCTTGCGAGAATGGATGCGAGTTAGTGTGATAGAAGATGTCTATTGACCTTATATTTAAATTCCTGGAGATTGTAGCTGTTGAGGAAGCAAGTATATGAAAGGGAATTCCACAGGTGGGAAGTGTGTGAAAGGAAGCTGTTTGAGTAGAAAATGCGGTTACACTGTAAAAGGGTGGGACCTAGTTGCTAATCTAGTAGCTCGTGTAAATTCATATCTAGGGGGCACCAGTGATCTAAGTTAATCTGAGCAGAAGCCGTGAAAGTATTTATAGAAGAGGCACAGGGAAGCCACGTCCCGCCGGTGAGAGAGCGACTGTAGCCGAGCTGCTAAGTCGGTATCGATGACATTGCAGATTCTCTGTTGGATTTTGTCAAGAACCCCGAGGTGAATAGCAGGGACACCCGACCAGATGTGGCAGCAGTATTCAATACACGGGCGGATGGTAGATTTATATATGTGCAGGATGGACTCAGACGGGAAAAACTTTCTGGCCCTGCACAGTGAACCAACCTTCCTGGCAGCGGATTTATCAATGGATTCGATATAGTCATTCCATTTGAGGTCCGCTGAGAGTGTGAGGTCAAGGAGGCGTAGTGTTTTACTCTCAGGGAAGCTAGCCTGTTCCATGCTAATGGGGGTAGGAGCGATTGTCTATGATGGTTAATAGATAGCAACTTCGTTTTGGAAGCATTAAAATTTACGAGCCATTTCTTTCCCCAGTCCACTACGGATTGGAGGTCCTTCTCAAGCTCGGCAGCGAGGTTCGCTTTGTCAAACTCAGCAGATTGATTGAGGCGAGAGTAAACGGTGGTGTCGTCGGCGTACATGCCTACTTGGGATCTTATAACATCGAGGAGATCGTTAATATAGATCAGAAAAAGCGTAGGACTTAGGAATAGAGCCTTGAGGAACACCCGCGTTCGTATGGTAGTTTTGGGAGTCATGTCCGTTTAATACTACCTTCATTGTGCAATTAGAGAGGAATGACTGGTTTAGGTCAAACATAGCTCCAGTTATACCATAGCTCCGCAGTTTGCGTAGAAGGCGAGCATGCCAGACCCTGTTAAACGCTTTGGAAATATCCAGGGCAACAGTTCGAGCTTCGCCATTGTTGTCGAGAGCCTGGTATATATACTCTGTGATGGTCGTTAGCATATCAGCAGTAGACCTTTTGTCCGAGAGGAGTCTGTGGGCTGCGAGATGCTGAAACACCTCGGCGTTGATAATGGCTTCGAACAAAGAGCGGTGGGAGGCTGATAGTGCAGTAATTAGCGGGGTCTGAGGGTTCTCCAGTATTCTTAAATATAGGAACTACAGAGGAAGACTTCCAACAGGCAGGAAAGCAGGAAGTAGATAGGCAGTAGTTGTAGAGCTTAGAGAGGACAGAGGAGAGTTGAGAGGCACATTTCTTCAAGACTATGATTGGGATTTCGTCCCCACCGTTCGCTTTAAGAGGGTCAAGCTTAGAGATTATGCTAGAGACCAGCGAGAGGGTAATGTGGACGTCATTCAGTTGGGCCTCAGTTCTAGGTGGGAAGTCGGTTATAGATACTCTAGACGAATCCAGTCTCGAATTGGTGGACAATCTGCGAGCAAAGCATTCAGCCTTGTCCGCTGAAGAGGTGAGGACCTCAAATTCATTGATAAGAGGGGGTATTGAGGTTTTAATATTGTTAAGCACACTTTTACAGAGTCGCCAGTAGTCTTTGGTGCCGAACTTACAGGATGCTATGCGCTGCTTCATTTTAGCAGCAAACGACATCTTAGCTTCATTGAGTATCTTTTTGCACTTATTACGTGCTGAGGCGAAAAGGCGCCTGTTATGGTCCGACGCGTGACTTCTGTAAAGCCGGAAGAAGTGATTCCGGTGGGAAATGGCAGCCGAGCAAGCGGGCGAGAACCAGGAGGACGAATGGGATTTAAGCTAAAACTTCCTGGTTGGGATGAATGCATCGATGCCAGCCTTAACCCAAGAGGAGACCTCGGATGCACAGTCTTCAACGGGAAGACTAAAAACATTGTTCCACGGGACGTCACACAGGAAGTCGCAGAACGAGTCCCAGTCTGCTCTTTGGTAGCAGTAGTCTGAGTTTCTTGGGTGGTGTGGGAGTGAAAGGGATGTTAACGGAAACTACCGCATGGTCAGAGTTTCCAAGAGGGCAGAGCTGCCTGACATTGCAAGAGTCTGGGATGGAGGTGAAACAGAGGTCTAGCAGTGAGTCCCTTCCATTAGGGCTATTGGAGAAACGCGTGAGGAAATCCATCACTTGCGTAAGAGACTGGGTGATTGAGAATTTCATGGTGTAGACACCAGCAAGATCGGTGACAGAGTTTTCCAGCCACTTGGTGTGGTGGGTGTTAAAGTCACCAAACACAAATATATGGACAGACGAATGAGAAGAAATGGCCTTATCGATATTAGTAGAGATGTTATCAAGTACTGAACAGTCAGAGGATGAGGGGAAGCGGTAGAAAAAGAAAAGATAGCTAACTGAGCTTAGAAGTGAGAAACGGAAGCATGTAAAAGAATGGTCTCGGGATTCAAGAGAGATCACCCTAGCTAGAGGGAGGTGTTCACTGACATAAACACCAAGCCCATGCATATGAACACTGGAGTCCTTCCTAAAGAGGGGAAGGTAACCAGGAACGTAAAATTCAGAAGAGGGGATAGAAGGGTCGAGGTTAGTTTCACAGAGAGCTGAGATGTCAGGTGAGTTTGTTAGAAGGAATGATTCTACTCTGTAAAAGTTAGTGCGAATTCCTCGTATGTTTGGGAAGGAGACGCAGACAGGTTTGGGCGTTTTCTGATTAGCTGGTTTAGTTTTTCAATTTTGTTTGCGTGTATTCATAGTGATTTATTAAGAGAGAAAGGTCTAGAGTAGATTCAACCGGTCACTGTATGCAGTATGTGTAGGATGGAGACTGGCGCAGCCTGCAGCATAATGTGGCCTCGGGGTTGCCCACCGGAGATTCATGCAAGGACACCCATCCATGCGCGACATGGCACTACAAGAAACCCCAATATTATTCAAATGTTAATCAGAGCAGCCTCTCCAGACGCTACGCAAGAGTTCGGGTTTCTAATTATCGGTCGAAAACAGCAACCAGAAAACTGCCAACCTCAGAATGAAGAGACGTTGCCACCATCCTCAAATGCTGCAAAATGCTGAGAGAGAGAGAGAGAGAGAGAGAGAGAGAGAGAGAGAGAGAGAGAGAGAGAGAGAGAGAGCAAGGCGAACACCTCTACTCCTGTTCAAAAGAAGAGGGTGGAGTGTGAAACCGGGCGATAGTAGGGACTATCTACTCCAATTAAAAAAAAATTACGAAGTTTTAACTTTATAAGTCGAGATAAGACTTCAAAGCCAAAATAACTTTTTCAGAATCTTCTCTAGCAAGTTTACAGAAAAGACCATACAAAAGACGAAATAAACAAGCATTTGGCCGCCCAGAAAAAATGCTCACCCATTTTTGAACTGGAGGAAAAATACTTTCCCTTAAATTTAACCGCTGCTATATGCAAAGAGACAAATGTACAGTAAAAGTAAGTAGGAAAATACATTTCCTAACTTAAATTAGTAGCAATAAGAAAAAAGAAGGATCTAGCACACTTACCTATCAAGACCAAAACCGAAGTCGAGTGAAATTCCGAAAGACAATAATACCAAATACATATCAATGTACAGGGTGAGGGAAGGTCGAATGTCACAGTGTCGAAGAGGACCTACCTTTAATCAGTAGTTTTAATTTTTGGTACCACGAGGTCGTTAAGAAATTTGATGAATAAATAATACTTCAACCCTGATGAGAAAAGATAAAGAGGTAGATCAGCAAGAACCTTTATCGATCAACTTAGAGACAACATGGGGATAAGAAAGAACCTGGTAGAACTCTGGATAAAAAGAAATGTTGGAAAGAAGTGGCCAGAAATGTTCATTTGAAGATTAGCAGATAGTACCGTGACACGTTAATCGAATCAGTTACCAACTCTTTATTTAAATAAAAGAAATAAACTAAATTTTTCAAGGAATTATTTCTGATATTTATTTTGATTAAACATCAATTGCAAGAAAACAGGATGCATGATTGTTAGCAGAAGGAAAAGTCCAACATGCAAATTAGAAACTGGAGATGTTAAGATCAAGCATGAGGGTCATTCAATAAATAAGGTGAATTTTTCGTTATAAGGACTTTTAATACAGATAGAAGCTCACTTTTTTTTCCTTTACTTCTTTTTCAAAGGGATTTATTTTTTTGCAGATTGAAAAAAACTTTGAGAGTATTTGAGATTAACAAAGATGGCTGACCAAGAGGCATGCTCCAGGATTGAACAGAGGTCAGTTATAAAGTTTTTGGTTGCTGAAGGGTTGAAATTCATAGGAGAATGGCAGGGCCAAATGTTTCAGCAAAAAAAAAAAAAAAAATGTCTACAAGTGGGCTAAATTATTTAAAGAAGGACAGAGCAGTGTTGAGGATGAAGACAGGCCTGGGAGGCCTACAGAAGTGAGGTCTCCTGAGGTGATTGAATCAGTCAATGACCTCATTCAGTCTGACAGAACGGTGACAGTGAATGGCATTGCAAGGACTTTGAAAGACATAAAAAACAAACGCAGGGGTAATCAGTCACATGGAGTCGTCTTGCACCAAGACAACGCAAGGCTTCATACAGCAGCCCAAACGGTGCAGACCATCAACGAGCTGGGCTGGGAACTGCTCCTTCATCCTCCTTACAGCTCAGACCTTGCCCCTTCAGACTTTCACCTGCTTGGTCCTTTGAAAGCGTTCACGAGAGGCACGAAGTTTGAAAGTGACAATGAAGTCAAAAGTGCTGTGAGCGATTGGCTGAGACATCAGCCCAAAGATTTTTACGCTGAGGGAATACGGAAGCTTGTGCACTGATGGGAAAAGTGTGTGACTACGTTGAAAAATAAAAAAAAAGTAAGCTTCTATTTGTATTAGAAGTCCTTATACCGAAAAGTTCACCTTATTTATTGAATGACCCTCGTAGAAGTCCTTATACCGAAAATTCACTTTATTTATTGAATGACCCTCGTAGAAGTCCTTATACCGAAAAATTTACTTTATTTATTGAATGACCCTCGTAGAAGTCCTTATACCGAAAAATTCACCTTATTTATTGAATGACCCTCGTAGAAGTCCTTATACCGGAAAATTCACCTTATTTATTGAATGACCCTCGTAGAAGTCCTTATACCGAAAAATTCACCTTATTTATTGAATGACCCTCGTAGAAGTCCTTATACCGAAAACTTCACCTTATTTATTGAATGACCCTCGTAGAAGACCTTATACCAAAAAATTCACCTTATTTATTAAATGACCCCTGTACAACAATTTAAATATCTGGGAAGTGTTTTAACAAAGGACGGAAAGTGCGACACCGAAATCCAAATGCGCACTAGCATTGCGAAAAGCTAAACAACGTATTAAGAAACAAGAAGTTTCATTAGAAAAAAATAAAACAGTACTTAAATGTTGTGTAATATCTGTCCGCATATATGGCAGTGAATATTGGGCAATCTCATTGCAGATGAAGAAGAGACTTGAAGCAGCAAAAATGTGGTTCTGCAGAAGGATGCTGAGAATACCATGGACTGAACATGTGAGCAATGTCAGAGTTTTAAAGAAAGTGAAAACAAAAACAAATCTTACAGCATGAGAAAGAGACAGTTGAAATTTCCTAGGGTCGCATAATGAGGAAACGGTATAAAGGCTTTTCTTATGCAGGTAAAATAGTTGGACATTAACAAAGTAACTGGCAAAAAGTTGATGTTACATAGACTCAGTCAATGAGAGCAGCTCTAAATCTCAGCTGGAAATAATACATGCCTAATGAAGAACTTATTAGGAACCTCGCAAGGATTATGGGTCCAATTTGTGAAAGGTGAATTTGCACTATGGATGTGCGTCGTGGTACAGTGGATATCGGCTTGGAACGAGAAATCGGGAAGCCGAGTTCAAATTCCACTCGTACTCCTTGCATTCACTTACGTGCAAATGCCCCTGGGAAAGGTATTAATCCGTCTCTTCCCTCCAGTTATGGGTTAAATAATAGGTCAGATTGGGTTCTGTAGCCTTGGTTGGCAACCAGTCTAACTCAGAAAGCAATGGCAACCTACTGCGAGATAATCTTCTGCCCAGTCAGTCATGTCTCTTTCGAGACATGATCGCCCAAGCGTGTATCACTTATGGCACTTAACTGACTGAATGCACTTTAGTGGTAATTGCTGGAGAAATTTGATTATAGATCGACAAAAATTTGGATACGGCATGCTCTACTTATACTATATATATATATATATATATATATATATATATATATATATATATAGTCATCCGCAGATAGATCTGTTTCGCTGTATCACAGCTCATCAGTACGGTTAGACAGCCGATTGCTTTTTACTCAGGATTGGAACCCGACCGAATTGGTGTCAGTCGGCGATTCTACCTCTGAGCTACGGGCACTCGGTAGAAGGAGGTAGACTTTTTCGCGTGTATGTTATCATTATACACGCCCAATAGCTGAGAGTGTTCTAATATATATATATATATATATATATATACACGATTTGCGTTGGGGTGTAGTGGATATCACCTCGGAAAGAGAAATCGGACAGCCGAGTTCGAATTGCAATTGAATTCGTTGCATTCAGATACGCGCAAATACCCTTGGGAATGGTATTCATTCGTCGCTTCTCCTTACATCTATGGGTTAAATAGCGTGAAAGAGTGGGTTCTATAGCCTTGGTTGGCAACTAGTCTACCGCAGAAAGTAATTGAAAACCTACGACGGGCAAAATCTTCCGCCCAGTCATTCATGTCTCTTTCGATACATGATCACCTAAGCGTGTCTTACGTATGGCACTTAACTGACATCATTATAGATGATTAGTTGACTAGATTGGAATCTGATGGTTAAAGGTTGAATTTAAACTATTAACCAGAACGTATAAAATGCTTACAGGTAAGGCGTCGGTAGTATTTGAAACTAAAACGAACCTACACACAAGCGCACACACAATATATATTTACACACACAGACTCCAAAATACTATAAATTGGAACACATACACACACACATGTATATATATTTCACGCACATTCCAACACACTACACACACACACACACACACACACACACACACACACATACACACACACACACACATGTATCTAGATACGTACACACACAGACACATGATACCGTGAAAAGGTATGTAGTTATATATATATATATATATATATATATATATATATATATATATATAATAAACGCAGAATAAAAAAATTAATAAAAAAAAATAAAAAAAAGTAAAAGAAGTATACGCACATAAACACACACACATGACACACTCACGCACACGCACACATACGAGAACACACGAGAACGAATACAGGATGGCAAAAAATGTAGCAATAAACAATTAAAGCAGATAGGAATAACACCAAGTCATAAAACGACGCCCACTACCACTCTGGCAAAGGTCGTCCTATCGGTCAGGTCAACGCGTACTTATATAAACCATAAATTAAAGCAGATAGATATCATCAGATCGTATAACGGTGCCAACTATTAATCACACACACACACACACACACACACACACACACACACACACACACACACACACACACACACATATATATATCATAAACACACACACACACACATGCACTCACTACAATTAACGACAGAAGTAGCAACGAAGGATGACCATTCTTTGAAAGGCACGGTTCACAGACGAACGCAAAAAACAAGCTCTCCTATCATTCTGGAAATGAGATTTTGATCTCGAAATATTAATGAATAATAAATAGGTAATACCCAACACCTTCTTTACCTTCCTTTATTTTACTAAACGCATTGTGACAGCCTTCAAATACCTACCCATACACTTATTAAATTCAGTTCAACTGAATTTTCTCTACCCAATTTCTCAACCCAAAAAGATGTTGTGGTGGTAAGATTAATGTATTTACCAAAATTCTGCAAAACCCGACTTTGTCTGTGAATTGTTTACTTAACGGACTATTTTAATAAAATGTCATCATTTTTTTTTAACTAAAATGTCAAAGATCAGAATTTGGTAGAATGTGCTGATAGCAGGATTAGAAAAGAAACTACAAGACCTCCTACAGGAAGTAGTTAAAGATAGCGAAAAGAAGGCACTAAATATATGTGACACCATCTTCCGCGGGAATACTTTCTTTTGTTGGTTTAATACAGCGGAGAGAAAGGAATTAATATTAGTAGTATTATTGGTTGTGCTTTATTGTAATTCGCGATGTGAGCTTATGTAAAAAACTATTTTAATACTATCATACGCTTGTAAAAGTCCAGGGAATAGAAAAATTAGGTATTTTAATACAATCATATACTTGTAAAATCTGGGTAATAGATAAGTTAGCTGATAATTTGTGGGAAGGAGAGAAATATGATTTTCTTTCTTTTTCATATACGATACGCATTATTTAGGACCAGGTGTAAGTTTGACGAAATGATCGCAGTCATAATAAAATGTCAGGATTATTTGATGGGGTCAGGCGGGGTTAAAATCCCTCAACAGATATTTCCCGAGAACAGAAATTTGTGGAAATTTAAATATTCTCAGTTTCAGGATTATACCTCATTCGTTGAGCCACAAATCGTGTGGGTGGAAATAATCTCATTAGTTAAAAACTTCGAGTCGGCCAGATTCCCCGAGAGGATTGAAAAGGGTTATAAAAATCCGGACTCGATGAGAAAAATTAGTTATTCAGTTTTCAGTTTAAGTTAGCTGAGTAGCTATCAGTCGAAATGTAACAACTGTGGAAATAGGTTACCAACTGGGGAACCATGACCCACGGCTGGTCGCCTACCATAGAACTTATGGCTAAAGAGTTAATTTTGAATGAAGCCTGCCGCCGATTAACTTAAAGAGTTAATCTGGAATAATGCGCCTTCGATATGAATCCCGAAAGAAAGTTATTGTTTTTTTTAATTACGGGAGAATCGAAATTTCTGATTTCTCGTTCGCTCTACTTTGGTAAACTCCGTTAAACTCCAATAAGGGCCCGAAAGGACTTTGTTATTTTAGAAGTTGCATAGGGAATTGACAGCCCTGATTATAAAGAATATGTGAAATGACTTTAATGAAAATTTAATGAATACGTGAAAAGACTTTAGTGAAAATTTGAAGAGCTCTGTTTACTTTAACGAAGCTTAGAAAAGACATTTTTATTTAAGGATTGAAAGTTCTGATATTTTTAAACGAACTTTCTCTCTCCGTTGTAAACCGGAATTCCGACAACTGTATTATCTGCTCCTGAAAAAAAAACAACATTTTTTTATATAAAGACATTCTTCGTAACTCTCCAGGCGTATTCGACCTTGTTCATTTATTTTATTAATTTTTTTTGGTGCCGTATTTATTTTTTTTAACCTCAAGTGTGCACAAGTGTCCGGACTGGCTCTAAAAGGCGACTACTAAAATTGCACGACGCGACCTCTGGTATCAATTCACAGCGTGGGATAGTGGCGCGTTGTTGCAAGAAACGTCTTGTAAACCAGCTTTTGTGACGACATCATCGGACGAGATAGTCACGACCAGCAACAGCGACCGAACCAACCGGCCAGCCGGATGTCAGTGTCACAAATAGGACCGCCACGACCGTCGACGAGAACGAGCGTCACAATTTAAGGAGTATCCCCGGCTGGGCAAACGTGTCACATATAAACTACAAGAAAAACGAATGCACGATAATCAGTAAAAAGAGGAGCCTAAAATGACAATTACAAGTTGGGGATACTAAAGTAAAACAGGTGCAGTAATTTAAATAACTGGAAAGTGTTCTAACGGAGAAAAAGTACGATACGGAGATCCGTATTGGCATGGCCAAAGATGCATTCCAGAAGCTGAGTAGAGTATTAAGAGACAGGAAAATTTTGGCTGGAAACAAAGAAGGGAATACTGGATTGTGATATCATATCTGTCTTTCGGTATATCAGTGAATGCTGCCGGGCAATCTCATCAATAATGAAGGAAAGACTTGAAGCAACCGAAATGTGGCTCTACAGAAGGATACTGAGGATACCATAGACAGAACATATGAGCAACGACGAAATTTTGAAAAAGATAGACATGAGAAGGAAACTGATAAGTAAGAAGAAGCTGAACTTTTTGGGACATGTAATGAGAAAGGAGGGCTTGGAGAATCTGATGCTCACGGGGTGGATAGATGGGAAGAGAGACAAGAGAAAACAACGCATGACATACTTGATCGACTTGAGCAGATGGTTGGTGGAGCGGGGATTGAGTGGAATAACAGGAGAAGGGGTATTAAGAGCGACAAGGGATAGGTAGATGTAGAAGGCCATGATCACCTACGTCCTAATGGGACATGGCATATGGGAGAAGTTATAAATAACTAATCAGTATTGATAAGAGGTAAATTCATGCCTAATTAGAAGTTGATAAACAAATAAGAAATTATAATGTGGGCATAAAGTTGGGGATCAATTTTATATATAATCAATATATAAACAGATCCCTCACTTTGCAACCATGCTAGTTTATATCCTAGATCTATGGGCTTGAGAAATTGGATGGTAGAGCAGGGTTTGGGTGGGGTGACAGGAGAAAGCATGCTAAGAGCTATAGGGGATAGGTAGATGTGGGAGGCCATGATCGTCTACGTCCTGAAGAAGAAGAACTACTACAACTACTACTACTACTACTTTTGGAAAGACTAAATCTGGTCGAAGTTACTTCTGAATATGGCTATGTGCGCTTTTAACCGGAAAGTCTTTGTGAGACGATAACATCCATCCACGTAGTTTCTCCGGCAAAATGTCTATATAAGTCAAAGTCGTTTAGTTTGTGCCCCAAAATTGTTCGTTGCGACTACAAAGAATGCTTTTTTTTCTTTTCTCCTCAAGCTGAAAGTATATCCAACACACAAACACAAATCACTACCCTAACAGTTAACTCTTCTCAGTACCTCAAGATCTTAGCAAAATTCAACCAAGAGCGATTGTAACCTTTGACACTTTGTTGGACTGAGCTGCAATTTTTTTTTTTAAAGAAAAGCGTTTAATTTGTTATGTAAGTTTCAACTAAAAAAAAAGAAATAAAAAGAATCCCATTAATGACCAGAGGTAATCTTTGATGACCTCAGCATAGCGGGTACACAACGATTAACCATTACATGATCGCACCTGAAGACTAATGTTTGCTCAAAATAACGACCGGACGAAAACACCTCCACCCATAAAACGTTGCACTTCACTTTATATTTTTCTGCCGATGATTATTACTAGCCCCACCCATACCTGTTGGGTTTCTTTCAAAAGCAGTTCATGATACAATATGAAGTAATAATATTATATAGATCTATCTATCGCCCGGTTCACACTCCACCCATGTCTATTGAACAGGTTAAGAGGCTCATCCCTTGTTCCCTGTTTAGGATGTGGTTTCCGGTTTTCTCTTTTCCAATCTTTTCACTATTACGTAGCCCCCTGCACATCAGTGGCGTTACCGCCTTGCTCGGGGTGATACGATTAAAAAAAAAATTATACATTTTACTATTAATTACACATATTTGCAATAAAAATTATTGCAATAATTATTATAACTTATATTATACAATTGTCCCTTTATGTTGGACCCAACTTGAAAAAAAAATAGCCCCACACCTTCCATTATTGTTTAATTCCGATATTAGCATTTTCATTTGCTTTATTTTCTAGCGTTACATATTTATTTATTTTCCAAACACACACATATATATATATATATATATATAAGAGACAATGAATGTTATGTTTAATCATGAGCCGTTCTAAACGTCGTATTTTGGCTTTAATTTCAGTTGAAAATAAAGACAAAAATTCTCCAACATTTGGATACTTTTTTTATTAAGTTGGTTAGAACGGCTCATGATTAAACATAATAGTCTAAATTAATGTTTCGGACGAGCTCATGTGCGGTTCGCCTCTAAATGGAAAGTGGCTCTGACTGTCGCCAATCGGAAGCATTTGCAAGTTTTCGTACCGGGCCTAAACTTAATTTTCCAGTGTCTGAAAGCGCTTATCGAGGGTGGGCCGGAGGTTGATCATCTCTGGTCGGGTCGGCGCGGTGAGGGAGGTATGATGTTGAAAGACCCGAAACACCCTAGTGATCCTCGCGATGACATCACTGACGACACCCCCTAGCGCCCCCATTACGGTGCGTATGTTTGAAATGAAATAGACATTCATTGTCTCTTATATTTAACAGTATATGTTTAGAAAATTATCTGCTGCCTCGATACACTGTATTTATTTTTTTGTGTATGTGTGTCTCGCGAAATTTCATCAATCGTGAGAAGCTGACAAAGACTGAAAAGGAGAAAGAAGAATGTGGTTGTTCGTGTGAGTGAATGTGATGTCAGCACAGGCCGACCGTATCATGATGGCGATTACCAAGGGGCATAACTCCACCAATTCTTAGTTATCTTCTCCTTATCGATGGCTTCGAACAACTCTCTTATAAGGATTATTATTGTTAGGTGATATCTGGCACTGCGATCGGTCGAGATTGTGGACGTAATAAAAGGAAATGACTTTATTGCTATTCAAGAAAGAATCTATGGTAACCTTCGAACCTTTAGTAGGTTGAATCTAATACGAAAACTTTTTATTCATTTGCTGTTTCCCTCTCAGGAGATCATGGTTTTCCACAACGTCCTGTTATTTGTAGCTTTTAATAAATTTTGTCTTTTTCTCATAAACCCTGTTCTGCCATTCATTTGCTTAAGCATCCTAAGTATGTTATGAGTTTTCTCTTACCCTCGTGACCTCAATCTGTCCTGTGTAGGGGCCTCGGTCATGCTTGGTTAATTAGCCTTGTGTCAAACACGTTCGAAGTGCCCACAATTTAAATTTCAGAAGGTTGAAATGTGAAAGGATAAAATATTTCATGTGTATATTAAAGTAAAGATTTACTTACAGAATGACAAAAGTGTAAGAAGGAAAATATCAGTGAAATTTTGTAATCTGAACACTATAATATATTTGCGAAAAGAAAAATGTTTATTCATTTTGCATGCAGTTTTGTAGTTAGAATTGTTCGTAGTAGTAATGTAGGTATTTGAAATGTCCTCGGAAGTTTAACGTTCATGTTTGTGTAGCGGCGGATTGTAAAGGCTTTGTTCCTTCCTCTTTTTAGTAGGTCGCAACAGGTTGAGAGAAGGAGAAAGCAAAACAAATAAAAAAGTGGTCCTTAACACGTGTGTCCATTTGGTTGTGTGCTGTCCGCTTTAGCGGCGTGGGGTGAAAATGAAGAAGAGGGCGTTGAAAGTGGCGTGGAGTGAAAAAGAAGAAAAGAAAATTGGAAGAAGAGGTCGAATGAAATTGTGGCGTGACCTACGTCCGAGTTGGCGTGGAGTGAAAAAGAAGAAAAGAAAATTCGCATTGAGGGCGAGTCAGCTTGAAGTTTCTTTTTTACATGGTGAGATATTGTCAACTACTGCTTCCATCTGACTTACTGACTGTGACCACTCAGGGGACCTCCTTAAATATATAATTTAGGTCACGTGGGGAGGCTCCCAGAACGATTTTTTCTTTAGCTGTATAAAAAAAAAAAAAAAAAAAAAAAAACCGTTTCGCTGACGTATTTTGAATTTATCGATTTGTTAACCAATAAGGATTCAGAATATGATTTTTCAAACTGACTTGTGAATTTTCTTAGTTGGGTTTTTTCAAAGTCGTTTGAATCCGATTTTTCGGGTGTGCAAATCTTTCAAGATCTTCTTCCTCATTATATGCCCTAGAAATTTCAACTATCTTTTCCTGATGTTAAGTATAAGTTTCCTTTTTGTTTTCATTTTCTGTAAAACCTCGACGTTAATCACATGATCGATCCATGCAGCTGTCAAATAAAATCAAAAGTAATGATTTTTTCAGGTTTCTAGGTCTTTTTCTTTTTTCATCTAGGGCGGTGGGAGGTTGTGTTCGTTTTAAATCAATAAAAACTTAATGAAATGAAGAAACTTCCAAAAAAAACAACAACAAAAAAACAAAAAACAGAACGATATTTTCAATCGATATAAATTGAACACGTGTGATTGCCGCATTGTTGTTGTAGTCGCATGGCGCTGGTTAATGTTTCTTGGTTCGGCCTTGTGTCAGACTTAACCGAACTAATCACAGCTTACAAGTTTTATGCAGAATTATCATCAGAAGGTTTTTTTATCATCAGAAGGTTGGTAGTCATTTGGAATGTGTGGATTAGTGTAGAAGAGTGGAATAATAAAATATACATTTTTTTTAGAAATTTATTAAAAGGGGGAATAACATAACTTGTGGAAGTTAATGTTCAATTAGAAACATTATTAAGGAGTCGGGGGTTCTAGTAGTAATTGTTGAAATAGACAAGGAGAAAGAGAAAGAGGAAGAGGACAATGTCCGAGTTGACCTGAAGCTTCTCTCGTCACATTTTAGCGGTGTCTCTCGCTGCTCCCATCTCTGACTCTTGACAGACGCCGAGGTCATTTATATAATCTTTTTGAATTTCAAATTGGATCACCAAGTCCTTCCAAATCTTACAAGTCGACCCCATTGGTCAAAATCATTTTAACGCCTACTTGCGAAATCTGATTTCGACTTTTTCGTTAAGCACATGGTCAATCGTTTTTCTATTTGGGAAAACGAGGATTTCACACGTCGTTGTGAATTTTTGTAAAAGTGAAGAAGGTTGATTTAATTAATTTATTATTCGCTACATTGTAAGCAAAAAGCGTCTTCGATCTTACGCCCGGTTCGAACTTCTTTGGAGATTTTTATTGATCATGAAACTATGATATTCTTTAATTTCGATTTTGCTAGATATTTATGATCAATTAAAAATTCATATTTGAATAGCATTTCATTTTTGTGTTCTTGGATAAACACACACACGCATTTCTACAATTCTCGGCTAGACATATTTTTTAAAACCAGCATTCCAAAGTTTGGCTACTGAATTTTGGGATTCAGATCCTTTTAGAAGTTTCTGCATACTTCAAACACATGCGAAATGAATTTACAGTAAAACAAAAAAGTCAAATAAAATGACTTGTAAGAATTGTCATTAGCTATTTCACTTCGAAGGAAATCACAGAATGAGGCAAAACAATTTTTGGTTAATTTGGCTTTGTATTGATGTGCGTTGTGGTGCAGTGGATATCGGCTCGGAACGAGAAATCGGGGAGCCGAGTTCAAATTCCAGTTGAATTCATTGCATTCACTTACGCGCAAATACCCTTGGGTAAGGTATTAATCCGTCTCTTCCTTCCAGTTATGGGTTAAATAACAGGACGGATCTACCGCAGAAAGCAATGACAACCTACTGCGGGATAATCTTCTGCCCAGTCAGTCATGTCTCTTTCGAGACATGATCGCCCAAGCGTGTTTCACGTATGGCACTTAACTGACTGACTGATTGATATCAAGCAAGCGAGAGACCGGATGTTTGCCCTCAGAGGTCCAGATAGCAAATGACCAAAACTAGTCTTTGCGCATCTGGGCTTCACGCAGATGTTCCGGTGGAAAACCAAAAATAAATAAATATCAAATTCCTTTTATAAACCCTTTTCACAAGCCGACGTGAATTTTGTTTATCGTCAAATGGGAAGACCAGAATTAAATCTGGGTGTGAATTCCCAAATGACTTGTTCGGAGCCTCGAAGACGAAATAAAAGGACGACACAGGAAACAATCGCCAGTTGAGAAAATACGACCATAATTAACACGTCTCTTGACCACATCAGCCGATCGTATTATGTCGCCTCTCCTTTTTCTCAAATCTTCTTCTTCTTCACTGTTCACTGAGCCCCTTAATAACTGACCGGTATCCGAAGGACCGAGCGGAGACTTGAAAGACACTCCTAACAAACGAACGCACACACTTACATACGCACAAACTCTTTTCGGCAATTACTGCTATGAACATTTTTAACGACCTTTGTACCAACCAAAAGACATTACTTTTATTTTTAAAAAACCTAAATTAATATATATATATTTATATACATGGAGAATCTGTAATGTGATCGATACCGACTTGGCAGACCGGCTGCAATCACTCTCTCACCGGCGTGACGTGGCTTCCCTGTGCCTCTTCTATAAATACTTTCACGTCTCCTGCTCCGATGAACTAAGATCACTGGTGCCCCCTAGGTACGAATTTTTGCTCGAGATACTAGATTAGTAACTAGGTTCCACACTTTTTTACAGTGAAACCGATAAAATGTAACCGCAACTTCTACTCCAACAGCTTCTTTTCTCGCACTTCCCGTTACAACCTCCAGGAGTTTAAATGTAAGGTCAATAGACACCTCCTAACACACTAACTCGCACCCATTTTCTTAAACACTCTTCCTATGTACATCCTTACCTGTCTATCACCCTCCTTCTGACATTTCCTATATCTAATCACTCTCTCATCACCGTCCCCTATGTAACCCCCTCGCGCAATAGTGGCCTTGCTTGGGGTAAAATGATTTAAAAATAAATGTTGTTTCTTTCCACAATTTGATTTTCTTGTTTTATACCCCTCTTATAGTGGGCTATCTACTAACAAGGCCAAATTCAGTTAATATGTTTCAACACACAAATACACTTCACTATAACAGATAACCCACTACAGCTTCAAGAAACAAATTAGATGGAATCGTTTAAATTAAGAGAATAACTACTGGGTCAAATAAAAGAAAAGAATTGTCTTTTGCAAAATAAAAAAAGCAGCACAGGTCTAGATATGCAAATTAGATATGCAAATTAGATATGCAAATTAGGCTGCAATTAAGAGAGATTGATTGGTTGTATTTGTTTGGCATCATATCAACCCATATCGATTTTTCAAATTCAAAACAAGAACATTCAAACTTTATAATTAATTCAAGAGAATTACATTATTTCATGATTAAATTATTATTACTTAGCTGCGTTTAATTTTACCAAATAATCTCACAAAACCAAACGAGGAGTGGAAAATTATTTCTTTTTACAAAAATTGAGATTAATTCTAGCAAATTTTATTAAAAGTTTTTGACAATGTATGCCATGCCTTTAATTTTACTTTAAAAGGTATTGATTATCAATTTGTTATAAAATGCAGTATTGGTTCTTTTAACTACAAAAATCTATTGTTGGTCATTTTGCTTAAAATGTATTGTGTGTTCTGGGTACGACGGTAAACTGCATCTGGCAGCAAGGCCTCTGATTAGGAGGTTGTGAGGAGCATGGAACCCAGCTATGGGCAAATAGTTAACCCTCAAACTGTGGTCAAAACACTATGAAAGTATAAAAATATACTTTTTATAGAAATATATACATAAAAATAAATTTATAGAAAAATATACGTTTTTGAAGGAAAAATATTACCAAGAAGAAAAAAATTATTACCATAACACATTTTTGAAGGAAAAAATTATTCTCAGCAAAACATTTCTGAATACAAAACTAGAAGTCATTTTCAGTTCTCTAAAATAAAAAAAAACATAAAAACAAATTTTTTCATTAAAATCAGACTAAATCAACCTTTTCACTATAAACGAACATTTAAAAAATACTTTAAAACCCCACCTTTTTGGCATTAAATAACTCACAGAGGTTGATATACCGTTAAACAAAACTCAAACACAAATTCAAAATGTATTGTTGGTAATTTTTATATAAAAATGCTTTGTTAATTCTTTTTACGAAAATGAATTGCTGGTATTTTCACCACAAAATGTATTGTTGGTAATTTGTTATAAAAATGTATCGTAATTTTACTATAGAAATGTATCTTTATAATTTGTTTCTTTTGTTTAGGCGTTTACTATTTACCCATCTCTGTGACACTAATTAGGCGTTACGACCTCGTGTCATCGTGAAACTGAGAACAACAACAATTAAGAGGTGATTCGACGCTCTTCCAAACCTCCAAAATCCCGATTAGTAGCCTTGCTGTTGGATGTGATTTATCATCATACCCAGGAATAGCAATTAAAATAAAGTGCATGCGCATTATATCAAATAGATTTATCCTTTCTTACGGCTTTTGAGTTGGGATAAGAATGTAGTATCTGTTCTCATCCGTTCTGTCGCATTTCTGTTTGCAGTTTTCACATTCCAAGCCTGCAACAGCAATCTCCTCCTTGCCCTGTAGATTAGGGGTTACTGATGTGTGTGTGACTGTGGTCGCAGTGACAGGGCAGTTTTTGTCATTGGCTTATCAGCACTCCGTGTAAAGCGACCTTGTGTCACATCGTGCGTGAGAAGATAGGTAAATACCAACATGTTAATTGAACAAATGGAAAGGACTACAAAACACATTTGAAAATAAAAAAGGAGCTCAACACGGTTACTCATATTGGTCATTCATATTGGTCATTCATATTGGTCATTCATATTAGTCATTCATATTGGTCATTCATATTAGTCATTCATATTGCTCATTCATATTGGTCATTCATATTGCTCATTCATATTGGTCATTCATATTAGTCATTCATATTAGTCATTCATATTGGTCATTTATATTAGTCATTCATATTGCTCATTCATATTGGTCATTCATATTAGTCATTCATATTGCTCATTCATATTGGTCATTCATATTGGTCATTCATATTGCTCATTCATATTGGTCATTCATATTGCTCATTCATATTGGTCATTCATATTGGTCATTCATATTGGTCATTCATATTAGTATTCATTCATTATTAGGTCATTCATATTGGTCATTCATATTGGTCATTCATATTGGTCATTCATATTGGTCATTCATATTGCTCATTCATATTGGTCATTCATATTGGTCATTCATATTAGTCATTCATATTAGTCATTCATATTGCTCATTCATATTGGTCATTCATATTAGTCATTCATATTGCTCATTCATATTGGTCATTCATATTGGTCATTCATATTGCTCATTCATATTGGTCATTCATATTGCTCATTCATATTGGTCATTCATATTAGTCATTCATATTAGTCATTCATATTGCTCATTCATATTGGTCATTCATATTAGTCATTCATATTGGTCATTCATATTGGTCATTCATATTAGTCATTCATATTAGTCATTCATATTGGTCATTTATATTAGTCATTCATATTGCTCATTCATATTGGTCATTCATATTAGTCATTCATATTGCTCATTCATATTGGTCATTCATATTGGTCATTCATATTAGTCATTCATATTGGTCATTCATATTAGTCATTCATATTGGTCATTCATATTGGTCATTCATATATTCATTCATATTGCTCATTCATATTGGTCATTCATATTGCTCATTCATATTGGTCATTCATATTAGTCATTCATATTAGTCATTCATATTGGTCATTTATATTAGTCATTCATATTGCTCATTCATATTGGTCATTCATATTAGTCATTCATATTGCTCATTCATATTGGTCAGATGTGTTTAAATTTATTATAATTATAAACAAAATGGGAAAGTTACAAAAAGAAAATATAAAGGATCAAGAGAGTATTGATATTCTAAGTTCCGCTTAGATGTGGCACAAAGCCGAAAGTATGGAGTACTCAGTGAGGGTCGAACTCGCTACTCAGTTGTAATAGTTTCTATCGAGACAAACTTACTAAGCCTTGCACCACGCCGAGTTGCCCAAAAGCAGCAAGAGAGAAAGCTCAAAGCAACATCTTGGAAAATAGAAAAAGTGCAACAAAACCATCGAAAACCAAATGGGCAGGAACAAGAGTCAGTGTTTGTGGAAGAACTGTGAGGAATTGGTTTAAATGAAATGGGGTGTACATAGCAAAAAGCCAAATGAAAACCAGCCTTAAGATCTAAAACCACCACCACCACCACCACCAACAACAACAACAAGAACAACAAGAACAACAAAACAAAACAAAACAAAAACAACACAAGGAAGCAATAATGTGATGCTGGTGATTAGTTATAAGTGAATCTGAATTGAACAAGATGATGATTCTGGAACTTTTGTGACATTGTCGTGAAGCATAAAAAGAAAACTAGTTACACTATATTATTAAGTTGTCCCAAAAGTTTGTAAACACTTGCGAAATGGGTCTATCTGGTCCAGTACAATCGAAACAAGCGGTAGGTTCAGAAAGGGCAAGAGACACCGTCGGTTCTAAAACAAGATCGTTTCGTCAAGATAGTCATGTTGTGCGTTTGGTGGAACTTTGAAGGAATCGTGCATTTTGAGTTGGTTCCGAATGGTCGTGCCATCAGTGCCGAACTGTACTGTCAGCAACTTGAGCGGGTTTACGAAAAGTTGAAGCAAAAGTACCCGGCTCTGATCAACCGAAAGCGCGCTTTTATGCAGCAGGACAATGCCAAGCCACACACCGCCAGGAAGACCAAAGACAAGTTTGAAGAGCTGGACAGCGTTGAGGTTCTGCCACATCCAGCCTACAGTCCTGACTGTGCTCCATCAGATTACGGCCTTTTCCGCTCAATGCAACACTATCTGAAGGGGCGCCGATTCGACTCGTTTGATGAAGTCGAGGAAGCGTGTCAAGAATTCTTTGATTCGAAGCCGGCTGAATGGTACTTTGACCAGATCCGAAAGCTTGCAGATCAATGGCAGAAAGTCTTGGAAAATGATGGTCTTTATTTTGAGCAATAATTTTTGTTGTTTTTGCGAGTAAAATTTCAATTTTTTGCAAGTGTTTACGAACTTTTGGGATAACCTAATATATTTTTCGGACTGTTGTTCACATCTTTATTGCCAAGTGATGAGATGTCAGATGAGGTCAATAGTCCAAGTAGTGTAAATAGTTACAATACCTCATCTCAGAAACATCGACAGATCATAAAGAAAACTGCCAGAAGAAAACCACCATAAAATTTCGCACTCATGTTATAGGGTTGCATATCTGTTAAATCTTCTTCGTTATGTGACGTGTCCTTTCAGGACTTCGGCGATCATGGACTTCCACTTGCCCACGTCCCTTGTCGCTATCAATACTTCTCCTGGTGTCCCATCTTGAATGCGCAAAAATATACGTGGATGCGACACAAGGCCTGAATAAAAGAGTAGCCATGCACAGAAGTAGCATCAAACTAGTCAATAACAGGAAATTGTACGTCTTCAAACATTTACATGAATCCAGTGGTGGTAAATTTAAAGTAATGCCTATCTACCAAAATGCAGATTATGACACACTCATGATGCAAGAAGAAATATTTATAAAAATACAAGCCTTTCCTCAACAAAACAACATGAAAAGCCTAAGACACACACAGACACAAGAAATTCAAACGCGAAAAAACAAAAACAAAAAACACACACACACACACACACACACACACACACACACACACACACACACACTAAATTCAAATAGTATCCGAAAAACATCAAAAAGAACTAAATGACCCCATAGAGTAGAACTGAATCAAAATTGCTGAAACAATTTTGAAGTATAAAAACGAAATCAAATTTCGCAAGTCAGTGAAAACATTTTTTACAGCCAACGAAGATAACAGGAGAAATTTAACGTGTGTGTGTGAAAAAACAAAAAAACAAAAACAAAAAAACAAAAAAACAAACAAACAAAAAACAACACGCACACACGCATATGAATTTTCTGACCTGCTTACCACTTGACTTATCTATTTATGCACAATACCTTGGCTATCATAAAAGCAAACGGATCTCGATATGTGAAGTCACAAGTTTATTCGCCTGAAAAGAGTCAACTTTAGACTTGAAACACGTGTAGCGTCACAAATATCATTATGCACGTTTAATATATCATACAAAAAGCAAGTAATATTAATAATAATAATAACAACAAGAAATCTACACTTTAAACAAAAATTCACGGCTTCTCGGACTTTTTTCTTCTATACCAATTTCTCTCTTTTGAATAAACACTATTTCTGTTTTTAATATATATATATATATATATATATATATAGTTATGAATTAATTGTACTTTGCGATACGGAAATTTCTATGTTTTGAGATAGATTCTCTTCACCAGTCAATGTTTGATGTTGGTTGTACAGAGAATTTACATTTAAATACAAAAACCTTCGGTTTGCTGTGTATGTATGTGGAAAGATATAAAATTTACATGTGTGTTTTTTTCAACTAATCAGAGCGAAGATTCATTTTGGAATTTGGCCCCAAAGAATACATACAAACTTTTTCTCTTTATTTCTCCTTTTTCCCTTCCTTTATCTTACTTTTCTCCTTTCTTCCTTTCTCTATTTAACGGTCAAGATGTCAACCTGCCTTTAACTTAACCTGATCATTTTCCTTGTATTTGATGTGATATGCCCATTTAGTACTAGGACTGTCCTTTTCACTTTCTTATAATTTTTGGTCTCCTAGTTGCAATTTTCTCGAAATCTTGAATTTATATGTAAAAAAAAAAATTCTTTCTGTTTTCTAATTTAATTCCTGCTATCCTTATGCCGTATTTCTAATATCTATTTATTGGTTGTAAAGTTTTTTTTTTATTAACAGAAAATTTGTTTTATATAAATAATTTTATGTTTCAATTTACTTCATTTTGATAGTTCATTAGTATTTATTTTCCTTAAGCACTTATTGGTTATATGCATATTATTTATTTTAGATTTTATCCATTTTCTAATGTGAGCATTTGGCAATGTCTACATAAGACATTTCTCTCATTGCGTTTATTTAATAGATTTTTATTCTTAAGTGGTTTAATAATGTATAGTTTTTCGTATAAACATAATGAACTTGTTACGTTTGAGGATTTACATGTTTTAACTTCTTTTAGAATTTTCCATTTTATTGTGGGTGTTTGTTTTTGTTTCTTTTCGGTACCAATGATATTTCGATAGGGATGTTCTATTTTTGTATTTATTATTATTATTATTAAATGAAGAGGTGTGCTGGTACATTCACCGTTTTAGAATGTTTTTAGTACTACCTATATAATTTTTTATATTATTTGGGTTTTTCTTTGAAGATATTACGCATTGATAGACGATTGATTCCGTTATGGACCAGGCTATTTTACTATGATAGCAATATAGGAAGGTACCATAACATACATTTTTTTCCTCAGGTTTCTTACCGATTTGGCTAGACACGTCTAAACGAAACGGAATCGCTCCACAAAAAAAACACGATGGAAGACAAGTAAGAAAGGCGATTGTATAGGGTATTAAATAAATATTTTATTTCGAGTATGTAAAGAAAAAAGAAAAAGTAAAAAGAAAAATATATCTTAGGATAATTCAGAATATTAAATAAAAAATTAAACAAGCAATGAGAATAAAAATAAGTATTTCAATATGACATAAAGGGGCGGTTCTCTTATCAGGAAGATGAGCAATATTTGACAACCAGTACAAAATCAACTGGCATGCATTTTCAAACGAGAATCGGAGCAAGTTGACATTAAACAAGTCAGAAATATAATGGACTTATCTGTGGTTCACAAAAGTTTCTCGTTTGTTGTTCTCTTTCTCTTAAAAAAAAAAGAGTTTTAGTGTGTAACTCATTTCTTCAATGTTTCTTCCTTTTCTTTTTCTTTTTTTCTTTTTATTTACTAGCCGGATATAAAGTTTTATCTGCGAAACAAATTCCTTCAGTTCTCTTTTTTATTTTCTTTATTCGTCTTTTTCTCTTTCTTTCCTTTTCGCTTTGCAGAGTAGAAAGTTTTATCTGCAAAATAGATTACACTTTAATTTTCTTTTCTTTCTTCTTTTCTTTCTTCTTTTTCTTCTTTTCTTTTCTTCTTTTCTTTCTTCTTTTCTTCTTTTCTTTCTTCTTTTCTTTTCTTCTTTGCTAGGGGTTGAGTTGGATTTTATTTCATCTTTGTTTTCAAGATTGTGTTTACTTTGTTTCACTGTGATTATCACTGTCAGTGTACTGGAGTTGATTTTTGCATTAAAATTTTGAAATCCGAAATCTTATTAGATTTCTACGGGATTCACGCATGAAAGTCCATAGCAAACTATTGCAGTTATAACAAAACCGTTCAATTTGAATTCTAAACTAAGACTAAGTTCACACATCCAAATTTTCCGTATCAAGGTTTTGACACACGCTTTCTTACTTCCAAATATGGATTTCTATCTGTGTAGACAAAAAAATGGGTCACTGACCTCAGGACGTACGAGGTAGTCTGGAAGGCATCTGGTCAGGTCACCATGCTATCACTTGATCCAGGATGGATAGTATACATAATTTATACACAATCTACTGATATGCTTGCAAGTCAAACTAAAACTGTTAATTTTATGTTATTAGCGTTAATTTTTACACTTTCTAAAGGTACTGACTCTATTTAGAGTACTTCTAAAATCTTGGTTTTATATTTAATAAACTTAGGTGGCGGTTCGTAACAATATATATATATATATATATATATATATATATGTGTGTGTGTGTGTGTGTGTGTGTGTGTGTGTGTGTGTGTGTGTGTGTGTGAAAAGTGTATGTATATAATTATAAATATCAATATACATATATGCAATTTGTTATATATATTATATTATTTATATATTATATATGCGCGGTACTTATTTGAAAGCGCTCAATATCAGTGACAGAGCTGACATATTCAGTAAGAAAGGTGTGAGTTTGTAACCCTGGGTTTCACGCTCTTGCGATCGTCAGACAAACTGATTAATTAAAAAAATATAACCAGTTTGTCTGACGATCGCAAGAGCGTGAAACTCAGGGTTACAAACTCACACCTATCTATCTATCTATCTATCTATCTATCTATCTATCTATCTTCTCTTCTGCTCATTATGTTCAAATAGTGGATATATTGGTGAATCTGGAAACAGTTTTAGATTCCGTTTTAATAATCATAAACAAAGCATACACCAAAACAACCCTTATTCACCCATAGCTGAACACTTCAATCAACCAGGACACACATTAGAAAACTGCAAATGTTTACTGATAGATTCCGATTTTAGTTCCACATACTCACGCAGAAAGAAGCAAAAATGCTGGATTTTAAAATTAAATACATATAGGCGAGGGTTAATTAGGGACCTAGGTATTTTGAATCTTTATGAATATTTCAATAGTTAAACATTTTTTAGACACACTTAAAATTTTTTTCTTTAAAGCAACATTTAAAAGCATTATTACGGTTAGGTTTACGTTTAAAAATATTCAAACTCTATTGCTTTCTACATCACGTGACGGATGCTTCTCGCGACGGACGCTTCTAGTTTAAATTTTAAAATCATTTGTTTCTGATGTAAGGCCGAGGCCGGTCTGAAATATCATATATATATATATATATATATATATATATATATATATATATATATACAATAATAGAAATAAATAAATACTGTCAAAAAAAAATACATTTTTAACTTACAACTTTTTAGTAGTTTTTCCGATATATATATAATGTTCGTCCCTCGCAAGCGAGGAAGACCACGACTTCTAATAGAAGTCATGACTTGCGCTTTAAATTGGATTTAAGTGAGAAAGAGTTGCGCACGGTATCAACCTCACCCTCTCTTCCCATTCCATCTGAGTCCAGTGGTACGACGTAGCCGAGACTTGCCGGAGACAGTCAGGGATGCAGTGGATGACCAACAGTGATATTATTGTTTTTACTGTGCCTTGAATGCTCCCCACGACGCTTAGGTAGGCATTTTTCTTTAATTATCCCACAACAGGTTGCCACTACCTGCTCTGGTAGACTTGTTGCCAGCGAAGGCTATAGAAACCAATCTGTTCTGTTATTTAACCCATAGTTACGGTCATATCGCGTTGAATACACCGGTTCTTCTCCGATCACCGAAGTTAAGCAACGTTGAGCCTGGCCCGTACTTAGATTGGTGACCGCTCGGGAATGCCACGTGCTGTAAGCGTTCTTGATGGATGTGCGTTGTGGTGCATTTGATTCCTTGGAACGAAAAATCGGGGAGCCGAGTTCGAATTCCGGTTGAATGATCTGCAGTCAGTTACGCGCAAATAGTCTTGGGAAAGGTAATAATCCGTTCCTTCCCTCCAGTTATATATATATATATTTATTATAAATTATCTTTCCTCGTTCTGTACTCACTCGGATATATATATATATATATATATATATATATATATATATATATATATATAAAGGATTTTCGATTATTACTATGGATAATACATATTTCACCGCTTTGATGTTATTATCGCGGCTCGTCAGACCCAAATGGTACAACAGTAGGTAATAAAAAAAAAAAGGATATATATAAAGTAGAATCCTTGGAATTTGGTAAGGTAAATTCTAATAGAGACGGACTTCAAAGAGAACTCAATGTTAAATTTTATTGCTAAATTTAACAGTATTATAATTAGGAAACAAAAGTAAGATATTTTTACAAATCCATTGGTAATACGGTATTTCGCGGTCCCAGCCGCTTTTCAAACCCAAATTCATACAACTGTGAATGTCTTAAATTTGTCCAGAATAAGTCACCTTGGATAGAAAAAGGTGGGTGGGGAGAGAAGAATAAACATTAGAAAGAGAAAAGATTGAGAAGGAAAGAAAGAATAACAGAATAAGATAATTTAAGTTATTTGATTCCTTCTCTGGGCAAATTTCTAGATGTTTTCGTTCATCGGACTCCAACTTAATTTGAAACTTCAGTGTTTCGAAAAGCTACGTTTTCGTTTTTATACACACGGTGGGACTCATTTTGTCCCAGAAAACGAAAAATAAATTTAATTAAGACCCTTACACATAAGGCATTAAAAATTTGCACGGAAAGTTATTTGGACGTGGAGTTAGATTTTATCTGCATCACCTTATCTAAGAATAGTTATCCCACCGATGTTGTTAATGGTGTGATACAGGATAAAATAAATAATTTTTTTCAAGGTTAAGCCGTATACTGTGGAAAAATGGCCAGTGTACTTAAGGCTGCCTTATGTTGGCTCGCGTAATGAGCAATTGGCCAAGCAAATTACTAGAGCTGTTACTTCGTGTTATTTTTCTGCTCAAGTTAGAGTCCATCTTGGCACTTGTTCTGCTTTCCCGTCTATGAAAAATGACGTTCTTCCTCCTCACCATATTTCGTCTATTATTTATAGATTCGTTTGTAGTTGTGGTAACGACTACATAGGAAGGACATCACAAAGATTGGATAGCAGAATAAAACATGTACCGCAAAGAATTCACAATACGGATGTTCCGGCGGGTCAAATTGTGAACACTTCCAGATCAGCCATTGCTGAGCACCTCATAAGCAGCGGAAATTGTGTGAATGGCTTCAGTGTGGACCAATTTACTGTGTTGTCTGGTTCACACTCTGCATTTCATCTACGGGCACTAAAGTCAATATACATAAAAACAGGACCCCATCTCTTTGTAGACAAAAAGAATGTCACCATTTAGTGCCTGTCTGTGCCCTTTCCAATATTTTTTTCTCCCCCTTACTCTCTGACATAATTCATTTTCATCTTGTATATTTTAAATGTGAATATTGAATTAAAATAAGTCCCGGTAATACCCTGATAAAGTACGGAATTGAAACCGGTCGGTTGTTTTGTGTTTCTTATTTTTCATTCCATCTTTTGTAAACATCAACAAGTGCCTATAAGTATGAAATTTATTTTATGAATTTCAATTTCAAAATTTTGTACCAGTAAAATTTTGTACCAGTAATAATTTGTTTATATATATATATATATATATATATATATATATATATATATATATATATATATATATATTAGAACATGCGCATAATCTTTGTTCTAAAATATAATTTATAATAAATATTCACAGCTCTATACATTATATACATTATATATCGAGCACTGTTTTAAATTAATGTTTTGGACGTTGGAAAAAAATTTTTCTTCGTTCTGTACTCACTCGTATATATATATATATATATATATATATATATATATATATATATATATATATATATATAACAGTCTTTATTATAATAGAATATATTTCCCTCCTGTTACGCTCAGGGGTTTGTATTCTTTTTTTTTTCTTGAGTCTTAATTTAAGATATTGAATAGGAGGTACATCAATAAATATGTTGCCGTCATTTTTGATGGCACCGGCCCTGTCGTAATAATATACAGTGACATGTGTAAGTATTGGATACATGTTATGTTCTGTTATAACTCTAGTTTATTTTCGCCATTTTGCTTGATATTTGTTAAGTAATATCTCGTAAAGTTGTTTTAGTTGCATGTGGAAGGAAAATTAGAAACTCATGGTCGAATCCATTTTTTATTTATCAAAGTTCAAAATTACCCTATGCAAAAGTATTGGATACATCAATTTAATATTTTGTTACGTAGCCTGTGTTTTGTTTCACTGCTTCCAGTCGCTTTCTATAGTTGGCCACATGTTTGCCACACTGATCCACCGTTACTTTACCCCATTCTTCCTTGCATAATTCCTCTAATTGCTTGATATTTTGTGGATCCAATACTTATGCGTGTCACTGTAAATTATTGTGATAACGATAGTTAAGCATAGTTTGGTACAAGACTAAAATAGAAGCTTACTAAGTAAAATAGGCTAAAAGAGCAGGCTATTCAAATAAGATTAGACCTAAATGATTGCTTTTTTAGCTTAGCTGGAGTTTGGGCCTTCGGCGTGGTGTAAATGTTAATAAGCTTGTGTTATTGAGTTTGATGTTCAGATTTGTGCCAGATCTAAGCTACACTTAGAAAAGAACCATTGGACACCTCGAAGTGGTGTAATGGTAAATGAGCTTGTCTAATGGTTAAATAAGCGGCCAATTACGATTATTAGTGAGTTCGATGTGTGTTGTGGTGCGGTGGATATCGGCTTGGAACGAGAAATCGGACAGCCGAGTTCGAATTCCAGTTCAACTCGTTGCATTCACTTACGCGCAAATACCTTTAGGAAAAGTATGGATCCGTCGCTTTTCCATCTATTTACGGATATTTATCAGGGCAGATTAGGTTCTATTGGCAACCAGTCTACTGCAGAAAATAATGGTGACCTGTTGCGGAAAAATATTCTGTCCACTCAGTCATATGTCTTTAGATACATGATCACCCAAACGTATATCACGTATGGCACTTAATTGACTGAGTTCGATATTCTGGGAGCTCCATACATTCGGCCTTTGGCCACATCTAAGCTACGATCTGTAAATCGCTGTTTGGAACTTTGACGTTGAGTAATGGTTAGCAATGTTGTCTCGCTACATCATTTACGACTTGAGCCCTATTTTTCGGCCTTGTGACACAAGATTAGATAATCACCATATCTAAACTGGAGTTGCTCAATTCTTACTTTTTTTAGTCTTGAGAGATTTTAAAATCTTTTATGCTGTCTTGTGGGGGTAAAGACTATTTCCTAGGAGACAAAACGCCACAAGCCTATCATTACACCATCGTTATTACCATAGCAAAATGTTCAGATAGGATCTATTCTTTAATACCACCAGTTCAAATATTTAAAGCTAGGATACGTTGTACCACTTCCACGTTATTGAAACATCCACATTTCCTTCGTATTCTACTTGCAAGCAAAAAGTTCGATTTAGACAATCCCCACTTCCTTGAACTGCTATACTAGGTCTGATTGTTCTTCGAATAATACAATGGTAACTTCTTTAAGTCAAGAGTAAATAGTTATCTATTCTCATTGTCTTTATAATATTCAAATATTTTACCTACTCATATATTCATATCATTCACCTCATTTGGTAACCTTTTAACTTGAGTGGCTCTTGAGCCTTGAGTTTTGGCAAAAAGAAATTGCTTGGAAGACTACGCTAAACATTTCTTCACGTTGATGCACTCATATAAACATTTATTAAATTTTATTCCACACAAAACCTGAAAAGTATGGCAATCAGTGAAACTCCAGCTCATAACAATACGGTTTCTGCTCCGATGAACTTAGCTCACTGGTGCCCCCTATGTATAAATTTACTCGAGCCACAAGATTAGCAACTAGGTCCCAACCTTTTACTGTGAAAGCAATAAAATGTAAACGCAAATTCAACTCCATCAGCTTCTTTTCTCGCACTTCCCGCTTGTGGAGATCCCCTCCATTTACTTGTTTGCCCAACAGCTATAATCTCCAATAATTTAAATGTAAAGTCAATAGTCATCTTCTATCTCACTAACCTGCATCCTCTCTCTCTCTCTCTCTCTCATGCTCCTTTCTCCATCCACTCCACTCTCATCAGTATTCTCAGCCTTCTCTTATCCACTTCCTGACACTCCCTATAACCTATCACTCTTTCTCATAACTTTCCTCGTATGTAACCCCCTGCAAAACAGTGGAGAGTAAAATGCCTTGCTTGGGGCGATACGATTATAAAAAGAATAATAATAATGATCTGCATGACTCGTTTGTTAACCATTTATTTACGGCTAAGCAAATAAATTTGCATTTATAAATTAATATTCAACAACACAATAGGGCGTCACTCAATATATGAGACAGGTTACATCAAGAAAATGTTAAATATCTTACCGGTTGATATTAGAAGTGAATCAATACATACAATTATAATGTTGGTGAAACTTTATTCTTCTACATTAAACTATATGAGAGTTGAACCTAAAATAAATACAGATCGCCTGGAAACGCATTATATGCTTTAGAAATTTGCTTCTCTCGAGTAGAAGTTGTTTAATATTTATTTCTATGCATTGTCCGAAGATGCTCTTTTTTCACGTTTCTTTTCCCCTCAAAAGAGATGTATTGTTTGTTATTGTCCTTCAGTGACTTGTAGATGTTAAGTGAATGTAATAGCGAATGTAGGCTTGCACAGCGTTCACAAATGTCGGCTGTTTGATTTGACGGCCGTGTGCGGTTCTCTGCTTTCGTAATTATTGACACATGAAAAACGTGGGCAGTGTTAACATGGCTCGCTTGAATATCTCTTTACAACACGAGAAATATTCACATCGACTAAGGTAAATAATTGGGCTTGATGACAATCTCTTGAAAAAAGAGAGTAATGTTGGCGTGGAGGAGGAAGGGGGTAAGAAAAAATAGAAAGAGAGGATGCAAAAAACGATATCGATTAGATACGGAAGTGAAAAGTAAGAAAAGCGGAAGATGGAAACAGTGAATAAAATCGAGCGTGAATGACAGAAAGAGAGAGTGGGAGAACGAATGACCAAGAACAGGAAGAGGAGAAGGTAGAGGAAAGGATTAGTAATATGAAAGAAAGGCGGAGAATTGATAGAAAAGAGACACAATAAAAGAAAAAAAAAAGGAATAGGATAAAATCCGCAGATGATACGGTGCTGATAGCAGACACGGAAAGGAAACGACAAGACCTCTTACAAAAGGTAGCCGAAGAAAGCAAAAAAAAAAACCAAAAAAAACTGAATGCATAGTCACCAGTAAATAGAGGAGCCGGGAATGCCAATTACAGGCAGGGTACTAAAATCAGGCAGCTACAAAAATCTAAGTAACTGGGAAGTTTTCTAACACTGAGGTCCGAAGGCGAACTGTCACGGCCAAGGATGCATTCCAGAAGCTGAGTAGAGTATTGAGAGACAGGAAAATTTCGCTAGAACCAAACAAGAGAGAACTGGATTGTTAAGTGATGTCTGTTCTTCAATATGGCAGTGAATGCTGGACAATATCTTCCAAGATGAAGGAAAAACTTCAAGCAACTGAAATATGGTTCTACAGAAGGATGCTGCGGATATCATGGACCGAGCATGTCAGCAGTGATGAGGTGTTGGAAAGAATAGCAACGAAAAGAAAATTAATAGTGAGCATCAGGAAGAGACAACTGAAGTTCCTGGGACATGCAATGAAGAAGATATACTGAATATAAAGCGGGGGGTCAATTCCATATTACAATCAATATATAAACTGACCCCTCATTTTGTGGTCACAGCAGTTTCTATACATTTATATTCTTGAGATCCAAAAGCACAAGGATGCATTCTAGGAGCTGAGAAGAGTATTAAGAAACAGAACAATTCTGCTAGAAACAAAGAAGAGAGAACTGGATTGTTTGTCCTTCAGTATGGCAGTGGATGCTAAACAATCTTTTCAAGGATAGATGAGAGACGTGAAGCAGCCGAAATGTAGTTCTACAGAAGGATGCTGAGGATACAATGGACCGAGCATGTGGGCAATAATGAGGCTTTGGAGAGGATGGAAAGGAAAAGAAAACTAACACTTAACATCAGAAAAAGACAGCTAAAGTTCCTAGGACATGTAATGAGGAAGGAGGGCTTGGAGAATCTGATACTCACAGAGCAGACAGAGGGAAAGAGAGACAAGGGAAAGCAGCGCATGAGATACTTTAGGGTTTGAGCAAATGGATGGCGGAACGGTTTTTCGGTGGGGTAACAGGAGAAAGCGTGATAAAGCCTCTAGGGATAGGGAGATGTGGAGGGCTATGATTGCCTACGTCCTGAAAGGACAGGGCACATAGAAGAAGAAGATATATGTCAACTGTTTATAAAAAATGATAATGGAGATATAAAGTGGGGGATCAAATCTATATTATAATCAATATATAAACTGATCCCTCATTTTGCCTTCTCCTGTTACACCATGCAACCCTCGTTCTGTCATTCACTAGCTCAAGCCCATAAATCTAGAATATAAATGTATAGAAAATACCATGGCCACAAAATGAGGGATCAGTTTATATATTGATTATAATATAGATTTAATCCCCCACTTTATATCCATATTATCATTTCTTATAAACAGTTTTCATATATCTTCTTCTATGTGCCCTGTCCTTTCAGGACGTAGGCGATCATGGCTTTCCACGTCTCCCTATCCTGGTAACTCTTAGCACGCCTTCTCCTGTTACACCATGCAACCCTCGTTCTGTCATTCACTAGCTCAAGCCCATAAATCTAGAATATAAATGTATAATAACAAGCATGGCCACAAAATGAGGGATCAGTTTATATATTGAATATAATATAGACTTGATCCCCAACTTTATATCCAAATTATAATTTCTTATAAATAGTTAGCATATATCTTTTTCTATGCGCCCTGTCCTTTCGGGACGTAGGCGATCATGGCTTTCCACATCTCCCTATCTCTGGTGGCTCTTAGTACGTTTTCTCCTGTTACACCTGTTTAGTTGAAGCCGTTGCTGAAAGTCCTCAATTGATGTGGTTTCTGTTCTTTGTTTATGATTCTGTAACGCCAATCTAAAAAGTTTGACGAAGGATCTTCCTCGCTCAAACTTAGTTTCATTCTCACAAATCCAACCATTGTTTTAGGTGCAGTTGAGAGTTTGGATATTTCTAAGCCAGCAATAACATTCACGTGAAAGTCTCAACATGACGAGGCTTTTTAAAAACGTGACTCGAGTCTTGAGGTTAATGTTTTTGCATCGTAGTGTTGGGCAAAACTAGACGTTAATTTGAGAATGAAGTGAAAGTCGAGATGATGAAAAGCAAAAAGAAAAAAATATATGAAACGTGAATGGGAATAAAGGACTGTATGAAGAAAAAAGACAATGCAGATAAAAATAGCAAAAGGAAAATGAAAATGAAAAAGAATTTGAAGAAAAAAAAGCGAAGAAAAACGAAGATAAAAAGAGGAAACCCAGAAGAATGACTTGTTATCAGCACCCACTCCCATCAGGACATCGGGATCGTCACTTTTATTTTCCCTGACAGCGGTGGCGAAGATGGCTGGAAATCAAAGTGTTTGACGAAGCCATTTGTGTGAATTTAATTTTGTTAGACAACTCTGTCCGATAGAGAAATCCACACAATCGGCCAGAAGCGCCTTCCTCACGGCTCAAAGGGGATTGAAACATGCCAGATTTGGCAAATCTGGTTGCATCGAGCTTTCAGATGCTTGGTCTATCAAGGTCAGCTTTGGCTACACCAACCAGAGTGGCGCTGCTCCCTTCCGCTGGTTCGGCCATTGAGATCATGTAGACCTTTACCTGTTCCATCGTTGAGGGTTTTCGGGGGTTGGTTGCGTTCTGTCTGCTTTTATCCTCTTCGACCTTGCCATCATAGGTGGCTTTACAGGAGTTGGAACCCTAAACAGCTTCTCTCTTGGGATCACTGGGACAAGTAAGATTTCTATTATGACAAAGAACGACTCAGATTTTTCACTTAATATTACAATCTTCCCTTACTTTGTCCGTTCTCATTTCCCATTGATCAAAAGCATTACCTCCCAACTCACTGTTCTTGTATCAACAAAGTTTTTACTCTCCCTTTCTCTCTCTCTCTCGCTATATATATATATATATGTATGTATATGTCAGTCAGTTAAATGCCATACATGAAACACATTTGGGCGATCATATCTCGAAAGAGACATGACTGATTGGGCAGAAGATTATTCCGCAGTAGGATGTCATTACGTTCTGCAACAGACTGGTGGCCAGCCAGGGCTATAGAACAAAATCTGTTCTGCCATTTAATACATAGCTGGAGGGAGAAGAGATAGATTATATTACATTATTATATTAAGTACAATTAGTGGGGGATCAGTTTATTATTTCATAGAAATAATAAACAATAGAAAACCAATCCCCTACTTTATGCCCAGTAGAAGTTTTAATTATGTTTCCAACTATTATATTCAGTCAGTCAATTAAGGGCCATACGTGATACATGCTTTGGGCGATCATGTCTCGAAAGAGACATTACTAACTGAGCAGAAGATTATTCTGCAGTAGGTTGCCATTACTATCCGCGGTAGACTAGCTGCTAGCCAAGGCTATAGAACCCAATCTGTCCTGTTATTTAACCCATAACTGGAGGAAAGAGACTGATTAATACCCTTCCCAAGGGTATTTGCGCCTAAGTGAATGAAATGGATTCAACTGGATTTCGAACTCGGCTCCCCGATTTCTCGTTCCGAGCCGATATCCACTGCACCACAACACACATCCAAACTAAATATAGTCATCATAAACAAATCAAAGATATGTGCCATCTTGGTGATGCTGCTGTTCCAGCAGACTACGAAATGAAATAGCAAAAATTGAAAAGCATCTCATAAGAGAAGTATTTTTTTTTAAAGAAAGAGTTGTGATCTATGAATTTGACAGTTGTGTCGATTATTGCAGTCGTATCTTATAATTGTCACAAAATACGAGTTTGGTTCAAATTAAAGGATCAGCCAACGAAAGTGTTACTGAAAAAAATACGGAATTAAGTCTTGAAGTATTGAGAATACGTCCTGCTATTTGATCTCCAATATAATCCATCAATTACAACTAACGTAAACAGAAAAATGCTAAGTCGATAGTAACTAATAATCATCTGGATGACTGCATTATTAAAATAAAAACGAGTGTTGATAAAAAAAACAAAATTAGAGATTTGATGTCATGCGATCTCTTTTAGAAAGCAGAACTTACCATTGGTAGGGAAATTGGATGAGTCCCATTATTAAGGAATAAAAGCGATTCTGTCAAGAAAGACAAAAGGACCTAGTTGAGCAGGGAACACCTGAAAAGAGAAACTGGAAAATCAGTAGCTCATAGCAAGCATACTAGAATGAATGAATAACAAAAAAAAAAAAAAAAATGAAAAAATATCGTATATTTTCTGGACACAAAGATGATATATTGACTCGGAACGACAAATCAGGGAGCCCAGTTCGAATTCCAGTTGAATTCCTTGCATCCACTTACACACAAATACACTTGGGAAAGGTATTAATCCGTCTCTTCCCTCCAGTTATGGGTTAAATAATAGGACAGATTGGGTTCTATAGCCTTGTCTGGCAACCAGTCTACCACAGAAAGCAATGGCAACCTACTGCGGGATAATCTTCTGCCCAGTCAGTCATGTCTCTTGCTCATGATCGCCCAAAGCGTGTATCACGAATGGCACTTAAGTGACTGAAGTGTATGTAGCAAATTAGATCAGAAAAAAGTAAACTGACTGGGTCGGAACGGCGTCTTACTACGAACCGTTCAAATGACTTGAGTTTAATTATGTGAAAAAAAGGGTATACAAATCAGACGCTTTTCAGAAGAGTAAAAAAAAAAAAATTCTTTTGATCTTTCAAATACTTTTGAGGCATGTTTAAAAATAAGATATTAGTTGAAGACTAACTTCAATCACAGCTCTACAGCTACGAAACAAGGAAAAGTTGAGATTGAGAGGAAGACACTGGCAATGAATTTCTTTTAATGAACAACACTCGAAAGGAATTTTACATAAAGGCGATTTTAAAGAGATTTCTCCCAAAGAGAGGTGATGCAGGTCGGAGGAACTAAATAAATGAAGAAATTTAAATACCTGGGAATTGTTCTAACAGAGAATGGAATGTGCGACATTGATATCTAAAGACGCATTGACATGGCCAAGGAAGCATTTCAAAAACGAGCCTGAGTACCGAGAGACAGGAAAATCTAATTGAAAATAAACAAAAGTGTGCTAGATGTCTAAATGATATCTGTCCTTCTGTATGCCAGCGAATGCTGGACGATCTCTTCAAGGATGAAGGAGAAGCTTGAGGCAGCAGAAATGTGGTTCTACAGAAGGATGCTGAGGATACTATGGACTGAGCAAGGTGTTGGAGAGAATGTTCACGAGAAGAAAGCTGATCAGGAAGAGATAGCTGAGGTTCCTGGGACACGTAATTAGGAAGGAGA
Source organism: Ascarosepion bandense (assembly GCA_037127315.1). Classification (NCBI taxonomy): domain Eukaryota; kingdom Metazoa; phylum Mollusca; class Cephalopoda; order Sepiida; family Sepiidae; genus Ascarosepion; species Ascarosepion bandense. Next base: position 2,347,286 of record JBBBDQ010000379.1, read on the forward strand.
GTCTGGAGTATCTTATACTCACAGGACGGATAAAGGAAAAGAGAGACAGGGGAAAGCAGCGGAAGACATATTTGATCAGTTGGAGCGAATGGATGGTGCAGCGGGGTTTCGGAGATATACCAAGAGGAAAAATATTAGGACCAACAAGAGACTGGGTCAAGTGAAAGTCCATGATCATCTACGTCCTGAAGGGACACGGCTGAAGAAGAAGAAGAAGAAGAAGAAGAAGAAGAGATTGTGACATGATCGTCCAAAAATTGCTAAAGTATACCCAGGACTTCTTCTTTTACGGATACCCCCACTACGACCCCGCGAAAGCGAGTTATTATTTATGCGAAACCCTGTTGTTTGTATTGTACACGTAATTTGGACAGTTAAAATATAATGAGAGCTGACAACTGGAAATGGCTTTGTCAGAACTAAGAACTTTAAATAACATTCAGGCTGACGGCTATATAGAGTTGAAATACCGGTTCCCATACGATTACCGAAGTTAAGCAACGTCAAGCCTGGTCAGTACCTAGATGGGTGACGGCTTGGCAATATCATGTTATGGATGTATAATGTATTATGTGGTATAATGGATAATGACATGTAATTGCTAATCGGAGGGCCGAGTTCCTATTTCAGTTGGGTTATTGTTATAGTGAAACACACCTATTCCTCAGATAATGGACTCTCCCTCCTATATTAATAAGAGTTACCGGGAAAAGTTCTTAGGAGTTCTTTAGACTTCTATTGGAGACTAATATCAACTAGGCAGTTGATATTAGTCGGCAGTTAGCCAAATACTAAGGAGTTAGCTTTCAGTTGAAGTTCCTAACATTTTGGGTACGTTAAGTCGATTAGCAACCGACATAGCACGATTATAACCTTCAGTGTGAAAACTACTCCACAACAGTTATATTCATTTACGCGCAAATACCTTTAGGAAATCCACATCTTCTTCCCTAGCTATGGGTTAATTTGTAAGACTTGTATCACTAAATCATTATTACCTACCAAAAATCTTATAATCTAACAATATTTTCTGGCTTTAAATAGCCTGTAAAGTGTAGCTAAGTCGTAGAAAACGAATCAGCCAATGCCGTACCACAACAATTAATGTCATCCTGCAAACTTATTTGCTTGTATTGTAGTTCCATTCAGAGAAGATGATGAATTATTATGACCCTGTATAAAACTAAGCAGGGCATCGAAAATAGCCATTTAAAGGATAAATTGAATCTGTCGATAGTCCCTCACTTTATTTCAGTAGCGTCCCTAGTTTTTCTAGAAAATTACCCTTGGTGCGTTTACAACATCATTAGCTAAATAGTCCCAACTTATCTATTCCACTAAGGGCAACTGTTTTCGAGCTTTGTTTCATTAACTTGTGTAGGAGTCATCTTCCTGATTTTGAAGTGTGAAAAATTATCCGTTTTTATAATAACCACTTCCGTTTTTATAATAACCACTTCCGTTTTTATAATAACCACTTCCGTTTTTATAATAACCATTCAGTATTTTGTATATCTCACACGGATTGGTGTTTTGACTGAGAGGATTGTAGCTTGATTTCACCTGTAGTTAGGCTTTCGTCTGTCTTTGGCCGATTGCAGCAAGACAATATCGTTTCTTTAGTCTGTGTTACAGATAACAGCCACATATTCGAGTACTGGTGGTATAAATGTCGTGTCAAGGGTTTTTACCATTCTTGGAGTAAGATTCGTATAGCAGCGTTTGATCATAGTCGTTTTTTATTAACATTCTTTACAATTTCAGAAGTGTATTTCAACTTAGATTTTTTAATGATTTTAAACAGTCCTTTCCATTATATGAGCATACAATCTTGGTATAGATATATCACAAGGACTACAAAACCGGTTCCTGCTAAAAAACGGACATAATCATTTCTGGTTGGAAAACCTTGATATTCATGAAGATCAAATAAATTAAGCATAGAAAATATTGGTTTTCATATGACAAAATATTCACTTATACGTGGCGAAATCAAAAGACGTCATCATTATGAAACTAAAACGCTAATCATGTGGTCAGCAACAAGAAGGAATGTTGTACGCAAGGGCTGATTAATATTGCTGAACTGAATATTCATTTCAGAAAAAAAAAAAAACTCACAAAAAATACTCAATATTTATGCTTATTATACAAAGCTTATTTGTCTATATTTCTGAGATGAGAGTATTTACAGTATTAACAGTGAACTATTGTTCTCATCTTTGTTGCCATGTGTACGACGTTTTGGCCGTTGTACTCTCCGGTCTTCTTCAGGCGATAAGAATTTTGAACCGAACCTTTTATTACGATCTTCAAGGACACATGGCCCAGTGGATATAGTGACTGGACCTAAAGAGTTGTGAGTTCAATACCAAGCTACATCAGTGGTGAACAAGAAACTTAGATTGTTGGGTTAGAGGAAGATAACTCATGACTACCAAAAGAGGTTTTGCATAAAGAATAAGAATGATATACCCCAATGATCGTAATCAAGGGTTCGGTTCTAAATTCTTAGCACCTGAAGAAGGCCCGAGTATACATCGTTCAAACGACAATTTCGCTAGAAACAAACAAGAGAGTACTGGATTGCTATGTGATGTAGATTCTTCAATATGGCAGTGAATGTTGGACAATATCTTCGAAGATTAAGGAAAAACTTGAAGCAACTGAAATGTGGTTCTACAGAAGGATGTTGCGGATATCATGGACCGAGTATGTCAGCAATGATGAGGTGTTGGAAAGAATGGCAACAAAAAGAAAATTAATAGTGAGCATCAGGAAGAGACAACTGAAGTTTCTGGGACATGCAATGCGGAAGGAGGACTTGGAGAACCTGATTCTGACAGGCCAGATAGAAGGAAAAAGAAACAGAAGGAAAAAGGCAGCGGATAACGTATTTGAAGGGTCTGAGCAAGGGTTGCGTGGAGTAACAGGAGAAAACGTACTAAGAGCCACCAGAGATAGGGAAACTTGGAAAGCCATGATCGTCTACGTCCCGAAAGTAGAGGGCACATAGAAGAAGAAGAAGAAGAAGAAGAAGAAGAAGAAGAAGAAGAAGAAGAAGAATGTAACGTTAAAGTTTCGCTGACTAATGACAACACGAAATTTTCTATCCGTTTAAGTCGCTGATGGCAGGACCCAGGTAAAAACCAGTATTTCGGATAGGAATTTTCAAGATAAGCAGACAATCTCTGTTTGGAAAAGCGATGCAACACAGTTTTTGTAGTATACTCTCGCTGATAAATTTGAACAGACCTCCAGGAAAGCGCATATATAAAAATACAATCTTATATGTTTATTCTTTGTCGGTGACGGTTCTGTGAAACAGTAGAGCAACCAGAAAGTCACGCACACGAAGAGGTCGTCGGAAGTCAAAAGCCAGCGGGAGTTCTTTGTCCCTTCAGTCCAATATTCTAGACTTTATATGGTCTCAAAACTCCTACGCATTTTTGCTTTTTCTAATTGTTGCTTTGTTGACGTCATCCACGGCCGGATGTATGTGTCAATCCATCTCTCACTGGCGGTTCATTCTTTTCATGCCGGTTGTCGCTTGTGTTCTTTTTTGTTGTTACACTTGCTGACGTCATCCACGGCCAGATATATCTGTCAACCGTTCTTTGTTGACGTCACCCACGGCCAGATGTACCAGTCAATTACCACCCCGTTCAAGGTAATATATTACATTTTTCTATCGCCTTTTATCACTATTGGTTAAAGAACGATAAGTATGTGTAGGAAACCAAGCAAAAATGATGACATAGCCATTATAGTAAAAAGTATTAGTAAAAATCAATCAGATAACTTTCGATAGGAAATTAAGAATTAGAAGCAACTTTCTTTTTCACTTTTACAAAAATTCACAATGACGTGTGAAATCCTGGTCTTGCCGAATAGAGAAAAGGATTGACCACGTGCTTAAAGAAAAAGTCGAAACCGGATTTCGCGAGTAGATGTTAAATTAATTTTCTGACCAATGGAAGCGATTTTCAAAACTGAGAAGAGTTAGCGATCCAGTGAGTAAAAACTAAATGGTTATAAAGGCTTCGGTCAGTGTTAGCCAGTCAGTCAGATGGGAGCAGTGAGATAGACGACATACTAAAATGTAAGTCGACCAGGACGTAAGGTCGCGTCCTTCTTTCTCGTGTGCTGATTGCTTTTACTTCTTCTCCATTCTCGGCACTCCTACCCAACAAACGCTCATACATACACACATACGTACGCATAAACTCTTTCCAACAAGTTACTACTACGAACATTTCTACAACTCTTGATACCCTTAACTCATTACTTGTTTCTCATTGAACATTAACTTCTACAATTCATGTCATCCTTTTCTATCAATAAATTTCTATTTTAACATACGAAATGTATATTTTGATTCTTCCACTATTCCACACATTCCAACATGCTGATAACCTTCTGATGATTACGAATAAATCTGTAAGTTGTAGGGAGTTTGGTTATGTATGACACAAGGCCGAATAAATAAGCATTAACCTACAGCTTCATTATAAAAGAATATTATTTTTTCGCTAAAATGATTGTAAAAATACATTTTAGTTTTCTGACTTCTGGATTCCAGATTGTCGGTGCTTATTACGTTGAATCTGGCCGACTATAAGTGTGAGATACCAAGTAAAAATCAAACACACTACACAGTAATAATAAATAACAAAAACAGATAGAAAATGTAATTTATATTGAACAAGATATACAAACTGAAACACGGGTTAGTCAATTCAGGAATACTGTTAGTAGAAATTATATACAGTCTTGAAGTGAAATAGTATGTCTAGGTAATGAGTCTATATCCAAACAACTCCAACTAACTCTACACCAACTTACTGACCAACTAAGCAACTGCTTTACAACTCTACAACTACTTTTCAACTACACTACTACAGTATTTACCAACCATCCCACGCAAGGCTAGATGTGACACAAGGTTTATTTATTGTGGGTCTTCTCGACCATATAGCCAGGCCAAAAAATGTCTGTCTATTTTTCCCCAGTCATGATTCTACCCTTCGGCGGAACCACGACTGAGTTAGTGCTCTCTGCTCGGAAGCAGAGAGCGCTCTCTACCCGAAGTTAGAGGGCTGACAGTGTCATAGTAGCAGAGGCAACTCTACAACTAGTTTTCAACTACACTACTACTGCCGTTCTCTGTATTGGCAGGATTATACGTACAAATCAGGCGAGTCCATTCTTATATACAAAAAGGGGCGATCCCACAACAAATAATGAATTTAATCAACAACATTACAAACCCCATAGCGAGACGATCAAATATAGACCTAAAGATTTAAGACAAAAAGATAACGTTTATGTTAATCAAAATTCGTATCTTCCATTTCTGTGCTTGAAATTCTCAGATTCTTGCTATTATTTAAAAAGATGACGCTGTTGACAGCTGCGGTTTCTATGATAGCAATGCTTAGAGTTCAATGTCGGTCATTGAGTATAAAAAAGCTATGTCCTGGGCCATCCGTCATAGCGGAGACTTCAGCTTATGTGCATACTCAGTTAACTTTATATAAATGACACTTGCCAATAGCAGTTCACATCCGAACATTTTGATTCTCTCTATTTTTTAATTTCTTACTTTCATCTTGACAAAATTGCTTTCCTTAGAGGTTCTTTAACGTTTGCATCAAACCTAATGGGACATTTTTCCTTTCAATAAAGAAAAATAATTTATTACTTCATATGTCTTTTTTGGCGGACCTGAAGGAGACTACCACTACCACCTTTAAATTTTTTTTTTCTTTTTTTTTTTTACTTTTTCCAGCGCAGTCATCGATTATTATGTAAAGCTTCCGATCATTAAAAAAAAATTGAAAAAAAAATTATATATTTAAACAATCTTAGAGGGGCTCACTTTCTCATACAACGCTACATAGTAAATTGATCTTCCATTTTGGAACCACTTGCGTTGGGGTTGCTTTCTTTTGGTTTTTTGGGCACGAGCTGTTGCTCTTGGTTTTGTCTTTTTCAAGTTTTCTTCAGTTCTTACGATGATATCTTCCTCGGAAACTCCAAGAATGGCTTTATTCAAAAATTTAGCAAAAGATTCAATTGTTGAATATGCGCAAGTTAATTGCACTGGATTGATTTACTATAGGTTGTATGAAAGACTGAGCCCCCCCCCCCCCCCCCCAACCAAAAAAAAAAAAAACTTGTTTAAATGTTGAAATTTTTACCAATTTTTTGTCAATCGGAAAGTTTAGGATTTAATCGATAAGATTGCACTGCAAAAATAAAAAAAATGATAATCAACCAATTTACAGGTGGTGGAATGTCGTATCGGCGAGTGGTTTCAAAATGAAGGATCAATTTACTATAACGTTGTATGAAAAACTGAGCCTCCCCCTAAAATTTTCCAATAAATTGCACTAAAAAACGTAAAAAAAAAAAATGAAAAACAACAAATTTAAAGGTGGCCGCAGTCTCCTTCAGGTCCGCCCAAATGGCGGTGGTGGTAGTCTCCTTCAGGTCCGCCGTCTCTTTTTTTCATCTTTGACATTCCAAATTTTTTTTTATTTCTCGCTTGTTTTTGCCTATTTTCTTCTTTTAAATATTTTTAATGCTAACGTTTTTTTTATAATCTTTTCTTTCATTTACGTATTTCTTTTCTCCCTGTCGTCATAGAAAATTCTAAACACTCGGCCAGTAGATTGGCAACTATAAAAAATCATTCTAAGTGTGACACTGAGATCCGAAGGCGTATTGGCATGGTAAGGATGCAATTCAGAAGATGAATAGAGTATTAACAGGCAGGAAGATTTCACTGTAAACAAAGGAGAGAGTCCTGGATTGTTATGTGATGTCTGTCATTCAATAAGGCAGCGAATGCTGGACAGTCTCATCAAAGATGAAGGAAAACTTAAAGTAGCCGAAATATGGTTTTACAGAAGGATGCTGAGGATACCATGGACAAAAGATGTGAGCAGCCATGAGATTTTAGAGAGGATGGAAACAAGACTGAGGAAGGGAGGCTTGGAGAATCTGATGCTCACGGGACGGATAGAGGGAAAAAGAGACAAGAGAAAGCAACGCATGACATACTTGATGGACTTGAGCAGAGGGATGACGGAGCGGAGTTTAGCGGGATAACAGGAGAAGGTGTGTTAAGAGCGACAGAGGGCAGAGAGATGTGGAGGGTCATGATAACTTACGTCCTGAAGAGACACGGCACAGAAGAAGATTGAAACCAGGTTTCATCATTTTCGTTTTGAAATAGACGTAACCTTAAGTTCTATTCTAATAGTTCCTTCTTTCGTATTTACCGTCTGTGGAATTCTATTCTGGTCTATTTTTTGTAAACTATGATCTTTATAAATTTAAATGCAGTCTCCGTCTTTTGTTTTTCAAAAAGCTGTTCTTTTATTGTCCTTTCTTCTCACGAAATTTCTCGTATTTTATTTCATTTTCAGTAAAGCCTTGTATTTTGGCTTACCTTGCTTTTGGGTGAAAATTTGAAACAACTTAAATTATTACAATATTTACATTTTTATGATACAAATCTGTGATTAATTTTCTACTTAACAGATATACACGTATCTTCTTTTTTTTTTTTTTTTTAATCATTTCACCCCGAGCAAGGCGGAAACGCCACTGATGTGCAGGGGGTTACATAAATGTAAAAAGATTAATTAGAAAAGAGTGAGGAGTACAAACTAGTTAGAAAGGAACAATAGAAAGCTGAGAAAGCAGGTGCGATGACAGATACATAGGTGGAGAGAAAGGGAAGGTTATACAGGGGAGGGGAGAGAGCTAGAGGACAGTGGTTAGTAGATGAGTATTGACTTTGCATTTAAATTTCTGGAGGTTGTAGCCGTCAGGAAAGTAAGAATACGGGAGCGAGTTCCACAGGCGGGATGTGCGAGAGAGGAAGCTGCAGGAGTAGAATTGTCGTCTGCATTTGGCTAACCTGACTGTGAATGGGTGGGACCCAGTTGCCAGTCTGGTTGCATGAGTAAACACCTGTTGAGGAGGCATCAGTGACTTAAGCTCATCCGAGCAGAAGCCATGAAAGTATTTATAGAAGAGACAAAGGGAGGCCACATTTCGACGATGGGGAAGTGGCTGCAGTCGAGTCGCCAGATCAGTACCTATCACATTTCAGACTCTCCTTTGGAGCTTGTCAAGAACACTGAGGAGAACGGCAGGGGCACCTGACCATAAATGGCAGCAGTACTCCATGCACGCACGGATGGTTGACTTGTATATATCTTCATTGACAAACTAAAAAAAACGTGTTTAATAAATTGCTATTTAATATGATTTCACCATTGATGTTTAACCGAAACCTGGTTTTATTACTCTTTCTAGTAACATCCTTTTTATGTCTAATTTACTAGCAAGGTTTCAGATTCTTTCATACAAACGCGGTCCTCCAGGAAGTCTCTATTCTCGCTCTTACGTTTTTTTCTGATTTTCATTAATGATCTTGCTGATTTAATCGATTCCCAAGGCATCTAAGCTGATGACACTCATTTATAACCGTCTCTGTGAGAAAACTGCAAAGTCTGACAAAGTAAACCTGGCTGCTACTCTTCAAAAGAACCTCCAGTCCGTGATTGAATGGGGTAGGAAATGGCTCGTAAATTTTAATGTCTTGAAAACGAAGCTGCATTCATTTAATCACTATACAGAATAATTCCTGCCTACCATTAAAATGGACGACGTTAATCTCCTAGAGAGCTATATACCCTGTACCTCCGTGGCCCCACTCTCTCAAATGACCTCAAATGAATCCATAGCTGCATCTACTGCTAGGAAGGTTGGTTCACTGTACCGGGCCAAGAAGCTATTCTTGTCAGAATCCATTTTGCACATTTACAAATCTACCATTTGTCCGTGCATTGAAAACAGTTGGCATATCTGGTCGTGTGCTGCTGCTGTTCACCTCGTGGTTCTCGAAAAAATCCAAAGAAGGATCTGCAATGTAAACGGTCATGACTTGGCATCTCTGTTTCAGTTACTTTCTCACCGACGTGACGTGGCTTCCCTCCGTCTTTTCTACAAATATTTTCATGAAAACTGCTCTGACTAGATTTTTTCTATGGTGTCCCATCCACGTGAGTTTAATTGTGCTGCTAGATTGGCGTCTAGGTCTCGCCCTTTTACCGTTGAAATAGTTAAATGTAACTTCTACTCCAACAATTTCTTTTCTCGCACTTCCGGCCTGTGAAACCCCTTTCTGTTAACTTGATTCCCTGATAGATACAATCTCCAAAAATCTAAATGCAAAGTCAGTTCCTATCTTTTGTTCTCCTTGAATCTGGTTTATCTTACCTAATCTTTTCTTTCACTGTGACTTCTTGCGTTCTAGCGGCGGTCCCGCCTTGCTTGGGGTGAAATGATTAAAAAGAAAACGAAAAAAAGATACTTATTTGCTTGGATATTGGAACAAAATGCGCCTACATATGATCGAGGAGTTATCATCATCCTTTATCCACCACACCCAATGGTGCATAGGGCAGCAACGTTTTGTTGCTGTTTCTGTAACAAACTGTTTTTTACGGGGCAGGGTTGTTAGCCCTCCACCCAACCCCCAAACCCGGAGGACCGGTGGACCATTCTTGGTTCTTACGTTTGCAGCACCTGGTATTCCCAAATAGTCACCCATTTTAAACCAGGCTCGATGTTGCTTAACTTCGGTGATCGGACGGGAACCGGTGCGTTCAACACGATATAGCCGTAAATTCGAGAAGTTATGGCAAGGTATAATGTGCGAACTATTACATTCTATAAGCATTTTCCTTGCAATGTTGAAACAACGCACTGGCCAAACATCGTTTTCCCGCGCTGTTGGCTCCACCAACAGAAAATATCGCGATCAACTCTCGGCTATTTACTCGACACATATCTTACTTTCCATTACAATCTCATTCACATTGTTTCCTCGATTTTGAGCTTTCCATCTGTCAACTTCTCTGAGATAAATACACACAGGTACGTAAGGGACGTAGGTTGGGCTGAGTCATTTATATTGTGCCCAGCATCTTCTCGTTGCCAGAGGCATAAATATTTCGTATCGCATAGAGAGGAGATGAATATAGCATAAAATGTTAATTGATTGTATACAGGTGGCGTTAAGACAGTTGCGTTTGCCTATTTGCTATTGTCAAATTTCAGTTTGATCACTGCTGCAAGAAGTTCTCTGCAGTTAAACACCGAGTCAACTATTTAATAAAAAATAAAGACACTGAGATAGATAAACAGATAGATAGACAGACAAACAGATAGATAGATAGATAGATAGATAGATATGGAAAGACCGAGATAGATAGACAGATAGACAGACAGACAGACTCCTGATCAAAAATTTAAGACCACTTAAAAATCTTTAAAAAGAATTTTTTTTGACAGATAGATTTTAAACTCCTACCACTTAAGGTTACCAATACTACAATCTAAAAGGTTATGGAAACAAAAAGCTACATTCCAAACATTTTATTTAGAAATTTACATTTTTATAAAATGAGGCGATTTACGCATGATCAAAATTATAAGACCAGGGGTATAAATTGTTAGATCTATGGTAATTCCAATGTTTTTAGTTCAGTTAGAGATTAGCAATCACTGCGTAAAGGTGTTACCGTGCCTAAAGCAAGCAATCTTACCAAAGTTGAGCGTTCTCGAATTCTAGAATTCCATAAGCAAGGTTTGTCACAGCGGGCGATCACAGCTAAAGTAAATCGCAGTAAAACTGTGATTTGCAACTTTCTAAAGAACTGTGAAAATTATGGAAAAGCAAAATCCTCTGGTAGGCCCTCAAAAAATTCTCCTGCATTGAGTAAGAGAATAAGACGGGTTGTTATGAAAGAGGGGGGACTTTCTTCTCGTCAAATTAAGGCAGTCACAGATGCTGATTGCAGTCCCGTAACCATCTGACGACAATTACGACAAAAAGACATGGTAAATAAAAAGCGTAAACAAATTCCTCGGCTGCTTCCACGTCACAAGGTGGACCGCTTAAAGTTTGGTTGTGAATACCAAACATGGAACGTTGAGAAGTGGAAGAAAGTCCTGTTTTCTGATGAGAAAAAATTCAATCTAGATGGTCCTGATGGCTTCCAACGATATTGGCATAACAAAAGCATGCCTCCTGAAATTTTCTCCACACGTCATAGTGGTGGAGGGTCTCTAATGGTATAGGGTGCCTTTTCTTACAGAGAGACGATGGAGCTCCAGGTGGTGCAGGGTTGTCAAACAGCGGCTGGTTATGTTAGCATGCTACAAAAAGCATCATTGATGAAGGAGGGCCATCGTTTGTGTGTGGATGGATGGTTATTCCAACAGAATAATGCTGCAATCCACGCTGCAAGACGGACCTTGACCTTTCTACAAGAAAATGGGGTCCATCTCTTGGGACATCCTTCATGTTCACCAGACTTGAACCCTATTGAAAATGTTTGAGGATGGATGACAAGATATGTTTATCGAAATGGCAAACAATAGTCAACAAAAAATGAACTTCGTGAAGCCATCTTCAGAAGCTGGAGCAACATCCCCCGCACCTTAATGGAAACGCTTATTTCTAGCATGCCCGACAGAATTTTTGAAGTCATAAAAAGCAGTGGAGGTAGAACTCATCATTAAATTTAGTTGTTGAATGTTTTCATACACTTTTCATACACTTTTGTAGAATTTTTGCCTGTGGTCTTATAATTTTGATCATGTGTAAATCGCCTCATTTTATAAAAATGTAAATTTCTAAATAAAATGTTTGGAATATAGCTTTTTGTTTCCATAACCTTTTAGATTGTAGTATTGGTAACCTTAAGTGGGAGGAGTTTAAAATCTATCCGTAAAAAAAAATATTTATTTTTAAAGATTTTTAAGTGGTCTCAAAATTTTGATCAGGAGTGTATATAGATAGATAGATAAGGAACAGACTGAGATAGATAGATAGATAGATAGATAGATAGATAGATAGATAGATAGATAAGAAACAGACTGAGATAGATAGATAGATAGATAGATAGATAGATAGATAGATAGATAGATAGATAGATAGATTCATGTTTTATTTAATTCGGCCTTGTGTCATACTTAACCGAACTCCCTACAGCTTACAGATTTATACGTTGTCATTATCAGAATTATCAGAAGGTTTTCATCAGAAGGTTGAAACTGGTTGTCGATTGGAATGTGTATTTGTGATAAACAATAAAATATACATTTTGTATGTTTGAATAGAAATTTATTAAAAGAATAGAATAACAACAATAGGTAGTAGTTAAAAGTTCAGTGAGAAAGTTAAGGGTATCAAGATATGTTCGTAGTAGTAATTTGTTGGAAAGAGTTTATGCGTACGTAGGTATGTATGGATTAGCGTTTGTTTGGTAGGAATGTCTTTGAAAGAAGAAGAAGAAGTAAAAGGAACGAGCACAAGAGAAAGAAGAAGACGAATGTCCGGGTCGACTTGAAGTTGAAATTACATTTTAGTTGTGTCTCTCTCGCTGCTCCTATTTGAGTGTCTGACTGACGCTGGTCGAAGCATTTATAGTCGCTAAGTCTCTCTTGATCTTGCAATTCGCTTCCATTGGTCAGAATAACATCTACTTGCGAAATCCAGTTTCGACATTTTCTTTAAGCACATGGTCGATCCTTTTTCTATTTGGGAAAAACCAGGATTTCATACGTCATTGTGAGTTTTTGTAAAAGTGAAGAAGGTTGATTTTAATTCTTGATTGTCTATCCGCCACAATATTAACTACTAACACTGCCACAATGTGCTGATCGTTTTTTAAAAAATAAAACATTCCCTAAACTTCCCAAATTTATATAAAAGGAAACTCATACATTCAGCTAAAAACACAAAAGCAAACGTCCTTGATAATGGCTAAAAGAATAGTCGAAAGCCGATGCATAATATTTGGGCAGTTTTTACACAGTTTGTGTCCAGAAAAGAAAAAAAATTAAATAAAAATCACAATCTTGTAACTTGTCAGCCATCTTTATATATATATATATATATATATATATATATATATATATATATATATAATTTCACCCCAAGCAAGGCAGTTTTATTGCCACTGTTGCGCAGGAGGCTACATAGGGGAAAGTGATAAGAAAAAGGGGTTAGTTGTAGGGGATGCCAGGAGGAGGGTAATAGACGGATGAGAATAACGGTGTAATGGGGGTGGAGTGGATGGAGAAAAAAACTCTGAAAGAAAGGATGCGAGTTAGTGAGATAGGAGATGTCTACTGACCTTACATTCAAATTCCTGGAGAATGTAGCTGTCAGGGAAGCAAGTATATGGAAGGGAATTCCACAGGTGGAAAGTGTGAGAAAAGAAGCTGTTAGAGTAGAAATTGCGGGTTACATTTTATCGGTTTCACGGTAAAAGGGTGGGACCTAGTTGCTAGTCTATTAGCACGTGTAAATTTATACATAGGGGTCACCAGTGAGCTAAGTTCATTAGAGCAGAAGTCATGGAACTATTTATAGAAGAGGCACAGGGAAGCCGATGAGAGAGCGACTGCAGCCGAGCTGCCAAGTCGGTATCGGTCACATTACAGATTCTCCGTTGTATTTTGTCAAGGACCCCGAGGTGAATAGCAGGGGCACCCAACCAGATGGAGCAGCAGTATTCAATACACAGCGGATGGTAGATTTATATATGTGCAGGATGGATTCAAACAGGAAAACTTCTTGGCTCTGCACACACACACACACACACACACACACACACACACACACACACACACACACACACACACACACACACACACACACACACACACACACACACACACACACGTTGTAACAAAGTTATAGAACACGTAGGTTTTTTTTTATAAAGAGTGCTCGATACAACGTAGAGCGTTATATTGTAATAGTTGTTACAATGGTTTATAAATTCATAGTATCACTATACAAAAATGTTCGCGTTTCGAAGCTGCTATGTGCGCTTCTCATCGGGTGATAAATTGAAATGGCATTTCAACTGATCACCCGATGAGTAGCGCACGTAGCAGTTTCGAAACGCGAACATTTTTGTATAGTGATACTATGAATTTATAAACCATTGTAACAACCATTACTATATATATATATATATATATGTATATATATATATATATATATATATATCGCCAAAAGAGTAAGGAACGAAGAAAATATTAACATTTAAAACATCAGTTGAAAACAGTGCTCAGTACAGAAATTGTTTTGAATATTTATTATAAATTATACTTTAGAACATGTTCAAATTACAATCTATTAAAAAGTGTACATTTTGTTTCGTCATTGAAATTTTTTATCCACTACCCATTTCAGGCGAGAGTGTTAAATTCCCTTCACCGATTATGCTGTCTCCCACACCCACTTCTCTTCTTGACCCATTTCCTCTCACTTTCTTCCCCCTTTGTGCATTTTCTTACTTCTTCCTCTTTGTAAAGCTCAGACGCCGGGTCATCAAATGGCTGTATTTGACTACATTTTACTTCCTACTTTAAACCTGGCGACTTTCGTTGTTTCTTTCATTATGTTTCTATAGTTCACTCTCTTTCTCTCCCGTTTTCCTCCTTTTGTTTTTTATTTCCCCCGTGTCCCTTTTATGACTCCCCATTTAGACTTCTCATTTTCCCTACCTCTTTTACCTCGCACACAAAAATTTTTACCAATATAAGGAAAGAAATTTCCATCTCTTTTCAAAAATAGCCTTTACTACCTGATGAGACATTGTCCTTTCAATGTCTAAACAAAATATACACTTTGCAGTAGATTGTAATTTGAACATGTTCTAAACTATAATGCATAATATATAAATATGTTGAAGAAGATTATATCTTATCTTCCGGGTAATGAATGAATCTCCTCAACAAGAAGTTAATCACTGAGGACACTATTTAAACATTCGCGTATTGCGTCACGCAGCGGGTAAGGAATTGTGTGTCTTATTCTTTGAAGACAAACTATGCCTATATATTTAAAGTCGAAATCTATGTAGAGTTTGGTTGAATACATCTCTATCGATTTTTAGTAAAAGCAGTTGTTACATCACACACACGCACGCATGCGCACACACAATAAATGAAATATTGGTTTGTTTATAATACGAGAAACACCAAAAACACCTTCAAAAACCAAAACAAAAGTTGACGACTAACATAAATTTATCATTTACAAAGGAAAGCAAAATAATAATATACGATGCTAATCAAAGTGTCACTGAATAGAATGTTTTATGCTGGTACTGAATTGGCACGTTTTAAAGTGAGAGTATAAAGTAATGTATGTATGGATGTATGTATGGTTTATAAGCGAGGAATGTAACGCCTTTGAAGATGGATGTCTCAGGCTTGCTCAAGTCAATCGTGATCTATGAAGAAAAACGCACTGATTTGCCAGTGAACATAGTCTTGGAAATGTAGCGTGTGTGAGTGCATGTCGTTGTCGAGGAAAGGTTATTGTTATGGGGAAACACACCTATTCCTCAGATAATGAACTCTCCCTCCTATATTAATAAGAGTTAACAGGAAGTTCTTGAAAAGTTGATAGGAATTCTCTAGACTTCTATTGGAGTTCAGTAGAACTACTAGGCATTTGATATTAGTCGGCAGTTAGCCGAATACTAAGGGGTCAGCTTTAAGTGGAAGATTACCAAGTTCCTAACATTTTAGGTACGTTAAGTCGATTAGCAACCGACATAGCACGATGGCAGCTTTCTACGCATGAAAGCAATTTTCATAAGTCTAAGGGAAGGGACAATACGCTTAAATTACGTAACGTTTTCATAATAATGGCAGTTTTAGTCAACCATACATGAAAATAAGGAACGTATTAAGTAACGTATTAAGTAAATAAAAATTATTTTAAAAATATATGGGAACCTCTACGTTTAATAATCTTTGCAAATTTTGACTCGTAAATTTCGTTTCCACTTAATATAACCTCCGGAGAACAAACAAATACAGAATTTTACAAGGTTTTAAACTATTAAATTGTTATAATTAAAATGTAAAAAAACTTGAAAAAAATTATTGTAAAAATTCATTATTCATCAATTTTTTTTTATTTCTTTAGATAATAATGTCCTTAATATTACTTATTTACAAAAGCAAATAGAATCTTTTTTAATTAAGTAATGTCATAGTTTTATTGCGTTTATTATTTTAAAATTCAGAGCAGATTTTCATTTATTTGGGCATTAATTTGTAAATCACCTACTTTTTTTTCTATCTCCAAAGACTCCGACTTCTAACAAAAATGAAAAGGTCATGTGCGAAATTTCATGAAATTAAGTAAGTGGCGGTGGGGGGGGGGGGTAGCACATTTAAAAAAAAAGTTTACCAATATTTTCTAAAAAAAAATAAAATTAATAAATAATTTCATTCATTTGTGAATAAATCCTGAAAATGTCATTAAAAACAATTATTTGATTTTTACAAGAATTTCCAAATTAATGTGTTTTCTACGGAAAAAACGCACAAAAAAAATAAATCAATGTTAATTAAAACAAGATTTTAACCAAAATTTCGAATGTGTTACAAAAATTTCAAAAAATTATTAAAAAATACTTTGGTCTTTCTTCTAAATAATAGCATGAAAATTTTGACGATAAAACTTTATTTTCGTTAAGTTTGTGGCCTTTTTCATTACGCTATGCTGTTTTTCACGCGAATTACTATAGGTACTTATATTTGAGTAAGATACATAATGCGTATATGTATACATTTTTCGATGAAAATTATGAAGTTCAAATCTTATTAAATTAAAATAATACAGCGTTAACGAGAATGTTTGGAGAAGGACAAATTTTTAAAAAATCATTTCACTCTATGCAGGGCAATAAAGCCGCTAAGACATATGACTGAGTGTTATAGAATATGAGAAATAAAAACACTATTAAGGAGAAAGAACAATAAAAGAACAGGATTTAAGAAGACGGAAGATAACATTTCATTTACACTTTTGATGATCGAAGTTGATTGTAAAGCAATAAGCCGGAAGAGAGTTCCACATACGAGAAGTGTGATTGAAGAAACTGTTAGCGTAGAAATTACGGTTATATCTAGCCATTTCAACTGTAAAATAATGAGACCTATCCGCCAACCTAGTATTGTGCTTAATTTCATAAAGTCTATATACAATAGAAGAAAATTCATCAGAACAATGACCAGGAAATTATTTATAAAATAAAAGACATATGTAAGCTACATGTAAAAGAGCTAGATCCGAGATAGCAAGTTAGGACTAATGACATTGTAGAGTCTTCGCTGAATTTTTCTGAGAATCTCTAAATATATAGCAGTATCACCAGATCAGTTGTGACAGCAATATTCAATACATAGACGAATGGTAGAAGTTCTCTGTAATGAGTGACAGCAGTTTTGTTTTGGTATTTAGGATGAACGTTAGCGAGATCAAAGGTTACATCGTAGAAACTCACTTTGTTGAAAAAACTGGACATCTACATTTTATAAACATTTTTATAAAAAAAATATTAATTTGTTTTAATTTCGATGTCAAAACAGGGCTATTTAAAAACATTTAAAATTTCATTTTCGATTTTATCTGTATTTTACCCATGTCAAATCTTCAGAGCCATTAAGTTATTATCCCATTATTACTCTTCTATAGTTCTTTTCTCTCATTTAGATAATAGATAGATTTCAAGGATTTCATATATTTCTTCTCCCTCATAACTTCCCGTGGTAGCATTAACGCTAATTTAACCGCTTTTCGTATACCACACAGCTGCATTGTAAAATAATTCCTAATTTCGGTAGGATTTGATGATTTTTATCTATCTATCTATCTATCTATCTATCTATCTATCTATCTCATTCTCTGTTAATATTTTTTTTAATCATATCACCCCGAGCAAGGCGGTAACGCCACTGAAGCGCAGGGGGCTACGTAAGCGTGAAAAGATTGGAAAAGAGAAAGCCGGAAACCACATCCTAAACAGGGAACAAAGGATGAGCCTCTTCACCTGTTCAATAGACGTGGGTGGAGTGTGAACCGGGAGATAGTCAGTCTATCTATCTATCTATCTATCTATCTATCTATCTATCTATCTATCTATCTATCTATCTATCTATCTATCTATCTATCTATCTATCTATCTATCTATGTCAGTCTGTTCATTATCTATCTATCTATCTATCTATCTATCTATCTATCTATCTATCTATCTATCTATGTCAGTCTGTTCATTATCTATCTATCTATCTATCTATCTATCTATCTATCTATCTATGTCAGTCTGTTCATTATCTATCTATCTATCTATCTATCTATCTATCTATCTATCTATCTATCTATCTATCTATCTATGTCAGTCTGTTCATTATCTATCTATCTATCTATCTATCTATCTATCTATCTATCTATCTATCTATGTCAGTCTGTTCATTATCTATCTATCTATCTATCTATCTATCTATCTATCTATCTATCTATCTATCTATCTATGTCAGTCTGTTCATTATCTATCTATCTATCTATCTATCTATCTATCTATCTATCTATCTATCTATCTATCTATGTCAGTCTGTTCATTATCTATCTATCTATCTATCTATCTATCTATCTATCTATCTATCTATCTATCTATCTATCTATCTATCTATCTATGTCAGTCTGTTCATTATCTATCTATCTATCTATCTATCTATCTATCTATCTATCTATCTATCTATCTATCGTCATTTCTGCTATCTGTTTTGCCTAACCAAGCCAAACATCAAACACGTATATTGTATACCTCGGAGTATCAACAGTAATAATTGATTGAAATCAAAGAAATCCCAAAATCTAAATCCCAAAATGCAAAAATAATTATTCAAAAAGACTTCATTTCCCAAAAAGCCTGCAAATATTACTTTTAATGCTTTTATGAAGCGGCTGACATTGATTGTAAATTATTGTTCATAGTCACGTCTTTTTTGTCAAATCTCAACACTCGTGGGCAATAGATTTTTACATGGAGTCGAGAACAGGTTCCATATAAAATAATAGATGAAATCTTTGCAACACGCAATGTCATCGGTAGTTTCGACTATTTATGACATTATTTATCAGCTTTACCGTTACTCCATCACTCACCCGATTCTATTCAATTTCTGTACTCATCAAGACGTTTTCAAGCCTATATTTAATAACTTGATTCTCGCACTCGAATCGTAAACAAAATAATACGGAATTAATAGATTTTATAATCCGACAGTATTTATTTGTTGGGACGCCCGCGCCTATTCGGCTATAATGGAATATTCCATTACTATGTAAAGTAATGGTGGCATCTACGTAGGAGAGTGTGCCGAGCAGCCGATCGACAAGTCAGTCGTAGACTTCCGGTGACGACCCGGAAGTACCCATTGCTCATACTACGTCTTACGACGGTTGGGACGATTAACCTTTATTCTTGTATTGGATACTAATAACCTTTGTAAATACTATTTTCACGGAATACAACAATTAACCTATTCCTGTTGTTGAGTTATTTATTCTTACTCACGACACAACAGTGGCGACGAAGATTGCCGACACAACATTATTATTTCTATAAAAGTTATATTTGACAAAAACCTGGTTAAATTTACGCCCTGGGGGTTTTGAAACACTGTAATAGAGTGAATATCGGCTCATACCGAGTTCGGATTCCAGTTGAGATCGTTGTATTCACTTACGCGAAAATACCCTTAAGAAAGGTATTAATCCGTCTCTTCTCTCTCCAGCTTTGGGTTAAATAACAGGACATATTGAGTTCTATAGCCTTGGTTGGCAACCAGTCTACCGCAGAAAGTAATGGCAACCTACTGGGGGAAAATCTCCTGCCCAGTCAGTCAGGTCTCTTTTGAGACATGATCGTCTAAGCGTGTATCACAAATGGCATTTAACTGACTGAATTGACGTGTACTGTTCTGGACAATCGAGAGACTGGATGAAATAATGTCGCATTTAAACAGAAGAGAAGTAAAAATGAAAGAAAAATATTAAACAACGGACGAAGAAATATAAAAAGTTAGTTAATGCTCTGAGAATCCAACACCTTGTCGAAATTAGAAACCAAATCAATGAAGCAAAACAGCATAGATTATGTATTTAAGTGTGGAGAAAAAACATAGTATTATACAACCACTTCTAAAACAGAAGAAATGTTTCGGTCTCAAAATATAATATATTACCTTGAACGGCGAACGTAATTGACAGATACATCCGGTTGTAGGTCCGGTCAACAAAAGTGAAAACCGGCTTGAAAGGCGATGGTCTGGCAAGGATGTTGTTGACAGATAAATCCGGCCGTAGATAAAAGTCAACAAAGAACTAGAGTGGTTGATAGATATATCCGGCTGTAGACGATGTCAGCAAAGTGCAACGGAAAAAATAAGCATCGCGTTGGAGTTTTAAGACGATATAAAAATTTAGAATTTTTGGCTGAAGAGACAGAGACTGGCTAATGACTCCCGACGTTTCCTTCGTATGTGCGAACTCGCTCCGGATACTTCCCTGCTCCACATTAACCGTCATCGTCGAAGAATAAAAATATAAGATTATATTTTTTTAAATACGTGTTCCTCGTTGTCAACATCCAACGTTAGTATATAACATTTAGTTACATGTGTTTTAAGGTTGCAAAGATATGGATGAATATTTGGACATTGTTTTAATTGAGCCAAATTGTATTGCTTAGGTGAAGAGGCGTGATCATATGGGTCGCGTAGAAGTTTTAAGACGATATAAAAGTCTAAAATATTTGGCTGAAGAGACAGAGACTGGCTAACGACTCCCGACGGCTCCTTCGTATGTGCGATCTCTCTTCAGCTGCCTTCCTGCTTCACACAAGCGTCATCGTCGAAGAATAAAATATAAGACGATATTTTCTCTATATACGTGTTCCGCATTGCTTGTCCAGATCCAGCGGCAGTATATCAGAAAAAGACATATTTCATAACTGACTATACCAATTTGAAGTTGCAAGAGGAAATAGAATATGTACCAATATATATTCGAACATTAATATGTCTGTTTTCAAAATTAAATAACAAAAAGCCTAGTGACCAGAAAGCCAAAACGAAAACGAAAAAACGCTTCACGCGATTTCTAGGCTGAAGTTTTGAAAGTATCTTAATCTCTCCCCGAATTCAAAAGTCAATTTCTCCAGTTTAAGAAGCAGTCTGGAACCAAACATACACCCCAAATCGGGTGGGTGTGTCACACCTAACTGTACCCTAGAAATAAAAATGCAGCCTGAAGATCCTTACTTGTACAGAGTTATCGCAAATAGTCCCATAATGATAAAAATAGTCACCAATATTTTAACGAGAATCACGTCATTCTATGAAAGTCAACTTTTAACGACCCAGTTTCGCTTTCGTTCTAGCGAGAGTTGAAATTATCGCACATATCTAAACTTATTAAAAATGAAACTTTGTCTCTGTGTGTGTGTGTGTTCGTTACCTATAGACTCCGAAACGGCTGAACCGATTTTCTTGAAAATTTACCCAGTTCTACAATAAGCGTCTGCGAGTGTTCTTAGCTAGGTTTTGTGTCGAGGCACCCCAGATAAATATCGAAAATCGATAATCGAAAAAATCGGGTTATAGAAGGAGTGGTCCGATTTTAATAAAATCTGATACACTCATAGACAAAGACATAAGAAACGATATTCAGAAGTTTCAAGGTTGCAGTTCTTACAGTAGTGCAGAAAATCGATAATATATATGGAAAATGCAAGATGTTTGTGTGTGTGTCTGCTTATCTGCCTGTATGTCTGTATTTTTCTCAGCCCTTTTATTTTAATTTTTGCTTCGGGTTTGGCTCTAAGTAGGTATAATTGTAGGTCTTAGTCTCAGCCATGATACCATTTACTCAGAGGACTTATTTAGCCTTCAAAATTCAGTTTACGGCGAAAAAATTTATTTGATATCGATACCAGGAAATCAAAATTTGACTTACATCCATTCATTTTTCTTTCAGTCTACGGTTTCACTTTAACTGGAAACAACTATTGCTTTTTAGTCTTTCGTGCCAACGTCCAAAGAGTCTGAGCTTCAGGACCATGGATTAGTTTTAAAGCTTTCATTACATCCGAACAACGCCAGGCTATACTGCTAGTATACTATCAAACCACTTCATGAAATAGAATCCTTATCGACCAGAATGCTGTACACCTGCCTATGTTGATCTCAAATCAGAGGGTAACCACATCAGCCGAGGCATCTTTTCTCATCTATCAGAAATTGTCTTTCAATTTACTTTGATTCTATAGAGGAATATCGATCCAAAATGTCCGTCTTGCGAAAACTAAAAAGACGACTCATTTCAAACTTCGTCAAGTGCACTTGGAAAAAACAAGGGACACAATCTAAATTCTTTTTAATCTATCCTATGCGTGTGTACAAGCACAGATGTGGAGAAAATTTAAATATACCGTACCTCATCTCAAACGGATTTCCAAATAAAAAACAGCGATTTGATGTCCCTCTAGATGTCAGTGTGCCGAAAATGTGGGAAGCTATACTAATAAAATACGTGTTTTTTGTAATAATGTTCATCTAATAAAATGCACAAGGCCTACACAATTGTAATGGCGATATTAGTCATTTTCTTATGAGGAAACATTTGGTATTCATTGACTGAGTATCTGGGGATTCTTCTCTTGAAATTTATAAAATATTTCGATTAAAACAATGTTTGTAGAAAAATAGTTTTCTCTAATCCACCAACTGTTATAGTTCTTTACAGAACTGATTCACTTTTTTCTTTGAAATTGTGGATAATGTCAATATATTGAATGTGTCTTTATTTTCTCTCCGGGTTTCATGTGATATTCATTTTAGTTGTTATTGTTGTTGAAAGACATGTGGTGTCCGTTATTTGGTATAATTCTTTGTTTGTGTTTCTGTAGTACCAGTGCACGAGTTTCGAATAAGGATGGTCCTAACTAAAACATACAGGCTTCATTTTCTAGAAATCATTGATGTGAGAAATATATATATATATATATATATATATATATATATATATATATATATATATATATATAGCTTGTATATAGCCGGGAGTTTAGAACGAGTTTTGTATCCATGTCATTTTTTAAAAATAAAGCCTGACAGAATGAGGACGTCAACTTCTTTTTGGAGTGGTACAAAGAACAGACGATTTTTCCAACACAAATATTCAACTTGAAGTCTGAGGTGAACTTGGATCTCAATAGGCAATCAAAGAGTCTCTTTGGTAAACGTTCATCTGGAGTCTCGAACATTCAGGGTCTGCCCTGTAATAAAACGATACTAGCTTGATACTGAAAATAACAAGTTAGATTACTCTCTTTGAGCTCTGAACGACATCAAATGGCACATGGCCAAGTAGATTTACTCGTTGGTTAGTTCCAGTGACTTGACCCAAAGAGTTGTGAGTTCAATACCTGGCTACAGTAGTGGTGAACAAATAACTTAGAGAGTGAATTAACGGGAGATAACTACATGGTATCCGGAAGTGGCGTCGCACATGGAATGAGAACGATCTACCTCAGTGATCGAAATAAAGGGTTCGGTTTCTTAGCATATGAAAAAGGCCGGAGCCTACAACGGCCAAAACGTCGTAAACATGGCAATAAAGAAGAAGACAACAATCCGAACAGTGTAATATAATGTAAATAATACCTCATCTTAGAACTATAGACAAATATCAAAGGTGATATTATATCTAATCATCGTGTATTTTTGAAACAGATCTTTAATATAAACCAGAAAGAAAATAGGGCCGGGTTGAAAGACTTGGGAGACACTGAATTGACAAAAAAAAAAACAAAAACAAAAGAAAAAGAAAAAAAAGACCCCCCCCCCCAAAAAAAAAAACAACAAACAAACAAACAAACAAACAAAAAGCAAAACAAAACAAAAAATTCTCTGCCGAGTACGACGAAAGGCAATCGCTCCTAGTAGAGCATAGACCATCGACGACCCCTCGTCGTCGCAATCTGTTCTGGTTCGTTGTCGTCGATACTTCTATAACTTATCTTTTTTTAGAATTAGAGGTGTTAACCTTACGCAAACCTCTTTATCCTCCAGGCAAGCTGGTCCACCTCCAGGCAAGCTGGTCCACCTCCAGGCTGGTTTTGAATTCAGAGTTGTTCATTCTTTTGAATCGGTTGCCACCTAAGCTATAAAACCCAGTCTACCCTGCTATTTACCAGTAGCTGGTCTTTACCGAGTATTACAAGATAAAACTCTCCAATACAAAAACTATGACCGGAAATCAAAATAAGAGCAGTGATGGCATATATTCTGAATGTGTCTGGAAATGTGTCTGGAAATTTTTAAATACGTCATAAACACACCAAGTATAAATTAATTATTGCAAAAACTGTATAGGAATTTCTCACCGGCGCAATGTGGCTTCCCTGTGTCTCTTCTACTAATAATTTCACGGCTTCTGCTTCGATGAACTTAGCTCACTGGTACCCCCTATTTATGACCCTTTTACTGTGAAACCAATAAAATGTAAACGCAAATTCTACTCTAGTAGCTTCTTTTCTCGCACTTCCCGCCTGTGGAATTCCCTTCCGTTTACTTGCTTCCCCGACAGCTACAATCTCCAAGAAATTAAATGTAAAGTCAATAGTTATTTCCTATCTCACTAACCTGCATCCTCTCTCTCATGCTCCTTCCTCCGTCCACTCCACTCTCATCAGTATTCTCATCCTTCTTTTACCCACTTTGTGGCACCCCCTATAACCTGTCACTGTTTCTCATAACTTTTCTTCTATGTAACCCCCTGCACAACAGTGGCAGTAAAATACCTTGCTTGGGGCGATATGATTATAAAAAAAAATAAAGAGAATTAACGAAGGAAGTTTTTCTTGTCAGAATCCATTTGGCACATTTATAAATCTATCATTTGTCCATGCATTGAATACTGCTTCCATATCGGGTCGGGTTCTCTTGCTATTCATCTTGAGGTTCTTGACAAAATCCAAAGAAGGATCTGCAATATAAACAATCCTGACCTGGCAGCTCGCCTTCAGTTATTTTCTCACTGATGTGATGTGGCTTCTCAGTCTTTTCTATTAGTATTTTCATGGCAACTGCTCCGGCAAGCCTTTTTCAAAGAAGGATCTGCAATATAAACAATCCTGACCTGGCAGCTCGCCTTCAGTTATCTTCTCACTGATGTGATGTGGCTTCTCAGTCTTTTCTATTAGTATTTTCATGACAACTGCTCCAGCAAGCCTTTTCCAAAGAAGGATCTGCAATATAAACAATCCTGACCTGGCAGCTCGCCTTCAGTTATTTTCTCACTGATGTGATGTGGCTTCTCAGTCTTTTCTATTAGTATTTTCATGGCAACTGCTCCGGCAAGCCTTTTCCCCCTGTTTTTCCGACCACATGTATTTACTCGTGCTACTAGATTGGAATTGAGATCCCCCCTTACATCGTCGAAATTGTCAAATGTAACCGCCTGTTATACTTTAACAGTTTCTTTTCTCGTAATTTCCGTTTGTGGAACTCCCTACCGTTTTCTTGCTTCCCTGATAGCTACAATCTCCAAAAGTTGAAAAGTAATGCGGCCATAGCAGAAATTACGTTGAAAAATGACATAATATATATATATATATATATATATATATATATATATATATATTTCTTATAAATTATGTTTTAGAACATGTACATAATTTCTTCTATATATGTCCTCTTCCCTACAATCATATGTTTGTTTCAGTGTTTGGATTTAAACACTTCTTCAGGGGAAATAAAGGTTTGGAATCATTCTCTGTTTATATTTTGTTCGTTGTTGTCGTGGGGGTTGGTTGGGGTTATTGGTAATTAAGTGAATGTCTCGTTTTGATCGTTAGACTTTTGAGGAATTTGGTGTGTAAGTGTGGAATTGTTGATTAATGGTATTATCTGTTGGAATGTATGTTTTATCTTTTTATCGGTTGGGTATATCTTTTGGTTAGGATTTCTAAGAGGGCACTGTTGAGTGGTCATTTTTATGGTTGGCTATCATTTAATTCGTTGATGTCTGCTGTTAGTGGACCTAATTCATGCCTTTACTTTGATCCTGTGTCTAGGTTTTCATAAACGTGATAGGGGTGGGATGTTTTTTCTTTCCAATTTAGATATTTTCGGTAATATATATATATATATATATATATATATATATATATATATATATATATATATATATACCCCTCTTCTCCTCTTTCTTCCTTCTTTTCTTTCTCTTCTTCTTCCTTTCCTCTTTTTTCTTCTTTGTGCTTTTATTCAAGTTTGGAGTATAATTGTATTTAGGCGAAGTTATTTCAAGAAATCTAAATTTGTATTTTTTGGGAAGTAAATGCGAATTAGCGTTTTATCAGTTTTTTGTATAAAGTTGCATGTTTAATCTTAATTTTAAGTTTAGATGGTCGGTTTTTTCTTTTAATTTTTTTTTCTATAAATTATCATTTGGAATCTTATTTATTTCTTTTCATTTTTTTATATTTTATTTATTTAGATATTTTTGCGGGCATTAGATCTTATTTCAAGGATTTATTACATCGATTTTTCTGTAGCATTTTTTATCTTTTATAATAATAAAAATATTTATTCAAATTCCCAGTATTTTTGGGGGGTGATTGTAGGGTTAGATCTTACGTGTGCTTACAGTTTATTTTTGTGTATGATATAATTATTCTGAAGTAGTATATTTAATCTTGATTTTGAATATATGAATTTTGATTCTTTTTCAAGTTTGGGAGCCATTTATTTAATTTTGATTTTTCTAGTACGGAATATTTTTGTATTTAAGTAAGGTTATTGTGTTAAGTAAGGTTATTGGTGTAGGCTTTAGTGATAGGCCTTCCTTTATGGATTTATTGGATCGATTTTTTGCTTTAGCATTTTTTATCTTTAATAATGAGGATATCAATTGAATTCTTTGTATTTCTTAGCATGATTGTAGGGTTAAGAAATTATGTACATGTTCTAAAACATAATTTATAATAGATATTCACTGCACTATACATCATATATCGAGCACTGTTTTAAATTAATGTTTTGGACGGAAAAATTTTTTCTTTTTTCTCTCCTCATTCTATAGTCACTCGTATATATATATATATATATATATATATATATATATATATATATATCAGAATGCGGTGTGCGTATAGAAGAAACTAAAGGCAGACAGGTTATTTCATGGTGAATCGGAAGTATAGGCCTATTTCAGGCGAACCATCATCCGCTTCCGTCTTTATTTTAAAAAGGATTTTACACGAAAATAAAGACGGAAGCTGATGATAGTTCGCCTGAAATAGACACAAATACTACCTCAATATGAATTTAGGTGAATAAAGGTGGATGGCACAACGTCTCCGACCCAAGTTGCTGTATGGTATCCCTAACCACTCGCGCGACATGGGGCCTGGCGTTGTCATGGAGGAAAAGCACACCTTTGCGATTCAACAGTGCTGGCTCCTTCTGGAGCAATGCCTGTTACACACGTTTCAATTGCTGCGAGTATAGTTATCCAGTGACCGTTTGGCCCGTTGATAGCAATTCATAATGAACCACCTGACGACCTGTCCACCAGACACAAAGCAGAATCTTGCGTGGGTGTATAGGCGGTCTTGCGGTGTGAGGGACAGTATCCTGAGGAGACAACTAATGTCGGAAATGCTTGGGGGGAGTTTCGTACAGAACCCACTTTTCATCATTGGTAAGCACTCGATTGAATAAGGAAGCGGTACGGTGGCGAGAAAGCAACGATACGCAGGCTGCGACTCGTTGTCACTTGTGGACCTCCAACAGTGTTTCCGGAACCCACTTGCTCAGTTTGTACGTCTTACCTAGGCAGTGCAGGTGAAGTCTGTTTCATCGAAAACGTTGAACTGTCTTGCAATTCACTACACGTTAGACTACTGTCCTCTTCAATGGCCGCCTTCAGGACTCCGTCATTCAAGACCTGTGGTCGTCCACTGCGAGGCTCATCATGGAGAGACAAATCTCCCGACTTGAATTTTCGAAACCAACGCCTTGCAGTACGTTCATCCACAACACTATCCCCAAACGCTTGACATATGCGGCGACTTGATGCAGCTGCTGATAAGCCCACTTTGAAGTCGTAAAACAAACAGCCCCGAACGAGATCTCTAGACACTTTCATCCTTCTCACAACTGTCCTGCTTATAACTGATGACCGGGCACGTGCACGAGTTTTTTTATAACGTCTGATGTTCTTACTTCCGGTTGTCCAAATTTGAAAACAATTGCTACACGCATTTTGTATATATTTCAACTTCATTCAATGACTAATCAAAAACGGACAGAACGTTTTTGGTTAAATTGCATAAATTCATCATTATGGCTAAACTTGGTAGAGAATCGATTGTGGAGTCAAATTGCGACAACGTAGCAACTGTTTTGCAGATTTGGAACAAAGCGAACTTTGAACCAAACACAGCATTCGAAGTTGAACGGCTGAGAAAATGATTAAAGGGAATAACTCGGTGAAGAAGATTAATGGTTAAAGTGAATGTATTGCGCCAACCGAACAAACAGAGAAAGCCTTCTTGCCTTGGAAATCAGCATTTCGAAAGACTAGTTTTTATCTAACATCGACCGCTAGTTAGTTACGTGCCATACGTGATACACACTTGTGCGATCGTGTCTCGAAAATGACTGACAGAGCAAAAGAGACATTCCCGTAGTAGGTTGCCATCACTTTCTGCGGTAGACTGGTTACCAACCAAACCTATAGAATCTCACCTATCCTGCTATTTCACTCATAGATGGAGGGAAAAGCAATGGATTAATACCTTTCACAAGAGTATTTACACGTAAGCGAATGCAACGAATTCAACTGGAATTGGAATTAGACTGCTAATATGAGAGTATAAGTCAGTCAGTTAAGTGCCATGTGTGAAACACGCTTGGGCGATCATGTCTCGAAAGGGACATGACTGACTGGACAGAAGATTATCCCGCAGTAGTTTGCCATTGCTTTCTGCGGTAGACTGGTTGCCAGCCAAGGCTATAGAACCCAATCAGTCCTGTTATTTAACCCATAACTGGAAGGAATAGACGGATTAATACCTTTCCCAAGGGTATTTGCGCGTAAGTGAATGCAATGAATTCAAATTGGAATTTGAACTCGGCTCCCCGAATAGTCGTTCCGAGCCGATATCCACTGCACCACAGGATTAATAGCAAAAAGAATTGAGTTCATCAATCCAAATAACTCTTGGATGCTAATGACTACTCGAAATTCTGTGATGCAATCTTGGCTTAGTCTGTGACGGAACAACTAAACTTGTCCTTTGTGTGGATCGAACCCACTTCAGTATCACTAGTTTATTGTATTATGATACTTGTTTGTTATCACTTAAAAGAAGAGCGTTCTCATATTAGAGGCTGTACAGGCAGTTGTCACTTTTGTAAATTACACAGACGGTTGGCTAAAGAATCAACCGTAATCAAGAGAAAATCTAACTTTGAACAACCATGTAATTTTTAATCAGACATGACTAGATTATAGTGCATTTGTCTGTGCAAAATAATGTGCATTAAGAACAATGGGAACCTCTGTTCGCCCACCGACCAGACATCAGGTCACGTGGCCTCACGCGCGAAACTGAAGTCGTTATAAAGATCTGTTTAACCGGTAATCAACACGAGCGACCTCTACCGAGGACAGCATCATATGATTCCTGACGAATAATCTAAAATGGATATATGCATAAGCAAGATGACAAAGCTTAGCCATTACTGATTGAAGAGTTTTCAATGTTGAATGCTCCTGGCTGTCAATATAAGTGGCTGGTAATAATAACAATGAAGACTGAACTGCGAAATGTTACGCCTGCGTCGTGTGGGCCGAGATTTGTGTGAATAATGTCAAATCAATGAAAAGGAGTAAGAATTCGCCTTGGAGTGATTAATTGCATTCACGATGTTGAGAGACGAAGGAAAAATACAGAAATCATCATAATAGTGAAGTGACGATTTAAATACCCGAAGGTAAGAAAGCAGAGAAACCTGAATTTGGAAGGTCTTAGTGTGTCCATAGAATATATACAAATGTGTGTATTTTTGACGAGTCCAGTTGTTAACTTTTCTCCTCCTCCTCCTCCTCCTCCTCCTCCTCCTTTTCTTCTTCTTTGTACCATACCCATCTCAGAATGTTGGCGATTTCCACAATTTCATGTATTTGGTAGCTGCAATTAAATTTTGTCTTTATGCTATCTCTCCTAATCCCTGTTCTGTCATCTATTTACAGAAGCTAGTTAGCTACACCCGTGTGCAAATTAATTAAAAAAAACGAATAATGTCTTCTTAGGATCTTTAACACTTTCATTGATCACGTATACGTCGTCTCTTTGCATTGTTTTTCTCTTCTGACCGCATGAACAGAATGAGATAGATGGATAGATAGATATGAACAGACTGAGATAGATAGATAGATAGATAGATAGATAGATAGATAGATAGATAGATAGATATGAACAGAATGAGATAGATAGATAGATAGATAGATAGATAGATATCAATGGACTGAGATAGATAGATATGAACAGAATGAGATAGATAGATAGATAGATATCAATGGACTGAGATAGATAGATAGATAGATATGAATAGACTAGATAGATAGATAGATAGATAGATAGATAGATAGATAGATAGATAGATAGATAGATAGATGTGAAGAGAATGGGATAGATAGATATAAACTGACTGAGATAGATAGATAGATAGATAGATAGATAGATAGATAGATAGATAGATATGAACAGACTGAGATAATATCTTTAATTTTTAATCATATATATGTGTGTGTGTGTGTGTGCGCACGCGCGTGTGTTTTGGTACTATTAGTAGTTTCCTTACACCCGTGTGCAAATTGATAATAATAATAATAATAATAATAAAAAACGAATAATGCCTTCCTAGGATCTTTCACATTTTCCCTGGCCACATGTACGTTGTCTCTCGTCGTTGTTTTTCTCTTCCGGCCGCATTTTCCTTTACGTTTTGGACTGACGGAACCAGTTTATTTCTTCGCCTTGATGATAAGATTGACAGTTGAAAGGCAGACACCAGCAACATCCGTGATCTCTCTCTCAGACTTGCCAGTGTGTTCGCGCAGCATTAAACTTTTCCTATGCTTCCTTAGAGTAACGTCCATCGCAGATAATGGCCATAAGACAACCGACAGTCGTGACAATAGTGTCTGGATGTGATAAAAATCTGATGTAATCACGGACGGCGCCAAATTATTCAAGTCCAAACAAATTTCATCATACAACCCGAAAATACATTCATATTACTACATACCACTGTAAAATGAGGAAAAAATAGAAATCGATTACACCCTGTCACTCTAGTGAGTCTAGAAATGACCGTATGGCGAAAGAAAGGAAAGTAAAGCAATTGTTTTAATTAATTTGAACATGGGTGTGTATATTATGCGCCGTCTCCCGCTGTTCTTCTTGCCTTCATTACGTCCTGTGAGTGTCAAATTTTCCAAGCCATCTTTCCTCTAGAGATTGAAACTGTCTCCTTTTTAAGTGTCATTTTTGTTTCCATTTCTTTAAAACTTCATCATCACTCACACATTCAGTCCATTGGATTCATCCTTTCTATAGAACCACATTTTTGTGGCCTTAAGTCTCTTCTTCATCGGTAAGAACATTGTCCAGCATTCACTATCTTAAGAAAGATTGGTATTACATCAGAATTTAATACTCTTTTCTTCGTGTCTAACGAAATTTTCTTGTTTGTTAATACATTGCTTAGCTTTTGAAAGGCACTTCCGCTATCAGATTTTAGTGTTGTACTTCCGTCCGATGTGCGTTGTGATGCAGTGGATATCGGCTCAGAACGAGAAATCGGAGAGCCGAGTTCGAATTCCAGTTGAATTCGTTGCATTCAATCACGCACAAATTAGCTTGGAAAAGTTATTAATCCACCGCATCTCCCTCTAGCCATGGGTTAAATAGTAGAACAGACTGGATTCTGTAGCTTTGGTTGGCAAGCAGTCTACTGCAGAAAGTAATGGAAACCTACAGCGGGAAAATCTTCTTCCCAGTCAGTCATGTCTAATTTGAGACATGATCACCTAAGCGTTTATCATGTATGGCACTTAACTGACTGACTGATACCTACTAAAACCGTGTACCCACTAAAAGTAACGGCTATAATAATAAAAAAAATAATGTAGGTAAACAAACATAACAGGGCAGATGGGGTTCTCTAGCCTTGGTTGGCAACCAGTCTATTGCAGAAAGTAATGACAAGCCAATTCAGTCCTCCTTCTACCGAGCGCCCATAGCTCAGAGGTAGAATTCGGTCGTGTTTCAATTCGGGGTAAAGGCAATCGGATGTCTAACCGTACTGACGAGCTGTGATACAGCGAAACCGATATAGGGCACCTCTGCGTGGTGTAATGGTAAGCAAGCTCGTCTCGCTAGAATCATTATAACTGAGTAGTGAGTTCGATCCTCACTGGTTACCCCCTACTTTCGGCCGTGTATCACGTCTAAGCTACGCTTAGAGAATCACCTTCTTCCAGATTTGTGTGTTGGGCGCAAGACTAACAACTCTGCCCCATAAAAAAGAGTTTGTTACGGAAACAGCAAAAACACTACCCTACACACCATTGGGTGAAACGGAAAAGTTTATTTATTATATATATATACTATGAACAATATTAAAGTTAGAAAAATATGGGATATTTGTCAGGAAATTAATTGCCACTTCAAAAATAATTTGAAAATAGAAAAGTGAATTCAAAAAATAAAAAAATGTAAATTTCGATCCTAATATCAAGATCTATTCATTAACATTCCTGTATCCATATAGTGTCTTTTAGTGTTAATATCTATCTATCTATCTATCTATCTATCTATCTATCTATCTATCTATCTATCTATCTATCTATCTATCTATCTATCTATCTATCTATCTATCTATCTATCTATCTTGGGCACCTTGGCGTGGTGTAATGGTTAGCAAGCTTGTCGTGTTAGAATTTATTACAACAGAGTAGTGAGTTCGATCCTCACTGGTTACCCCATACTTTCGGCCTTGTAGTGCTTAGAAAATCATCTATCTTCAGAAGCCGATGAAACTATTTTCATAATGACATAATATGGCGCAAATATATAAATCCTACTAATTAATCCATATCTGGGGGAAGAAGAGGTAGATTCCTTCCTTTCCGAAGGTTATTTTTGCGTAAGTGAATATAACGAACTCAACTGGAATTTAAACTCGGCTCTCCGATTTCCAATTTCTTGCCATTACCATTATCTATTACACCAGCCGCACATCTAAGCTTACACTATCCGGCATTCTCAAAGGTTCATGACCAGACTCGACCTTGCTTAACTTCGGTAATCATACAGGAGCCGGCATTTAAACCTGACATGACCGTAAGTCGACTTAATAATGCATGTACTTATATATAAGATGTACTTAATTTAAAAATCACTAAGACGTTTCTTAGAGGTTTATTTTAGCCAAATTTTGAATGATTTTTCATGCAATTGTTTAGTTTCCTGATTAAGAACACACTGGGAAAATGTGCTTGTAAGGAATAAAAATACGAGTTGTCTTGTGTGAACTTCTGAAATGAAATAGTGTCATTATTGCTTGGAATATCCGGAACATTAGGTGACATATGTTAAGTACATATTAAATGAAATATGTGACGATGTAGCACGTTAGGTTTTTGCAATATGAAACGAGATAAATATTTAATCAGCTCCAAGTGAATATTCAGTCTGTCTGTGAAGTGTCATACGTGATACACGCTTGGGCGATCATGTCTCGAAAGAAACATGACTGACTGAGCAGAAGATTTTCCTACAGTAGGTTGCCATTACTTTCTGTAATAAACTGTAAACTGACTCCCAACCAAGGATAGATAATCCAATATGACTTTCTGTTAAGCAAATATCTGGAAGTAGAAGCGACAGATTAATATCTTTCCCAGCGATTTTGTGTGTAAGTCAATGCAAGGAATCCAACTGAAATTCGAACTCGGTTCTCCGATTTCTAGTTTTGAGCCGATATTACTCTGCCTAAGTATCAATCTATCAATGCAAGGAATCCAACTGAAATTCGAACTCGGTTCTCCGATTTCTAGTTTTGAGCCGATATTACTCTGCCTAAGTACCAATCTATCAATGCAATGAATCCAACTGAAATTCGAACTCGGTTCTCCGATTTCTAGTTTTGAGCCGATATTACTCTGCCTAAGTACCAATCTATCAATGCAATGAATCCAACTGAAATTCGAACTCGGCTCTCCGATTTCTAGTTGTCAGCCAAGGCTATAGAATCCAATCTGTCCTGTTATTTGACTCAGCTAAAGCTGGTAACAGATGTATTATATTTTAAAGTAGTATTTAGTTGGGGTTAATTTTATTACTTTATAAGAATATAAAACTGACCCTCACTTTATGCTCAATAGAAGCCTTTGACCTAATCCAGTCATTCCTCTCTAATCGCACATTGAAGGTAGTATTAAACGGACATGCCTCCCAAAACTACCATATGAACGCGGGTGTCCCTAGGTCCTACGCTCTTTCTGATCGACATTAACGATCTCCCCGATACTATAAGATCCCAAGTAGGCATGTACGCCGATGACACCACAGTTTACTCTCGCCTCGATCAAAAATCAGGTGTAGGCGAGAAAGCGAACCTCGCTGCCGAGCTTGAGAAGGACTGCCAATCCGTGTTGGAGTGAGGGTAAGAAATGGCTCGTAAATTTTAATTCTTCCAAAACGAAGCTGCTATCAATTAACCATCCACGACAATCGCTCCTACCACCCATTAGCATGGAACAAGCTTGCTAACCTGAGAGTAAAACACTACGCCTGCTTGGCCTCACACTCTTAGCGGACCTCAAGGTCCGTCGAATCCATTGCTAAATCCGCTGCTATGAAAGTCGGTTCTCTGTGCAGGGTCTGGAAGTTCTTTCTGTCTGAATTTATCCTGCACATATATAAATCTACCATCCGCCCGTGTATTGAATACTGCTGCCACAACTGGTCGGGTGCCCCTGCTATTCTCTTCGGGGTTCTTGACAAAATACAACGGAGAATCTGCAATGTGATCGATACCGACTTGGCAGCTCGGCGGCAGTCAATCTCACCGGCGTTATGTGGCTTCCCTGTGCTTCTTCTATAAATACTTTCACGGCTTCTGCTCCGATGTACTTAGATCACTGGTGCCCCCTAGGTATGAATTTGCACGAAATACTAGATTAGCAACTAGGTCCCACTCTTTTACAGTGAAACCGATAAAATGTAACTGCAATTTCTACTCTAATAGCTTCTTTTCACGCACTTCCCGCCTGTGGAATTCCCTTCCACATACTTGCTTCCCCGACAGCTACAATCTCCAGGAGTTTAAATGTAAGGTCAATAGACACCTCTTATCACACTAACTCGCATCCATTCTCTCAAACACTCTTCTCATCTACCCAACCCCCATCCTCCTTATCCTCACCCGTCTATCACCCTCCTTCCGACATTTTCTATAACTAACCACTCTTTCTCATCACTTTCCTCTATGTAACCCCCTGCGCAACAGTGGCAGTTGAATGCCTTGCTTGGGGTGAAATGATTAAAAAAAAATGTTTCCAACTATTACATACAGTCAGTCAGTTAAGTGCCATACGTTGTATCATTGGCCGATCATGTCTCGAAAGCGACATGACTGACTGGACAGAAGATTATCTCGCAGTAGGTGGCCATTGCTTTCTGCGGTAGACTGGTTGCCAGCCAAGGCTATAGAACCCAATCTGTCCTATTATTTCACTCATAGCTAGAGGGGGGAGAAATGTATCATATTATTAATAGTAATTAGTGGGGAATCCATTTATTACATCATAACAATATAAAAATGATTCCCCACTTTATAACCAGTAGATGACTTAATCATGTTTCCAACTATTATATTCAGTCAGTTAAGTGCCATACGTGATGCACGCTTTAGGCGATAATGATGTCGACGGAGATGATGATGCTACGGCAACCATTTGGATAGTGATGATGACAACAGGGACATCATTCTGATGGCAATGATGATGATGATGGTGACATTGACATAATTTTGATGCTGATGATTCTTTTTCCTTTTGATTATCTTTTTGTTGGCTTTTGATCAAACTTTGGGACTTCAATGTTAATCGAACTCACTAAACTCGTCCAGTTGACTGAACTCGGTAACCTCCGCAATATTTTCTTTGAACCCGAGTCAAACAAACATGTAAATGAAATAACTAAATAAACCGAGAACACTAACCTTTATGGCAAGACCACATACAAAGATCCGAGTTCTAACCGACGGGTTTGCCATTAGATATTAGGCATGAGCTGATTGCGGTGTAGACCAAATGTTACGGCGTATGACCTGTTATTTTAATGGATAGACAACTTTTACTATTGCATCTTTCCTTTTTTTTTGTAAGCGGAACTTTTTTCTCTTTAACCCATTTTAACCCAGTGTCCTCAGGTTTTAGAACATTAAATTCATTTACAAATCACAAGAATTTTTCTTCCAACCGGGCAATATTTGGAAGGTAATTTTATGGATGAATCAATATGTCCTCACTACCTATATATAATATTGGTTTTATATAATAATTTATACCCATTATTTTTTTACAGTTTTTTATGCTGTCCTCAAATAAAAATTTCATTTTTATTTTGGAGGCACGGTGGAGGAATGGATAACGGCTCGGATTGAGAAATCGGTGGGCTGAGTTCGAATTCCAGTCGAATAGGGCTAATACCATTGGTAAATTAATAATCCATCTCTTCTTCCCTCTAGATATGGATAAATAGCAGGACAGACTGGGTTTTATAGCCTTGGTTGGCAACCAGTGTAGAAGAAGAAAAACATTGAATTCTAAATTCTTTAAAGGGTAGCTCTCCGTTAGGCTGTCGTACCCAAAGAAAAAGCACTTCTACTGTGGCTGTAGTACATGGGGTGTAAATGTTTCCTTATGACTCTAATGAGTCATGGGAAAAAGCATTGTTTTTTTTTCTAAGAGGAACTTTTGCCCTGTAAATCTATTTTCCAATGTTCTAATCACTCTACTTTCTACAGATGGTAGCCGAAAAAGGACTACAAATAAACTGCAAGAAAACCGAATGCATGGCCATCAGCAAAAAGGACAGCCCCAAATGCCAAATACAGGTGATGGACACTAAAATCAAGCAGGCACAGAAATTTAAATACCTGGGAAGTGTTCTAATTGAAAACGGAAAGTGTAACACAGAGATCCGAAGGCGAATTGGCATGGCAAAGGAAGCATTTCAGAAGTTGAGTAAAGTATTAAGAAACAGGACAATTTCGCTAGAAACAAAGAAAAGAGTACTGGATTGCTATGTGATGTCAGTTCTTCAATATGGCAGTGAATGCTGGACAATATCATCAATGATGAAGGAAAAACTTGAAGCAACTGAAATGTGGTTCTACAGTAGGATCCTGCTGATATCATGGATTGAGCATTTGAGCAATGATGAAGTTTTGGAAAGGATGGAAACGAAATGGAAATTAATACTAAGCATCTGGAAGTCAGTCAGTTAAGTGCCATACTTGATACACGCTTGGGCGATCATGTCTCGAAAGAGACATGACTGACTGGGCAGAAGATTATCCCGCAGTAGGTTGCTATTGCTTTCTGCGGTAGACTGGTTGCCGACCAAGGCTATAGAACCCAATCTATCCTGCTATTTAACCCATAACTGGAAGGAAGAGACGGATTAATACCTTTCCCAAGGGTATTTGTGCGTAAGTGAATACAATGGATTCAACTGGAATTCGAACTCGGCTCCCCGGTTTCTCGTTCCGAGCCGATATCCACTGTTACACAACGCATATAGAGACAGCTAAAATTCCTGGGACATGCAATGAGGAAGGAGGGCTTGGAGAACCTGATACTAACAGGCCAGATAGAAGGGAAAAGAGACAGAGGAAAGCAGCGAATAACATATTTAAAAGGCCTGAGCAGGTGGATGACGGAAGGAGGGTTATATTGTGTAACAGGAGAAAGTGTGCTTAGAGCCACCAGGGATAGGGAGACGTGGAAGGCCATGATCGCCTACATCCTGAAAGGACAGGACACATAGAAGAAGAAGATATATGCCAACTGTTTATAAGAAATTATAATGTAGATATAAAGTGGGGGATCAAATCTATATTATAATCAATATATAAATTGATCCCTTATTTTGTGGCCATTCTAGTTTCTATACATTTATATTCTAGATTTATGGGGCTTAGCTTGTGGATGACAGACCGAGGGTTGCATGGTTTTGCAGGAGAAGGTGTGCTAAAAGCCACCAGGGATAGGGAGTCGTGAAAAGCCATGATCGCCTACGTCCTGAAAGGACAGGGCACAGAGAAGAAGAAGAATCTCTCTTTATATATTTTTTTCTTTTCTTTTTATTGGCTTCTTCGCAAGTTCATAAAAATATCGTTTCTTTTTCTGTTAACCGGTTTCCGGAGAATATTTGCAATTCAAATTTTCTCTTCCGCCTTCTTTTTTGTGTAAAATTTCTTTCTTTCTTTCTTTTTTTCTGTCTTTCTTTCTTTCTTTCTCCTGAATCCTTATTTGAATTTTCTTTCTTTCTTTCTTTCTTTCTTTCTTTCTTTCTTTCTTTCTTTCTTTCTTTCTTTCTCCTGAATCCTTATTTGAATTTTCTTTCTTTCTTTCTTTCTTTCTTTCTTTCTTTCTTTCTTTCTCCCGAATCCTTATTTGAATTTTCTTTCTTTCTTTCTTTCTTTCTTTCTTTCTTTCTTTCTTTCTTTCTCCTGAATCCTTATTTGTATTTTCTTTCTTTCTTTCTTTCTTTCTTTCTTTCTTTCTTTCTTTCTCCTGAATCCTTATTTGTATTTCTTTCTTTCTTTCTTTCTTTCTTTCTTTCTTTCTTTCTTTCTTTCTTTCTAGAATTGTGAAGTTAACGCTCATTGAGGAAACACTTTCCTCGTCCTACTGTTATTCATTGTCTTTTTCTTCTTCTTTTCTTCAAATGAGATAGGACCAGTTATTCTAGTGAAAATTACTTAGCAAAGTATCACGCAGACCGAATTATTTTGTAGTCAGGTAGCAAACGGCGCCTAAGCCATTCGTTCTCACCAATTGAGTGCAACTAATCTTTTTCGGCCGTCTTGCTTTTATGGAAGATCTAAACAAAAGCCATAGTTCTTGCAATTCCCAACTTGAAAAATCCGTTCTTGGAATATTCTATTTCTTTATCTTTATATCATTACTTCATTTTTTTTATGTTCAACTCACATTTTTTTAATTGTATCACCCCGAGCAAGGCGGTAACGCCACTGATGTGCAGGGGGCTAGATAAGAGCAAAAAGATTAGATAGATGGAGAGTAAGACAAACCAGTATCCTTGGTGCCGCCTAGGTATGAATTTACACGAGATACTAGATTAGCAACTAGGTCCCACCCTTTTACAGTGAAACAGATAAGATGTCACCGTAATTTCTACTCCAATAGCTTCTTTTCTCGCACTTCCCGCCTGTGGAATTCCCTTCCACATGTCTGCTTTCCCGACAGCTATAATCTCCAGGAGTTTAAATGTAAGGTCGATAGACACGTCCTATCACACTAACTTGCATCTATTCTCCCAACACTCTCACCATCTATCCAACCCTCATTCTCGATATCCTTTCCCGTCTATCACCCTCCTTCTGACATTTCCTATATCTAACCATCCTTTCTCACCACTTTCCCCTCTATGTAACCCCCTGCGCGATAGTGGCAGTGAAATGCCTTGCTCGGGTGTTTCAATATAAAAAAAATATAGAAGGATGGGAATACAGGTGTGATGACAGTTGCAAAGGTGGAAGAGAAAGGGAAGGATATAGGGGGTGGTGAAGAAAAAATTAGAGTCAAGTGGTTAAGAGATGAGTATTGACCTTGCATTTAAATTTCTGGAGGTTGTAGCCGTCAGGAAAGCAAGAATAAGGAAGCGAGTTCCACAGGCGGGAGTGAGAGAAAAGAAGC
This sequence comes from Ascarosepion bandense, assembly GCA_037127315.1. Classification (NCBI taxonomy): domain Eukaryota; kingdom Metazoa; phylum Mollusca; class Cephalopoda; order Sepiida; family Sepiidae; genus Ascarosepion; species Ascarosepion bandense. The sequence continues at coordinate 2,387,295 of JBBBDQ010000379.1, forward strand.
TGCAGGAATAGAATTGTTGTCTGCATTTGGTTGATATAACTGTGAATGGGTGAATGGATTGCTAATCTGATTGCACGAGTTGTTGCAGAGGCCCCAGTGACTTAATTTCGTTGGAGTAGAAGCCATGAAAGTATTTATAGAACAGACAAAGGGAAGCTACATCTCGTCGGTGGGTAAGTGGCTGGAGTCGAGCCGCCAAATTTAGAAACAGAGCCAGCGAACAAGGGATTTTTTATATTGATCTTTTGTCAATATTCTTAAAAAAATAGCATCTCTGTGCCTTTCATCAGCCATGTTGACGAAACTATCATTTCAACTTACAGCATTAACTAACTTTAACATTTCGTGATTTCTGCCAAAGTAACTATTTTGTGCGTTGTGGTGCAATGGATATCGGTTTGGAAATAGAAGTTGGGGAGCGGAGTTCGAATTCCAGTTAAATTTCTTGCATTCTCTTATGTGCATATATCCTTGGGAAAGGTATTAATCTCTTTCTTCCTTCCAGTGATGGGTTAAATAACAAGACAGACTGGATTCTATAGCCTTGGTTGGCAATCAGTCTACTGCGGAAAGCAATGGCAACCTACTGCGAGATAATCTTCTGCCCAGTCATTCATATTTCTTTCGTGACATGATCGCCCAAGCGTGTATCACTATGGCACTTAACTGACTGACTAAACTATTTTGTTCTCTATTTTTCATTTTCCTCAGGTAAAAAGTTAGCGAATATACTTATTACTTTTAAAGTAGTTTAGGTTTACCATATTTTTGCTTACATTTGCCTGTGCGAAACTGAGACAGAGTTAAAACTTCATGTAATATCAATTGTATGCCTTTTAACGTGGTGTTTAAGATTTAACATGGTCCATGGGCGCATATATATGGATGAGATAAACACCCTCAGTAGTGATGAAGGTACCTTCTCGAAGGAGGTAAGCTAATATAAAACAAACTTTGCCATCATTAGCCATCATAATGGTCATCCATCTCGGACAAGGAAACTGATATAAGCCCAAGTACTTGACGGCATAAAAATGCCTACAGATCTAACAGAATACTATCGTCCGTCACGTGGGTTACTAAGAAACGCATCTCTCGATGACACACCAAACCGACTTCGAAGAATCTACTGCTGCCACATCTGGTCGGGTGCCCCTGCTATTCACCTCGGAGTTCTTGACAAAATTCAACGGAGAATCTGCAATGTGATCGATACCGACTTAGCAGCTCGGCTGCAATCGCTCTCTCAACGGCGTGACGTGGCTTCCCTGTACCTCTTCTATAAATACTTTCACGGCTTCTGCTCCAATGAACTTAGATCACTGGTGCCCCTTAGGTGTGAATTTACACGAGTTACTAGATTAGTAAGTAGGTCCCACTCTTTTACAGTGAAACCGATAAAGTGTAAACGCAATTTCTTGCTCTAACAGCTTCTTTTCATGCACTTCCTACCCTTCCATATACTTTCTTACCCGACAGCTACAATCAACAGGAATTTAAATGTAAGGTCAATAGACATCTCCTATCACACTAACTCGCATCCATTCTCTCAAGCTCTTTTTTCATCTACTCCACCCCCATCCTCGGTATCCTCATCCGTCTATTATCCTCCTCCTGACATCCCCTATAACTAAACCCTCTTTCTTATCACTTTCCCCTATGTAACCCCCTACGCAACAGTGACAGTAGAATGCCTTGCTTGGGGTGAGATGATTATAAAAAATGTTACTTATTTCGGTTCAGCTTTGTGGTATCTTTTTTTATTACTTTTAGAAGACATCGGACTTTCGTTTCCGCCCGTAGAAGTTTAAACAGCTTCTGGCTATTGAACTTCAACGGGTTGTCACGTGATGCTTCATGCCTTCTTGAAACATAAATAAATTCTTTCCGTAAAAATGGGGACAAAATCTTTCTCTACGTATAGAGTCAGTTAAGTGCCATACCTGATACACCCTTGGGCGATCATGTCTCGAAAGCGATATGTCTGATTGGGCAGAAGATTGTCCCGCAGTAGGTTTCCATTGCTTTCTGTGGTAGACTGGTTGCCAGCCAAGGTTATAGAACACAATCTGTCCTGTTATTTGACTCATAGCTAGAAGAGGGAAGAGATGTATTATATTATGAAGTAGTAATTAGTGGGGGATCATTTTATTACTTTATAACAGTATAAAACTGCTCCCCCACTTTATGCCAAGTAGAAGCCTTAATCATGTTTCTAACTATTATATTCAGTCAGTCAGTTAAGTGCCATACCCACTTGGGCGATCATGTCTCAAAAGACTGACTGGGCAGAAGATTATCCCGCAGTAGGTTGCCATTGCTTTCTGCGGTAGACTGGTTGCCAGCCAAGGCTATAGAGCCCAATCTGCCTTATTATTTAACCCATAAACGGAGGGAAGAGATGGATTAATACCTAACCCAAGGGTATTTGCGCGTAAGTGAATGCAAGGAATTCAACTGGAATTCGAACTCGGCACCTCCGATTTGTCTTTCCGAGTCGATAACCACTGGACCACAATGCACATATACTGTTTATTTTCCTTTCAGTTATTGTCACCTTCTCAACAAGTGAAAATTTATAAATTATCATTTGTTAACATTTTAAAACTGTGAAGATAAGTATATTTTTTACCAAGATCAGTCAATTAAGTACTCTACGTTATACACTCTTGGGCGATCATGTCTCGAAAGAGAAATGACTGACTGGGTAAAAATTATCCCGCAGTAGGTTGCCATTACTTTCTGCGGTAGACTGGTTGCTAGCCAAGGCTACAGAACCCAATCTGTCCTGTTATTTAACCCATAACTGGAAGGAATAGACGGATTAATACCTTTCCCAAAGGTATTTGTAAGTACGTGAATGCAAGGAATCCAACTGGAATTCGAACTCGGCTCCCCGATTTGTCGTTCCGAGTCGATATCCATTGCATCACAACGCAACATCCAAGATAGTTGCGCTTATAAAACCACAGGTGGATTCTGTGAATAAACCCAAATGTGTCTACAATGGATTTTAGCTTAGCACCATAGAAGACAAAACATCCTCGGATACGAGTGGTCAATTTTATATCTAAATTTATATATTTTTCTTCATATTCCAGTTGAAAGGATAGGATTGGTTTGAAGTATGCAAAGGCTAAGAAAAAAATTACACTAACAAAGAAACACAAAGGAGCAAGACTGGAGTGTGCTAAAAGGTGGTTAACAAAGCATGTTGACTTTAAGAAGGTTATATTTACTGATGAGAAGCGTTTCAAGTTTGCTGGGCCCGATGGATGGTGTACTTGGTCGAGAAGGGGTGAGCCTGTTGTACTGAATAAACGACAGATGGGAGGAGGAGGAGTTATGGTTTGGGGTATGATCTTTGCTAATGGAAATATATGGTTGGAGTGGCTGAAAGGACAAAACAGCGAAAGCTACAAACAGTTGCTGGACGAGAAAGCTCTACCAAGGACAAGAAGAGAGATAGGGAATGATTTCGTTCTACAGCAAGACAATTGCAGCATCCATGTGTCAAAACTCATGAAAGAATGGATGGCTAAAGTGAATATGACTACTTTGGAATGGCCTGCAGAAAGCCCAGATCTAAATTTAATAGAAAATGTCTTACTCTACTCGTCTCTTTCTTGCGTGCTGTTTTATTCATTGAAAATGTCACACACACACACACACACACACACACACACACACACACACACACATATATATATAAAGAATAAAATCAACTAGTTTTGACAATGGCGAATATCTCAGCTCCACACAAATATTGGATACAAGCAAAACAAATTTATTTGAGCATCAATAGAACTTCATTCTCAGCAAACTTCAAAGAAACTATTTTTTAAAAAAAACAAGAAGCCGGATTTCCACTCAAATGTCATTATGAACAAAAGCTAACAATAAAATACAAACACATTAAATACACCTGTACATGTATAGGACAGCGTCTTTATATATATATATATATATATATATTGTAATTTTGTTATTAAAATGGTTTATGAAAGCAAAAGTTATCAATAAAATACAAGCACATTAAATATATCTGTACATGTATAGGACAGTCGTATATATATATATATATATATATATATATATATATATATATATATATATATATATATTGTAATTTTGTTATTAAAATGGTTTATGAAAGCAAAAGTTATCAATAAAATACAAGCACATTAAATATATCTGTACATGTATAGGACAGCGTCTTTATATATATATATATATATATATATATATATATATAGGGTACGTATGAATGGAATAATATTCCGTATCCAAAGAAACACTATTCTTAAAAAAGTGCTCAATACAAAGTAGACTTAATAATATTTATTTAGAAATTATAACATGAATATGTTATAATATCACTACAAAAGTAGCTATTTTGTTTCGACAATTCTTGTGATGAGGTTTATTTCAAGTTGAAGGGTTTTGAAAGGTTAAAAACAAGCAAAACCCCTTTAGGCATTATTAACTGACTATTCGATCTAGTTTATTATTATTGCGAAATCATAAAAAAAAAAAATAATAAACTAGATCTAATAGTCAATTAATAATGCTGATCTCAATTTTTAAAAAAATCATTTCACCCTAAGCAAGGCATTCCACTGCCACTATAGCGCAGGGGGTTACATAGAGCGATTGGATATAGGAAATGTCAGAAGGAGGGTGATAGACGAGTAAGGAGGTACATAGGAAGACTGTTTGAGAGAATGGGTGCGAGTTAGTGTGTTAGGAGGTGTCTATTGACCTTAAATTTAAACTCCTGGAGGTTGTAGCCGTCGTGTAAGCAAGTATGCGGAAGGGAATTCCACAGGCGGGAAGTGCGAGAAAAGAAGCTGTTGGAGTAGAAATTGCGGTTACATTTCATCGGTTTCACTGTAAAAGGGTGGGACCTAGTTGCTAATTTAGTATCTCGTGCAAATTCGTACCTAGGGGGCACCAGTGATCTATGATCATCGGAACAGAAGCCGTGAAATTATTTATAGAAGAGGCATAGGGAAGCCATGTCACACCGGTGAGAGAGTGACTGCAGGCATTCAGCCAAGTCGGTATCGATCACATTACAGATTCTCCGTTGTATTTTGTAAAGAACCTCGAGGAGAATAGCAGGGGCACCCGACCAGATGTGGCAGCAGTATTCAATACACGGGCGGACGGTAGATTTAAATATGTGCAGGATAGATTCAGACGGAAAGAACTTCCGGGCCCTGCACAGAGAACCGACTTTCAGAGCAGCGGATTTAGCAATGGATTCGACGTAGTCATTCCAGTTGAGGTTCGCTGAGAGTGTCAGGCCAAGCAGGCGTAGTGTTTGGGAGGCAAGCCTGTTTCATGCTAATGGGAGGTAGGTGCGGTTGTCTATGGTGTTTAATTGATAGCAACTTCGTTTTGGAAGAATTGAAATTTACGAGCCATTTCTCACCCCAATCCACCACGGATTGGAGGTCCTTTTCAAGCTCGGCAGCGAGGTTCGCCTTGTCGCTCACAGCAGATTTTTGATGGAGGCGAGAGTAAACTTTGGTGTACATGCCTACTTGAGATGTTATGTCATCGGGGAGATCATTGATGTAGATCAGAAAGAGCGTAGGACCTAGGTGAGAGCCTTGAGGGACACCCGCGTTTGTAGGGTAGTTCTGGGAGGCATATCCGTTTAATACCACCGTCAATGTGCAGTTAGAGAGGAATTACTGGATTAGGTCCTACAAAAGTCCAGTTATAACATAGCTTCGCAGTTTCCGAAGAAGGCCAGCATTCCAGACTCTGTCAAACACTTTAGAGATATCCAAAGCATAATACCCTCCAAAATTATTTTTATGTCTGCTCACATATTCTCCAAATCAGAAGTTGCTTTATTTTGATTGGTCCACATTGTACATACAACAATGCCTCCCTGATTAAAGGGGTTTTGTTTGTTTTTAACCTTTTAAAACCCTTCAACTTGAAATAAATCTCATCAATTGACAAGATACAAGAATGTCGTAACAAAATAGCTACTTTTGTAGTGATATTATAACATATTCATGTTATAATTTCTGAATATATATATATATATATACTTTAGTTTTTTCAGTTTCTGATTTTCAAGTAACGTAGTAAAAATTATTTTTTACGTCTGCATTTTGAGATGAGTTCAAATCGTTTATTTATCCTATTAATATAGCAAAAAACTATATTCTTTTACTTTTGCTACATTTATAACACATTATAGACATAGAAAAATTTAGCCTAGAGTACTGTCCAAAAATACATACTCACCCCATCACCATCCACATATAAGCTAAAACTAATTGAAAAATAGAAAGCTTCATAAAAGAATAACATTTTTTGGTCAGATGGGTTGAATTCCCTTTAACTTGTCGTTGTTATTTTCCCCTTTAGCCAGCGTTCCCTGAAGATCCGTTTCGGTGAAACCTTGGTAGGTTTGTTGGCTCACTAGGTTTAATTTACTTTACGGTACTGACTCGGTCCAAATCGCTTTGGCTGATGTTCATGTGCTTAGCTCTTTCTTTTTTTACAACCATTTTTTTCTTCCGCGTATATACGCGGAGGGTTTTCGAAACGAGTATAGTAATAAGTTTGCATTTATATATATATCTACGCATCGTTCATTCAGCAATGAATTAGAACACTCTCAGCTATTGGGCGTGTATAATGATAATATACACGCTAAAAAGTCTGCCTCCTTCTAACGAGCGCCTGTAGCTCAGGGGTAGAATCGCCGACTGACGCCAATTCGATCGGGTTTCAATCCTGGATAAAAGGCAATCGGCTGTCTAACCCTACTGATGAGCTGTGATACAGCGAAACAGATCTGTCTGCGGATGACTATATATATATATATATATATATATAGTCATCCGCAGACAGTTCTGTTTCGGGGTATGACAGCTCATCAGTACGATTAAACATCCGATTGCTTCCAGCCAGAATCGAAAACTCGACCGATTTCACATCAGTCGGAGATTCTACCTCTAAGCTATCGGTGCTACGGTGGAGAAAGGTAGATTTTACCGTGTTAATCACATAATGTATACAAACGTTAGTAGTGAAGAATGTTCAATCCATTGCTGGAGAACGATACGTAAATAGCGGTGAGTAGCTACTGTTTTAAAGTCTACCATTTCCCGAAATCAATGGCTGTCCACTCGTATCCGATTATGCTCGTCTATTATGTGACTGAAAGCCACACTACGGGGGTTGGCCTAAGCCTTTTGAGTGAAATTTGGGAGACAGAATTCTTTTGAAGCAGTCGATGCTAGAACTAAGTAACAAGTCATCATGACCGAGGGATTGAGTGTGTTGGCTTCGTTCAGACTGTTGATCATACTAGATAACCCGCTCTCTCCCAGAAATTGTAACTAAGATCCGCTCAGCATATTTACAGTATAAACCACAAGTGGGGGTTGAACCAAGACAAATGTTCTTGAGCAAGGGGTTTGGATAGAAATATCTTTTCAATCATTTTTCCCCAGGCAAGCGGGACCGCTACTGATGCGCAGAGGTTTACAGGGAGAGAAAACACAAGGTACAGGGTATGTCGATGAAAGGTTAAGAGATAGATGGGAATCAAGTAGACAGAAGATGGAAATTGAAGTTGCATTTCAACTTTTGGAGAAGTTGAAGTTGCATTTCAACTTTTGTAGCTATCAGGGAAGCAAGTAAATGGAAGTGAGTTCTACAGAGGGAAAGTGCGAATAAAAAAACTGTTAGAGTAGAAGAGAAGTTTATATTTAATTATTTCGACGAAACTTTGAAGTGGGAATGACGAGAGAGAGAGAGAGAGAGAGAGATTTATTAAAAAGTGAAAAACATATATATATATGTTGTGGGATCTCCTCTTTGTATATGATAATGGATTCGACTTGAGTATACATATACTTTCGTCATAGTGAGATACAGTAGCTGCCATAGAGTTGAGAGTTGAGAGTATTCGTAGAGATCCGTGCCAGTTATCGGAGAGTACCTGAACTGATACGTAAGTTACCGAGAGTTACCGAAGTTACCCAGAGACTACCGCATCAGAAGTCAGACTAACTCTGAGCTCCACTCAGCTAGAATAATATACACGGATATACTATTTCCAACGACTTGACTTGAAGACTTGTATATATTTATTTCTTACTAATCGTATTCCTGGATTTACTAACCTGCGTTCAAGTTTGTATATTACGTTAAATACTTTTCTATCTTCATATCTGTTTTGTTGTTCATTATTTTGTGTGGTTCCTCACCCGGAATCCCCGACATTATATAAGAATCAACACTGCAAGATAACGATCATTTTCACCTTTCAATGCGATTTTCAGACCAAGTTTTAACGAAATGATAGAATTAGGCCTGAAAGTGACCGTCACCATACAGGTTTGACAATGTTCACTCTGTCCATATATCTTCTTTCTCTGATATTGAATTCATATTAAATACAAACGCTTGCGTGCGGAACCCTCCCCTCCACACACATTTCTTTGAGTTAGACAAAACTGTTAGAATCATTTTGATTCTGGTCAGTGATATTTACTAAGAGCAATGCAAAGATAAAACTCTGTCGAATGGCGTTGTTTCTCGAACACAACAGGCTGTTCGCATTTCGAGTACTTTCTGTTCAAATGGCGGAGAAACACTTGAATGACAAATTTACTGTGTGAAATCACAATTTAAACAAGTACACCATAAAATAGTTGCGTCTTCTGGGAAAGTCAATGTTTCCACGCCATTTGTTTAACACAAATAAAAGAAAATTGGTTTTGGAGTCGACGTGTCCTGTGACAGATTAACCGACAAATTCCTGCCAGTCTTGGAGTGCCTTACTTCTGGCTGTTCGTGATCAAAACAAATCTAGTGGAGAACAGATTTTCTCGTGGAATTCTAAAATAGATTTACTTCGTACTATTTTGCCGTAGGGAAGGTAAAAAGACTTCAGCTTTAAAAAGATTTTGGTAGTAAGTCCGTTTCTCATAACATCAAGGGCAACTCGTGCCAGACTTAGCTTGTTTCAAATATAGAGCAGCTGTTTTGTTTACTAATAAAGGATTTTTAAAATCATATTTTTGAAGCTAAAAAATGATTTGTCTACGTAAACAATTATTGCTTCAAGGTTTTTAGATGTCGGATCGATCATTATAATTTATAAAGAGTCAAATTTTACTAATTTATCAAGTCTTGACTTATAATTTTCCAATATGAATTTTCCCTCCAAAAACTTTTTGGAGAAATAAGAGCAACAGTCTTAAGACATATCAACATATTCAATTCGATTTGGTAACATACAGGGTGATAAAATAAAACGGCCTCTGCTCTACAAGTCAGAAATTGATTCTATTTATTTATATTGCTCTGAATAAAACCATTATATAAGCGCACAACACATTGGACTTAGTAGCTCACGACAAAGTTAGAAGCTCATGGCAGAATTAGAAGCTCACGGAAGGGCTAGGGTTAGAAGATCACGACATGGATTGGGATTGGAGAGCTCACAGAAGGGTTGGGGTTAGAAGATCACGGCATGGTTAGGATTAGAGAGCTCACAGAAGGGATTGGGGTTAGAAGATCACGGCATGGTTAGGATTAAGAGCTCACAGAAGGGAGTTAGGGTTAGAGAAGATCACGGCATAGTTAGGATTAAGAGCTCACAGAAGGTTGGGGTTAGAAGATCACGGCATGGTTAGGATTAAAGAGCTCACAGAAGGAGTTAGGGTTAGAAGATCACGGCATGATTGAGTTAAGAGCTCACAGAAAGGTTGGGGATTAGAAAGATCACGGCATAGTTGGGATTTCAGAGCTCACAGAAGGGTTGAGGGTTAGAAGATCACGGCATGTGGTTAGGGTCAAGAGCTCACACGAGTTAGGGTTGAAGATCACATGGCATGGTTAGGATTAAGAGCTCACAGAAGGGTTAAGGGTTAAGGTCACGGCCTGGTTAGGATTAAAGAGCTCACAGAAGGGGTTGGGGTTGAAAGATCACATGGTTAGGACTAAGAGCTCACAGAAGGTTAGGGTTAGAAGATCACGGCATGGTTAGGATTAAGAGCTCACAGAAGGATTGGGGTTAGAAGATCACGGCATGGTTAGGGTTAGGCTCACACAAGGTTGGGGTTGAAGATCTTGGCATGGTTAGGATTAAGAGCTCACAGAAGGGTTAGGGTTAAAGAATCACACAGCCTGGTTAGGATTAAGAGCTCACAGAAGGGTTAGGGTTAAAGATCACGGCATGGTTAGGGTTAAGAGCTCACAGAAGGGTTAGGGTTGAAGATCACGTATGGTTGGGATTAAGAGCTCACAGAAGGGTTGGGGTTGAAAGATCACGGCATGGTTAGGATTGAAGCTCACAGAAGGGTTAGGGTTAGAAGATCACGGCATGGTTAGGATTAAGAGCTCACAGAAGGGTTAGGGTTAGAAGATGCGGCATGGTTGGGATTAAGAGCTCACAGAAGGGTTAGGGTTAGAAGATCACGGCATAGTTGGGATTAAGAGCTCACAGGGTTAGGGTTAGAGATGCGGCATGGTTAGGATTAAGAGCTCACAGAAGAGTTGGGGTTGAAAGATCACATGGTTGGGATTGAGCTCTTTGAGAAGGGTTAGGGTTAGAAGATGCGGCATGGTTGGGGTTGAAGAGCTCACAGAAGGGTTAGGGTTAGAAAGATGCGGCATGGTTAGGATTAGAGGCTCACAGAAGGAGTTGGGGTTAGAAGATCACGGCATGGTTAGGGTTAAGAAGCTCTGATTGAGGTTGAAAGATCACAGCATGGTTGGGATTAAGAGCTCACAGAAAGGGTTTGAAGATCACGGCATGGTTAGGGTTAGAGGCTCACCAGAAGGGTTAGGGTTAGAAGATCACGGCATGGTTGAGGTTAAGAGCTCACAGAGGTTGAGGTTAGAAGATCACGGCATGGTTAGGATTAAGAGCTCACAGAAGGGTTAGGGTTAGAAGATCACGGCATGGTTAGGATTAAAGGCTCACAGAAGGTTAGGGTTGAAGATCACGGCATGGTTGGGATTAAAGAGCTCACAGAAGGGTTAGGGTTAGAAGATCACGGCATGGATTGGGATTAAGAGCTCACAGAAGGGTTAGGGTTAGAAGATCACGGCATGGTTAGGATTAAGAGCTCACAGAAGGGTTAGGGTTAGAGAAGATCACAGCATGGTTAGGATTAAGAGCTCACAGAAGGATTGGGGTTAGAGAAGATCACGGCATGGTTGGGATTAAGAGCTCACAGAAGGGTTAGGGTTAGAAGATGCGACGTAGTTGGGATTAAGAGCTCACAGAAGGGTTGGGGTTAGAAGATCACGGCATGGTTAGGATTGAAGCTCACAGAAGGAGTTGAGGTTAGAAGATCACGGCATAGTTGGGATTGGAAGCTCACAGAAGGGTTGGGGTTAGAAGGTCACGGCATGAATTGGGATTAAGAGCTCACAGAAGGGGTTGAGGTTGAAGATCACGGCATGGTTGGGATTAAGAGCTCACAGAGGTTGGGGTTAGAAGATACGCTTTTAGTTGGGATTAAGAACTCACCAGAAGGTTAGGTTAGAAGATCACGGCATGGTTGGGATTAGGCTCACAGAAGGGTTAGGGGTTGTGAAAGGTCACGGCATGGTTAGGGTTAAGGACTCTGGAAAGTTGAGGTTCGAAGATGCGGCATGGTTGGAGTTGGAAGCTCACAGAAGGGTTAGGGTTAGAAAGATGCGGCATAGTTAGGGTTAAGAGCTCACAGAAGGGTTAGGGTTAAAGATCACGGCATAGTTGGGATTAAACTCACAGAAGGGTTAGGGTTAGAAGATCACATGAATTGGGATTAAGAGCTCACAGAAGGGTTGGGGTTAGAAGATCACGGCATGGTTAGGATTAAGAGCTCACAGAAGGGTTAGGGTTAGAAGATCACGGCATGGTTGGGATTAAGAGCTCACAGAAGGGTTAGGGTTAGAAGATCACGGCATGGTTAGGATTAAGAGCTCACAGAAGGGTTAGGGTTAGAAGATCACGGCATGGTTGGGATTAAGAGCTCACAGAAGGGTTAAGTTGAAAGATCACGGCATGTTTTGAGGTTAAGAGCTCACAGAAGGTTAGGGTTGAAGATCACGGCATGGTTAGGATTAAGAGCTCACAGAAGGATTGAGATTAAAAGATCACGGCATGATTGGGGTTAAACTCACAGAAGGTTGAGGTTAGAAGATCACGGCATATTGGTTGGGATTAAGAGCTCACAGAAGGGTTAGGGTTGAAAGATGCGGCATGGTTAGGAGTTGAAGCTCACAGAAGGGTTGGGGTTGAGAAGATCACGGCATGGTTAGGATTAAGAGCTCACAGAAAGGTTAGGGTTAGAAGATCACGGCATGGTTAGGATTAAGAGCTCACAGAAGGGTTGAGGTTAGAAGATCACACGGCATGGTTGGGATTAGGCTCACAAGAAAAGATTGGGGTTGAAGATCACGGCATGGTTGGGATTGGAGGCTCACAGAAGGGTTGGGGTTAGAAGATCACGGCATGGTTAGGATTAAGAGCTCACAGAAGGGTTGAGGTTGAAGATCACGGCATGGTTGGGATTAAGAGCTCACAGAAGGGTTAGGGTTAGAAGATCACGGCATGGTTAGGATTAAGAGCTCACAGAAGGGTTAGGGTTAGAAAGATCACGGCATGGTTGGGATTGGAGAGCTCACAGAAGGGTTAAGTTGAAAGATCACGGCATGGTTAGGATTAAGAGCTCGCAGAAGGGTTAGGGTTAGAAGATCACGGCATGGTTAGGATTGAAGAGCTCGCAGAAGGGTTGGGGTTGAAGATCACGGCATAGTTGGGATTAGGCTCACAGAAGGTTGGGGATTTAGAAGATCACGGCATGGTTGGGATTAAGAGCTCACAGAAGGGTTAGGGTTAGAAGATCACGGCATGGTTGGGATTGAAGCTCACAGAAAGTTGGGGTTAGAAGATGTTGTAGTTGGGATTAAGAGCTCACAGAAAGGTTAAGGTTAAGAAAAATCCACATGAATTCCGGATGAAAGCTCACAGAAGGGTTGAGGTTGAAGATCTTGCAGCATGGTTAGGGTTAGGCTCACAGAAGGGTTGGGGTTGAAAGATGCGGCATGGTTAGGATTAAGAGCTCACAGAAGGGTTAGGGTTGAAAGATGCGGCATGGTTAGGGTTAAGAGCTCACAGAAGGGTTGGGGTTGAAAGATCTGCGGCATGGTTAGGATTAAGAGCTCTGAGAAGGGTTAGGGTTAGAAGATCACGGCATGATTGGGATTAAGAGCTCACAGAAGGGGACCCAGGGTTAGAAGATCACGGCATGGTTGGGATTGAAACTCACACAGAAGGGTTAGGGTTAGAAGATCACGGCATGGTTAGGATTGAGCTCACCCAGAAGGGTTAGGGTTAGAAGATCACGGCATGGTTGGGATTAAGAGCTCACAGAAGGGTTAGAGGTTAGAAGATCACGGCATGTTTAGGGTTAAGAGCTCACCAGAAGGGTTGGGGTTGAAGATCATGGATTGGGATTAAGAGCTCACAGGGTTAGGGTTAAAATCACATGGTTAGGGTTGGGGGAAGAGCTCACAGAAGGGTTAGGGTTAGAAGATCACGGCATGTAGTTAGGATTAAGGACACGAAGGGTTGAGGTTAGAAGATCACATGTGGTTGGGATTAAAGGCTCACAGAAGGGTTGGGGTTAGAAGATCACGGCATGGTTGGGATTAGGCTCACAAAAAGGTTAGTTGAAAGATACGCGTAGTTGGGATTAAGAGCTCTGCAGAAGGGTTAGGGTTAGAAGATCACATGTAGTTGGGATTAAGAGCTCACAGAAAAGGAGTTGGGTTAGAAGATGCGGCATGGTTAGGATTAAGAGCTCACAGAAGAGTTGGGGTTAGAAGATCACATGTGGTTAAGTTAGGCTCACAGAAGGTTGGGGTTGAAGATACGCTGGTTGGGATTGGAAGCTCACAGAAGGGTTGGGGTTAGAAGATCACAGCATGGTTAGGATTGAAGCTCACAGAGGGTTAGGGTTAGAAGATCACGGCATGGTTAGGATTAAGAGCTCACAGAAGGGTTAGGGTTGAAGATCACGGCATGGTTAGGATTAAGAGCTCCTGAAGGGTTAGGGTTAGAAGATCACGGCATGGTTAGGATTAAGAGCTCGCAGAAGGTTGGTTCGAAGATCACGGCATGGTTAGGATTAAGAGCTCACAGAAGGGTTAGGGTTCGAAGATCACGGCATGGTTAGGATTAAAGAGCTCACGAAGGGTTAGGGTTAGAAGATCACGGCATGGTTAGGATTAAGAGCTCACAGAAGGGTTAGGGTTAGAAGATCACGGCATGGTTAGGATTAGGCTCACAGAAGGTTAAGTTGAAGATCACGGCATAGTTGGGATTAAGAAGCTCACAGAAGGGTTAGGGATTAGAAGATCACGGCATGGTTGGGATTGGAAGCTCACAAGAAATTCAAAACTAGCTTTTGATCCAGAAAGCGGATATAAAAAGCAGAGACACAAAGCATCGTCAGACAGATGGATCGATAGACTAGAGTTACCAGTGCCTCCCCTTGACTTAAGTCGAGCGGCTACTATGCTGACCTTTTTCCTTCCCCCTGTCTCAAAAGTACTTATTGACCTCAGGAGTGACCTCTTCAAAGACATTCTACACAAATCAACTTACTGACTCACGGACCTTAGAAGTGGCAACTTCAGAATGAACATTCTTCACATATCTCCGCTTTCCTAAGCCTTTTATCTCTTTCAGCTCATTATTATTTGTCATGAACATTCTAACCTCCGTTGGACCTTTATTTCAAGTATTGCTTTAATTGTAAAACATTAATTGCTATGTGCGTATATAAATGTTATTTTATACTCAAATTACCTTTCTTGATTTTATAATAATTTTATGACTTATAGTCGGCTATCTTCCACAAGGCCAAATTCCGTTAACCTGCAACGGTATACAATTACCCTTCACGACAAACGGAATCCTACTACAACTAGAAAAAGAATAAATAAGATAAGATACCCGCTATAAGCTCACAGCAGAATTAGGAACTCACAGCAGGGTTAGGGTTAGGAGCCCACGGCAGCGTTTGTAGCTCACAGAAGGATTAGGGTTAGAAGCCCAAGGCAAGGTTGGCTTTAGGAGCTCACAGCGAGGTTAGAAGCTTACGGAAGGGTTAGGAGCTCACAGCAGGGTTAGGGTTAAGAGCCCACGGCAGCGTTCGGAGCTCACGGAAGGATTAAGGTTAGAAGCCCACGGCAAAGTTGGCTTCAGGAGCTCACAGCGAGGTTAGGAGCTCACGGAAGGATTAGAATTACTGCTAGGATATGTCACAAAAGCGAATGTGCAGTGTATGATGTTGATGGTGCAAACATTTTAATGCTAAGTAGATATTTTTAATATATTAGTCAAGCAATACTTACGTTGACACAAAGCTATCTTTATGATGAGTCAAATACCTTCCATCAACAATCTGTGAGAATCGCTGGCTAATTTAGGTTTTACGGTAAATTTCTCTCGAGGTTTTTCTTTCATTTTATACTTACTAAACATTGTTTCGTTGATTACAGAGACAAATGGCAGCGCGAATAAATCAAACTATTTATTTTATTACAGAAGATCCTACCATGAAAATTAATATTCACTTTACTTGCGATCGAACGCTCATTAAATTTTTAATGCTATTTAAAATAGAATCAGCATTCTTTTCACGCTAAAATAATACTAACCCCATTTTAGAATGCACCCTGACAGCCTGTAACAATCGATCTAATTCGCCTTGTCACATGTCTCGTAGTCCATGGGGGTCATCATGTATTGTAGCTACAGTACCAGTGGTTTGTTATGGGTAAAATATCCTGGCGGAGGCCTTCCCTTTTCGGGTTAGTTTTGAATTCAATTTTGCTTTCCTTCCAGACTGGTTACAACCACAAGGCAGGAGAGTCAACTCTGCTCTGCTATTTAGCTCAAAGTTGGATGAAACTGAATTTTTTATGAGTATTAACACGAACTAAACGAAACAGAATTAAACTCGGCTCAAACAATTAAATTTTCACGCCGATAACCATTACGTGTACTTCATTTTCTTGTACGCAAACACATAATTTCTCCATTACTTTTACGTGTTTTTTTTTACTTTTTATTTTTACTCTTTTATTTGGTGATGTGCGTTGTGGTACAGTGAATATCGGCTCGAAACGAGAAATGGGGGAGCCGAGTTCAAATTCCAGTTGAATTCACTTATGCGCAAATACCTTTGAGAAAGGTATTAATCATTCTCTTCCTTCCAGTTATGGGTTAAATAACAAGACAGATTGGGTTCTATAGCCTTAGCTGGCAACCAAACTACCGCAGAAAGCAATGGCAACCTACTGCGGGATAATCTTCTGCCTAATCAGTCATGTCTCTTTCGAGACATGATCGCCCAAGTATTTATCACGTATGGCACTTAACTGATTGATTTTCATCCATTGTTTCTTTTTCATTGGATTCACCAATAAATTCAATCACATGAACCCGAACATCAACTGCTATCACAGAAAAATGCGATGTGGACAAACATTGAAAATAATGAAAGTATAGAATTCTTCTTCTTCTATGTGCCATGTCCTTTCAGGACGGAGGCGATCATGGCATTCCACGTCTCCCTATCCCTGGTGGCTCTTAGCACGCCTTCTCCTGTTACACCATGCAACCCTCGTTCTGTCATTCACTAGCTCAATCCCAGAAATCTAGAAGATAAATCTATAGAAATTAGCATGGCCACAAAATGAGGGATCAGTTTATATATTGATTATAATATAGATTTGATCCTCCATTTCATACCACATCATAATTTCTCATAAACAGTTGGCATATATATTCTTCTTCTATGTGCCCTGTCCTTTCAGGACGTAGGCGATCATGGCCTTCCACGTCTCCCTATCCCTGGTGGCTCTTAGCACACCTTCTCCTGTTACACCATGCAACCCTCGTTCTGTCATTCACTAGCTCAATCCCAGAAATCTAGAAGATAAATCTATAGAAATTAGCATGGCCACAAAATGAGGGATCAGTTTATATATTGATTATAATATAGATTTGATCCTCCATTTCATACCACATCATAATTTCTCATAAACAGTTGGCATATATATTCTTCTTCTATGTGCCCTGTCCTTTCAGGACGTAGGCGATCATGGCCTTCCACGTCTCCCTATCCTTGGTGGCTCTTAGCACACCTTCTCCTGTTACACCATGCAACCCTCGTTCTGTCATTCACTACCTCAAGCCCATAAATCTAGAATATAAATGTATAGAAACTAGAATGGCCACAAAATGAGGGATCAGTTTATATATTGATTATAATATAGATTTGATCCCCCACTCTATATCGACATTACAATTTCTTAGAAACAGTTGGCATATATTTTCTTTTTCTATGTGCCCTGTCCTTTCAGGACGTAGGCGATCATGGCTTTCCACATCTCCCTGTCCCTGAGGGCTCTCAGCACGATTTCTCCTATTACACCATGCAACCCTCGTTCCGTCATCCACCTGATCAGGTCCTTCAAATATGTTATCCGCTGCTTTCCCCTGTCTCTTTTTCCCTCTATCTGGCCTGTTAGTATCAGGTTCTCCAAGCCCTCCTTCCTCATTGCATGTCCCAGGAACTTCAGCTGTCTCTTCCTGATGCTCAGTATTAATTTCCTTTTCGTTTCCATCATTTTCAAAACCTCATCATTGCTCACATGCTCGGTCCAGGGTATCAGCAGCATTCTTCCGTAGAACCACATTTCAGTTGCTTCAAGTGTTTTTTCCTTCATCTTTGATGATATTGTCCGGCATTCACTGCCATATTGAAGAACTGACATATCATAACAATCCAGTACTCTTCTCTTTGTTTCTAGCGAAATTGTCCTGTTTCTTAATACTTTACTCAACTTCTGGAATGCTTCCTTCGCCATGCCAATTCGCCTTCGGATCTCTGTGTGGCACTTTCCGTTTTCGGTTATAACGCTTCCCAGGTATTTAAATGTTTGTACCTGCTTGATTCTAGTATCCCCGACCTGTACTTGGCATATTGGTCTGCCATTTTTATTGATGACCATGCATTCGGTTTTTCTTGCAGTTTATTTGTAGTCCTTTCTTGTCACTCTCTTCAGCAACCTTCTGTTGGAGGTCTTGTAGTTTCCTTTCTGTGTCTGCAATCAGCAGTGTATCATCTGCACACCTTAGGTTGTTTAAATTTTGGTCTCCGATAAAGAATCCAGGCATAACTTCTAGGGTCCTCAAAATATTCTCGCTGTACAAGTTGAACAGATCCGGGGAAAAGAGAATTCACATTGCAAAACTACAAAGTAAAGTGCTCTTTATAAGCGCTTATTTTTACTTACCTCAACCGTAGGTTTTTAAATGTTTTTTCTTAATCATTTCACCCCAAGCAAGGCATTTCACTGCCACTATTGTGCAAGGAGTTACATAGGGGAACGTGATGAGAAAGAGTGGTTACTTATAGGAAATGTTGGAAGGAGGGTGATAGACTTGTAAGGATACCGAGGATGAGGGTTGGGTAGATGGGACGTAGTTATAATCTAGTAACTCGTGCAAATTCGTACCTAGGGGGCATCAGTGATCTAAGTTCATCGGAGCAGAAGCTGTAAAAATATTGATAGAAGAGGCACAGGGAAGCCACGTCACGCCGGTGAGAGAATTACTGCAGCCGGTTTGCCAAGTCGGCATCGATCACATTACAGATTCTCCATTGTATTTTGTCAAGAACCTCGAGGAGAATAGCAGGGGCACCCGACCAGATGTGGCAGCAGTATTCAATACACGGGCGGATGGTAGGTTTATATATGTGCAGGATAGACTCAGACAGGAAAAACTTCCGGGCCCTGCACAGAGAACCGACTCTCATAGCAGCGGATTTAGCAATGAATTCGATATAGTCATTCCACTTGAGGTCCGCTGACAGTGTGAGGCCAAGGAGGCGTAGTGTTTTACTCTCAGATTAGCAAGCCTGTTCCATGCTAATGGGAGGTAGGTGCGATTGTCTGTGATGGTTAATTGATAGCAATTTCGTTTTGGAAGCATTAAAATTTACGAACCATTTCTTACCCCAGTCCACTATCGATTGGAGGTCCTTTTCAAGTTCGGAAGCGAAGTTCGCTTTGTCGCCCACACCAGATTTTTATCGTTAGCGAATGTGTGGAAGCTTTTTAATTCTGATATCAAGACAACTGTAATTGCCAGTTTGCCAAACTAGCACAAAGTAACTCTTCTTACCTTATTTCACTGGAGAGTGAATTGTAGTATTTATGAAGACGTTAGCAGAAGAAGACGACAGATCAGCAGAAGAGTTTCGACAATGATTAGTTTAGATGAATATATAATTTAGAAGTGGCAAACATTTTCTGTGGAGATGACTATACGGTTATATAACAAACACCATTCAATTTCCAACAGCGATATTTAGAAGACTTAAAACTAAAAAATACTTCATCGATTGCATGATTAATCATTTACTGCTGAATAATTTACTGCTGAATAATTTTTGTCTTAACCAACTTCACAAATGATTAAACATTTGTTGGGAAGGTATTTCTGGTCGTACTGAGAACTTTTCTATCCACTTTTATTAATATAAGTTACATATCACTGGTTATGATTTTTTGAATATAAAAAAATTTAAAATTTGATTAAGAAACAAAAGACGATAATGTTATATTATATCAAAGAATATGTTTATAATATTTCATGACATATCTTTGAAGTTTATGCCCTCGAGGTATGTCGTTCTAATAAGCAAAGATTATGAAGGTTACACAAAGTTGGCCTTCCATAGTTTCCTGGAATCGGAATTCTGTTGGTCTTATCGAGATCTTGTTGCTAAGTGAAATTAATGGATTTATCATTGTACTTTTGTTTTATAATTTTATATTAGCAAGGTGACTACATGTAGTTAGGGATGTTTAGAAGAGTCAACAACAAAAATAGTATCGATTAGATGCAAAATCATGGTACTGAATAATTCTCTTCTCAACCCAGTTTCCAATTGACCTAATATAAGATTTTTGGTGTGATGGGCTTTATGGTCACACTGAGAACTTTTATACATATATATATATATATATATATATATATATATATAAATTATGTATCATAGGTTAATTATAAATCTGGTTAAGAAATAACAGTCATTTTTACAATATTTCATGACATGTCTTTGAAATTTCTCTTTAGTAGATATGTTGTTCTAACAAGCAAGCATCACGAAGGTTACACAAATTGGCCTTCCAGAGTTTCATGGAATTGGAATTCTATAGATGTTAGTCCTCATCGAGGTCTTATTGGCAAATGAAATTATAGAATCTATCATTATTTTTCTTGTTTTATCATTTTATGTTAGCAAGGTGACTATATATAGTTAGGGATAACAGAAAGACTATTGATAGAGAAATATACTTCTATTCAACCCAGAAGCAAAACAATCTGATCCCAGTGTTCAGGATATCAATGGCACATTTTGATCACTAACTGAAAAATTTAGACTAATTCTTGGGAAATGTTTGGGGAACTCATCACATTCAAGATTGACCTGATCATTTACGGTTATCATAAAGAATCCACTTTTCATCACAAGTGACTATTGTTGGACTTTTTGGTACTTATGTATACACTATTTATTTGCATAAAAATACAAATTATGGCCGAAAGGGAAGGGGTAGAGGTTAGTACTCACTTAACTCTTCTATACCTAGCTAAACACTGTCACGACCCAATCATTCATTACAATTTGCGCATTCACCAAAAGAACCCATCCATCACCTCCCAATCCAGCACACACCACAATACCACATATTTACAAGGGGCACCTAAAAAAGGGAAGAATAACCCATGACATAAAAATTCATTCATATACAATGATATAATATATATTAATGAACAATGAAATGATGGGAAGGGGACGAACCAAAAAACAAGTTGGTACTTATGTATACTGAGCAGACAACCATGGGCTGACTCATTTTATAGTTCATCAATAGAAGGCTTAACCAATCAGGAAGCTCAAAATATTCAATGCGACGTGTATCAAAGGCGGCCATACTTTTCCGATTTAATCCGATTCAGTATCTGATTCGTGAGTGTTAATTAATCTTTGACGTTGTTCCATTGAACAGATTATGTCCTGTACTCTATATCCATAAACTATGGCGGACATGGTCAACATCTATTCGGTCAAGAAAGGGATCGTTGAAGTTACGCAGAAAGAGCATTGAGCACACTTCAAAACGCATAAGTTTTTGATTTTCATTGAGATGATGAGGAAGCCATTTATTGAGCTTTTTTTACCTTGCCAGTACTCTGAAAATAGTGAGACGCTTGCAGTGTTGGCACCAAGCGTTTGAGGCATTTCTTTGATACTTTGACTTGGGTTTTGCTTGGAAACTGCTTGCAGTTGTTCGTTAAAACCGTTTTCTACCGTCTTCATCTTCAAGGCTCTCATCACTTACTGCCCGATAACTTGTGGCCCCATCTCCCCATGCTCTGTTGGTATTGTCAGAAGTTTGGGAGGCACTGTCTAAGTTTGAACTCATCCAAGAAAAGTAAACGAAGATAATGTTTTGCCATGCTCATAATTAAGGGCTTCTATGCTTCAAAAATTATTCTGTCTGGAAATATGTTAAAATTTTTAAAGAGCACACATTATTAGGTATACTAAAATCCATCTAATATATCCTGCGAATACTATAAAAAATGACTTTTCAAAATACAACACTTCGAGCGGCTATTAGTTTTGTAATAAGCTAACTATTTAGAAGAACTTCATAGTTATTTAAATTATCAAGATGAAGGTTGTATTAATTTTGAAGAATCCTACCGGACAATTTCGCTAGAAACAAAGAAGAGAGTAAAGAATTGCAATGTGATGTCAGTTCTTCAATATGGCAGTGAATGCTGGACAATATCATCAAAGATGAAGGAAAAACTTGAAGCAACTGAAATGTGGTTCTACAGAGGGATGCTGCGGATATCATGGGTCGAGCAAGTGAGCAATGATGCGGTTTTGAAAATGATGGAAACGAAAAGGAAATTAATACTGAGCATCAGGAAGAGACAGCTGAAGTTCCTGGGACATGCAATGAGGAAGGAGCGCTTGGAGAACCTGATAGTGACAGGCCAGATAGAGGGGTAAAGAGACAGGGAAAAGCAGTGGATAACATATTTGAAGGACCTAACCAGGTGAATGATGGAACGACAGCTGCGTGGTGTAACAGGAGAAGGTGTGCTAAGAGCCACCAGGGATAGGGAGACGTGGAAAGCCATGATCGCCTACGTCCTGAAAGGACAGGGCACATAGAAGAAGATATATGCCAACTGTTTATAAGAAATTATAACGTGGTATAAAAGGAGGGGATCAAATCTATATTATAATCAATATATAAACGGATCCCTCATTTTGTGGCCATGCTAGTTTCTATACATTTATATTTTAGATTTATGGGCTTGAGCTAGTGGATGACAGAACGACGGTTGCATGATGTAACAGGAGAAGGCGTGCTAAGAGCCAACAGGGATAGGGAGACGTGGAAAGCCATGATTGTCTCCGTCATGAAAAGACAGGGCTCATAGAAGAAGAAGATATATGACAAATGTTTATAAGAAATTATTATGTGGATATAAAGTGGGGGATCAAATATATATTATAATCAATATATAAACTGATCCCTCATTTTGTGGTCATGCTAATTTCAGTACATTTATATTCTAGATTTATGGGTTTGAGCTAGTGGATGACAGAACGAGGGTTGCATGGTGTAACAGGAGAAGGCGTGCTAAGAGCCACCATGGATGGGAAGACGTGGAAAGCCATGATCGCCTACGTCTTGAGAGGGCAGGACACATAGAAGAAGATATATGCCAAATGTTTATAAGAATTTATAACGTGGATATAAAGTGGGGGAGCAGATCTATATTATAATCAATATATGAACTGATCCCTTATTTTGTGGCCATGCTAGTTTCTATACATTTATATTCTAGATTTATGGGCTTGAGCTAGTGGATGACAGAACGACGGTTGCATGGTTTAACAGGAGAAGGCGTACTAAGAGCCACCAGGGATAGGGAGACGTGGAAAGCCATGATTGTCTCCGTCATGAAAGGACAGGGCACATAGAAGATCTTTCGTAAGTACATTTCCAAAATTTACTTTTACTTTCATTGAATGTGTCAGGTATCAAAGCATCCAAGTTTTCTGGGGAACCTACAGACCGTTTTTAATCTCTATCAATCAAATTCTACGAGTTTCCTTCAACCCACACCTGAATAGAGAAGTTAATTTACTTTACAAAGTCTACTTATATTATGACGAAACCGGATTTTAGAGAATAAACAGCGAGGAATTAACGTGTTAAAGTCAATACCCTCGTTTAAAAAAAAAAAAAACAATGCATTTAGAGACATGCTATCAATCAAAGCTGCGTAACAACCATGAGTCTAAATTAACCTCATTTCAATCTGGAGTCTATAAATTAATAAAAAAGAGGAATTTTTTCTTTGACACTTGTTTGTGAAATTTATCCTGAACATTTAATTTGGTTTTCTAATATAATTATAAAATAATGAGTTGGATGTCGCTTGGCAACCAACAGAATGAATAAAAATTCTCTTGTCATTGATTTCGATTCCGTTTTATTCGTGTTTTTTTTTTAACATTCTTTCAAGAAATCCCAGCTCGGTGATTTTTGTGTTCACACCGACTTTTATGGATCCGGGAAGCTCAGGTTTGTATTGGTTGCGGTCTTTTATATTTTATGGCCAACAATAATCGAACTTTCAATCTCAATAGGTAGACTGATTTATCTTCTGTGACATATGAATCTATGCACGTAGTAACCACGTTTCTATACATATATTTACATACATCATTCTATATATATATATATATGCATATATATATATATATATATATATATATATATATATGCACATATGTATATATAAATATAAATATATATCGATATGAATATATATATTTACATATAAAAGGTGAACACATGTACATACATATACATGCATATGTATAAATTTATAGGCTTATATATATATATATCTATATATATACGAGGAAAAAGAAGGATGGCACAGAAAGAACAGCAGCTTCAAGGTAAAGACAATAAAAAGTGTTCAATACAAGAATTAATGAAGAAAATGTAGAGAAAAGTACATTGTTTATATATATATATATATATGTGTGTGTGTGTGTGTATGTGTGTGTGTGTGTGCGTGCGCGCGTGCCTGTGTGTGTATGTATGTGCCTCTGTAATATATA
Organism: Ascarosepion bandense; assembly: GCA_037127315.1. Lineage (NCBI taxonomy): Eukaryota > Metazoa > Mollusca > Cephalopoda > Sepiida > Sepiidae > Ascarosepion > Ascarosepion bandense. Next base: position 2,411,591 of record JBBBDQ010000379.1, read on the forward strand.
GTTTTATGGCATACTATATTTATTGGTTAAAGCGGTCAACATCAGGATTAGAGTCATGCCCTGAGGATTGCGTTTAGCGTGAAACAGACCGTCGTGTTTGGGTGCCGACTTCTATGTACACTTATATATATATATATAGTCATCCGCAGACAGATCCGTTTCGCTGTATCACAGCTCATCGGTACGGTTAGTATATATATATATATATATATATATATATATATATATATAATATTTATTAATAAATTATAACATTGATATGTTATAATATCACTACAAAAGTAGCTATTTTGTTTCGACACTTTTTGTGTCTTTTCAAGTGATGTTGTTATTTCGAAATGAATGGCTTTAAAAGGTTAAGAACAAGCAAGACCTCTTTCATCAGGGAGGCATTATTGTATGTACAACGTGGACCAATCAGAGTAAAGCAACTTTTACTTTGGAGAATATGTGGGAAGACTTAAAATTAATCTTGGTGGGCATTGGTATTAAAATTTTATAAAATTAAGATCAGCATTATTAATTAACTATTATATCTACTATATTTTTGTTGCTAAAAAAAAAAACTATATGTATATATATTTTAACAATTTTGTAGATTTAGAAAATTATTAATATTTTAGACGGGGGAGAGAAAAAGAACGCATACATGAATAAACTTACAAACATTCACATATGGAGAAATATTCACAAACATTAGTGAGAAAAAACATATACATAGTAATACACCCATGTATATATACATACACAAATTTCAAAATTTAGTCTTTATCGAGATGTCAATTTGTCTGTTAACTTTTAGGCAGGCTAAATTGCTACATATTGGATACAGTCACGGCGGATTCATAAAATCACTGGCCTCATATGAATGGAGTCAGGATAGACATAATCATATTTCAATGCATGAACACATAAGCGGGAATAAATATATACTTACGCAAAACCATAAAACAGACTTAAATGCGTATGCATGTGCAAAACGTCATACATATATATATATATATAGAGAGAGAAAGTTCAATACTGTTCATATGAAGTTATGACTGTAAGCCTCGGTTGTTTAGCTCGCGTGTGCGTGTGTCTCTGCGCATGTCAATGGTTGTATATATGTAAAATTATGTCTGTGTATGCGTAAGAGGCGTCATGACAAAAATACATATTCCCACCAAAGTCAATCCCACCTTCAACAAAAGTTCATCAATATACGTATCTCCGTATACATCCAGTATTTTGAAATAAAATTAAAACAGTTAGACGATCAAAAAAGCATGAAACTTAAGAAATCTATCTATCTATCTATCTATCTATCTATCTATCTATCTATCTATCTATCTATCTGTCCATACATACGTACAGATATAAATATATATATACACACTTACAAATATATATAGAAATATACATAAATATAAATACATACACAGAAATATATACAAATATATATATATATACATAAATATACATATACATATACACGCACACACATACAAATATATACGTATTACATATATATATATATATATATATATATATAAACACATACATACACACACATACGCAAACAAACATATATATAGAAACATGGACACTTTAACAAACATATATACATGTGCGGACATATACACAAATATACACACATACACAAACATATGCATGTACACATATACACACACACATATATACACACACATATATACACACATACACACACATATATATATATACATATATGATCGTATAATACGTTTTTAATTCATATTTGGAAATCACTTGTTTCTGATGAAGGACCGGGGGCGGTCAGAAATATAAAACAATAATAAAATATATATATATATATACATACACACACATACACATATATACACACATACATACATACACACACACACACACACACACACACACACACACACACACACACACACACACATATATATATATATATATATATATACATTTTCAAATTCGAAATTTTAAAAAAAATTCTTTCCCATACACACATATACATATACACATATACATATACAAAAATATACAGACAAACATGTAAAGCCTACATACATATACAGATGAGTACAAATATCTACAAAAAAAAATATATATACAAATCAGTAATTAAAGCAAATCTCAATATGTCTACAAGCACAGAAGGACAAATGTACATTTCTACATACATACGCACAAATATATATATATATATATATATATATATATACGCACACACACACATATACTTATACACATACATACATACATATATACATATACATACATGCATATACAAACACATACAAACACGTACATACATAAAAATATATATATATACATAGATACATAAACTAATATTTAAATATTAATTTGCCTATATCCGATGGGTACCTCCACCCGACCTAGACGCCCCAATAATAATCTCCCCAGATACACAATCAAGCACATATCAACACAACAAAAACTTACAAGCAAAGAATCCAATACCGAACGCCAACCCAAATAGCCATGAGGCACTCAGTCCGACATCGATTACTGCGTCAAAACATGGCAGAAACTATACCAATATAAGTCATTCGGCCGGAGCATAACACGTTTTACTATAGTAACGACTGACAGACCAACAAATAATAACCGTCATATTCGAGGCCAACATCTCACATAATTTCTTAACTATTTATAAATTCCCTGCCTTGCAAAAACCAATGTCGAGCAGAGCACCACACAGCCACACAACCCGCCTAACAATATTAGGTCTAATGGCTGGCAAAAATAGTATAGTATATGACGAACAAAGCACCCAGCAGAGTTAACCAGAACGTCCAACCCGAATAGAAACACCCATCAAAAAGACAGTTGAGGATATTTTTCTTAATTACTTGAAAATTACAGCCCGTATTTTAATGTAAATGCTGAACTATGCTTACAATGAACTGTGAGCTCATTCCTCTGGTTTAACAGTTTAACCTTATCCCTAAATTTGATAATTTCTAATTTTTCGTTGAGACAGAGGTAGCAAGGTGCACGGAGAGAGTTACAAATTCGGGCCTTTGTAAGGATTTTCCATTTAACAGTGGGTGTTTTGTTTTTTTTCCTTTAAGGACCAATAGTATTTAGATAATGAGGTGCTGTGTTTATAGGAATTATTACTGAAAGATAATGTATGTTGATACCAGCGAGTTTTAAACGAGTTCTTAGTCGAACCGATATAAAATTTTATATTACTAGGATTTTCAATTGTGGAGACGGTACAAATATAAACTATGGAGCTAACTAGACAGTTATTATGTAAAGGGCAATCTTTAGGATTTCTACAATTACAATTGCTGGTATTAGTACCTTTGTCTCTGGTACGATCACTTTGAGAATTGTGATTTACAATGCTTTTAGTATCATAATACTTTTTGAGAACTTTGTTGTTATGTTTTTTAATAATTTTTTCTAGATTATCCGTGCAACTGTAGCTTAACTTGAGAGTATTGTTGTTAAATATTTTACTAAGAGGATTAGTTTTTGGAAAGTGTTTGTTAATTAATTTTAAGAATTTATTTCCTACTTTAGTTTTAACCAACAAATTGTAGGGAGGGGTAAACCATATTATTTTTCTAGATCTTTTCTTGCTATTATCATAGTTAGTAGGGTTTTTGTATGTAAAATCAGCGGCCTTATAACCGCTGTTTCTGAGTGCAGAATTGTAAAATTTACTATGTCTATCAAAAATTACTTTACTAGAAGAGTTGTTGCTCAGTCTAGATTCGATAGAAGAAGGTATATGTTTAATGACTGATGGGGGATGGTTGGAATAAGGATTAATGTATATAGGATTAGAGTTAGCCTTCATGTAAGGTTGGAAAGAATTATTGTTAAGGTCCAGAGTAATATCTAAAAAGTCTACTTGTTTAATGTTAGTCGTGATTTCTACTTTAAGCCCTAAACTCTTTAATTCTCTATGTATTATCTTCCTAATACGATCTACCTTAATTTTAGTGGAATCTCTAACAATCAGTAAACCATCATCTCTATATAAACCTATACTATCCGTATTTATACCCTCGTAAGCTGTTAAATTATAGAGAATGAATAATCCCACAAGATCAGAGGCTTCAGCCGAATCTAGTGAACCCATAGCAATGTCAAAGTATTCCCCTGAGGTTTTTTTAGTCCATTGTATATATATATATATATATATATATATATATATATATATATATATATAAACTTGTCGTTATACGCGTTTCGAAAAAAACCCCGAGTACATACGCGGAAGGAAAAATGGTAATAAAAAAGAACGAGCTAAGCACCCGAACATCAGTCAAAGTACCTAACCCAAAGAAAAAACCCGAGACGAATAACCTAAAACAAAAAACGCTCAATACGCAAGTACAGCCTACTTTCCCTGAAGATCCAATTTGGTGAAACCTTGGTAGGTTTTACTATATATATATATGTATATATATAGCCTGTGCCAAGTCGTATAGGAACCAGTGGTTCAAAATTTGACATGTGGCTGGTTCCAATAATCATTTAAAGAATTTGGAATCAGTCTGCATATTATTACGGAAACCTTCTCTTTGCTGGCAGAAGGATTTTGTTAAGTCTCTTTATTTGTTGGGAGATATTTTATTTTAAATGTCCCTCGATAATTATTTACACGAGATTTATTCTCCTCTCGTAATAAATATATATATTCATACGAGGTTCGTTCAATAAATAAGGTGAAGTTTTCGGTATAAGGACATCTACGAGGGTCATTCAATAAATACGGTGAATTTTTCGGTATAAGGACATCTACGAGGGTCATTCAATAAATGAGGTGAAGTTTTCGGTATAAGGACATCTACGAGGTTCATTGAATAAATAAGGTGAATTTTTCGGTATAAGGACATCTACGAGGGTCATTCAATAAATGAGGTGAAGTTTTCGGTAGAAGGACATCTACGAGGTTCATTCAATAAATAAGGTGAATTTTTCGGTATAAGGACATCTACGACGGTCATTCAATAAATGAGGTGAAGTTTTCGGTATAAGGACATCTACGAGGTTCATTGAATAAATAAGGTGAAGTTTTCGGTATAAGGACATCTACGAGGTTCATTCAATAAATAAGGTGAATTTTTCGGTATAAGGACATCTACGAGGTTCATTCAATAAATAAAGTGAATTTTTCGGTATAAGGACTTCTACGAGGTTCATTCAATACATAAGGTGAATTTTTTGGTATAAGGACATCTACGAGGTTCATTCAATAAATAAGGTGAAGTTTTCGGTATAAGGACTTCTACGAGGTTCATTCAATAAATAAGGTGAATTTTTCGGAATAAGGACATCTACGAGGTTCATTGAATAAATAAGGTGAAGTTTTCGGTATAAGGACTTCTACGAGGGCCATTCAATAAATAAGGTGAAGTTTTCGGCATAAGGACATCTACGAGGTTCATTGAATAAATAAGGTGAAGTTTTCGACATAAGGACATCTACGAGGGTCATTCAATAAATAAGGTGAATTTTTCGGTAGAAGGACTTCTACGAGGTTCATTCAATAAATAAGGTGAATTTTTCGGTATAAGGACTTCTATGGGGGTCATTCAATAAATAAGGTGAATTTTTCGGTATAAGGACTTCTACGGGGTCATTCAATAAATAAGGTGAATTTTTCGGTATAAGGTCTCCTACGAGGTTCATTCAGTAAATAAGGTGGAGTTTTCGGTATAAGGACTCCTACGAGGGTCATTCAATAGATAAGGAGTCGGCGTGCGACGGCGTCGTAGTAGGTGTTGTTATCTCTCATCGGCGGCGGCAGCGGATATGGCAACGGCTAACGGCAAAACGGCGGACGACGTGCAGCAGCGAACCACGGCAGCTGGTAACGGACTAGATCTAACGCACGATCTAGACGGACTAGATCTAACGCACACGACAGGCTGCCGGTTATAGATAATTCCCTGCTGCCGCTTTATAGATAATTCCCTGCATTCACTTACGCGCGAAAGGGAAAATACCTTGGGAAAGGTATTAATCCGTTTATTCCTTCCAGTTATGGGTTAAATAACAGGACAGATTGGGTTCTATAGCCTTGGCTGGCAACCAGTCTACCGTAGAAAGTAATGGCAACCTACTGCGGGATAATCCAGTCAGTCATGTCTCTTTCGAGACATGATCGCCCAAGCATGTATCACGTATGGCACTTAACTGACTGACTTCAGTTGATGCTTTGTTTTTATTAATAAACATATTTATTCATTAACATCTTCCGGCCTCAATATTCAAGCCACGTCAGATTTAATAACGGCTTACACTTTATCAAAACTAAATGTAAGGATTTTATTTTGCAACATATATTTATCAACAAATAAAAATGTCGATAGTTTTCCAAGATTGTTAAAGTTAAGAACACTCATAAAAATTCTTAAAACGAACTGAAAGTCAAAATAAATTATCGAGAAGGCTAAGTGACATAATTTCATTTCTAATAAACGAAACGTTTTTGAATTTTTAAAAATTAAGTAACTTTTATTTTTATTATTTTAATTTGAGAAATTAATTTATGGTGTTTAAAATTATTTGTACCTGTAGTAGATTTTTATTTTTTCATGATTTATCCACGGATAGTTTTCTCCATTTTTGTTGTTATCAGAACGTTTCGGCCTTTGTGTCCTTCGGTTTACAGATGATTGTCGATCCAGGTAACGCTCAGAGAATTTCGAAGTGAGACCTTTAATTAAGGATATTTCATCAAGTTCTTATTTAGCACCCGCTTAGTTATTGCTCACTCCGTATCCAATGAGTTCAAGTACACACTGGTCAGCTTAGGTATTTAACTAAATTCATGACGCCACGCTTTTATCCAACAGACCTGGAACAATTCTCGGGGCAGAACTTGGAGCCTTAAACCTAACCTGCCTGCTGGTGAGTGTTGATGCTACTTGTCCCATTTGACTGCACTCACTACACCTGTTGAAGCCTTGATGTTACTCTCTCTTCTTATTTTTTTAATGGTTCACAGATCGTATTTATTTCTAGGCTATGCTTACTAGCATATCCAGCAACTCTTTCAGAATTCAGTCATGTGTTTTAGTGCAATTGTAAGTTCGTTCCTTATTGATTTTCTGCTGTTTCAGATAAAGTTATGTGAAGTGATGGTTAAAAAGCTGGCTTTACATTTGTCGGGCCTTTGGTCCTGGTGTTTTCCTACAACTGGATGCATTGACCAATCCAGTACCAAGAGGAAATACAAGAACACCCCCTAACCCCCAAAAAACAAAAAAGAATAAAACAAGAAAAATAAAAAATATCCATTCGATAGACTCAGTGGCTCACGAAATAATACTTGCAGGTGGAATTAACTTTGTGCCCAACCGAAAGGAAATTTATTTTAAAAAGATTGGAATTTCAAGTGATAAAATTATAAAAATGTTTAGTATTCGTCTATATTTCTGAGATGAGGTAGTATTTACAGTATTGACATTATTCAGACCATTGTCCTTATTTTTGTTGCCATTTGTACGACGTTTAATAACAGATCATTCTATTTGTCTATATTTCTGAGATGAGGTAGTATTTACAGTATTTATATTATTCGGACTATTGTCCTTATTTTTGTTGCAATTCGTACGATTTTTCGACTGGTGTACGCTCCGGCCTTCTTCAAGAACACTTTATGATAATCACTGGGGTATATCATCGTCATTCCTTGCGTGAAGCCTTGATTGGAAGTCATGATAGTTCTATCTTTGTAGAGACAGGTACTATTTCAATATCAATCATTGTATGTATCGGCCTGTGCGTGTTTTGAAACGCCAGGCTTAAACTGACAACAATATTATAATTTGGTGAACGACAAGCGAAGAATTATACAGTAGCAAATCAAATTATTTGTCGTGTTTGCACAAGTAACGTAAAAGAATTTACTAGTCGTATAAAAACAATTTGTATTTATTATCAGTTGCCTTCTGTTAAGCAAAACGTGGTTCTGTAAAGTTAGACGTTGAAATCAAATTTCGCCTTTATTAAATACAAATTTGTCTGTTTGTGGCATTGTTGCGAATATATTACAACGAGAATAGCTTCTTCTTTCTTGTTTGCCCTTCCCCAGGCAAATGATGGCGTTCTGGTGAGAAAATTCAAATATTATGTGCAGTAGATAAGCCCAAAGTTTTACCCAAATCAAATTTCGGTTCGCCTCTTGCAGAGCAGTTAGATTGAAAAAATTAATTTAAAGAACCATGAACCATTTCTGTTTACACATGCCAAAAGTCTTCGTGAGAAGAACTGTTTTATATTATTATTCGCTGTTTGCCTTTCCACAGCAGAAATTTTGAAAATATCTTTCCACTGAATAATGACCTAGCTATTTCCACTGAATGATGACCTAACTATTGATGTTCGACAAATCGCTCAGGAGAAAACAAATAAGCGATTTTAATTAAAAGTCAGTAGATACAACTGTTACAAGGATGCATTTATATCTAAATCTAAACTTATTTATAAATGGAACTTTGTCTGTGTGTGTGTGTGTTCGTTACCTATAGACTCCGAAACGGCTGAACCGATTTTCTTGAAAATTTACACAGTTGCACTATTAACGTTTGCGAGTGTTCTTAGCTAGGTTTTGTGTCGAGGTAACCCCGATAAATATCGAAAATCGAAAAAATTGGGTTATAGAAGGAGTGGTCCGATTTTAATCAAATTTGATACACAAAGACATAAGAAACGATATTCAGAAGTTTCAAGGTTGCAGTTCTTACAATAGTGCATAAAATCGATAATATATATATAAAACGCAAGATGTTTTTGTGTGTGTGTGTCTGTTTATCTGTCTGTATGTCCTTTGTACAAATCCACAATTTTTTTCCGATTCTCGCCAAACTCCCCACAGATATTCTTTAGGCTGAGGAGCTCCAGGACCATGGATTAGTTTTAAAGCTTTCATTACACCCGAGCAACGCCGGGCGATACTGCTAGTATAAAAATAATATTAATAATGTCTAAAAAGTTGTAGTAAAGGACTTTATTGAGTCCTACTTGTTATTACAAAACAGTTTTAATTCATGAAGTAATCATAAAAATAAGGAAATCAGAAATAGAACGTTTCGAAGATGCTAGAATGTTCGAGAAAATTCCAGTAGATTCGACAGATTTTGAGAAATATGCAAATTAGGTGTTATAAAAATAGGTTTAGGGAAGAGAGTAGTTAGTTGTTAACAGTATTTGCTGACATTATCAACTCCGGCCCGATTTGTGGATCTGTGCATCCAGCTGAAAGAATCTCTAAGAAAAGTTGCCAATCAACTAAAACCTAAAAGAGAATTTCATGGAACTAAATGGGTAAATAGATATTTTTGACTCTTTCATTGACCATACTGGAAATTATTTTTTATAAACACATTTGAGGACTTCCATAAAGTATAACACTTAAACTACTTTGCTAAGTTAACAGGGTAAAGATACTTGAAACCTTCCTCCCATTTCTTAACACTTACCCGTCACTCAGCCAGTAGTAAACTCTATGTCTTCTATTTGAATGCAAAAAATTGTATATTTGTAATATATTTTTATTTTGTGTTTTCGTAAATTAAATATTTGTTTGCGATTAAGCTCTGTGTTTTGGTCAATCATTTTTTCTTTTGTTACAACTTAACATGTAATAATAACATTTATGTCTTTTATTTTTATATAAAGAAAAAAGTTAATTTCTAATATAGAAAGTGAATTCATCTGCATCTGTCTATATTTTTCAAAAGAGGTATAGTAACTATTTACACTTTTTACATTGTTCGGACTGTTGTCTTCATCTGTATTGCTATATTTTCTCTCTCAGCTTCTGTTCAGGACGTAGGCGATTATGGTAATAATCAATACCTGGTTTAAAGAACACTCAAACGATTATGGACACAGAGAAGCTCAGAAGGAAATACGGAAAATGAAATCGACTGTCAGTTAAGCGCCATACAGAATACACGCTTGGGCGATCATGTCTCGAAAGAGAAGATTATCCCGCAGTGGGTTGCCATTACTTTCCGCAGTAGAATGGATGCCAGTCAAGGCTATAGAACCCAATCTGTCCTGTTATTTAACCTATAACTGGAGAGGAGAGACGGATTAATACCTAACCCAAGGGTATTTGCGCGTAAGTGAATGCAAGGAATTCAACTGAAATTCGAACTCGGCTCCCTGATTTCTCATTCCGAGGGATTGTAACTATTTACATTATTTTTATTGTTTGGACTGTTGTCCTTGTCTTTATTGTCATATTCCCGACGTTTCGGTCGTTGTACGCTCTGGTCTTCCTCAGCTGATATACGTTGTAATCAAGGACACATGGCCCATTGGATAAATGCATTAATTGAAGTAGTCAAGTGAAAAAAAAAAAAAATTGAGAGCTGAATTAATAAAGGGAAATAACTGAAACTGAAATATCCAGAAAAAGTATGGCATGTGGAACTAGAACAATCTACACTAGTGGTCTAAATAAATTCCAACGTATCATCTGAAGAAGGCCGAAGCATACGACGGCTGAAACGTCATGAATACGACACTAAAGATGTAGACAATTGTCCGAACAATGTAAATATTGTAAACAGAATTTATCTGATATAATTGTTTCTAAATAGGACAGCCATTGCAAAGGTGGTTGGTTGAATTTTGTAGCGACAACCTCTATGGGTTATTAATGTCGAAATGTAAATAATTTGACTAATTTTGTAGCTTTAACTAATTATACACTTCAAATTGAACACAAGTGTGTGCATTCAGTTACTGATAAAATGTATTGTTAGTCATGTTGCTTTAAAATGTATTCTTACTAATTTGACTATAAATGGGTATAGTTGCTAATTTTTATTTACGTATTGCTATTATTTTTTCAATAAAAATGTATTTTTATACTTTTAGGGTTGAATTTATTTCCATGTTTATTACTTGTTAAGGGAATTGGGGTTGATTTTGTTGTTTGTATTTGATATATAAGCCTGTATTTCTATATATTAACTTTATATGTGTGTATAAGGATGTTGGTTGGTTGTTTTGTTTTACGGTATATCAACCTCGGCGGGTCATTTATTTATTGCTGGTAATATCTTTTTCTTTCAACAATTTATTGTTGTTTTTATATAAGATTTTGTGTCTAGTAATACTTTTTTCTTTATGAGTATCAAGATTCATTGGGATTTGTTTTTAAGGGCAGAGTCCCCAAGTCCTATCCTGTTATTTAACCCATAACTAGAGGGAAGGGACGGGGCGGATTAATACCTTTCCCAAGGGTACCAGTGCTTAAGTGAATGCAGGGTATTCAACTGGAATTCGAACTCGGCTCACCGATTTCTCTTTCCGAGCCGACATCCACTGCTCTACAACGCACATTCGTCACTAAACGCTTACAGCACCTGGTATTCCCAAGCGGTCACCCATCTAAGTACTGACCAGGCTCAACGTTGCTTAACTTCAGTGATCGAGCGAGAACCGGTGTATTCAACGTCATATGGCCGTAAGCCGTATAATGATGTAGTATGTATGTGCGTACATAAGTCTGTGTGTATATGTGTGTTTATATGGGTTTTTATATGTGTGCGCGGTTGTGTGTAGATATGTTTATACGCATATATATATATATATATATATATGTATATGTGTGTGTGTGTGTGTGTGTGTGTGTGTGTGTGTGAGTGTGTTTATGTGGGTATGTATCTTTATTTAACAGTTCATATGTTGCCCAATCTCTACACTTGGCCGATGAAAATTTTACTTTCCCTCTTCTACCACTTATGAGCTCAACTTTATAGCACTCAGAAAATAAAATTTTTGGGTCATGCGACTTGACTGGGCCATGCCACTGTTTTTTTTTTAATGTTCTGATAAACTTAAGCCATGTGTAATTTGCGTGCGGATGAAATGGGTATCAAAAACTTACCCGTCGAAATCAACTATGGATAGTACCCATCTGTATGGATCTATCTATTTATTAATTTTTACACCCAGCCCAACCCTCCGAAGAACACAGGTACGTATAAAAAATATTAATGAGTATATGCTATATAGGACTGAGGCGGGATGTTAGTAACCCCGTAGGACGAAAAATAAGACCCATAAAAAGGGCAGAAAAGCTTTCAAGGAGTCAATGGCCAAATAACTAGAAGCGATGTCTCGATAAAACACCGTGGAGAAGGCAACGGAAAAACACTCCACTATTAATCCCAAGAATAATCATAGATATGTACAAGAAAATTTGAATCCTAACGGCGTGAATGGGGTCAAGTCTAAAGGAACTGGTTCCTTGCCCTGTAACGAGCGGCCAGTGCAACAGATATCACCTGATCGTCATCCATCGACTGTTATCACAAACAGCGTAAAGGGGACCAAATTCCCCAGAACTGATTCCTCGTTCAGAATGGAAAGACGTGAATGATAGGTGCCACCGCACCTTTATCCTGCGACCGATAGTACGAAAAAAAAACTCTCAGTACATGGAACGTCACAACTTTGAACAGTTGTGAACAGTTCGAAAATGTAAAGCAGGAGATAATCAGATTAAATATCAACAATTTAGGTAGATACAGAAGGAGGTGGCCGAACAACGGAGTCTCTATCAGAGACAACCACAGAATTATACATGCAGGCACTGAAAATAATGAGAAAAGAGTCTGCTTGATATTGGATCATGACATGAAGAAATGCGTTCCTGGATACTGTCAGTTATCTCAAATAATTCTTGTGATTAAACCGAAATGGAAGCCCCTCAACATACCTATTATAGTGGTATATGCACCGACAACACAATGTACAGAAGAAGAAATCGAATCTTTCTACTCCATGCTAAACAACACCAAGGCTCAGTGCAAGTCACAAAAATTAGAGTTATCTGGGGAGACCTGAATGCCAAAGTTGGAAAAGAGAGGTAAAAAGAAACGGTTGACAATTTAGAACTGGGAAACCGCAATGACTGCAGAGAAAATGGGTCCAATGGTGTACAGTAAATGGCCAGGTAGTAATCAACACCTGGTTTCAAGAATACCCAAGATATTATGGATATGGAGAAGCTCAGGAGAAGAAATCAAAACCCAAATCGACTATATAACTATCAACAAAGGATTCAGGAATGCAGTTTTTTACTGAAAAAGCTATCCAAGTGCTGACTGAAGAAGCGATCACCTCCCAGTTACATATAAACTAAGGATGAAACCCCGAAGACTGAAGAAGCCTAACACAGCCCCCAGATTGCAATACAACAAACTCGTGAACGACCCGAACGCATAGGAAAAATATACAGACAGCGTGAAAGGAAAATACGAAGGACAAATTGGAAACGGTTACTGTAAATGGGACCCAATAAGAGAAGCTTTGGTGACATCAGCAAACGACACTACCTCAAAAGAAAATAGACGTAGGCAAAATTTAATGGATCACTGATGAAATTTTTGACATGACGCAAAGGAGACAGAAAACAATGCCAAGATATGGAACGGAATACACAAGAAAATAAGGAGCAAATGCAGACATGTTAAAGAAAACTGGTTCAAAGACAAATGAGCAGAAATAGAGATGAGCAGGAAAAATAAAGGAGATATGCATAAAAAATAAGAGAACTAACAGGACAAAAGACATTCTCGGCAACAGAATGCATAAAGTCTAAGGACAAGAGAGAGCACCAGACCAACTTTTATAGCAGTACCTAAGAAGCCAGGTGCAAAGGAATGGGAACTCTAACGAACAATCAGCTGAATGAGCCACATGCCACAACTCATCATCTGGATGAACAGAGCAGACAGCAAAATCGGCCCAGAGATAGGATAAGAACACCAGAAAACGGAATGCAATATTCAGGCTCAGAATGTTATCAAAAAGAGCAACACAACGGTAAAAGAACGTGTACCTGAGTTTTATAGACTATGCTAAGGCGTTCGACGAACTACACCTCAAAGACGTCATAAAGATGCTGAAAACCTCGACATATTCGAGAACGACATTAGAATTATCAAGAACCTATACTGGCAGCAAATCTCCTGTATACAGACCGAAAATAAATTCAGGAGATATACAACAATATAAAACGGTGTAAGACAAGGATATGTCTTCTCACCGGATTTATTCAACATGTACAGCGAAACAATTCTAAGAAAGCTAGAAGTCCTGGCAGGATTTGTGATTGGCGGCCGCAATCTGAACAATATAAGATATGCACATTATAGAGTCTAAGGCAAGGATGTGTCTTCTCACCGGATTTATTCAACATGTACAGCGAAACAATTCTCAGAAAGCTAGAAGTCCTGGCAGTATTCGTCATTGGCGGACACAATCTTAACAATATAAAATACACAGATGATACAGTGCTGATAGCAGACACGAAAAGGAAACTGCAAGTCTTCCTATAGAAGGTAGTAATAGAAAAAAGAGAAAGGGCTAAACATAAACTTCAAGAAAACTGAACGTATGGTCGTCAGTTAAAAGAGGAATCGAAAATACCAGATACAGGTCAGAGAAACTAAAATCAAACTAATTTAAATACCTTGGAAGTTTTCCGGCAGACGATAGAAAGTGCGAAACAGATACAAAGTCGCATTTCAGAAGTTAAGCTGAATTTTGAGAGAGAAGATTTCGTTGGAAATAAAGAGAATAAGACTGAACTGCTACGTAATATCTGTCCTCTTATATGGTAGCGAATACTTGACAACCCCACCAAAGATGAAAAAAAAAAATTACGCAAAGCAACAGAAATGTAGCTCTACAGGAGGATGCTGAGGATACCATGGATCGAACAGGAAAACAGCGACAAGGTTTTGGAAAAGATGCAAAGGAAACATATACTTGGCATCAGAAAGAGACAGCTGAGGTTTCTGGAACACGTAATGCGAAGCAGGGCTTGGAGAATCCGATACTCACAGGACAGATAGAGAGAAAGAAAAACAGGGAAAAGAAGAACGAGTCATACTTGATCGGTTTGAGCAAGTGGTTGGCGGAGCGGGGCTTGGGGGAGATCTCAAGAGGAAAAAATGTTAAAAGCAATAAAGGATAAGGGCAGTAGAGGTCCATGATCACCTACGTCCTGAAAGGTCACGACACATGAAGAAGAAGTACTAGATTGGCAGCTAGGTTCCACCTTTTTAACGTCAAATGAGTCAAATGTAAGCGTCTCTTCAATAGTTACTTTTTGTTATGCTTCCCGTTTGTGAAACTCCCTTCAATTTACTTGCTTTCCTGATAGCTACAATCTCAAAAGATTAAATGTAACGTCAATTGCCATCTTTTATCTCCTTAATTTTCATCTTTCTCTTCCGTTTCTTCATCATGCCCGGTAACTGTTTTTTCTCTCTCTCACTGTAAACACCTGTGCACCCTGCTTCACTTGTGGTGAAATGATTATAACAAAAAAATGTTGTATCTTTAGTTTGGTAGTCGGCGCATGCGTAACTCTTTCAACGAACAAGCTGAAAGTCATTCTTATCGGAAGTTGGCGTAAAGTTTACGAAAATCCAGCAGCTGCCCGAAATTTAGTCACATCACGTGACGTTGCTTACTTTATAGTTTGGATACGATAGCTTCTAAAAACACACGGAACATTCTTTTGATTGTCATCTGTTTGGACTTTGGATGTTATCATTTGAGTGTTTTTTTTTTTAACTTAACCTATGATAATAAGTTCTGAGTATTTATCTGCCTCCCCACTTGAAACAAAATGTGGCACAATGATAATAAATTCTGTTTTATTAACAAGAAAAAAGGAAGAAATAACAAAAAAAGAAAAAAAAAACAAGAATAAAGAAAGCAAGAAAAAGTGCAAAATGAAAAATACAGGATGACGCCAATAAAGTGTGCATTGGTAGAGATGAGCAAGTGGCAGCACTGCGAAACAGTGGTCTCACTCTGCCATTTCAGGAACCATGGATCAAGATGAATTTCTAAGCAAGTTATGGATGTCAGATGAGACCCATTTTCGTATCACAGGTTACTTGAATAAGCAGAACTACTCTTACTTGGCAGACACAAATCTCAATGAAGTTCATGAGCGTCCTTTAGACGCTAGTAGGAGCATAAGACAAGGATGCGCCTTTTCACCGGATCTATTCAACTTGTGCAGCGAGACTATTCTGAGAACCCTAGAAGTTATGCCATGATCCGTCATCGGAGGCCACAATTTAAACAATATAAAATACTCAGATGATACAGTGAAAGAAAAAATACAAGACTTCTTACAGAAGGTAGTTGAAAAGAGCAACAAGAAAGGACTACAAAAAAGTGCAAGAAAACCGTATGCATGGTCATCAACAAAAAAGGCATCACAAAATACCAATTACAGGTCGGGGATACTAAAATCAAGCAAGTACAGAAATTTAAATACATAGGAAGTGTTATAACAAAAGACGGAAAGTGCGACACTGAGATCCGAAGGCGAGTTGGCAAGGCGAAAGAAGCATCCCAGAAGTTGAGTAAAGTATTAAGAAACAGGACAATTTCACTAGAAACAAAGAGAAGAGTACTGGATTGCTATGTGATGTCGGTTCTTCAATATAGCAGTGAATGTTGGACAATATCTTCGAAGTTGAAGGAAAAACTTAAAGCAGCTGAAATGCGGTTCTACAGAAGGATATCATGGACCGAGCATGTGAGCAATGACGAGGTTTTGGAATAGATGGAGACGAAAATGAAATTAATACTGAGCATCAGGAAGAGACAACTAAAGTTCCTGGGACATGCAATGAGGAAGGAGGGCTAAGAGAACCTGATACTAACAGGCCAGATAGAGGGGGGAAAAAGACAGAGGAAAGCAGTGGATAACATAGTTGAAGGACCTGATCAGGTGGATGACGGAACGAGGGTTGCATGGTGCAACAGGAGAAAGCGTGCTAAGAGCCATCAGGGACAGGGAGATGTGGAAAGCCATGATCGCCTACGTCTTGAAAGCACAGGGCACATAGAAGAAGATATATGCCAACTGTTTATTAGAAATTATAATGTGGATATAAAGTGGGGGATCAAATCTATATTATAATCAATATATAAACTGATCCCTCAATTTGTGGCCGTTATAGTTTCTATACATTTATATTCTAGATTTATGGGCTTGAGCTAGTGGATGACAGAACGAGGGTTGCATGGTGTAACAGGAGAAGGCGTGCTAAGAGCCACCAGGGACAGGGAGACGTGGAAAGCCATGATCGCCTACGTCTTGAAAGGACAAGGCACATAGAAGAAGATCTTTCGAAAGGACATTGCATATAAAAGAAGAAGAAGAAGGTGACAGTATAGTGTGCTGTTTCATTACATGGGATCATCGGACTGTCATTCCGAATCATTACGTGAAGACACCTGAATTGAACAATTTTTCACACGTTCAAGAAACCTGGTTTCAACAGTATGGAGCGACATCACACACTGCACGGCAATTATTTGAGGCTGTGCGAGAATTGTTTGGTAACCGTGTGATCTCAAGATTCGGTAATGTTCCATAGCCCCCTAGATCGCCAGATTTGTCCGTTTGTGATTTTTTTGTGAGGCTATCTCAACTCGACCAAGAACTCTGGATGAGTTAAAACAGATAATTCAGGATGAAATTCACAGTATCTCAGCTGAGAATGCCTCGGTCAGCGAGGAATCTCAACAGCAGATTTCAAAAATGCATTCGTACAGAAAGACGCCATCTACAGGACGTAATTTCTAAAAAATAAAAATTCCATCATTGTTTCTTAAATTTAAGGTGATATGTCCCGGAAAGGGATATATATATATCATTCGAGGTAGTTAAGCGGTTTAGGCAAATGTAACCGGGTAGAGCAATCTAGCAAGTAGACGTAATGGACGGTACTCGTCGTATGCAGTCTCCTGAGACGTAGGCGTAGTCAATAGCCGTAGACCAATAGTCGTAGACCTGTAGACCTCTAGCGGTAGACCTATGGAACGTAGACCTCTAGACGTATATCTCTCTGCCTCCTCGCCTTCGTCTGTATTTATGGCTGACACCAGCAAATCACATTACTGTGGGGGTGGGAACCAAAGTGTATGCATATTCATTCGTTACATCATAAGGTTTCAATTATTTTGAATAAAGCATTTTTCTTCCATCACACTTGGTTTTATTGGATTGTTAAAATGTTCCCGTTTTTTTGGATCACCCTATACTTTAAACAAGAAAGTCGTTTTTATACTAAAATTCACCTAATACAAAGCTCGAGAGCCACTCGAGGTAGAGATGTACTGTTAAAAAGTTAATGATATATTATGGGTGATGTGAAAGAAACGGGACGTTGTAGTTGGTGAAGATTACGGGGATGTGGAAATATAGTTTATCGATTGACTCATGTTAAGATAGCAATCTTGTGAACATACGATCCATTCCTAAAGTTGCTGAAAAATGGTCGCTTCATTATGCCACTTAGTCCAGCATCTTGAAAAGCAAAGAAGGAAAAGGAAGATTATGTCACGCCAAGTATATGAAGGTATGTTGCATTTAAAAATCACTATTTTAAACGCCATCTTTTACAGTGATTATTGTTGTTTTTGTTATCGATTAAATTTCACCCAACGGGTTGTTCTAAACCGGATATGGCGGCAATAAGCTATTTGTGTCCCAATCTGATTCTTGTAAAGATGAAGCAAGGTGGTATGCGTCAGATAGTTCTTAAGGTCGTAGAATGAACTGATCATTCTTTCAGTGTAATAATATCAGCAGTATTAGTCAAATATGACGTATTGTCAATTACAAATAGATGGACTTGTGGTAAATTTCAACGTGGGAAGAACTTGTGGACTTTGAAATTTAGCAAATTTGGTTTGGGCATGAAATTGAATGTTATACACTATGTCGGTCGCTAGACAGGCTTTATTTAATTTATAACTGGACGAATAAGACTGTGTTGCGTCAAACTGATTAATGATTTTTTTAAATTCAAAAATCAAGATTTGGAATTCGAAATCGGCGCGTATTTCTAATAACGTCAATGGTGAAGGATCGATTTCGCTATTGGCGTTATTAAAATTACGCGACGACTTCAGCCACGAAGCGCATCAAACTTTCTTACAGTGGTTCTCTTTTATATGCGGTTTCTTGAACGCGATTTCAGTTATCCGCGGTCAATACCAGAAATAAGATTCATAAGATTTACTTCATAATAATTCCACGTGCAAGAGAATCAATTCAGATATTCCCAAGAGGAGCTGTTAATTTTCATTGTTTCAGCGAAAGCCGTCGGCTTTAAGGAAGAAAAATACATATGCTGAATTAGCAAAGATCTACGCCGATAAACAATATTTTATTCATCGCATAGATTTTATTACATTATTCGTCTTCATATAGTTGTTCCGTTATATTATTGTTGTTAATAACTTCAGTCAGTTAAGTGCCATACGTGATACACACTTTGGGTGATCATGTCTCGAAAGATATATGACTGACTATTTAGAAGACTTTCCCAGAGCAGTTTTCCTTTAGATGAGTAGTCTGGTTGCCAACCAAGGCTACAGGACCCAGCCTGTTCTACTATTTAACCCATAGCTGGAGAGAAACGAAATGGATTAATACCTTTACAAAGAGTATTTACGCGTATGTGAATGTAAGGAATGTAACTGTTAATTGCTAACTATTCTTAATTCTATCAAAATTAGTGATGTGCAGGAATATATATATATATATATATATATATATATATATATATATATATATTGGCAAGAAATAAAGTCAATTTCATACTTACAGGCATTTATAAACAATAGAATAACACCAGATGTTATTAAAAAATGAAATACGAAAAACGACCGACCGTTTTCGATTCCTATTCATCATTAGGGTCAACTGGGATTTTTTAAATTCAATTTTTCAACATTTAAAATATTAAAAGATGAAAATGACTCATGATGTACTGTGGAAAAAATTATGGGGCGACTACGAGCAGGTACTAAATAGTAATAATATGGAGTCCGACACACATTCTCTCTGTTTGCAGAGAGACGGGGTCCTGGTCTTAATTTATATCGACTCCAATGCCTGTAAATGGAATATAGGGTGTGAACCAGACAACACAGTGAACTGGTCCACACTGAAGCCATTTACATAATTTCTGCTACTTATTAGGTGTTCAGTAATGGCTGACCGGGAAGTGTTCTCAAGTTGACCCACACGAACATCCGTTTTGAGAATTCTTAGTGGCACATGCTGTTTTATTCTACAATCCAATCTTTGTGACGTCCTTCCTCTGTAGTTATTACCACAACTACAGATAAATCTGTAAATGACACAAGAAATATGATGGAGAGGAAGTAAGTTCTTTTTCATGGACGGGAAAGCAGAATAAGTGTCAAGATGGACCCTAACTTGAGCAGAAAAATAACAAGAACTAACTGCTCTAGAAATTTGCGTACCCTCCCCATAATTGTTTTCCTCAGTACGTCATGATTCATTTTCTTCTTTTAATATTTTAAATGTTGAAAATTTAAATTAAAAAAAATCCCAGTTGACCCTGATGATAAATAGGGATTGAAACCGGGCCGTCGTTTTTCGTATTTCTTATTTTTATACCATCTATTGTTATTCTATCATCTATACATGCCTGTAAGTATGAAATTGACTTCGATTCTTGCCATTATAAAATTTTGTGCCTATAATAATTTGTTTATTAAAGTTTATTATTTGTTTATTTACAATATTATTTGTTTGTTTATAATATATATATTATAACCATATCGCACCAACCAAGACATTTTACTGCCACTGTTTTGCAGGGGGTTACATAGGAGGAAAGTTATGAGAAAGAATGACAGGTTATAGGGAGTGTCTGGATGTGGGTAAGAGAAGGATGAGAATACTGATGAGAGTGAAGTGGATGAAGAAAGGAGCATGAGAGAGAGAGGATGCAAGTTAGTGAAATAGGAGATGACTATTGACTTTACATTTAAATTCTTGGAGATTGTATCTGTCGGGGAAGCAAGTAAATGGAAGAGAATTTCACAGGTGGGAAGTGCAAGAAAAGAAGCTGATGGAGTAGAATTTGCGTTTATCTTTTATTGGTTTCACAGTAAAAGGGTGGGACCTAGTTGCTAATGGTTCTGTTAACATTTCGAGCTCTCACGCGGTGTGACGTCATAGAACCGCATTACAAATTTACGAACTGCGTTTGCTATTTGGTAACCGTTATCGTTGCTTAATCTCAACACAAGATAAACTCGTCTTTGGATGTTTTTATGTTAACGTCCTTGTAACCTCTCTGAAGATGGCTCATGTGAGCCGAAAACTTAGAACCAACTTAATAAAAAATTATCCAAATTGGAGAATTTTTGTCTTTATTTCCACCTGAAATTAAAGCCAAAATACGACGTTTAGAACGGCTCATGATTAAACATAATAGACATTCATTGTCTCTTATATTTAACAGTATGTGTTTAGAAAATTATCTGCTGCCGCGATACAATATATATATATATATACATATATATATATTTCATTAAATAATATAGACGAGTTTTGTCGATTTATTTTATGTAAATTTTTTTCATATCTTCTGATAAGCGTAATAGCATTATCGTTGAAAGAGGAAAGAAAATCACAATATTGATACGTGTTTTTATTTAATCCTTTCTGAGCTTTAGGCTTTCATAATCTAAAAAAGTTACATAAAATAAATCGACAAAACTTTTTTTATATTATTAAATGAAACATGCATGAATGAAAAAAATGCTGCCTAAATACACACACACACACACACACACACACACACACACACACACAATATAAATATATATATATATATATATATATATATATATATATATATGTTGCTTAATACTTAGTTTTGGGTAATAATGGGGTTAGACTAGTACACATTTCTATTAAAAAGTGTTCGATACAATTATATTGTAGAACTTTTGAATATTTTCTATTTTAATTTTAAAATAACTCGTTTAAAAATAACATATATATATATATATATATATATATATAAGAAAAAAATTAGGCAGACACGTTATTTCATGGTAAATCGGAAGTGTGGGCCTATTTCAGGCGAACCATCATCAGCTTCCGTCTTTATCGTACAAAGGATTTTGCACGAATCTGTAAAATCTTCTGTACAATAAAGACGGGAATAGGCCTAATATTTCCAATTTAACATGAAATAACGTCTCTGCCTAAATTTTTTCTGATATTTGCTCTATATGTATTTATATACATATATATTTAGAGAGTTATCCTACTACTGTATGTCCAGGATACTCCTTTGGATTCTTCTATATTTACACCGAATGCTTATATATATATATTAATTGTGAATTGGCATCACTTTATTGTTCTTGTTCCAACTTGATTTTGGAACATGGCCATTCCTCGTTTCATGATCTGGTCGCTAAACAATCTGGTCGTTAGGTAAGGAGTAGTTTCTGACTGCTATTTAAGACATTATTATTCACTAATTGTGAAATGTCTTGATTTATTGGAAAAAGAGAGTGGGATGGTTTTCCGTTACTTTTTCCATGGCTTTGAATTCAGAATTGTTTTTTCCTAAACTGGTTGCTACACAAGAAGAGAGCTTCAGATGCATGAACACTCCAGAAGATACAGAGTGCGATGGGTAAATTGTCATCCAAATGTATTAAAAAATTAAAAAATTAAAAAAAATATGTTAAATTAAAAAAATATGTTTACCAAAGTTACACAAAAAATATCTTGAAATACTAAAGACTAAAGTTTTTTTTTTTTTAATCATATCACCCCGAGCAAGGCGGTAACGCCACTGATGTGCAGGAGGCTACGTGAGAGTGAACAGATTGGAAAAGAGAAAAGAGAAAGCCGGAAAACACATCCTAAACAAGGAACAAGGGATGAGCCTCTTCACCTCTTCAATAGACGTGGGTGGAGTGTAAACCGGGTGATAGGTTAGTCTATCTATTCCAATTGAAAAATAAAAAGGAAGAGGAGTGAAAAGATTGGAAAAGAGAAAGCCGGAAACTACATCCTAAACAGGGAACAAGGGATGAGCCTCTTCACCTGTTCAATAGACGTGGGTGGAGTGTGAACCGGGCGATAGGTTAGTCTATCTACTCCAATTGGAAAAAAAGGCAAAGAAGTGAGAAAGATTGGAAAAGAGAAAGCCGGAAACTACATCCTAAACAGGGAACAAGGGATGAGCCTCTTCACCTGTTCAATAGACGTGGGTGGAGTGTGAACCGGGCGATAGGTTAGTCTATCTACTCCAATTGGAAAAAAAAAGACAAAGAAGTGAGAAAGATTGGAAAAGAGAAAGCCGAAAACTACATCCTAAACAGGGAACAAGTGATGAGCCTCTTCACCTACGATAAAATCACCAATGGCTTCAACCATCGCCCCTAGACAACTTGCGAATCTCTTGCATCTCTTTTACACGGTCTATTCTTAAGTTCGTGAATATTGCCATAAATCTTGCCCTCAGTTCATCTTTGGTGTTACAAGAAATTGTTGTTGGTATCACGATCAACTGCGCTCCACTCAATAATCAAAGTGATTGCCGCCTAGGGGGTTAGGTGGCCAAGTGTAAGGGGTTGCAGAAATTGTCTGACAGCCATGAGTGCAATATTTATAGGGCGTAATATTTGTTAGTAGCCCGGTAAAATCACCGTGGATATATAATAAGACGACATCATCATCACGCTCGGTGTAATGCTTTGTATATGTAAACTAGCAGTATAGCGTTGCTCGGGTGTAATGAAAGCTTTAAAACTAATCCATGGTCTTAGAGCTCAGACTCTTTGGACGTTGGCACGAAAAACGTAGGTTGTTGAAAGATTGATTTCGAAGCCGTTAAGCTTACTAAAATGAATGGATTAAGTCAAATTTTGATTTCCAGTATCGATGCCAAATAAGTTTTCCGTTGCAAACTGAATTTTGAAGGCTAAATAAGTCCTCTGAGTAAGTGGTATCATGGCTGAAACTAAGAACGGCAATTATACCTACTTAGAGCAAAACCCGAAGCAAAAACCAAAATAAAAGGGCTGAAAACCTGATTTTGATCAGACCCGATAAGATATCGGGGTATCGATTTCCAATATCGGAGTTAAATAAGTCATCCGAGGACAAACTAACCTAAGTAAGTCCATGAAAGCTTATCGTACCAATCGGGAGTAAAATTGGAGGAAATGAGCCATATTGATGGCTGAATATCGGTTTCTGATCAGATTCGATAGAATATAGGGGGTATTGATTTTTGATATCGGGGAAAATGAGTCGTCTGAGAAGATCTACTAATGTTCGAAACTAAAAACTATAATTTTACCAAGTTAGAGTAAATTCTGCAGCAAGAACCACGATAAAAGGGCTGAAATCCTGATCTTGATCAAACCTGATCGGATATCGGGGTATCAATTTCTGATATCAGGGAAAAATCGGAAAAAATAAGTAGCCCATGACCTGACCGGAAGCCTAAAGAATATTTGTGTTAAGTTTGGTGAGAATCGGATAAAAACTGGGGGTTTGTTTAAAGGACAGACAGACAGACAGACGTCTTGCCTTTTGTATATATAGACTAGCAGTATAGCTCGGCGTTACTCGGGTGTAATGAAAGCTCTAAAACTAATCCATGGTCCTGGAGTTCAGACTCTTTGGACGTTGGCGCCAAAGACTAAAAAGCAATAGTTGTTTCCATTTAAAGCGAAACCGTAGACTGAAAGAAAAAGGAATGAATGTAAGTCAAATTTTGATTTCCTGGTATCGATATCAAATAAGTTTTTTTCGTTGTAAACTGAATTTTGAAGGCTAAATAAGTCCTCTGAGTAAAATAGTATCATGGCTGAGACTAAGAACTACAATTATACCTACTTCGAACCAAACCCGAAGCAAAAACTAAAATAAAAGGGCTGAAAAAACAACAGACATACAGGCAGATAAACAGACACACACACAAACCTCTTGCCTTATATATATATATTATCGATTTTCTGCACTATTGTAAGAACTGCAACCTTGAAACTTCTGAATACCGTTTCTTATGTCTTTGTCTATGAGTGTATCAAATTTGATTAAAATCAGACCACTCCTTTTCGATTATCGATATTTATCGAGGGTACCTAACAAAACTGAGGTAAGAACACTCGCAGACGCTTATAGTACAACTGTGTAAATTTTCAAGAAAATCGGTTCAGTCGTTTCGGAGTCTATAGGTAACGGACACACACACACACAAAGTTCCATCTATAAATAAGTTTAGATCTATCTATATATCTATTGTAATGGAGTTTGGAAGCTGAAATAGAAATTTTTAAAACATCAACAAAATACAATACTTGCTAGCTGCGTAAAGTAGATAACCACTGCTGGTGGTGAACTCTTAAACAGCAATATCCCCTTAACAATAATCGATATTAAATGATGCAACAATGGTTGACAATGAATCAGTTTGATCTAACTGATATTGTCTTAATTCGGTATAGAACTTTCACATTTATCGCATGTTCTGTCCATGAGGTTCTCGTCATTTTTAGTAGATTTTGAGAATTGCTTTGCTTTTATTTTCTTAATTCTTTTCTGAAGCGTAAATGCACTCAGTGTTCTTCGGAGAAGCCAGGGGCAGAGTAGACATGATAAAAGCAGAATATAGGCACAGCTGTACATAGAATACAGGCCAGCAAAGAACCACATGTCTGATAGCTAAATACCCATCCGGAGAGGAGACAGGCTGAGCACTCAAATATTATAGACGAGAATATAAGTTCTCCGTTTTAGATAAAGGTATCAGGCGTTATTATTCCAGTTGAATCCATTGTATTCACTTACGCGCAAATACCCTTGGGAAAGGTATTAATCCGTCTCTTCCTTCCAGTTATGGGTTAAATAGCAGGACAGATTGGGTTCTATAGCCTTGGCTGGCAACCAGTCTACTGCAGAAAGCAATGGCAACTTGCTGCGGGATAATCTTCTGCCCAGTCAGTCATGTCTCTTTCGAGACATGATCGCCCAAGCGTGTATCACGTATGACACTTAACTGACTGACTGAATAGTTGGAAACATGATTAAGGCTTCTACTGGTCATAAAGTGGGGGACCGGTTTTCAATTGTTATGGAGTAATAAACTGAGCCCCCACTAATTATACTTAGATTATATTACATTATTATATTATCTAATCGCTCTCTAGATATAAGTTAAATAACAGTACAGATTGGATTCTATAGCCTTGGTTGGCAACCAGTCTACCGCAGAAAGCAATGGCAACCTACTGCGGGATAATCTTCTGCCCAGTCAGTCATGTCGCTTTCGAGACATGATCGCCCAAGCGTGTATCAGAAGAGAAAAATATATGAACTATGAGAGATTAAATCCTTTGTTATCATTACTTTGTACAGCGATAATTTAACTCCTTGAGAAAAAAGGATGTATAATGAGATGTATTTTGGAAAAAAATAATTCGGTCGCAGGTTGATGAACTTCTACTTTATCTGATGCTAACTTCCAGAACTAACTCGGGATAACATTTTAGGCAAACATGAAGTGGAAAGATCATATTGAATCCATTGCTAGGTGGGGACCACTGCGTCAGGAAAGACGATTTATCTCTCCAGAATCTATCTTATATATCCATAAGTATACTATTCGTCCATGCTTAGAATATTGCTGCTATATATTGTCTGGTGTTCCTGCTATATGTTTAGAGATTCTTGATAAAATCTCAAGAAGAATCTGCAATATTATTAGTCTTGGCCTAGCGTCTCGGCATCAGCTGCTTTCCCACCGATGTAAAGTTGTGTCTTTTCCTGCAAATATTTTTATGAGAATTGTTCGGAGGAGCTCTACACTATGGTACGTAATAAAGTTAAGAGCAATACTCGATTGGCAACAATGTTTCGTCAATTTACATTTAAACTAACTAGATGCAACCCTACGTTCTATGCTAACAGTTTACTTGCTCGCACTTTTCGCTTGTGGAACTCTCTTCCGGCTCCATGGTTTGTAGTTAACTTTGAAATTTAAATGTACTATAATTTTCCACTATTGTAACATAGTTCCTGTGAGCTTTCTAGAAACATTTTCGTGATAATTATTTTGATGAGCTTCTCTTATTGCAAATTCGAATTTACAAATTTAAGCGCAATATTATATTGGCAGATAGGTCTCATCATTTTACAGTCAAAATGGCTAAATGTAAACTTACCTAAGAATACCTTCATGATAATTGTTCTGATGAGCTTTCCTTATTGCTACTTCGACTTTACGAATTTAAGCGTAGTACTAGATTGGCAGCTAGGTCTCATCATTTTACAGTTGAAATGGCTAGATGTAATCTAGCCTAAAACTACTTTCATGATAACTCTTCTGATGAGCTTTCCTTATTGCTACCTCGAATTTACAAAATAAAGCATAGTACTAGATTGGCAGCTAGGTCTCATCATTTTACAGTAGAAATAGTTAGATGTAATTTTCCCAAAGAATATTTTCATGATAATTGTTCTGTGGAGTTTTCCTTACTTCTATCCTCGTATTTGCGAACGTTGTGGTCCAGTGGATATCGACTCGGAACGAGAAATCGGAGAGCCGAGTTCGAATTGCAGTTGAAGTCGTTGCAATCATATACGCGCAAATACCCTTGGGAAAGGTATTAATCCGTCTCTTCCTTCCAGTTATGGGTCAAATAACAGGACAGATTGTGTTCTTTAGCCTTGGTTGACAACCAGTCTACCACAGAAAGCAATGGCAACCTACTGCGGGATAATCTTCTGCCCAGTCAGTCATGTCTCTTTCGAGACATGATCACCCAAGCGTGTATCACGAATGGCACTTAATTGACTGACTGACTAGATTGGCAACTAGATCTCACCATTTTGCAGTTGAAATGGTTATATCTAATCTTCCCTAAGAATATTTTCATGATCATTGTTCTGATGAGCTTTCTTAATCCTATCCACGAATTTTTGTGCAGTATTGTGGTGCAGTGGATATCGGCTTGTAACGAGAAATCGGGGAACCGAGTTCAAATACCAGTTGAATTCACTGTATTCACTTGCGCACAAATGCCCTTGGAAAAGGTATTAATCCGTCTCTTCCTTCCAGTTATGGGTTCAATAACAGGACAGATTGGGTTCTATAGCCTTGGTCAGCAACCAGTCTACCACAGAAAGCAATGGCAACCTACTGCGGGATAATCTTCTGCCCAGTCAGTCATGATCGCCCAAGCGTGTTTCACGTATGGCACCTAACTGACTGACTGACTAGATTGGTAGTTAGGTCTTATCGTTTTACAGTTAAAACGGCTAGGTGTAATATTCCCTAAGAATACATTCATGATAATAGTTTTGATGAGTTTTCCTTATTGCTACCTCGAATTTAAGAATTTAAGCGCATTAGGAGATTGGCAGCTAGATCTCATCATTTTATAGTTGAAATGGCCAGATGTAGTTTTCCCTGAGTATATTTCATGATAATAGTTCTGATGAGCTTTTCTTAATAATTTTAACGAATTCTCGAATTTAAGTTCAGTACTAGACTGGCAGCTAAATCTAATTATTTTACTGTTAAAATGGCGAGATGTAATCTTCCTAAGAATATTTTCATGATAATTGTTCTGATGTGCTTTCCTTAATTCTGTTTTGGAATTCACGAATTTATGCCCAGTACTAGATTAGCATTTAGATCTCATCATTTTACAGTTGAAATAGCTAGATGTAATTTTCACTAAGAATACATTCATCATAATTGTCCCGATGAGCTTTCCTTATTTCTAACTCGACTTTACGACTTTAAGCGCAGTACTAGATTGGCAGTTAGATCTCAACATGTTACAGTTGAAATGGTAATAAGTGTTTTGATAAGCTTTCCTTAATTCTATCCTCGAATTTAAGAATTTAAGGACAGTACAAGATTGGCAGATAGGTCACATCATTTTATAGTTGAAATTGCTAGATGTAATCTTCCCTAAGAATACTTTCATAATAATTGTTCTGATGAGCTTTCCTTATTGCTAAATCGACTTTGCAAATTGAATCGCAGTACTAGATTGGCAGTTAGATCTCATCATTTTGGAGTTAAATCGGATAGATGGACTCTTTCCTAAAAATAATTTCATGATAATTGTTCTAATGAGCTTTTCCTTAATTCTATCCTCGAATTTACGAATTTAAGCGCAGTACTAGATTGTAAGATAGGTCTTATCATTGAAATGGTGAGATGTAATCTTTCCTAAGAATACTTTCATAATAATTGTTCTGATGAGATTTCTTTATTGCTAAATGACTTATCTCATCATTATGCAGTTGAAATGGCTAGATGTAATCTTCGCTAAGAATATTTTCATGATAATAGTTGTTATAAGTTTTCTTAAATTCTATCCTCGAATCTACGAATTTACGATGAGCTTTCCTTAATTCTGTTCTTGAATTTAAGATTGGCACCTAGATCTCATCATTTTACAGTTGAAATAGCTAGATGCAATATTCATTAAGAATACATTCATGATAATTGTTCTGATGAGCTTTAATTAATTCTATCCTCGAATTTTAAATTTTAAATTAATTTTAAATTAATTTCAAATTACTGAATTTAAGCTCAGTACTAGATTGACAACTAGATCTCATCATTTTACAGTTGAAATGCCCAGATGTACTCTTCCCTAAGAATGCATTCATGATATTTGTTTTGATAAGCTTTCCTAAATTATATCCTCAAATTCACGAATTAAAGTGCAGTACTTGATTGGCAGCTAGATCTCATCATTTTACAGTTGAAATGGCGAAATGTAATCTTCCTTAAGAATATTTTCATGATAATTGTTCTGATGAGCTTTCCTTAATTCTGTACTTGAATTCACGAATTTATGAGCAATACTAGCCAAGAGAAACTTTGGAGTTCACATGATTTTGGCTGTGGCAGCCAAAACTCTATGATAACTGCGCAATGGCCTGGCTTGTGACCCTCCGGGTTTTCTAAATAAAAGCGTAGTAATGCTGAAGAAAAGGAATTAAAGATCACAACCGTGGAAGCGTACGGTTGTGTGAGACCGGGTTACTCCGATGAGTGGGTGCTGACAAGAAAAACCAGAACGGTATGAACGTATGGTTGAGTAAGATCGCCCCCACCGCAGGAGTAAGGGTGTTGACAATTCTGACCAAACAACCTCTTAACGTCTTTGTATGAAAAAGGAGAGTAAAGTATATTTTATATTTTACTTGCATTTAGGACTATTGTTTCAGACGAAGCCATTTGTTGCGGATTGTATTTTTGTGGCTGACGGTGACGACAGAAGAACAAAGAAGTGAAAGAAGAGGATTATGAAAAGATTATGTGAAACTGATTTTTGGTGAAGAAGTCGGATTGAGTGGTCCCTGACAAAGTGATTTGTGATTTGAAAAGTTTAATCGTCGCCCTGAAGTTTGGCAGATTTTTGAAATTTAATAGTCGCCGAATGACTATGAGAAGTATCGTCGGCGTAGCGGTTGCATTAAAAAACCGCTGTGTATATGGCTTAATGTTCGTCACCAGCCCGACAACAATCGGAATTGCATCATCCGTCGTTTGTACCAGCACCTTTGAAAGGCACCGTGGTCCCAGTGTTTTATTTGAGAAGAATTGTTTCCGTTCAAAGAGTCTGGAGAACATTTTTGAAAAGAGTTATATATCTTCTGAGCCGATTTAACAATAAGTTAACCATACACACTTACTCTATCTAAAATCTAGTGTGTGAGTTGTTATGCTAAAAACTTTTACTTTCTGTAAACCTTTTTTTTTTCTACTATTCTTTTTTATATATAAAAATGACATAAACAGTGTAACCATTGAACAATTGTTTGTTCGTCTTTCTGCGGATATTTTTTCTTTTTATTTCTTTGACTGCATTTTAAATTGTTTAATACAGGCTTCCCAGGCGTGCCTACATCTTTAGTCGACCGTGACCGAACAACACTTCTGCTTTCTGGATCAAATAATCACAACGTGGGCAGGAAGCAGGAGTAAACCAGCGGTCGGGTTGAATAATATCGGATGTTCAGGTGACCTAGGACCAACCCCTTAAGTTCGGTTAGGACCGAATAGACACCTCAACTCAAAGAGGAAGATGCCATAGTTTGAGGGGCCAGGGTTGAAGAGTTAGATCTGGTGCACGTTGACCAGAATAGGTCTGTGAAGAGGAGGAAGGGTTAAATATATGGTCCTGTGACCAGGATACCCCACGGGGGCCAAAGTGTTAAATTTTATTATTTCCTACAGATATTTTTGATAATAAATTATTTCAGTAAAATCACCAAACATAATTGTTTCCTAAATATTTCAACGAAAAGTAAAGCCGTAATTTTTTTTAATCATTTCACCCCAAGCCAGGCATAAATGCCACTGATGTGCAGAGGGCTAGAGTGAGAGAAAAAAGGTACAGGGGATGTCGAAGAAAAGATAAATAAAAGATAGATGGTAATCAAAAAGATAAAAGATGGTAATTGCATTTAAACTTTTGGAGATTGTAGCTATGATTGGGATGTTGAAAAAAAGATAAGAGATGGATGGAAGTCAAATAGATAAACGATAGCAGTTGACACTGCATTTAAACTTTTAGAGATTGTAGCTATGGGGATGTTGAAGAAAAGGTAAGAGATGGCTGGGAATCAAATAGATAAAACATGGTAATTGACACTGCATTTAAACTTTTAGAGATTGTAGCTATGGGGATGTTGAAGAATAGATAAGAGATGGATAGGAATCAAATAGATAAACGATGACAGTTGACGTTGCATTTAAACTTTTAGAGATTGTAGCTATGGGGATGATGAAGAAAAGATAAAAGATGGCTGGGAATCATTAGATAAAAGATGGTAATTGACATTGCATTTAAATTTTTGGAGATTGTAGCTATCAGGGAAGCAAGCAAATGAAAGTGAGTTCCACAAACAGAAAGTGCGAGAAAAGAAACTGTTAGAGTAGAAGAGAGTTACGTTTAAGTAGTTCAACGGTAAAAGGATGGGAACTTTATGCCAATCTAGTAGCACGAGTAAATACATGTGGTCGGGGTTGTAGGAAATTTATATTATTATAGATAACCTCGGTTGTGCCAGAAATTGTTTACTGGAACCATGAAATAAAGTGATAAAAAATATCTCGAACTATTTCCCGGAACAGATAATGTCTCAAACGAAACATTTTTTTAAAAATCATATCACCCCAAGCAATGCGATAACGCCACTGATGTGCAGGGGGTTACGTAAGAGTAAAACGCTTGGAAAAGAGAAAGCCGGAAACCACATCCTAAACAGGGAACAAGGGATGAGTCTATTCACCTGTTCAATAGACGCGGGTGGAGTGTGAACCGGGCGATAGTTTAGTCTATCTACTCTAATTGAAAAAAATTAAGGAAAAGAGTGAAAAGATTGGAAAAGAGAAAACCGGAAACCGCATAACTTTTTGGCCCAGGGAAGGGAGAGTCAAAGAGACAGTGTAACCAGTTCACTAGAATACAGCTAGCCAGCTTAAGAAAGAAAGAAAGAAAGAAAGAAAGAAAGAAAGAAAGAAAGAAAATGCATCCGTAACTTCTACTCCAACAGTTTCTTTCCTCGCACTTCCCGACTGTGGAATTCTCTTCCACACGATTGCTTCCCCGACGGCTACAATCTCCAGGAGTTTAAATGTAAGGTCAATAGACACCTCCTAATACACTAACCTGCTCCCATTCTATCAAACACTCTTCCCATCTGCCCAACCCTCATCATCGCTATCCTTACTCATCTGTCACCTTCCTCCTGACATTCCCTATGTCTAACCACTCCTTCTCTTTACCTTCCCCTATGTAGCCCCATGCGCAATAGTGGCAGTGGAATGCCTTGCTTGGGGTGAGATGATTAAAAAAAAAAAAAAGAGTCTGACGTCGTATGGAGAATAATTAAAGACAAATTCCACCAGGCGGTGAAATTTGGCTAGAAAAACAAAATCAATCCTTCAATTAAGCATGAAAACTTTTAAATTTCTGAGAAAGCCGCCATCTACTGGAGTAGTTTTAAAAACAAAAGTAGCGCTGCGCCTGGTTCGATTTTCGTTGTTGCTTCCTCTGTGATCGTTGTGGATGGTCGCCAAAAAAAAAAAAAGAAAAAAAAAGTGGCATGATGAAAAAACAACCAAAAACAGTTGATGAAATCATTCTGATTTATTCATGTGCTTCAACAGCGAGGCGAGGCTTTGAGGGTCGGAATAGGCCGGGGAGTGGCGAGTGTTATTAGATTTTTGCTGATGGGGAAAGCGAAGATTATCAAATAGAGCTCCTCCATGAAGAACTCGCCGGTGTGAACTGATTGGCAGGTAGGCCCTCTTTTATTGGAGATTCACACTCCTCTTAGCTTCAGTAGGTTGTCATATCATTAATGTCAATTCCCAGTACACACTTATTCCTGGCACACAAATTTCAATCGAGAGATAGATAAGAATATTGTCTCTAAGTATTACCAATTAAACGACCATTCCTCCATCCCCGGATTTTTAAATGAGTATAATCGTATATCGCTACAAAACCTGATCGAAAATGTACAAACGATTAGTTTGTGGCTAAATATGATTTCCGTTGGTCGGAGTTAATAATCGTATTAATATTTAATGAATTTATTTTGTAATTGTAAAAGTTTTTCTAAAATTTGACGAAACAAACTTTAGCTCTAGGAGATATGGAGCCCCAAATTTAGGCAGAAAGTAAAGTCTAAGCGTATACAGACATTGGTCACGCGACGTCTGGGATTAACAAATATATATATATATATATATATATATATATAGTCATCCGCAGACAGATCTGCATCGCAGCTCATCAGTATGGTTAGACATCCGATTGCTTTTTGCCCAGGATTGAAACCCGACCGAATTGGCGTCAGTCGGTGATTCTACGGGTAGGATAATCCAACAAGATTAACTTAATATAATATATAATATTAAGCGTTATATCTATATAGAAGGCTAAATGGATGTTATCCAGAGCAAATTATATTTATAAAGGAAAATGAAATGACGTGTTGAGTTTTCCTTTATATATATATATTTTTTAATCATGTCACTCCAAGCAAGGCATTCCACTGCCACTATAGCGCAGGGGGTTACACAGGGCGATAGAAGAGTTAGGATGTACACAGGGGGAGAGTTGGGGAGAATGGGAGGGTTAGTGTGTTAGGAGGTGTCTATTGACCTTACATTTAAACTCCTGGAGGTTATAGCCGTCGGGGAAGCAAGCATGCAGAAGGGAATTTCACAGGCGGGAAGTGCGAGAAAAGAAGCTGTTGGAGTAGAAAGTGCGGTTATATTTCATTGGTTTCACTGTAAAAGGGTGGGACCAAGTTGCCAATCTAGTATCTCGTGCGAACTCACACATAGGGGGCACCAGTGATTTAAGTTCATCAGAGCAGAAGCCATGAAAGAATTTGTAGAAGAGGCACAGATAAGCCACGTCACGCCGGTGAGAGAGTGACTGCAGGCGGTCAGCTAAGTCGGTATCAATCACATTACAGATTCTTCGCTGTATTTTGTCAAGAAGCCCGAGGAGAATAGCAGGGGCACCCGACCAGATGTGGCAACAGTATTCAAAACACGGGCGGATGGTAGATTTGTATAAGTGTAGGATAGTTTCAGGCGGAAAGAATTTCCGGGCCCTGCACAGAGAGTCAACTTTCATGGCAGCGGATATATATATATAATGAATTAATAGATTTATTTTTAATCCAATATTTTATTACTTCAAACGTTAGATTAGTGGATACTTCGTATTTGATGAAATAGACACTCCATTTTTATTTATCAAATAGTGTGCATTACGTCAATCGGCCTATGCATTCAATAAATCTTTGTAGAGAAAATCTATTATCCAGAATATATAGATATATAACACGAGCCCGAAGATAATGTGAGTGATATGTTTATCTCCTTCACAGCAAGGAACATCTGTCGGAATTTGATTGAAAGGGCGTACATCCTTATCTATCTTAAGCATTTCAAGATAGTTTCACATTTTCATAATTCAGTAACTTTAAAAGAATAAAACGGAACGATAGGAAGGCCCTGCATCAATTATCGTAGAACGACAACTGAGCATGCGCAGGAATTTACAGTACAGACTACGACCTATCAAAGTAATATTTTAATTACTGTCATGGCGGCATCACCCACTACGGAATGAACTCTTCCAACCAGTACATATACCTCCCCTCACAAGAGGTGACAGTAGATAGCATGACAGTGGATAGCGTAGATAGCCTAAGTAGCCTGGAATTAGCCTGGAAGTAGCCTGAAAGAGTAGCCTGTGGAGAACGCCCTGAATTCGGCCGAGAGTCGTCTACGAACACTGCTACCGTAACGACTATTACGAGTTCCAGTTCGAGGGTCGAATTATAGTATTACTCACTAACCCGTATTATCGTTCTACTAAAAAGTTCCAAGTGTTGTATTTTGCTGAGGCCAATATATATTAGTTATTTCCCATTTTGGTTGTTTTGTATTATTCTTGCTGAACCTTTAACCGGGTCCACGACAATTATAAAGGGTTTTCCGTGAAGATTTTTAATAATGATTCTGATATAAAAATTTTGACACTTCGCTCATAATGAACAATCCTTTGCATATTCCAGAATTAATATATTATAATAGTTTTTTCCTTACATGGAAGTCATTTGCGATTGTTTCAGACGACCGTCACTAAATGTTTAAAATTTCAAATCTTCGTCTGAAATGATAGCATGTTTGTCGTGATCAAAAATTAAGAATTAAAATCAACCGTCTTCACGTTTACAAAAATTCACAATGACGTGTGAAATCCTGGTTTTTCCCAAATAAAAAAAGGATTGACCATGTGCTTAAAAATAAGTCGAAGCCAGATTTCGTAAGTAGATGTTAAATTGATTTTTGACCAATGGGAGCGACTTGCAAAATCAAAAGGGATTTCGTGAGTAAGTGTGAAAAATCTGAATACTGTAAAAGGCCCTGGTCAGCGTTAATCAGTCAGTCAAATGGGACCTGCGAGACGAAACAACTAAAATGGAACTTCCAGTTCAAATCAACCCGGAGATAATGTCTGGTCGCAACTTGTTTTCTTTCTCCATAATTCTCGTGTACTGATTCATTCTATTTCTTCTCTATTCAAAGACATTTCTATTGAATACATACATACATACATACGTACGCATATACTCTTTCAACAATTAGTTTTGTTTGTTTTTTTTATTTTTTTTGTTTTTATATATATCTGTGTTTTTGTCCCCCCCCCCCTTTTTTTTTGGAGTTCATTTGGACTTTAACTAAGTTAAAACTTAGTTAAACTCCACTTTTGTAAGTTTGTAAGTTTTTTTTTTTTTTTTTTTTTTTTTTTTTTTTAATAGGAGTAGATAGGTCACACTATCGCCCGGTCTATACTCCTCCCACGTCTATTGAACTGGAGTAGAGGCTCGTTCCTTGTTTCCTGTTTAGGATGTGGTTTCCGGTTTTCACTCCTCTCTCTTCAGACCTTGGTACTGGTGCTTCCGCGAGTTTCCTGCGATCTGGCCGGTTGGTGGCAATGGCTCATCACTGTGAGGGTACCGGGTTGGCAGTTTCCTGGTTGCTGCTTCCGACTGGTAGTTAGGAGCCCTAACTCTTGCGTAGCGTCAAGAGCGGCTGCTCTGATCAACAGTTGTATAATATCGGGGTTCTTGTAGTGCCATGTCGCGCATGGATAGGTGTCCCTGCAAGCGCTTTCGGTGGGCAACCCCGAGGCCACACCTTGTTGCAGCCCTAGCCAGTCTCCCTCCCAGCACAGATCGTGGGTAATGACCGCCTGTATCCTCTACCCTAGGTCCCTTTCTATAAACAAAAAACATGACAAGACAAAACAGAAATGACCCTAAACCAGCTAAATCCAAACCACCTAAGCCCATTAACCTCTCCTTCACTAATATCCGAGGCATTCGTACTAACTTTGCTAGTGTAGAAGCGTTCCTGCATGAAAAGTCCCCAGACATCCTCGCGCTCTGCGAAACTAACCTCAACTCAGCTATTCCCTCCTCTGACCTCTTCATCCCTGGTTATCTTCCCCTTTTAAGGAAGGATTCTACTGTCCACATGCATGGGCTGGGTGTTTATGTCAGCGAACACCTCCCCATAACTAGGGTGACTTCACTCGAATCTACTGACCACCAATACATATGTCTCCGCTTGTCTCTCCTCAGTTCGGTTAGCTACCTATTCTTCCTTTACCGTTCTCCCTCCTCTCCTGACTGCTCCCTACTAGATAGCATTGCCGACGACATAGATAAGGCTATTTCCTATCACCCATTTGCCCACATATTTGTATTTGGAGACCTCAATGCCCATCACTCTGAGTGGCTTGAAAACGCTGTTACTGATTCGGCGGGCATTCACGCCGCGAACTTTGCTATTTCCCAATCCCTTACGCAAGTGGTGGACTTCCCCACTCGCTTCCCAAGCACACCCTCGGGTCATTCCTCACTGCTAGATATATGTTTCACCTCTGCGCCCGACGCCTGTCAAGTCTCGCAGCTTTGCCCTCTCGGCAACTCCGACCACGCTGTAGTCTCCCTCAGTATTTCTTTCCAATCTCACTCCCCCCAGGATCCCCCTACTCATAGAACCTCCTACCTCTACCAAAAAGCTGACTGGGATGCCTTTCGCGATTTCCTCTGCGACGTCCCCTGGGGAAAAGTGTTTGACCTATCAGTTGATGACTGTGCCTCTGAGGTCTCGTCATGGGTGAAAGCTGGCATTGATGCCTTCATACCCACCAGGAAGTATTGCTTAAAACCTCATTCCTCTCCGTGGTTCTCTCCGGCCTGCTCAGCCGCCATTGCCCACAGGAACCATTACTTCCATCTATTCCAGAGACAGCCAACTGATCACAATAGGCGCCTGTTCACATCCGCTCGCAGTGAGTGCAAGAGAACCCTAAATGACGCCAAACAGTTGTTTGCGGAGAGAATGCGACAGCACATAGCTGACCGCAAGTTCGGCTCCAAGGACTATTGGAGGATTTGTAAACGGGTGCTCAACAATAGGAAATCCTCAATACCTCCCTTAATCCATGGATTTGACGTTCTCACGTCATCTGCTGAGAAAGCTGAGTGCTTTGCCCGCAGATTCTCATCCAACTCCACACTCGACTCGTCCGGAGTGCACCCACCCGACTTCCCTATTAGAACTGAGGCCAAACTGCATGACGTATATATTACCCCGACAATAGTATCCAGAGTAATTTCAAAACTCGACCCCCATAAGGCGTGTGGAGACGATGGAATCCCGGTGATAGTCCTTAAGAGGTGTGTCCCTGAACTTTCCCCTGTCCTCTCTAAACTGTTTAACTACTGCCTTTCTGCTTCCTGCTTTCCTGCATGCTGGAAATTCTCCTCAGTCGTTCCTGTCTTTAAGAACTGTGGTGAACCCTCGGACCCATCCAACTATCGCCCGATCAGTCTTCTACCAATATTCGGGAAAGTGTTCGAGGCTATAATAAATGCTGAAATAGTTCATCATCTCACCGCCCACAAACTGTTCTCCGACAGGCAATATGGATTCCGATTTGACAGGTCCACAGCCGACCTGCTAACTACTGTAACGGAGTACATGCTACAGGCCCTTGATGAGTCTGACGAGGCTCGCGCGGTTGCTCTGGATATCTCCAAGGCTTTCGACAGGGTTTGGCACCCTGGCCTCCTATGCAAACTACGCGGTTATGGTATTACCGGTCGCCTGCTTGACCTAATCCAATCTTTCTTAAATAACCGCAAAATGAAGGTCGTTCTGAATGGGCGTGCCTCTTCGTCCTACAGCACGAATGCTGGTGTCCCACAAGGCTCTATCCTGGGCCCAACGCTCTTCCTTATTTTCATCAACGACCTCCCAGATGAGATCAGGTCCCAAGTAGGCATCTACGCAGATGACACTACAATATACTCCCGCTCCAGTAAGAAACCTGTCGTGGCGGACAGACAAAATCTCGCTGCTGACCTTGAGCGGGATCTACACTCTGTGGTGAACTGGGGCAAGAAGTGGCTTGTCAACTTCAATTCCTCGAAGACCAAGCTGTTGTCTGTCAACCATTACAGGCAACCTCTTCTGCCTCCCATAAGCATGGACCAGATGATTCTCCCGGAGAGTAATACACTACGCCTCCTCGGACTTACCCTGTCCTCAGACCTCAAATGGAAGCACTATATTGAATCCATAGCAAAATCTACTGCTAAGAAGATTGGGTCACTATGTCGATCCAGGATGTTTTTTCCACCTGAATCCATCCTGCATATATACAAGTCAACCATCCGTCCGTGCATGGAGTACTGCTGCCATTTATGGTCAGGTGCCCCTGCCGTTCTCCTCAGTGTTCTCGACAAGCTCCAAAGGAGAGTCTGTAATGTGATAGGTTCTGATCTGGCGACTCGTCTGCAGCCACTTTCCCATCGTCGAAATGTGGCCTCCCTCTGTCTCTTCTATAAATACCTTCATGGCTTCTGCTCGGATGAGCTTAAGTCACTGATGCCTCCTCAACAGGTGTTTACCCGTTCAACCAGACTGGCAACTGGGTCCCACCCATTCACAGTCAGGTTAGCCAAACGCAGACGACAATTCTACTCCAGCAGCTTCCTCTCTCGCACTTCCCGCCTGTGGAACTCACTCCCGTATTCTTGCTTTCCTGACGGCTACGACCTCCAGAAATTTAAAAGCAAAGTTAATACTCACCTACTAACCACTGGCCTCTAGCTCTCTCCCCTCCCCTGTATAACCTTCCCTTTCTCTCCGCCCATGTACCTGTCATTGCACCTGCTTTCTCAGTTTTCTATTGTTCCTTTCTAACTAGCTTGTACTCCTCACTCTTTTCTAATTAATCTTTCTACATTTATGTAACCCCCTGCACATCAGTGGCGTTTCTGCCTTGCTCGGGGTGAAATGATTAAAAAAAAAAAAAAAAAAAAATAACTCTTGATACCCTTAACTTTCTAAATGAACATTAATTTCTACGAATTCTTGTTAATCTTTACTTTTAATAAATTTCAATTTTAAATGCAAAATGTATATTTTATTCTTTCCACACAGTGCCACACATTCCAATCTTCTGCTGCCAACCAACCTTCTGATGAAAACCTGTTAATTCTGATGATAGTTCTGGATAAAACCTATAAGCTGTAGGGAGTTCGGTTATGTCTAACACAAGGCCGAATCGAAAAAAATATTAACCAGCTCCCTACGGCTACATGTTCTTCACCACAGAAATTAAGTTAAATTTACTTTGTTAGTATTAAATGAGCGGTCACTTTTATCTATTAAATAAAAATTAAATAAACAATGGGTTCGAATGAAAATTATCAGGTATATGATAAGAGACATTGTGAAGGTGGTAAAGAATTACTGAAATGAAAACAAAAAAATGTAAATTATTTTAGCATAAAGAAGTAGAAATCGTCTGCCATCATAAAGTTAGAGTTCATACACTTTTTACATGGCTGATGCATAAATAACTCAAACCAAATAATAGATTAATTTTTAATCATTTTTCGAAAAAAAAAAAAGGTTTCCGACAGACCCACACTGTTAATCCACGCGCATACGGAGTCTCAGACACACGATAATATCTGCAAAGGCTTCTTATTGGTGTTTTATTCATTTCAAGCGAATGAATGGGGCTGACGTGAAACTATTTTACAAGTCTTTATAGATATGGATTTACGTCCTTTCATATCAGTCAGTCAGTTAAGTGCCATACGTGATACACGCTTGGGCGATCATGTCTCGAAAGAGACATGACTGACTGGGCAGAAGATTATCCCGCAGTAGGTTGCCATTGCTTTCTGCAGTAGACTGGTTGCCATCCAAGGCTATAGGACCCAATCTGTCCTGTTATTTAACCCATAACTGGAGGGAAGTGACGAATTAATACCTTTCCCAAGGGCATTTGCGCGTAAGTGAATGCAATGAATTCAACTGGAATTTGAAATCGGCTCCCCGATTTCTCGTTCTGAGTCGATATCCAATGCACCACAACGCACATCCCCTTTCATATACATTTTTTATATTTCTATCAAGCCGAGGAAATATTTTGTTTGTAGAAGGTAAAGATTTTACAGTTCGTCTCATATATATATATATATATATATATATATATAAAAGCAAGATGTTTGTGTGTGTCTGTCTTTCATTCTGTCTGTTTTTATGGCCTTTATACAAATCCACAATTTTTATCCGATTCTCACAAAACTTCACACAAATATTCTTTAGTGATCTGGTCAGGTCATAGGCTACTAATTTTTTCAGATTTTCCCCGGATATCGCAACTCAATACCCCGATATCCGATCAGGTCTGATCAAGATCAGGATTTCAGCCCTTTTATCGTAGTTCTTGCTGCAGAATTTGGTCTAACTTGGTAAAATTATAGTTTTTAGTCTCAAACATTAGTAGATCTTCTCAGACGACTCATTTTCCCTGATATCCCCGATGGGTACGATAAGTTTTCATGGATTTACTTAGGTTAATTTATTCTTGGATGATTTATTTGACTCTGATATTGAAAATCGATACTGATGAAAAGCAGGTTTTCAGCCCTTTTAC
This sequence comes from Ascarosepion bandense, assembly GCA_037127315.1. Taxonomy (NCBI): domain Eukaryota; kingdom Metazoa; phylum Mollusca; class Cephalopoda; order Sepiida; family Sepiidae; genus Ascarosepion; species Ascarosepion bandense. Next base: position 2,453,039 of record JBBBDQ010000379.1, read on the forward strand.
TTTGGTTTTTGCTTCGGGTTTTGCTCTAAGTAGGTATAATTGTAGTTCTTAGTCTCAGCCTTGATACCATTTACTCAGAGGACATCAATTCATTTTTCCTTCAGTCTAGGGTTTCGCTTTAACTGGAAACAACTATTGCTTTTTAGTCTTTCGTGCCAACGTCCAAAGAGTCTGAGCTCCAGGACCATGGATTAGTTTTAAAGCTTTTATTATATCCGAGCAACACCGGGCAATATATATATATATCCATTGAGCTCGCTATACAGATCTATCGCTTAATATTTTATATTAAATAGATCTTTTTTGGATTATCCTGTCTGTTTACGGACTTGCCATCATTATCTATCTATCTATCTATCTATCTATCTATCTATCTATCTATCTATCTATCTATCTATCTATTTTCCATTTGTAAACTTTTATGCCTAGGCGGGCATAAAACCTATACCCCTATTTCTAATGTTAAATCTGTCTACAAAATTCCCGACACTTTCATTAATCAACTACATCCCCTACCCACCCCACTTTCTTAGAAATTCTAACGGGCAATTTACAAGACTTATTCCCTTTTAGCTAACCCCCACCAACATCCCCACACACAATTCGTCAAATATAAGAAAAGAGGCCTTTCATTCCTTTCCATACAACCTGATGAGACATTGTAAGCCCAATGTCGAAAAAAATGTACAATTTGTAGTGGATATGTAACACATCTGCCGGCTGGTTGGTTCGCTGCCCTCGGTCCAGAGTCTGTCACGATGATGATGTCGAAACGGCACCAATTATGACGACGCTTTCAGGCCGCTAGTCGTGATGATCTCGTCACAGTAGCTGGTCCTCGAGACGTCTATTACAACAACGAACTCATTGCCCACGCTGTGTTCTTTTGATCTTAGAAAGTCGCGTTGTGAAAACTCGGTAGCTGTATTTCTACCATATCCAAACCGGACACTTGTGTTAAAATAAAACAATTACGGCACAAAAAAAAAAAAAAAAATTAAATAAATGAATAAGTTCGAAGACACCTGGATGAGTTACGAAAGAAAGATTTTATAAAAAAATAATTAAAAAAGCAGAAAATACAATTGCCGAAATTCAAGTTTACATCGGAGAGAGGATTCGTTTAAATATGTCAGAGTTTTTCAATCTTCAAATAAAAATAAGTTCTCCCGAAGTTTAGTTAAAAGTAATCAGAGCCTTGAATTTTTAAAATAACCAGACTGTCAATTCTCTACATAAAATCTTTTCAGCCTTTATCAAACTTTGCAGAGACAGCCAAATAAAATAAAATAAAATAACAATGCGGCCTGGCGGCGGGGGGGTCGTCTGGTCTTTGCCGCCTGAAAATCTCTCTCCAAATCTCCAACTTAAAAATTCTTTTCATAATAGTGCGAATTTTTCTTTAAGAATAATCAGAACTTTCAATTCTCCAAATAACTTTTAAAACAATAAAGTTCTTTCGAGGTTCTTATCGGAGGGGAATTATTCGACATGAACTCTTTAAGTTAATCGGCGACAGGCTTTTCTAATTTTCTTTATATCTTCAGCGATGAGTTCTATGGTAGGCGACCAGACATTGGTCATGGCTCCCAATTAGGAACTCTTTTCCCTCAGTCGTTGCATTTCGACTGCAATTTCAAAAACTAACCAACCAACTGATTTTTCGTACTTTTATAGCTGTCCCCTATTCTCTCGGGTGAATCTACGCGACTCAAAGCTTTGACCAATGAGATTATTTTCCAATCATACGATTTACGGGGAGCTAGGGCTCGACGAATGAAATATCAACACTTCATATGAGGTAATTTTCTTTTCGTCTTCTTCTTCTTCTTAACTACATCATTTGTTTTACAATTTTAGAATCTATTTCCAGGACTAATTTTGAGGATTTAACCCTACCTGACCTCATCAAGGAAATCCTGACATTTTATTATGGCTATGGTCATTTTTCAAGGTTCCACTGGCCCAAAACAATACGTTTCGAACACGAAAAAAAAAAAAAAAGAAAAATTAAAAAAGAAAAACTATATTTTTCATTTTTCCCCAATTATCAGTCAATTTCTCTATTCCCCGGCTTTTACAAGTATATAATAGTATTAAAAATATCTTTTTCTACGTAAGCTCACATTGCGGATTACAATAAAACACAACTAACAATAGCACAAATAACAATTTCCTTCACTCCGTTGTATTAAACAAAAAAAAAAAAAAAAAATACCGGCGTGGAAATAGGGTTACAGGTATATATATATATATATATATATATATATATATATATATATATATATATATATATAAATTTGTACATGTTCTAAAATATAATTTATAATAAATATTCACAGCTCTATATTATATATCGAGCACTGTTTTAAATTAATGTTTTGGACGTTGTAAAGTTTTCTTCGTTCCTTATTCACTCGGATATATATATATATATATATATATATATATATATATATATATATATATATCAGACTGAATGTATCTTCGAACTTTTGTTGACATCCGCCCCTTGGCGTGTCCTCTGATTATATGTTGCGTATATATATATGCTTATGTATGAATATGTGCGTGCGTTCGTCGAACTGATGTATTTTTTCTTAAATTTTCTCTCTTAAGGGAGCGGCCGTTATTTTTATTCGTTGTTTTTAGGTCTTTGTGAATCTTATTCGTGTAAAAGCTGATGATGGTTCGCCTGAAATAGGCCATACTTCCGATTTACCATGAAATAACGTGTCTGCCTTAATGTTTCTTATATTTGCTCTATATGTATTTATATACATATATATTTAGAGCTCTCTTAGAGAGTTATCCTACCACTGTATGCACAGGATACTCCTTTGCATTCTTCTATACCCACACTGCATGCTGATATATATATATATATATATATATATATGTGTGTGTGTGTGTGTGTGTGTGTGTGTGTGTGTGTGTTTTTACAACAACACATGTATCTAAACTAATCTAAACTTATTTATAAATAGAACTTTGTGTGTGTGTATGTGTCTGTGTATGTGTGTCCGTTACCTATAGACTCCGAAACGGCTGAACCGATTTCTTGAAAATTTACAGTTGTACTATAAGCGTCTGCGAGTGTTCTTAGCTAGGTTTTGTGTCGAGGTACTCCCGATAAATATCGAAAATAGATAATCGAAAAAATCGGGTTATAGAAGAAGTGGTCCGATTTTAATCAAATTTGATACACTCATAGACAAAGACATAAGATACGGTATTCAGAAGTTTCAAGTTCTTACAATAGTGCAGAAAATTGGATATCGATACCAGGAAATCAAAATTTGACTTACATCCATTCATTTTTCTTTCAGTCTACGGTTTCGCTTTAACTGGAAACAACTATTGCTTTTTAGTCTTTCGTGCCAACATCCAAGGAGTCTGAGCTCCAGGACCATGGATTAGTTTTAAAACTTTCATTACACCCGGGTAACGCCGGGCTATACTGCTAGTAAATGTATAAATGAAGATGTATAAATTGTTGTCTAAATGACGCAAAAATGAGAATAACACTGACATTTAATTTTAACAGCTATATTTACCAAAATTAAACAAAAATGTCTTGAAATACTAAGGAGTACATTTATTAAATAAAATCGCAATTGGCTTCAAACATGGCCTCCAGATGACTTTGGAATCTCTTCTTGACGGTTTCCTGGTTTAAGTTGGTGACTGTTGCTATAATCTTTGTCTTCAGTTCATCTTATGTGTTTTGTTAATCTTTCGCTCAGCTATGCCCCAAGCATAATAATCACAGGGGTTGCAGTCTAGGGAGTTAGGTGACCGAATGTAACCGGGTGATGTGGTTGCCGCAATAATTGTCTGCCAGCCATGACTGGGTTCTCTTGCTTGTATGGCATTGGGGCAGATTTCTGCTGCCAGACATAGGGTCTTTCGGGAGTCGCCATCTTGACCCAGGGAAGAACTACCTCCTTAAGTGCACTTGATGTAGGTCTTCGTTTTGAATCTGTAACCATGTGGGGGTATGAACGGCGGCATAACGTTGCCATCATTAATGATCACACCAAACATCTTCGTAATCATTATTAGACTCATCCAACTCTTTCTATATACTCTACACTGTCTTCAGATTGATACCCAAACAACCTGAAATGTTTGTATTAGGGCTTTTGGCGTGAATGTCAAACAGTACAGTATGCTGTTTCCAATTCTCTGGCGGAATGAATTGCATTATGGTGCTCTTATTCTCACAGTGCCCAACTGACCCTACTATACTGTGCAGTCGACAAAATAAAAAACAAACACGCGCATGCGCAAAATTGATATATATAGTGGTGGCAATTTATTCATCGCAGTGTCTTCGTTTAGATTTACATAAGTTTTATCCCTGATGTTGAGAACTTTACCTAGAAATATAGCATACCATTAAGCTATATTTTCATCACACACACACACACACACACACACACACACACACACACACACACACGTTCATGTGCTGCACATGCGCACAAAAGAGGTTATACTTTACATTACGATGAAACGCGCAACAGGAAGTTTTTTTCTTATTCAATTCTTATTCAAATTTATATATTTTCCCATATAACAGATGAGCATGTTAGCTCGAATATATATATATATATATATATATATAGTAACTTAAATTAATACATCTACATATAAGCTTCGCCATATGTATAGTATTATTAAGTTTTAAATAAAACAGAGCTCAATGTATTACGAATAGAGCTATTATATATATATATATATATATATATATATATATATATATATATATATATACAATACCCGCAATGATTATTTGGCCATTTCAGTGTTTTAAAAAATGATGTATTTCATAGTATTTTTTAGTATTTATTGCCAAGTAAATATTAGTAAATGAAAACATAATGGTTCTTTTGTTAATATTTCACAATAACATGTGCATCAAATGAATTTATAAATATTTAATAATTAGCTACATTGCAGTCTCAATAATGAAAAATGAAGAAAATTTAGAGTCCTTCTGACGAGTTCATCTTTGCTTCCTTGCCTTGTAAAATTTTGCAAAGTAATAATAACAAAAGAACCATTCTATTTTCATTTGGTAATAAATAAAAAAAAAATAGTATGAAATACTTCATTTAAAATAAAAACCGAGGTCGCCTAATAATTTAGTTTGCATATATATATATATATATATATATATATATAAGGAGACATATTGTTCTACGTCTATGGCACCAATGCAATCATCAAATGCATATTTTAAAATGACAGTTTAATAGATTACATTTTAAGTTCTCTTGATGCTAATGGGAATTAAATCCTCTAAAGTTAAGTTACTGCTTTTTAGATAACGAGAATCAAAATTTAAATATTCTAAGATTACATATCGATAAAAAATTCAAATTTAAATTTAGAATTTAAAATTAAGATTTTGAACTTTTGAACTTTTGAATTTAAATTAATGTAAAAATATAAAAAAATACAGAGAAGAAATAAAAGGCGTAATTCATAAAATGCAAATAATTTAAGATTACATGTAGATAACAAATTAAAATTAAAATTGTAAATTATGAATTGAAATTTAAAATTTCTAATTAAAATAAAAATTAAAAATATTAGAATGCTGAGATAAGAAATTAAAGGGGCGTAATTCATAGTTATAAATAGCAAAGAATGCAAGAAAGAAAGAAAGCAAGAAGGAAAGAAAGAAAGAAGGAAAGAAAGGGGGAAAGTAAGGGAGTGAGGAAGAGAGAAAGAAAGGGACAAATGTATAACGGAATCTATATCAATCGAGGTCTAAGAATGTTAAGATGACATTATATATATATATATATATATATATATATATAGGCGTGAACAGAATAATGGAAACACCTAGTACCATGACGTTCTCTATCTATCGCCACTGAAAACTACATAAACTTAAGAATCACCACATATGCAAGGCTACAAAAATCTCCTAATCCGTCCAAGCATAGAGATGAATACAATATAGGAACCAGAACTATGGAGTAAATAGGGAAAATAATCGAAAAATTGCAATATGAGCTCTGGTAAAAATACTAGAGAAAACCATTAACATAAAAAAATTGCAATATGAATTCTGGTAAAAATGGTTACTGAACATTAGGCTTATAAACCACAGAAATTCAGTTGTTCTTGTTCATATGTGGATATAGACGTTAGTTAGCCCTTGTCACTTGACCCAGAGAGTTGTGAGTTCAATACCAGGCTACAGCAGTGTTGTACAAGTAACTTAGAGGCTCTACGTAAGGAATGAGAATGATATACCCCAGTGATCGTAATAAGGGGTTCGGTTCGAAATTCTTAGCAGATGAAGAAGGCCGGAGAGTGCAACGGCCGAAACGTCGTACAAATGGCAACAAAGATGAAGACTTCTTCTTCTATGTGCTCTGTTTTGTTAGGACGTAGGCGATCATGGCTTCCCACATCTCCCTATCCTTGGTGGCTCTGAGCACGCCTTCTCCTGTTACACCATGCAACACTCGTTTCATCAACCTGTTCAGCTCCTTCAAATATATTATCCGCTGCTTTCCACTGTCTCTTTTTCCTTATATCTATCCTGTTAGTATCAGGTTCTCCAAGCCCTCTTTCCTCATTGCATGTCCCAGAAACTTCAGCTGTCTCTTCCTGATGCTCAGTATTAATTTCCTTTTCGTTTCCATCCTTGCCAAAACCTCATCATTTCTCACATGCTCGGTCCATGATATTCAAAGCATCCTTCTGTAGAACCACATTTCAGTTGCTTCAAGTTTTTCCTTCATCTTCGATAATATTGTCCAGCATTTACTGCCATATTGAAGAACTGACATCATATAGCAATCCACTACTCTCTTCCTTGTTTCTAGTGAAATTTTCCTGTTTCTTAATACTTTACTCAACTTCTGGAATGCTTCTTTCGCCATGCCAATTCGCCTTCGGTCCTCAGTATCGCACTTTCCGTCTTCTATTATAACACTTCCCAGGTATTTGAATTTTTGTACCTGGTTGATTTTAGTATCTCCGGCCTGTATTTGGCATATTGGGTTGCTCTTTTTACTGATGACCATGCATTCGGTATTTTGCAGTTTATTTCTAGTCCTTTCTTGTCTCTCACTTCAGCTACCTTCTGTAGGAGGTCTTGTAGTTTCCTTTCTGTGTCTGCTATAAGCATTGTATCATCTGCGTGCCTTTGGTTGTTTAAATTGTGGCCCCCGATGACGAATTCAGACATAACTTCTAGGGCCTTCAAAATATTTTCGCTGTACAAATTGAACAGATCCAGTGAAAAGGCACATCCTTGTCTTACGCCCCTTTCTATCTTTGTATATCTGCTGAATTCGTTACCTATCCTTATAATAGGCCGAATAATGTAAATAGTGTAAATACTACCTTATCTTAGAAATATAGACAAATGCCCTCTCCCTCCCCCCTTTCTCTCTATATATATATACTTTAAATTGTGTATAGGCTCATCCCTTGTTCCCTGTTTAGGATGTGGTTTCCGGCTTTCTCTCTCCCAATCTTTTCACTCTTCTCTTTTTTATCTTTTTCAATTGGAGTAGATAGACTAAACTATCGCCCGGTTCATACTCCACCCACGTCTATTGAACAAGTGAAGAGGCTCATGTTTAGGATGTGGTTTCCGGCTTTTCTCTTTTTCAATCTTTTCACTCTTACGTAGCCCCCTGCACATAAGTGGCGTTACCGCCTTGCTTGGGATGATATGATTAAAAAAAAAAAGATAATATATCTTTTATGCAAGTTCAGTTAAAAATGAAAGGCAAGGTGGTGTGGTAAACATTTTATATAATTTTTAATGTTATCTTATAATTCCTTTTTCTTTTCAATACACAAATTATATAAAAATTGCCCCAATATTTATTTATCCAAGCACTTTCGGCTATATTTTTATCAAGGGTAAATTTTATTTTACTTTTAACTGAATACATGAATTGTTTTATGGATGTATGTTATAGTAATGTTTTATTTTCCAAAGATAATCACATTGTAGCAGTGTTCATCTTTGACAAATTTCACTAATGACCCGTATAAAAATGATCAGTACAGAAATTATTTGATTATGCAAAGAATAGTATCTACATTATCGAGACGAAACACATTTAACGTGAAGCACTGAATGCTTCATCTTTAACTCTTATAAAATAGTTTTAACAAATGTTTCATATGTTCCATTATTTGTACTTAACGCCCATGACTCATCATTTGTATTTAAATGTATTGCTTTTCAAATAAAAATTAAATTTCTTTTTGTCCGAAACTTCATTAAAATATGGTCTGCTAAATGAAAGATGATGGCACATGAACATAAAAAATAATTAGAGGCTTTTAAAGAGAGCAATAAATTACCCAATTATTGAAAAACCGTGAATATGTTTTGAAGTTCCTAATCAGATGTTCATTTTAAAAGAACATTTTTCCCTCGGCATTACCTGCAGCTAGGATGAAATTATAGACTGGCACAAGGCCGAAATCACAGACTGGCAGTAGGGGCGAAATAACAAACTGGCAGTAATGACGAAAGCTTAGCTTGGCAGTAAAGCCGAACACACAGTCTGGCACAAGGCAGAAATCATAGACTGGCAGTAATGACGAAAGCATAGATTTGGAGTAAGGCCGAAATCATAAATCATAGTAAGGGCTAAATCATAGCCTGTCAATACAGACGAAATCATAGACTGGCACGAGGCCGAAAGCATAGACCGGCAGTAAGGACGTAATCGATAGAAATCTGGTAAACACACACGATCGCCTACATCTTGAAGGAACATAGAATTCAAAAAGGGATCGATAGACGAGGAAATTAATAGAATTTAACAAGATTTAAGATATGTACTTTAAGTGAAGTGACACCATAAATATTGAGAAAACCAATTCTAATCATGTTCAATACCAGTGCGTGTTGACTGCACGAATTTTCACAACTCTTCCAAATCAGTCTTCAAACGGCCGAAATCACTTTACTTTTCTTCAGCTATGTTTAAGTGTGTGTACCAACGCATAATAAAAACATTAGATGTTTATTATATATATATAATCGTGTCGTCCCAAGCAAGGCATTTTACTGCCACTATTGTGCAGAGGATTACATAGGAAGGATGTTATGAGGAGTGAGAGGTTGCAGGGGGTGTCAGAAAAAGAGTAGGACAGGGAAGAGATTACTGATGAGATTGGGCTGGATTAGGAGGAATGTTATGAGGAGTGAGAGGGTGCAGGGGGTGTCAGGAAGAGAGTAAGAGAGAGAAAAAATACTGATGCGAGTGGTGTGGACGAGGAGGAATGTTATGAGGAATGAGAGGTTGCAGGGGGTGTCAGGAAGAAAGTAGGACAGGGAAGAGATTACTGATGAGAGTGGGGTGGATAAGGAGGAATGTTATGAGGAATGAGAGGTTGCAGGGGGTGTCAGGAAGAGAGTAAGAGAGAGAAATATACTGATGCGAGTGGTGTGGACGAGGAGGAATGTTATGAGGAATGAGAGGTTGCAGGGGGTGTCAGGAAGAGAGTAGGACAGGGAAGAGATTACTGATGAGAGTGGGGTGGACGTAGAAAAAAGCATAAGAGAGAGAGAGAGAGAGAGAGAGAGGATGTAAGTTAGTGAGACAGGAGATGACTATTGACTTTACATTTAAATTCGTGGAGATTATAGCTGTCGGGAAAAGCAAGTATGCGGAAGAGAATTACACAGGCAGGAAATGCGAGAAAAGAAGCTACTGTAGTAGAATTTGCATTTACAATGTATTGGTTTTACAGTAAAAGGGTGGGACCTAGTTGTTAATCTTGTGGCCCGAGGAAAATGTGAAAAGGAGACAGTTGCTCCCATAATTACTGGAGCACTTGGAACATTTGAAAAAGCATTCTGGAAGTTGGATAAATTAAAAATCCGAGGAGGCATTGAAACTATCCAGATGACAACATTATCAAAATTATCTTGTATACTGCGGAGAGTGTTGGAGTATTCAGAAATCTCAAGTGAAAATCACTTATTACTTCTGAGGTGAATTCTTGACCATTAAAGTATTTGATTGTTTGAGAGATGCTCTGGTGTTATGAATCGGCTAAATTACCAGACTATTATTATTGTAACAAATTCAACTTCACTGAGTGTCTCTAATATGTGGCCTTGTGCCAGTCTTTCTTCTTATCAATAACTCTAACCCCTTTGTGAGCGCGAAATCTAAGTATGCATTGTTTGCTAATAACTCTACCCTTGGTTCTATCCCATTTCCGTTTATTTTCGTTATTATTACTGCTGTGGGATCTCCCCTTTGTATATGATAATGGACTCGACTGAGTGTACATATACTCCTGCCATAGAGAGAACAGTTGGAGACAGTAATCGTAGAAATCCGTGCGCGTTATCGGAGAGTACCGGAACTGATACGTAAGTTACCGAGAGATACCGAAGTTACCCACAGACTACCGGATCAGAAGTCAGACTAGCTCTGAGCTCCACTCATCTAGAATAATATACGCGGATATACTATTTCCAACGACTTCACTTCAAGACTTGTATATATTTATTTCTTACTAATAGTATTCCAGGATTTACTAACCCGCATTCAATTTTGTATATTACGTTCAATATAACCTACTTTTCTATCTCAATAACTGTTCTGTTGTTTATTGTTTTGTGTGGTTCCTCATCCGGAATCCACAACAATTACGCTGCTGAGGAACTTTATCAGAACATTAGTAGATATCTATGTGGCACAATAGCCGCATTTCTAAAACTGATCGGAGCCTGGTAACTGATCAGTTTTCCGATCTAGTTCTAATAGCCTGAAGGAAAGATGAAACTGTTTTTTTAAAACTTTTATAGACTCAAAAGCCAAGCTAGTATCATTTCGTCATCACCGATGAGTTTCTTACAGCCAAGATGGACGACTGTATTCTCAATAAGCGTTAACAGGAAGTTAACAGGAGAAGTTCTTGGGAAGTTCTTGAGAAGTTCTTGAGAAGTTTCATAGGAGTTCTTTAGAGTTTTATTGGAGTTCAGTAGAACTATTAGGTAGTCAATATTAGTCGGCAGTTAGCCGAATACTAACGAGTCAGCTTTCAGTGGAAGATTACCAAGTTCCTAGCATTTTGGGTGCTTTTTTGGTGATTAGCAACCGACATAGCACGATTATAATGTGACACGATAACTAGGCATATATTAAGGTGGATTTGTAAAATATGTATTTTATTATGATAGATTAAAATAGAAAATGGTTAAGAATAGAAAATAGTTTAAAAAATGTGTTTCGTTTAACAAAAGTGAAAAAGAAGAGGAAAAAGAATAAATAAACGCTTTTTCTTTTATAAGGAAATTTGTGGAAGAGAAAAGGGTATCAGATTACTGTTAAATCCTACCAGTCTTTCAATAAATATTTGACTAAGTGATTTGATGTGATAAAAGAGAAAGTTTAGGAAATAGATTTTTGAGTGACCACGTCAAAAATTGTCTTTACTGTATCTTGACCACACATTAAGAAAAGATAATAGAATTTTCCCTTTCTCCAGGCAATAAAAAAACGCCTGGTTACAGGTAAAGTGTCAGGACTAAGATAAAAAGATAAAAAAATTCTGAAAAATACTAAGGCTAAGTGCAGACGGATGTCTGCGAGATGTTTACACATCAAAAGAAGGAAAATTTAAGTACCTTACAATTTTGGACTTACAGTCGCCAATGCTTATCTTTTATTTTTGTTTTAGCCCGGGGGTCTCTAGTGGACTTCCGGTTATTTCAATATAAACACAAGTCATTTTTCCGAGCCGATCAGTTAGTTAGTTTCAGTTGAGTTGAGTTAGTTCAGCCGGGCGTGTGCTTGAAGTAGAAACTCCGTTCGTCTTGAGTCGGTCGGTTCGGCATTTGATCTCCATTAATTAGAGTTAGAGCTGAGTGGAGAACGGCCGCCGGAGAAACGGTTCGGACCTCCGCTGGGGTGTTCCAATAACCTTCAGTGCGCAAACTACTCCACAACATTTATATTCATAAAAATAAATAGGTCTGCCTATAATCAGGTTCACACTTCTCCCTGATATTTTGAACAGGAGTATAGGTATATCCATTGTTTATGTTTAGGAATTGTTTTCCGGTTCCTTCTAAAGTTTACTTCAACTATATACTCTTAACGCTTGTTTTTTCTTACGCTAGTACAACTTCACGCAGTGGCTCTTGGGCCTGGTGTTGTGTGTACATTAGTATATATATACATATATATATATATAGTCATCCGCAGACAGATCTGTTTCGCTGTATCACAGCTCATCAGTAGGGTTAGATTCGATATCCGATTACTTTTTAGCCAGAATTGAAACCCGACCGATTTGACGTCAGTCGGCGATTCTACCTCTGAGCTATGGGCGCTCGGTAGAAGAATGTATACTTTTAGCGTGTTATGTACAATGCACACACGCCAGTGGCCGAGAATGGCTGAATGAACGATGTACAGTACTGTGTAAAAGTATTAGGACAAAAACTATTTTATTTTTTATGAGGCATATTGACAGAAAATAAACAATTTAATTAAAGTAATTTTATTTGATTTACTCAACAAATGCTTTAACAAGAAAAAATACTTGTTACAAAATAAATTTAATATTTAGTATAATAGCCTTTTGCTTTGATCACAGTCTTCATTCTGTCAGGCATTGACATCACAAGCTTCTTCAATGTATCTAATGGTATCTCCTGCCAAGTAGCTTGTATTTGTTCCCAAAGTGTGTCTTGCGAAGTAACATTAAATTTATCAATTCAAGAGGGAGGGATAAGAAAAAGTCAGTCATATCCAAGGATAATAGAATCATGAGTAGTCTCAAAATAACTTGTTTAATAAAAAATAGGAAAAATTAAATTTAACTTCTTTTTAATACATTTCTTTTACACCTAGTTTTAAATAATCAGTATTTATTTATTTGGCTTTTCACCCTGTATTTGAATTTCATTGAGGTTTTTAGGAGAATCACCCATTTTTTAATCATCTCACTCCAAGCAAGGCATTTTACTGCCACTTTTGCGCAGGGGGTTACATAGGGGAAAGTGATGAGAAAGATGGGTTAGTTATAGGAAATGTCAAAAGGAGAGTAATAGACGGATTAGGATACCGAGGATGGTGGTGAAGTAGATGAAAAAAGAGCTTGAGAGAATGGATGCAAATTAGTGTGATAGGAGATGTCTATTGACCTTACATTTAAATGGTGATTGTAGTTGTCGGGGAAGCAAGTATATGGAAGGGAGTTTCACAGGCGGGAAGTGCGTGAAAAGAAGCTGTTAGAGTAGAAATTGTGGTTACATTTTATCAGTTTCACTGTAAAAGAGTGGAAGCTAGTTTTTAATCTAGTAGCTCGTTTAAATTCATACCTCTAGGCCACCAGTGATCTAAGTTCATCAGAGCAGAAGCCATGAAAGTATTTATAGAAGAGGCACAGGGAAGTCACGTCATGACGGTGAGACAACGACTGCAGCCGAGCTGCCAAGTCGGTATCGATTACATTACAGATTTTTCGTTGGATTTTGTCAAGAACCCCGAGGTGAATAGCAAGAGCACCCGACCAGAGGTGGCAGCAGTATTCAATACACGGGCGGATGGTAGATTTATATATGTGCAGGATGGATTCAGACGGGAAAAACTTCCTGGCCCTGCATAGTGAACCGACTTTCTTAGCAGTGGATTTAGCTATGGATTTCGATGTAGTCATTCCACTTGAGGTTTGCTGAGAGTGTGCGGCCAAGAGGAGTAGTGTTTTATTCTGTCCTAATACTTTTGTATTCATCCCTGTCCTAAAACTTTTGCACACTACCAGTAGTATGCAAAAGTGTTAGAACAGGGGTAATTTTAAACTTTATTTTGATGCTTCATAAAAGCTAAAATAGTTCTTGTCCTAATACTTCACGTCAAACCTTAAGTTTAACTCATATATATAATAAATTGCTGAAAATACAGAAAAGATGCCCGTTTCCTTGTATGTATTTTATCTTTATAAGAGACAGATTAGACAAAAAGAAATAAAAAGTAAAAGATAAAATAAAATGGAGTATTGCTGCCATATCTATGCTGAAGTTGTTTAGTTTTCACCTGATTAAGTTCGAAATCGTTTACGCAGTCTTGCGGTGGGGTTTGAATTTGAGTTTGAGTTTTGTTTACCGGCATATCAACCTTTGTGGGTAATGTGATTCCCAAAAGGTAGGGCTTTAAGGCATTTTTTAACGTTTGGTTATAGTGAGGAAGTTGATTTAGCCAGATTTTGAGGAAAAAAATTGTTCAATGGCATGTCAACCTCTGTGGGTTATTTAATCCAAAAAGTTGGGATTTTACGCTATTTTTTAAAATGTTCGGTTATAGTGAGAAGGTTGATTTAGTCAGATGATTTTATCTTATTTTAGAATACTGAAGATGTCTTCTAGTTGTGTATTTAAAAGTGTATTAGTGGTAATAATGTTTTCCTTCAAAAATGTATATTTTTCTATAAAAGTCTATTTTTATGGATATATTTCTATAAAAATTTTTTTTTTGTACTTTCATAGTGTTTTGACCCCAGTTTGGTATTTGCCCAGAGCTGGGACCTTAACAGGTGCTGCCATTCCGGGTCAGAGTAGACCTGGGAACAACAGCAATTAAGAGGTGGTTCCATGCTCCTCACAACCTCCCAATCAGAGGCCTTGCTGCCGGATGCAGTTTACTGTCATGCTCAGGACCCTCTTGTGGTGCGAGATTTATTTTCTACAGAGGCAACGTTGGAAAATTGTCGCTATTTTCCTCACAAATATTCAGATGAGTTTCATTCTTTAGTTTCACTAGGTCAGAACTTTACAGCTCAGACTCCTCTTGTTACGTCCACGGAGTTAAATCACCCTCATTTCCTTCGTATTCCAAATGTAAGATGAAATTTCAACACAGCTTCTTTTTCAAGAAATGCTACCACTTCTTTCATTCATACAATCCCATCAATTTTAATAATCTTGAGAGTAGTCCTCTACTTTGAGTGCACTCGTGCTTTGTAGTGGGTGAATTTTAGTATTAAGAAAATAAAAAAAAAGGGAAGGAATCTGGATTGTGGCCTATCAGTTGGTCCTCAGCAAAATCTGCCTGATAGGCTTCGTGTGAAAATCTATCGAGTGTTATAATAAAAAATAAATAAAATGTTCTGACGAGTGATTTCTATAATATAAGAAAGGACAACAAATAAACTGCAAGAAAACCGAATGCATGGTCATCAGCAAAAAGGGCAGCCCAAAATGCCAAATACAGGTTGGTGATACTAAAATCAAGCATTTACAAAAATTTAAATACCTGGGAAGTCTTCTGACAGAAAACGGAAAGTGCGACACAGAGATCCGAAGGCGAATTGGCATGGCGAAGAACGCATTCCAGAAGCTAAGTAAAGCATTAAGATACAGGAAAATTTCGCTAGAAACTAGGAAGAGAGTATTGGATTGCTATGTGATGGAGGATCAATTCCATATTGCAATCAATACATAAACTGACCCCTCACTTTGTGGCCACAGTTTCTACACATTCATATTCCTGAGATCCAAAAGCACAAGGATGCATTCCAGAAGTTGAGTAAAGTATAAAAAAAACAGGACAATTTCGCTAGAAACTAGGAAGAGAGTATTGGATTGCTATGTGATGTCAGTTCTTCAACATGGCAGTGAATGTTGGAAAATATCATCGAAGATGAAGGCAAAACTTGATGTAACTGAAATGTGGTTCTACAGAAGGATGCTGCGGATATCATGGATCGAGCATGTGAGCAATGATGAGGTTTTGGAAAGAATGGCAATGAAAAGAAAATTAATAGTGAGCATCAGGAAGAGACAAAGTTTTTGGGGCATGCAGTGAGGAAGGAGGGCTTGGAGAACCTGATACTAACAGGCCAGATCGAGGGGAAAAGAGACAGGAGAAAGCAGTGGGTAACATATTCTGATCAGGTGGATGATGGAACAAGGGTTGCATGCAGTAATAGGAAAAAACGTGCTAAGAGCCACCAGGGATAGGGAGACGTGGAAAGCCATGATCGCCGACGTCCTGAAGGGACAGAGCACATAGAATAAGAAGATATGTGCCAACTGTTTATAAGAAATCATAATGTGGATATAAAGTGGGGATCAAATCTATATTATAATCAATATATAAACTGATCCCTCAGTTTGTGGCCATGCTAGATTCTATACATTTATAATCTAGATTTATTGTCTTGAGCTAGTGGATGACAGAACGAGGGTTGCATGGTGTAACAAGAGAAGGCGTGGTAAGAGCCACCAGGGATAGGGAGACGTGGAAAGCCATGATCACCTATGTCCTGAAAGGACAGGGCACATAGAATAAGATATATGCCAACTGTTTATAAGAAATTGTAATGTGGATATCAAGTGGGGGATCAAATCTATATTATAATCAATATATAAACTGATCCCTCATTTTGTGACCATGCTAGTTTCTATATATTTATATTCCAGATTTATGGGCTTGAGCTAGTGGATGACAGAACGAGGGTTGCATGGTGTAACAGGAGAAGGCGTGGTAAGAGCCACCAGGGATAGGAAGACGCGGAAAGCCATGATCGCCTACGTCCTGATATTTATTTATCCTTTTAGCTCGTTTGAATCTTGGTTAAAATCAAGAATCATGTGACTGCGGATTGGATTGCTTCGTCAGTCGATTAAAACATTTCATAGACGATATTCGATAAACAGTTCTTTTCTGTTTGAAACGAAACTTTCTTAGCTCGAAGCAGTTTTTTTATTTGGAATATTTTTTTCAGGCAAATAACTTGAAAATTCATTATTTACGAAATTTTACCGGCGGCATCGTATCAATAGGTATTGAACTTTTGTCTGTACTTGTCTTTTTTTCTGTCTTCTCGTAAACAGCTTGTGAGACGCTTCCACGTACTAACACCCACGCTTGCAAAGTCTACCCAGAAATCTCTATGGATAATGATATATAATTCAAGATACAAGAGTGAATACCCATGAAGATGTGTCTGATTCTACTCTACGAGAAATAATTTGGATTTCGCAAGTCACTGACTATAAATTCGATATTTCATTCTTTAGTAAGAAAATTCACTTTACTAAGTTTTTACTTAGTTTCATGAAATTAACATCGATAGATTAAATGTATGCAAAAAACATACAGACCTATGTACGCAAACATACATATGTGCACGCATACACTTATAGAAGAACTAGTAGTATAGCCCGGCGTTGCTCGGGTGTAATGAAAGCTTTAAAACTAATCCATGGTCCTGGAGCCCAGACTCTTTGGACGTTGGCACGAAAGACTAAAAAGCAATAGTTGTTTCCAGTTAAAGCGAAACCGTAGACTGAAAGAAAAATGAATGGATGTAAGTCAAATTTTGATTTCCTGGTATCGATATCAAATTTTCTGCACTATTGTAAGAACTGCAACCTTGAAACTTCTGAATACCGTATCTTATGTCTTTGTCTATGAGTGTATCAAATTTGATTAAAATCGGACCACTCCTTCTATAACCCGATTTTTTTCGATTATCGATTTTCGATATTTATTGGGGGTACCTTGACACAAAACCTAGCTAAGAACACTCGCAGACGCTTATAGTACAACTGTGTAAATTTTCAAGAAAATCTGTTCAGCCGTTTCGGAGTCTATAGGTAACGGACACAGACAGACACAGACACACACACACAAAGTTCTATTTATAAATAAGTTTAGATACAATATACAAATTATGTATTAGACAAATTGAGTGCAACTGAACAAAAAAAAAGCGAATAAAAATTCCATGTGGCGTTTCGTCCTACAAAAAGACTTCTTCAGGTTAAATAATATTTTTATTGAGGGGTTCATATATATATATATGTAGAGTATAGAACAAAATAAAAACAGAGGTCAGTGAAAAGTGGGAAACGCTGATAAAGCAGGGCAGATTGACTTTAAATTTAAGTTTTAAATGTTTGGCGTTTGATAAATTTTCACGCGTTGATTATCTGTTAGGAGCAAATCCCAGTTTGATCAGAGGGCCTTTTTTATTTTTAGTTTTTATTTGTTTTCCAGTGGTTATGCAAATTTCTACTATCTATCTATCTATCTATCTATCTATCTATCTATCTATCTATCTATCTATCTATCTATCTATCTATCTCTGCCTGCTTGTGTATGTTCGTTCTATCTATCTATCTATCTATCTATCTATCTATCTATCTATCTATCTATCTATCTATCTCTGCCTGCTTGTGTATGTATTCTATCTATCTATCTATCTATCTATCTATCTATCTATCTCTGCCTGCTTGTGTATGTTCTCTATCTATCTATCTATCTATCTATCTATCTATCTATCTATCTATCTATCTATCTCTGCCTGCTTGTGTATGTTCTATTCTATCTATCTATCTATCTATCTATCTATCTATCTATCTATCTCTGCCTGCTTGTGTATGTTCTATTTATCTATCTATCTATCTATCTATCTATCTATCTATCTATCTATCTATCTATCTATCTCTGCCTGCTTGTGTATGTTCTATCTATCTATCTATCTATCTATCTATCTATCTATCTATCTATCTATCTATCTATCTCTCCTGCTTGTGTATGTCTATCTATCTATCTATCTATCTATCTATCTATCTATCTCTGCCTGCTTGTGTATGTTCTATCTATCTATCTATCTATCTATCTATCTATCTCTGCCTGCTTGTGTATGTTCTATCTATCTATCTATCTATCTATCTATCTATCTATCTATCTATCTATCTATCTTCCTGCTTGTGTATGTCTATCTATCTATCTATCTATCTATCTATCTATCTATCTCTGCCTGCTTCTATCTCTCTATCTATCTATCTATCTATCTATCTATCTATCTATCTATCTATCTATCTCTGCCTGCTTGTGTATGTTCTATCTATCTATCTATCTATCTATCTATCTATCTATCTATCTATCTATGGCTGCTTATATATCTATCTCTATCTGAAAAATACATCCGATTACTAGGAACATTATTTACTAGAGCAACGAGCCAAAACATTGTTATGCTAAATGCAATTCGCTCGCCAAATATTGTTCGCTGTATTTTTAATCATACAATTCTGCCTCCAAATAAACTGCGTCGAAAGAAACTCACTTCCTGTTATTATGCATGCCAACAACATCCACTTATTAAAAACAATATGACAGCTGGCTTCAAGATGGCTAAATGCACAGACAACTGGATTCTGGTTAATGGCATTTACTGTTCGTTGTTCTGAATAGTAACTGGATTTAAACCTTCAAATAATACTTCATCGCCACTCAATCAGCAAGATAGAGGGCGATTATTACTATTTTCTTTATAGACGAGGAGGTGCTGAAAAATATTGGCCCGCAATCACTTCTTCAATTCGGAACAAATAATCACATATTCTAGAACACGTCGAATTTATCAGCAAACATAATATGCTTCAAACTATTTCGTGAGGAAAAAGTTTAACTTCATTCTTGTCAGTTTTGCATTTCTATGAAAACGGAAGAATATAAGGTGAATTTTAGACACTTGATGCTTTTTTATTACTGTAAAGGCAAAAATACTTCCCAAACAACAACAACAAAAAAGAAGATATGTCCTGTGTCGTTGTGGTCGGGAATGTGTGTTGTGGTGCATTGGATATCGACTCGGAACAACAAATCGGGGAGCCGAGTTCGAATTCCAGTTGAATTCCTTGCATTCAATTACGCACAAATACCCTTGGGAAAGATATTAATCCGTCTCTTCCCTCAAGTTATGGGTTAAATAATAGGACAGATTGGGCTCTATAGCTTTGGTCGGCAAACAGTCTACTGCAGAAGGCAATGGCAACCTCCTGCGGGATAATCTTCTGCCCAGCCAGTCATATCTCTTTCGAGACATGATCACCCAAAGCGTGTATCACGTATAGCACTTAACTGACTGACAGTGAAGGTACTTTAGTTGACAGAAATTCAGAGAATTATTTCGCTAAGTTAACAGTTGTTTGTTTTAGGCTTGTTGACAAAGAACGATTAGCCAGACTCTTTCCCACTACATATGAAGACCAAATCAAGACATTGATTGCAAATAACCCCCATGACACAACGTGGGAATTGGTAGAAAATTAAATTTATCCAAATCTACCATCCATAAGTACTTAATGAAGGTTGGCTACTCACATAGCTACGATGCTTTAGTATTACATGATCTGAGTGAAAAGATCTTTTGGATTGTATTTCTACCTGTGATTTTCTGTAAAAACGCAATGAAAATGCACCCTTTTAAGCAAATGGTGATGGGTGATGAGATATGGATCATTTACAACAATGTCGAGCGAAAACAAAAAATCCTGGGATAAGAGATATGAGCCAACTTTAACCACCCCCAAAACAGGTCTTCATCCTAAAAAACCAGTCAATTGATTCTGAAAAGTACTGCTCACAACTGGACGAATTAAAGACAACAATTCAAGAAAAACGATCAGAACTGGCGAACAGTGAAGATGTTGTTTTCCACCAGCATAATGCCAGACCGCCCGTTTCTTTGGCGACCCGGCAAAAATTGTTTCAGCTTGGCTGAGATGTGTCACCTCACCCACCATATTCCCCAGAAATTGCTATTTCTATTTATTTCAGGTCCTTGCAAAATGTTGTAATGGAAGAACCTGTCTCCCCTTAGAAATAGACAGTTACCCACTATAAATACACCCCGCAGTAGATTACGAGCGAGATGATGACCGGAAGGCGACTAGTAACGGACGGAAGTTCTCCCCGCTCCATTTTTTGTACATAGACTATTGTGTGGACTCTTACTATTTGTACCTTTAGTACAATAAACCACATTGTTGATTTAATCGTGTTTTCCTTCGTCTTTCCCACTCGGACTAACCACGCATTTGTTTGTATCGTATTTTCACGACACAACACAAAATAATCCCAAATAGTAAAAAAAAAAAATTTTTTCTTTGATGACATAAAAACACCATAATGAGTTCTCTGCTAAGAAACCACCAAATTTCTGGGAAGACGGAATGTTTAAGTTGAAGGAAAAATAGAGAAAGATTGTGCAACAAAATGGTTCATATTTAGTTGAATAAATATTTCATGCTATTATTTTGTTTCGCATTTTAATATCCTTTAAAAATCAGCGTGAACTTTAATTTCCCTTAAAAAAAAAAACAACTTAAAACTTAAAGATAAAGAAAGAATGAAGAGAAGATAAAAGTGTTTAACAGCTGTTTTAGTGATATGGAAAAATGCCGTCAATTTTAAATATTTTCATTTGAACTCGCTTCATAAAATAACGACCAACATTCATATTTATCGTTGCCATTGCAATATTTGTTAAAGTTTTTAAACTACAATATTTAAGTACAAGGTAACCAAAAAAGTTCTGTCCGTTTTTAAAGGAAAAAAGAAAACGCTTCACAGCATGTGTAACATATTTAACCATCGAAGTAATCGCCATCGGCATCCAGCACCTTCTGCCAACGTGTCTCCAGCTTTTCAATGCCCTTGCGGTAGAACTGGGAAGTTTGCTTCATTGGTGAAGGATTTTCCCCGAAGATGATTATCCAGAGAGTGGAAGAGATGGTAATCGGATGGCACAAGGTCAGGTGAATAAGGTGGATGGCACAAAGTCTACCACCCAAGTTGCTGTACGGTATCTTTAACCACTCGCGCGACATGCGGCCTGGCGTTGTCATGGAGGAAAAGCACGCCTTTGAGATTCACCAGTGTTGGCTCCTTCTGGCGCAATGCCTGTTGCACACGTTTCAATTGTTGCGAATATAGGTATCGGCCCGTTGGTAGTAGTTCATAATGAAATACTTGATGACCTGTCCACCAGACACAAAGCATAATCTTAGGCGGTCTTGCGGTGTGAGGGACAGCATCCTGAGGAGACAACAAATGTTTGGAACACTTGAGAGTTTCGTACAGAACCCACTTTTCATCACTGGTAAGCACTCGATTGAATAAGGATGCAGTACGGTAGGGAGAAAGCAGCGATACGCAGGCTGCCAATCGTTGTCCCTTGTGGACCTCCAACAGCGTTTGAGGAACCCACTTGCTCAGTTTGTACGTCTTACCTAGGCGGTGCAGGTAGAGTCTAACTGTTTCATCGGAAACGTTGAGCTGTCTTGCAAGTTCACTACACGTTAGACTACTGTCCTCTTCAATGGCCGCCTTCAGGACTCCGTCATTCAAGACCTGTGGTCGTACACTGCGAGGCTCATCATAGAGAGACAAATCTCGCGACTTGAATTTTCGAAACCAACGCCTTGCAGTAGGTTTATCCACAGCACTATCCCCTAACGCTTGACATATGCGGCGACTTGATGCAGCTGCTGATTAGCCCACTTTGAAGTCGTAAAGCAAACAGCCCCGAACGAGATCTTTAGACAATTCCATCCTTCTCATAGTTGTCCGGCTTATAACTGATGGCCGGGCACGGTGCGCGTGTTTTTTTATAACGTCTGATGTTCCTACTTCAGGCTGTCCGAATTTGAAAACAATTGCAACACGCATTTCGTATATATTTCAACTTCATTCAATGACTAATCAAAAAACGGACAAGACATTTTTGGCTACCTTGTATGTTAGGAGAATTTCTACGGATATTTTATTGTCATAGAAATCGCCATCAGCTTATTAAAACATTAACAGAAGAATTAAGATTCATTAGACAATTAAAATTGGAAAATCCGTGAAATGTTAACGGTTATATCTAGTAGAATTTATTATGAAACCCATTTTTGTCTGTTCTGAGAATATAGCAATTATCTGGTGTATTTAGGAAGAGAGGCAAAGATTGAATGTATTTCTTAATGAAACTTGTCATCAGTTAGAATGAATTAGCAGCAGTTTCAATCAATGGACAAGACCATAGCCATTTAATCGAACAGTGATCGATTGGTCACTGAACTGTTATTAATCATTTGCCACAATTGCCATTGTCATAAGATTAAATTGATTAACAATGGAAACTAACTCCATGAAGTATTATGAAAAAAATCATCAGCACGATCCATTAAAAAGAAAAAAGAAACATGAAAGAACTGACCAAACGATTAAACAACAGGTTTTTCTTGCCGAGAGAAGAACTTCTTATTTGTGCAGAGAGGTTTTTAGTACTACCTCCTTTATGTTACAAATGTCATGCAAAGGCTTGCAGTATTTAAGATTATATCCATATATCTATATATGATAATGTCGGTCATACGCGATACACAATTCGGCGATCATGTCTCGAAACAAACATGATTCACTGGGCAGAAATTTCCAACAGAAGCTTTAATTCTAATTGTTTCCAATTATATTAATTTGTACTAATTCTAGGGGGGTCAGTATATTACTTCATAACAATAGAAAACAGATCCCCCAATTTAGATCTAACAGAAGTTTTAATCGTATTCGTTTTCGAATATATTAATTTGTACTAATTCTAGTGAAATCAGTTTATTACTTTATAACAATAGAAAACAGACCCCCCCCCATTTTCGGTCCAACAGAAGCTAAAATTGTCTTCATTTCTGATTATGTTAATTTGTACTAATTCTAGGGGGATCGTTTTATTACTTCATAACAATAGAAAACAGACCCCCCATTTTCGATCCAACAGACGCTTTAATTGTATTCATTTCCGTTATGTTAATTTGTACTAATTCTAGGTGGATCAGTTTATTACTTCAGAACAATAAAAATGATCTTTATGCCCAGTAGAAGCTTTGCTTATGTTTCCAACTATTATATTCAGTCAGTCAGTTAATTGCCATACGTGATACATGCTTGGGCAGAAAATTTCCCGCAGTAGGTTGCCATTACTTTCTGCGGCAGACTGGTTGCCAATCAAATCTATAAAACCAAATCTGTTCAATTATTTAACCCATAGCTGAGGGAAGCGACAGATTAATACCTTTCCCATGGGTAGTTGCGTGTAAAAGCAACGAATTCAACTGGAATTTTAACTCGGCTCCCCGATTTCTCGTTTCGAGCCGATATCACTGCACTATGACGCTAATCTCTGATATGACTATGTACAGATGTAAATACATAAAATCTATCTGGAATATATTTAGCTAAATACTATTAATAAAAAAAGATGGCATGCCGAGAGAAATAGCGCTTTAATACATTTCAAAGTTATTCCTATCTGGCTAGCATATACTTTTCTCAACGTTCCTTCCACTTGCCTAAAATTAAAATTCATTTGATCGGGATTACCATTCGCGTTCTCTTTAATCTCACCCATAGTCTTAAATAGCATCCTTTTCAACTGTGGTTAAAATTGTGGCAGATCTACAAATATGAACTGTTGTGTGTGACGAGAGGTTTGGATGAGGCTTTTTTTTTTCAAAACACCTTGCACTCGACGTGAAGAATGGGCAGAGGAGATCTCAAAAACCTACTGGATACTTTCTAGACAGTCCGTGGAATTCTCAGATAACCTAATTCTCGCATTGTTAATCGCCGCTTTTCTTGGACTACATCCTGCAATTATTTCGAATGTTTTACTAAAGTTTTCTTCATCGGAAATTGCTCTCAAAAGGGTTCAAGTCAAGTTTGTTTTAATTGAGCGTTGCTGATCAAATGTTCTCTAAAATCTTTCGTAATCTTTCGAATGGTTAACACGAACGACTGTCCAAGTTACAAGCAAAACATTATGCATATTTGCCGTTAAACAATATAAGGAAACAAGATTTTTATTGGCTTCTAGATACCAATTGAATAACCTTAAGGGAGACTGTTTGTTCACTGATGTGTAGTAAGGATTGGTTGTTAAGTTGCATAAAGTCTGAGCTAATGATTCTTGAGACATTCAGATATCCTTATATTTTCAGATCATAACTCGTATCTTTTGAAATGCGTTATTTTCAGTAAATTTGTTGTTTTCCGTTTTCCAATTAGTATAAAACGTGGTGGTGGGGGGGGAATTTTTTTCGTTAGTGTCTACCAATCCACTTTATTTGGAGGAAGGTGAAGCCAGAGATCAACGGAAACGTTTTACTACAACTAATAATAATAATAGTCATCACACACACACACACACACACACACACACACACACACACACACACACACACACACACACAATAAAATAGCAGAAAGAAAAATATAATATGTAAGTAATAACAACACTGTTTAAACTGCTATTTTTTTTCAAACATTTAGCGATCAGTTTGTGTTAGAAATGTTAAATGATTTTACCGAACCTTTCCAGCACTAAAGAAAATAACCGTGTTATCTAATCTAAAATCTCATTTGGACTCTGTTTCATAAACAATCTAGTTTCTACTCCTCATTTTATAACAAGATAAATATTTATAACAAGATTATAAGATAAAAACGTGAAACAATTAAGCGAATGTAGCAAATTCGCTCACAGTAAGTACAGTGTAGTGTGTAGAACTAAAATCGGAGTCTATTAGTAAACATTTGCAATTTTCTAAAGTGTGACCCGGTTGATTGAAGTGAACTGCTATGGGGGAATATTGGTTGTTCTGGCGTATGCTAAGTTTGTGATTATTGAAACGAAATCTAAAGCTATTACCAGATTCACCAATATATCCACTATTTGGACATATTGAACAGAAGAGAAAATATATAATATTTTTATATATATAATATATATATTGTTATGGGGAAACAAACCTATTCCTCAGATAATGGACTCTCCTTCCTATATTAATAAGAGTTAACAGGAAGTTCTTGGGAAGTTCATAGGAGTTTTTTAGGCTTCTATTTGAGTTCAGTAGAACTACTCCAACAGAAATTAAACATTATTGTCCCACCTGTACACTTTTGAATAAAATTTAAGACCACTTAAAAATCTTTAAAAAGAATTTTTTTTTTACAGATAGATTTTAAACTCCTCCCACTTAAGGTTACCAATACTGCAATCTAAAAGGTTGTGGAAACAAAAAGCTACATTCCAAACATTTTATTTAGAAATTTACATTTTTATAAAATGAGGCCTTTTACGCATGATCAAAATCATAAGACCAGGGGTATAAATTGTTAGATCTATGGTAATTCCAATGTTTTTAGTTCAGTTGGAGATTAGCAATCACTGCGTAAAGGTGTTACCATTCCTAAAGCAAGCAATCTTACCAAAGTTGAGCATTCTCGAATTCTAGAATTCCATAAGCAAGGTTTGTCACAGCGGGCGATTGCAGCTAAAGTAAATCGCAGTAAAACTGTGATTTGCAACTTTCTAAAGAACTGTGAGAATTATGGTAAAGCAAAATCCTCTAGTAGGCCCCCAAAAATTTCTCCTGCATTGAGTAAGAGAATAAGACGGGTTGTTATGAAAGAGGGGGGACTTTCTTCTCGTCAAATTAAGGCAGTCACAGATGCTGATTGCAGTCTCGTAACCATCTGACGACACTTACGACAAAGAGACAAGGTAAATAAAAAGCGTAAACAAATTCCTCGGCTGCTTCCACGTCACAAGGTGGACCGCTTAAAGTTTGGTTGTGAATATCAAACATGGGACGTTGAGAAGTGGAAGAAAGTCCTGTTTTCTGATGAGAAAAAATTTAATCTCGATGGTCCTGATGGCTTCCAATGATATTGGTATAACAAAAACATGCTTCTTGAAATTTTCTCTGCACGTCATAGTGGTGGAGGGTCCCTAATGGTATGGAGCGCCTTTTCTTACAGAGGGACGATGGAGCTCCAGGTGATGCAGGGTCGTCAGAGAGCGGCTGGTTGTGTTAACATGCTACAAAAAGCATCTTTGACGACGGAGGGCCATCGTTTGTGTGGGGATGGATGGTTATTCCAACAGGATAATGCTGCAATCCATGCTGCAAGACGGACCTTGACCTTTCTACAAGAAAATGGGGTCCATCTCTTGGGACATCCTGCATGCTCACCGGACTTGAACCCAATTGAAAATGTTTGGGGATGGATGTCAAGAGATGTTTATCGAAATGGCAAACAATATTCAACAAAAAATGAACTTCGTGAAGCCATCTTCAGAAGCTGGAGCAACATCCCCCGCACCTTAATGGAAACACTTATTTCTAGGATGCCCGACAGAATTTTTGAAGTCATCAAAAGCAGTGGAGGTAGACTTCATTATTAAATTTGGTTGTTGAATGTTTTCATACACTTTTTGTACAATTTCATAGAATTTTTATCTCTGGTCTTATAATTTTGATCATGTGTAAATCGCCTCATTTTATAAAAATGTAAATTTCTAAATAAGATGTTTGGAATGTAGCTTTTTGTTTCCATAACCTTTTAGATTGTAGTATTGGTTACCTTAAGTGGGAGGAGTTTAAAATCTATCTGTAAAAAAAAATTTCATTTAAAGATTTTTAAGTGGTCTTAAATTTTTGATCGGGAGTGTATGTAGTGGATAAGAAATTAAGAATTAAAATCAACTTCCTTCTTCACTTTTACAAAAATTCACAATGACGTGTGAAATTCTGTTTTTTCCCAAATCGAAAAAGGATTGACCATGTGATTAAAGAAAAAGTCGAAACCGGATTTTGCAAGTAGATTTTCTGAGCAATGTGAGCGATTTGCAAGACCATAAAGACTTCGCGATCCCGTGAAAAAAATCTAAATGCTATAAATGCTTCGATCAGCGTCAGTCAGACAGTCAGGTAGCGAGAGAGACACAACTAAAATGTAACTTCAACTTCAAGTCGACCCTGACATAAGGTCGCGTCGTATACTTATTCTTTTTCTCCTTCTTTCTCGTGTGCTGATTCATTTTACTTCTCCATCCAAAGACATTCCTACCAAACAAACACATACATACGTACGTACGCATAAACTCTTTCCAACAAACTACTACTACGAACATTTGTACGAACACTTGATACCCTAAACTTTCTAATTGAACCTTAATTTTTACCAATTATTGTTATTCTATTTTTTTAATAAATTTCTATTTTAACATGAAAAATGAATATTTTTCTTGTCACAAATATGTTATAGTATCCAGTTCTATTAACAAAATTTCAGTTATTTTTTAACATCCTGATGCTATCTTTAAATGCGGGGATTGTTTAGAAGTGGCATTGTACCAGGCATTATTGGCGCACCCTATATCTTCATGTACAAAAAAGGGGCGCCATTGTGTTGAAAATCATAAAAATGACTCCAATTTTACTCGCATAAACTTGGAAAAGTCGCCCAAGAGTTTAGTAATATTTAGTATTTTTGAGTTGGCGGGGTGAATGATATACTAAAATGACAATGAATAAAGAGATACAGGAAGATGAGAAAATTATGACGAAAAAGAAACCAAACGAAACGGTTCATTAAAACATAAAAAATGCGTTGAGATTGTAATTGGTAAGAATCGAAACCTGTATTCCTAATTTAAAAGTGTTGTTGATTCTTGTTTAGAAACCACACAAAATAATAATAACAAAAAACAGATATGGAGAGATAAAATGTAAGTTATATTGAACTAAATATATACAACCTGGAACACGGGTTAGTAAATTCAGGAATACGAGGAATACTGTTAGTAGGAATCAATATATACAATCTTGTAAAGAAGAAGTAAGTCCGGCTAATAAGTCTATATTCTTACTGACCAACCAAGCGGCGGTCCAACTACTCAACTTCTGCTACACACTCTCTCTAACACTCACTGTGACACTCACTGCCGTTCTTTATAGACAGGATTATATGTATCTCTTGGACGAGTCTATTTATTGTGTAAAAAAGGGGTGCTCCTTAACAAAAAGATGGTGTTTATATGACAGAATATTCAAATAACCAAACGAACAAATTGAATGCTTTTTTTTAAATCGAAGATATTGTTCTACTAATCTCTTATTTAAAATAGTCTAATAATAATAATAGTGGTGCAATGTGGCTTCCCTGTGTCTCTTCTACAAATACTTTCACGGCTTCTGCTCCGATGAACTTAGCTCACTGGTTTCCCTTATATATGAATTTACAAAAGCCACAAGATTAGCAACTAGGTCCCACTCTTTTACTGTGGAACCAATAAAATGTGAGTGCTAATTCTCCTCCATCAGCTTCTTTTCTCGCACTTCCCGCTTGTGAAATTCCCTTGCTTCCCCGACGGCTACAATCTCCAAGAATTTAAATGTAAAGTCAATAGTCATCTCCTATCTCACTAACCTGTATCCTCTCTCTCATGCTCCTTTCTCCGTCCACTCCACTCTCATCAGTATTCTCATCTTTCTCTTACCCACTTCCTGACACCCCCTATAACCTGTCACTCTTTCTCATATCTTTCCTCCTATGTAACCCCCTGTGCACCAGTGGCAGTAGACTGCCTTGCTTGGGGCGATATGATTAAAAAAAGATAGATAGATAATCAGTATTCTCATGTTACTCTTACCCACTTCCTGACACCCCCTATAACCTGTCTCTCTTTGTCATAACTTTCCACCTATGCAACCCTCTGCAAAACTGGCAGTAAAATGCCTTACTTGGGGCTATATGATTATAAAAAATAGATAGATAGATAGATAGATAGATAGATAGATAGATAGATAGCCCGACAGCTACAATCTCCAAGAATTTAAATGTAAAGTCAATAATCATCTTCTATCTCACTAATCTGCATCCTCTCTCTCATGCTCCTTTCTCTGTCCACTCTACTCTCATCAGTACTCTTATCCTTCTCTTACTCACTTCCTAAAACGCCCATAACCTGTCACTTTTTCTCATAAATTTCCTTCTATGTAACCCCCTGCAAAACAGTGGCATTAAGATGCCTTGTCTCGGGCGATATGATGATAAAAAAAAAGTTGATATTTATTTTATTCAATAATTTTTGTTTATAATTTTCAACTATTTATCCACATTTTAAAGGAACATAATACAGTATTGTAGCAGAGTGACCACCTCAGGCACGATTTTAGTAGCATATGAATGATTATTTGTAGCTGGATGGAATTAAGTAGTCATAATAAATAAACGAAAGTGAGTAAAAAAGATTCAGAATGCTGTGAAAACTGGAACGTAAAAAGGAAGCAAAGGAAACGGTTAAGGACGAATAAAAGAAACGCTTGAGATTGGAAGAGGTGAGAGTCGAACCCCGTATTCCTGATTTAAAAGCTTTGTAATTGACAAAATCTTGAAATCTTCGAACGAGTCAAAATTATCCGAATATTTCCCTATTTTCTTGAAAAAAAGATGTATTTCATATCTCTCGAACCTAAAGATAAGAATTAATATTAAAGGGTCATAGTGAACTCAGCTAGCCAGGCAAATGCATCTAGTTTTTTTTTTTTATCAAGAGAATATTCTTTGTCGGAAGTAAAAGCCTTTCTTAAAATTCCAGTATCCAAACCTAGACAGATTCGGGAAAGATATTAATCAATAACCTCTAATGGCAGCAAATCACCAGGAAGGAGAGGAAACGAGTTCAGCAGATCTACAAAGATAGAAAGGGGGGCGTAAAACAAGGACGTGTATTCTCACCAGATCCATTAGACTTATACGGCGAGACGATTCTCAGATCCCTAGAATGTCAGGATTCGTCATTGGCGGCCACAATCTGAACAGTAAAAGATATGCAGATGATATAGTGCTGGTAGTAGATACGAAAAGGAAACTGCAAGACCTCCTACAAAAGGTTGATGAAAGCGGAAAGAAAGGACTACATATAAACTACAAGAAAATTGAATGCATTGTCATGAGTAAAAAGAGGAGCCCAAAATGCCAACTAAATGCTCAGGATAATGCAATCAAACAGTTACAGACATTTAAATACCTGGGATTTTTATGGCACGGTCCCATATATATATATATTGTCATCCGCAGACAGAACTGTTTCACTGTATTACAGCTCATCAGTACGGTTAGACATCCGATTGCTTTTTACCCAGGATTGAAACCCGACCGAATTGGCGTCAGTCGGCGATTCTACCTCTGAGCTATGGGCGCTCAGTAGAAGGAGGCAGAGTTTTAGTGTGTGATATATCATGTATACATACGCCAATGGCTGAGAGTGTTCTAATTCATTACTGAATGAACGATGTTTAGATGTCAGAGTAGCTACTGTTTTTTCAAAGTTTACCATTCTTCCAGAGTGCTCAATCAGAGTGTGAGAGTTTTATGCAGGTTTGATTAAAAATGACAGTGTGATTGTAAAGTTTTTTGTGCAATATTTCATGTTATCTTATGATATATTTCTTTTGAAGACCTAAATTATATAAAAATTGGCAAAATGTTTTGTTTATCCGAGTTCTTTTGGCTTTATTTTTAGTCATTTTTCAGGATGAATGTTATTTTATGTGTAACAGATTGTACGTGGTGCTATGTATAATATGGAGTAGTGCTGTGTTATGTACCGAACACGGTCAGCATGTTGTTAGCGTGTTCGTAGCTGATGTTATTGCGCGTTGATACATAGCGCGCACCACTCCTCCACATTATACATGACACCAGTTATATTCTGTTACGCGTGAAATAACATTTATCATTGAAAATGGCTAAAAATATAGCTGAAAGCGCTCGGATAAACAAAAAAATTCGGACAATTTATGCCCTCAAAAGAAAGAAACAATAAAATCACATGAAAAGTTGCATAGAAATCTTAACCATTACACCCTGTCTGTTATTTTTAATGAAACCTTCACCCCCCCCATGTATATATATATATATATATATATGTTGTGGAGTAGTTTTCGCACTGAAGGTTATAATCGTGCTATGTCGCTTGCTAATCGACTTAATGCACCCAAAATGTTAAGAACTTGGCAATCTTTCACGGAAAGCTGACTCCTTAGTATTCGGCTAACTGCCGACTAATATCAACGGCCTAGTAGTTCTACTGAACTCAAATAGAAGCCTAAAAACTCCTATGAACTTCCCAAGAACTTCCTGTTAACTCTTATTAATATAGGAAGGAGAGCCCATTATCTGTGGAATAGGTGTGTTTCCCCATAACAATATATATATTATATATTTAAAAATATTATATATTTTCTCTTCTGTTCAATATGTCCAAATAGTGGATATATTGGTGAATCTGTCAATAGCTTTAGATTTCGTTTCAATAATCACAAACTTAGCATACGCCAGAACAACCAATATTCCCCCATAGCAGTTCACTTCAATCAACCGGGTCACACTTTAGAAAATTGCAAATGTTTACTAATAGACTCCGATTTTAGTTCTACACACTCACGCAGAAAGAAAGAAAAATACTGTATTTTGAAATTTAAGCGAGGGTTAAATATGGATTAGGTGTTTTGAATCTTTATAAATATTTCAATAGCTAAACATTTTTTAGATACAATTAAAAATTTTTTCTCTAAAACAAAATTTAAAAGTATTATTAAAGATAGGTTTACGTTTACAAATATTTAAAAAAAAATCTGTCGCTTTCTGCGTCACGTGATGTAAACAATCTCTCTCCACGAACGCTCTCGCGAAATACGTTTCTAATTTAAATTTTAAAATCATTTGTTTCTGATGAAGGGCCGAGGCCGGTCTGAAATATCAAATATAATAATAGAAATAAACAAATACTGTCAAAAAATACATTTTTAAACTTACAACCTTTTAGTAGTTTTTCCTATATATATATATATATATATATATATATATATATATATATATATACAGCAATTAATTGCTGTATCTTTTGAGTCTGGCGAGCAGCTTTTTTCCTGCTGTGAAATACGGATTACCCATGAAATTGTAGAATATCTAAATTTTTTAAAAATTATATTACTCTGTTAAATTAAATAAATAAATTTAACATTGTGTTCTTTTGAGTTCGTCTCTATCGGAATTTACTGGACTTATATACCAAGTATTCTACGCTATATCTATCTATAGATAGATATAGCGTAGAATCTATCTATCTATCTATCTATCTATCTATCTATCTATCTATCTATCTATCTATCTATCTATCTATCATAACAATAATAAGTTATGGTTACTAAATAACATAACATTAGTCCGATTTTAAAATTTTGCTAATACTTCATCTTAGAAATTCAAGGAAAACGATGATTTTGTTCGTAGATATCATCGTTTCAACAGACTATAGAATCTTGTTTTCAAAGTGAAAAGCCATATAGATATCCGGAATTTGTTAAAGAGCAGAAAACATTGTGGAAAACTAAGGTGATTCTAACATTTTTTTTTAATGACGCAGTTTGAACGATTATTACCGAGGTTAGTAAAATTGGAAATCCAGAAAAGAATTGAAAACCTCAAACAAACAACGTTACTAAATAATACTAAGAAGAATGCTGGAGCGTCGAGAAGACTGGTTTCCTGTTCATCATTAGTGCTTGGAAACTCAACTTGTAGAAAATATAAGAATAATCTGGAGTTATCACGCGTAAAGATGTTATTCAATTCAATACAGATAATAAGTCATAATGATCTTCCAACAAAAACGATATGTCATGTAGTACATAAAACTATACAAACAACTTTTAAAGAAATATAGAAATTATGTAGGAATAACAGACTACTAGCTAAGAACTTTGAAAGCTATGCCAAGTTAGAATGACAGTCACCCCATATTTTTAGGACACTGGTAATAATTGGAAATGGTTTAATTAACAATAAAAGCCTAGAAAGTTGTGAAAAATCGAAGAACTATTATGGTAATATTTAGAAAAAAATGTTGGTATTCTCGAAAAGAAATATTCCCCCCCCCCCAAAAAAAAAATGGCGGATAGTGAAAAACAAAGAAATAAAACTAAAGACTGATGAAGAATTGCAGATTACCAAATTTCCAAGAACTCTTCTTTTTTTTTCTTGGAAATAATTTTCGGTTTGGCTTGAATGATCCATTTATTTTCCAAAGTTTAAATATTCTTGTTAACGAATTTAGCGACTGATTGAACAAAAAAGATTCCCCGATGTATTGTTAATATGAAAATTGGAAAGACGTTTTCTATACACTTTTCATATTTTTGCACAAATCAATAGGAAAACTGCAAAATGAAAGAGCGCTTCGTTGAAATGGCTACAGTTTTGGTTATATTAAATATCTTTCTTTCTTTTTTTTGCCTGAAAGAGGAAAAGAACAAAGAGAATATTTCAACGAAGAGAAAGAAAGACGAGGAAATTAAAAATGAAAAAAAAAAGAAACGTTTTGGAGATAAGGTGTACAATGAAAACGAAAAAGCAGAAGTATGAAAAAGGTTGATGAAGAATATGGAAAATGTAAAAACGACTGAAAGGCGGAGAACATTTGAGAAAAGCAGAAAGACATTAAAATGTTGCAGAAAGCATTGAAAGATTGAAAAGTGTGTCGGTTAATTAAAATCTTCGCAAAGAGAAAGCACAAGAAAGCAGAAGGTGAAAATGACAGAGAAATTTGAATTATAAGCAAACACACACGTTAAAATGAAATGCTTTCTTAGATATTGCTAATCACTGAAATGATGTGTCCGGAACTTAGCAATTATCGGCTCGGAAAACGTAGCAGGTTTAAATTTGGATCGAGGACGTTGCATTTACTTTCGTACAAATAGCCGGGCAGGCTGGTTTGTAATCCTAGTAGGCAGCCAATCTAGAAGAAGTGCTTCTCTGAATTCAAAACCATGAAGAAGGCAATGGAAAAATACTACACTATGATTATTAGCGCAATTTGGATTTCTTTAGCATTGGGTAGTAGCTAGTCCAAGAGGAACTTTACTATGAATTAAAAACCGGAGATGAAGTAATAGGAAGCCAGACTACAATAAATAGCAGGGTAGGCTTGGTTCTCTAAATTTAGCTAGAATAGAAGTTCCCAACCAGTTGTTCGCGACCCCCTGGGGGTCTAGAAGCCTTGGCAGGGGGGTCGCGACGCCTTAGCAGGGGAGCGTGTAGCCTTGTTAGATGTAGCTTGGGATAACATTAATTGTATTTCATCAATTACATTTTTCAAGCTCTTACATTTTTTTTTGTTTAGGTGCAAAGCCTTACGTGTCCTTGTTCCATTTGCTTCAACCTACTTATGTGAAGCAGGATTTTCCACTCTTGTCAATATAAAAACAAAGAATAAGAACAGATTGGATGTTGGAGATGACATGAGACTGGCTCTAACAAACACTAGGCCAAAACTTTCAACATCAGGCTGGGTTGGATAGCTTTTTAAATCTATGATAATATTATTTTAAGAAATATATGTTCTTTTTGTGAATTCAGTTTGGACCAATGTGCTTTAATTTGGTAATAAATAATTACAGAATTTTAAAATATTTTTTATATGTTTCTTTCCCTGCCCTTTACAGAAAATAAAAAGAAAATTAAGCTGCAGATAGTAAGACCTAAGTAGGGGGGGTCGCATGGGTTTCAAACTTTTAGGTAAGGGGAACCACTGAGCTAGAAGGACTACTTTGAATTCAAAACCGGTTGGTCATTGGGCTAGCACCCCCTATAAAAAACAACTTACTATCGAATATGCAACGGCATCACCTAGCATTATTTGGTGGCAGCCCTATAATCTACAAGAAGGCTCAAGATCTTTGAGAGGATGTTGAATATTCTAAGTAAACTTGAAAGAAAATATTAATAAAATTTATGCAAACAATCTTACAGATCCTCCTTTAGCCTTGTGTCACACTTGATTGATTGATTCGTTTTCTACAGATTATCAACCCTTTGCAGGTTATTTAAAGACAGAAAATATTTTTTAGATTCTAATAATTTTTTGAGACAATAATGGCTTAGTGATACAAGTCTTACTAATTAACCTTTAGCTGGAGGAATATACGTGGATTCATATTTTTCCCAAGTATATTTACCCGTAAGTGAATATAATATAAATACAAGGGGCTTGTAACCACACTCTCCGATTAACGATTCCGAGCCATTATTACCATCCGCACATACAAGCTTACAGTACTTGGTATTCCCAAACGGCCACCCATCTAGATACTGACCTGGTTCGACATTGCTTAACTCGGTGATCGTATTGTAACCAGAATTTCATATGATCTCTCTCTCTAGAACCCAGTTAAAAATTATAAAAAAGAACTTTAGACTTAAGTAGGATCACTAAGAACTCATTTTTGTGTAAAAATACGATCACACGAACAATTCGAGTCTGGACTCGTCTGGAGTTTTTACACCCGACTTCTCACCTAGAACCGAGGCACAACTGAATGATGTCCACATTACACCTTCGCTTGTCTCTAAGATTATCTTAAAACTTGACCCTCACAAAGCGAGCGGTGGTGACGGAATCCCAACCATAGTCTTAAAGAAATGTGCCCCTGAACTCTCCTCTATCCTTTCTAAGCTCTACAACCTCTGCCTATCTGCTTCCTGCTTTCCTGCCTGTTGGAAATCTTCCTCTATAGTTCCTATATTTAAAAACACTGGAGAACCCTCTGACCCTGCAAATTACCGCCCTATCAGCCTTCTTCCGATCTTTGGCAAAGTGTTCGAAGCCATTATCAACGCCGAGGTGGTTCAGCATCTCACAGCACACAGGCTCCTCTCGGACAAGCAATATGGTTTCCGCTTCACCAGGTCTACTGCTGATATGCTAACGACCATCACCGAGTACATATACCAGGCACTCGACAGGAATGGCGAAGCTCGAACCGTTGCATTGGATATATCTAAGGCGTTCGACAGAGTTTGGCATGCTGGCCTTCTATGTAAACTGCGGAGCTATGGTATAACTGGACATTTGTTTGAACTAATCCAGTCATTCCTCTCTAACCGCACAATGAAAGTGGTATTAAACGGACATGCCTCTCAGAACTACCATACAAACGCAGGTGTCCCCCAAGGCTCCATCTTAGGTCCTACACTCTTCCTGATATATATTAATGATCTCCCTGATTACATAAGAACCCAAATAGGTTTGTACGCCGATGACACCACAGTTTACTCTCGCCTCCAACAAAAATCTGGTGTAGGCGTCAAAGCTAAACTTGCAGCCGAGATTGAAAAAGACCTCCAATCCATATTGGACTGGGGTAAGAAATGGCTAGTAAATTTTAATGCTTCTAAAACGAAGCTACTGTCAATTAACCATCATCGACAATCTCACCTACCTCCCATTAGCATGGACCAGGCTTGCCTCCCAGAGAGTAAAACACTACGCCTCCTTGGTCTCACACTTTCAGCGGACCTCAAATGGAATGACTATATCGAATCCATTGCTAAATCCGCTGCTATGAAAGTCGGTTCTCTGTGTAGGGCCCGGAAGTTTTTTCCGTCTAAATCTATCCTGCACATTTACAAATCTACCATCCGCCCGTGCATTGAATACTGCTGCCATATCTGGTCGGGTGCCCCTGCTGTTCTCCTCGGGCTTCTCGATAAGGTTCAGAGGAGGGTCTGTAATGTGATAGATACCGACTTGGCAGACCGCCTGCAGTCTCTCTCCCACCGGCGAGACGTGGCTTCGCTGTGTCTCTTCTATAAATACTTTCACGGCTTCTGCTCCGATGAACTTAGATCACTGGTGCCCCCTAAATACGAATTTGCACGAGATACTAGATTAGCAACTAGATCCCACCCTTTTACAGTGAAATCGATAAAATGCAGCCGTAACTTCTACTCCAACAGTTTCTTTCCTCGCACTTCCCGACTGTGGAATTCTCTTCCAAACAATTGCTTCCCCGACGGTTACAATCTCCAGGAGTTTAAATGTAAGGTCAATAGACACCTCCTAACACACTAACCTGCTCCCATTCTATCAAACACTCTTCCCATCTGCCCGACACTCATCCTCGCTATCCTTACTCATCTATCACCTTTCTCCTGACATTCCCTATGTCTATCCACTCCTTCTCTTTACCTTCCCCTATGTAGCCCCATGCGCAATAGTGGCAGTGGAATGCCTTGCTTGGGGTGAGATGATTAAAAAAAAAAAAAAAAAAAAAAAAAAAAAAAAAAAACGAACGTCGAATTAAAATTTCTACATCAAAATTTATTGATTAATCAGTGAATGTCTATATTTCTGAGATGAGGTAGTATTTACATTATTCGGACTATTGTCCTCATCTTTGTTGCCATTTGTACGACGTTTAATAATAGATCATTCTATTTGTCTATATTTCTGAATTGAGGTAGTATTTACAGTATTTACATTATTCGGACTATTGTCCTCATCTTTGTTGCCATTTGTACGACGTTTAATAATAGATCATTCTATTTGTCTATATTTCTGAGATGAGGTAGTATTTACAGTATTTACATTATTCGGACTATTGTTCTCATCTTTGTTGCCATTTGTATGACGTTTAATAATAGATCATTCTATTTGTCTATATTTCTGAGATAAGGTAGTATTTACAGTATTTACATTATTCGAACTATTGTCCTCATCTTTGTTGCCATTTGTACGACGTTTAATAATAGATCATTCTATTTGTCTATATTTCTGAGTTGAGGTAGTATTTACAGTATTTACATTATTCGGACTATTATCCACATCTTTGTTGCCATTTGTACGACGTTTCCGCCCTTCTTCAGGTGATAGGAATTTTGAACCGAACCCTTTATTACAATAAAACCTCGACTGGATGTTATCTCCCTCTAAATTGTTCACCACTGCTGTAGTCTGGTATAGAACTCACAACTCTAAGAGTCAAACCAGGAACTAACCAATGTTTATATCCCCTGGGCCATGTGTCCTTAAGAACAACTGAATTTTTGGGACTTATAAAACCTAATCTCCAGCAACCTTTTAAGAAATACTAGAGAAAACCATTAACATCTAAAATTATATTATGAACTCTGGTAAAAAAATTAGGAAGTATATTTATTAAGAAATAAAACTTTTGAATTTATTAAATCTAGCCTTTTAACTTCCTGTGATCCGATTTCTTTTCCAATAAATAAGTAAATTCAATCAACAAACTCTTATTCAGAATATATTTGGTCGGGATGTAAATAATTCTGATTTTTTCAATTTTCGTTTCCTCAGAAACTTATTGAGGGCTAAAGTTGCTTTTGTAAACTATTTCTCATTTTAAAAGTATTCTCAGAAAACAGTTTGCACAGTTCATATTACGAAAATACCCAAGCAACAAACAGACAAACATCGTCATATATTTCGTGCTTAGTTATCATTAGCTGTATTTGCTCTGACTAACTGGATGTGCGTTGTGGTGCAGAGGAGATCGGTTTGGAATGAGACATCGCAGTGCCGAGTTCGAATTCCAGTTGAATCCATTGCATTCACTTACACACAATTGGAAAGGTATTAATTCGTACCTTCCCTCCCGCTATGGGTTAAATAATGGGACAGATTGGGTTTTATAGCCTCGGTTGGCAAGCAGTTTACCGTAAAATAATGGCAACCTACTGCAGGAATATCTTCTGCTCACTCAGTTTCTTTTAAGACATGATTGTCCAGCGTGTATCACGTTTGGCACTGACTGACCTGGAGCTATATTTGCTCTAAGCACACATAGCATAATGTAGATTTTGGATTATCTCGTGACAATCTCACACATACGTTCCACGCTATAAATACACTGTTTTTTTTCCTTTGTGTTGTAAAAAATGCAAAAACATTTTTTCATATGAACCTTGCTTGCGAGGAGCTTTTTTTTTTTTTTTTAATCATCTCACCCCAAGCAAGGCATTCCACTGCCACTATTGTGCATGGGGCTACATAGGGGAAGGTAAAGAGAAGGAGTGGTTAGACATAGGGAGTGTCAGGAGGAAGGTGACAGATGAGTAAGGATACCAAGGATGAGGGTTGGGCAGATGGGAAGAGTGTTTGATAGAATGGGAGCAGGTTAGTGTGTTAGGAGGTGTCTATTGACCTTACATTTAAACTCCTGGAGATTGTAGCCGTCGGGGAAGCAATATTTTGGAAGAGAATTCCACAGTCGGGAAGTGCGAGGAAAGAAACTGTTGGAATAGAAGTTACGGCTGCATTTTATCGGTTTCACTGTAAGAGGGTGGGATCTAGTTGCTAATCTAGTATCTCGTTCAAATACGTATTTAGGGGGCACTAGTGATCTAAGTTCATCGGAGCAGAAGCCGTGAAAGTATTTATAGAAGAGACACAGGGAAGCCACGTCGCACCGGTGAGAGAGAGACTGCAGGCGGTCTGCCAAGTCAGTATCTATCACATTACAGACCCTCCTCTGAACCTGATCGAGAAGCCCGAGGAGAACAGCAGGGGCACCCGACCAGATATGGCAGCAGTATTCAATGCACGGGCGGATGGTAGATTTATAAATGTGCAGGATAGATTCAGACGGAAAAAACTTCCGGGCCCTACACAGAGAACCGACTTTCATAGCAGCGGATTTAGCAATGGATTCGATATAGTTCTTCCATTTGAGGTCCGCTGAAAGTGTGAGACCAAGGAGACGCAGTGTTTTACTCTCTGGGAGGCAAGCCTATCCATGCTAATGGGAGGTAGGTGAGATTGTCGATGATGGTTAATTGAGAGTAGCTTCGTTTTAGAAGCATTAAAATTTACTAACCATTTCTTACTCCAGTCCAATATGGATTGGAGGTCTTTTTTCAATCTCGGCTGCGAGGTTAGCTTTGACGCCTACACCAGATTTTTGTAGGAGGCGAGAATAAACTGTGGTGTCATCGGTGTACAAACCTATTTGGGCTCTTATGGAATCAGGGAGATCATTCATGTATATCAGGAAGAGTGTAGGACCTAAGATAGAGCCTTGGGGGACACCTGCGTTTGTATGGTAGTTCTGAGAGGCATGTCCGTTTAATACCACAAACTTTATAACTTTCAGGAGAAAAGTAAACTAAAAATATTTTTACACGCAATAATAAAATTATTTAAATTTGTAGATTATTTCTTTACTTCGCTTTCCACACAGTTTACTATCTATCTTTCTATGTTAAAACACGTCCATCAAATTCTGTAATATTTCATTTAATATTGAAGTGTGTCTACGATATGTGTACGTATTATATTATTGTTAATGCCTTATATTTCCTTTTGCTTCTGAAAGAGACAATATAAATTTACATTGTTGAAATAAACCTTGATTTATAACCGTTTAACTATGTGTTGAGTTTTCCTCTCAATATTTTATGGATAAAACATCAAACTCTGTTTGATAAGACATCAAACTCTGTGTTTTTATCTAATGAATAATTTATATTAATTGTATAAAATCTTTTTAATTATTATCTACGTCTTTACGGTCTGCCATTCTCTCTCTCTCTCTCTAATATATATATATATAGTGATATGTATAGTATTATTAGTCAGGTGTTAATAAAACAGTGCTCAATGTATGAACAGGGCTGTTTTATATATATATATATATATATAGAGTCATCAGCAGACAGATCTGTTTCGCTCTATCACAGCTCATCAGTACGGTTAGACTCCGATTACTTTTTAACCCGACCGAATTGGCACTCGGTAGAAGGAGGTAGACTTTTTAGCGTGTATATTATCATTATACACGCCCAACAGCTGAGAGTGTTCTAATTCATTGCTGAATGAACGATGCGTATATGCTAAAGTAGCTATTGTTTTTCAAAGTTTACCATTCTTCCAGAGTGTTCAATCAGGGTGTGAGAGCGTAAATAGTCATCCCCAGACAGATCTGTTTCGCTGTATCAGAGCTCATCAGTACGGTTAGACTCCAATTGCTTTTTAAACCAGGATTGAAACCCGACCGAATTGGCGTCAGTCGGCGATTCTACCTCTGAGCTATATATATATATATATATATATATATATATATATATATATATATATATTATTTTTACTTTACATTGACAAAATGAAAATATCATATTTAAAAACATTACAAGTATAAGATGTAAAAAATTAAGTTTTTAATACATGAAAAAAAGAAAAGAAATATTCAATGAGAAGAATAGAAATAAAAGGCAAATTAATTTTCAAATTAATATTATTTCATTTTTTTCTTTGAATAAAAAATGTCAAATCCATGGCTTATACAGACGTTGTTAGTATAACTCTCTGCATTTCCATTCTACAGCTTTCTTCATGTTCTCAAAATTTAAGGAACATACGTCAATGTAGTGTATGAAAAGAACGCAGAGAATGAAAAGTCATACAAAAATGATCCTTCTTTTTCTTCATGAGCCGTATCCCTTCAGGACGTAGGCGATCATGGCTCTGTCTCTTGTTGCTCTCAATATTTTTTCTCTTGGCATCTCTCCCAAACCTCGCTCCGCCATCCATTTTCTCAACCCTATGAAGTATGTCTCGGGTTACCTTTCCCTGTCTCTTTCCTTATATCAGTCCTGTGAGTATTAAATTCTCCAGACCGTCCTTCCTCATTACGTGTCCCAGGAACCTCATCTGTCTCTTACTGATATCAAGTATGATTTTTCTTCTCGTTTGCATCCTCTTCAACACCTCATCATTGTTCACGGGCTCAGTCCATGGTATCCTCAGCATCCTTCTGTAAAACCACATTTCTGTTGCCTCAAGCCTCCCCTACATCCTTGATGATATCGTCCAACATTCACTTCCATACAGAAATGACAGATATTACATAGCAATCCAGCGCTCTTTTCTTTATTTCTGACTAGCAGTATAGCCCGGCGTTGCTCGGGTGTAATGAAAGCTTTAAAACTAATCCATGGTCCTGGAGCTCAGACTCTTTAGACGTTGGCACAAAAGACTAAAAAGCAATATCGGGGATATTGATTTCCGATATCGGGGAAAATGAGTTGTCTGAGAAGATCTACTAATGTTTAAGTCTAAAAACTATAATTTTACCAAGTTAGAGCAGATTCTGCAGCAAGGACCACAATAAAAGGGCTGAAATCCTGATCTTGATCAAACCTGATTGAATATCCGGGTATCGAGTTCCAATATCGGGAAGAAATTGGAAAAAATAAGTCACCCATAACCTGGCCAGAAGCCTAAAGAATATTTGTGTGAAGTTTAGTGAGAAACGGATAAAAATTGTGGATTTGTATGAAGGACATACAGACAGATAAACAGATACACACACAAACATCTTGCCTTATATATATATATATATATATATATATATATATATATATATATATTATCGATTTTCTGCACTATTGTAAGAACTGCAACCTCGAAACTTCTGAATATCGTTTCTTATGTCTTTGTCTATGAGTGTATCAAATTTGATTAAAATCGGACCACTCCTATAACCCGATGTTTTCGATTTTCTATATTTATCGGGGGTACCTCGACACAAAACCTTGGTAAGAACACTCGCAGACGCTTATAGTATAACTGTGCAAATTTTCAAGAAAATCGGTTCAGCTGTTTCGGAGTCTATAAGTAACGGACAGACTCACAGACACACACACACAGATAGACAAAGTTCCATTTATAAATAAGTTTAGATGAGTACTTTCTTGTCTGTCAGTACGCTGATTATCTTTTGAAATGCGTCCTTGGCCACGTCAATGCGTTTTTAGATCTCAGCGTCGCACTTTCCATCCTCTGTCAGAACACTTCCCAGGTATTTAAATTTCTTTTAGCAGTGCCTAAAAATAATGACGATATCAGATTTCAAAGTAGCGATTTTCGTTTAAATTTAAGAAGAGACGAGTTAGATCTTAGGGAGTGTACATGATCAGAGCAATATTTCAAGTTATATGTTGGGGAAATGTGTGTAAAATATTCTGTAATTGAACCGAGCATTTTTGGTGGAA
Source organism: Ascarosepion bandense (assembly GCA_037127315.1). Lineage (NCBI taxonomy): Eukaryota > Metazoa > Mollusca > Cephalopoda > Sepiida > Sepiidae > Ascarosepion > Ascarosepion bandense. Next base: position 2,496,553 of record JBBBDQ010000379.1, read on the forward strand.
AGGTCAAACGTTGGCGCAGCTTCATAAATTGTCGATAAATAATTCAATAAACAGCGCATTTCTTTAAAAATTCTTTTTGATATTTAAATAAAATCCATTTAGATTTTTTTTTCAAATGTTATTGCTCGCCGTTTGGAAATTTTCTGATCGCGTTTCCATCTACTTTCATTCTCTTAAATATCGCTTTACTGAGATTCGGTCGTCATTTTAATATCAAATATATGCTCCGGTTAACGAAGAGAAATTCTGTGGAAAATGTTTGCGTCTCTGTACACGTTTCATTGGAGATGCAAATTAAATATGTGGGTTGCACTCTAGTTGTCATTATTGAACGAAAAATGAAGTATACTCACTCATATGATTCAGCGATGAATATTAATGTCCGATCAATGTGATTAATATTTCAGATCAGTGAAACTTTTAGATCCAAATTCAGCTAATAGCTGATATTTTTTATGCATTACTATGAATTTAAAAACTAAACAATTTCTTCTTCTATGTGCCGTGTCCCTTCAGGACGTAGGCGATCATGGTTTTCTACATCCTTATCCCGTGTAACTCTTAACACCCTTTCTTTAGATACTCCTACTGAACTCTGCTTGGCCATCTATTTGCTAAAGCCCATAATGTATGTCATGCATTGCTTTCTCCTGTTCCCTCTAACTGTCCTGTGAGTATTAAATACTCCAAGCCCTCATTACCTACTAAATGTCCTAGAAACTTTTTAAGAAACAAAATTTTGTTAGAAAGAAAGGAAAGAGCCATAAACAACTTTGCCATGTCGATAGACTAAAAGGAGTAGATCGACTAAACTATCGCCCGGTTCACACTCCACCCACGTCTATTGAACAGGTGTAGAGGCTCATCCCTTGTTTCCTTGTTTAGGATGTGGTTTCTGGCTTTCTCATTTCCAATCTTTTCACTCTTACGTAGCCCCCTGCACATCAGTGGCGTTACCGCCTTGCTCGGGGTGATATGATTAAAAAAATTCTCTATATGGCAGTGAATGTTGGATAATTCCCTCACAGATGAATAAGGTACCCGTGGTAACAGAGCTGTAGTTCTACAGAAGGATGCTGAGAATACTATGGGTAAAATATGTGAGATACGAGAACTAACTAGTCAGAACATTTTCCAGTAAGTTTCTCTCTGCAGTAGACTGGTTAACAACCTAGGCTATAGGACCTTGTCTGCCTTGCTACTTATCTTTATCTAGAGGGAGAAGAGATGGACTCATACGTTTCCCAAGCGTAATTATGAGTAAGTGAATGTAACGAATCCAACCGGAATTCGAACTCAGCTCTTTTTATTTGCCATACCGAGCCATTATTGATTGCCTTGCACACCAAGAATACTGGAATCATGACATAATCATTTTATGTGCCATCTGTGACAATAGGATGTTCAAGCAAGCTTGTAGGCATTGATGATAACCACAAAGATAAGACGACTAAGAATAATCTAGGTCACAGGACACAGGACATCGCAGTGATCCTCCACATGGTAAGCGTTGTATGACGTTTGAAAACGTTTGGAGAAATTAAGCGATGCGATATTTGTGAATCTCACAATTTAATGGAAGAAATTGACCGCGTTATCAGCCTAGATTCTCTGCTCAAATGCAACAATGTTTTTAACAGAACGATCACAGGCAATGAAAAGTGGATTGTTTACAAAAATGTGTAGCGTAAGAAATGTCATAGAGTAAACGAAAAATTGTGTATCTGGTTGGCATTGTGTATTTCGAACTCATTCCGTAAAATCAATTGTTGCATTCAGACAATCGTTGTTCTAAAATGGACCGATTAAAGGCAGCGGTCGATGGAAAGTGTTCGGAATTGTCCAGTCGGAAGGGGATCGTCTTCGATCAGGACAACAGTATACCTCATGTCTGATTGCAGCCCTGTAAAAGTTGATACAGATTGCCTGATTTGTCCTACTGCACTTATATTCACCTGATCTTTCGCTTCCAGATGACCACTTATATTTAATTCTACAAAAATTCACATAATGAAAAGAGCTTTAATTTATTGGAAGCATGTAAAAACAACTTAGATCAGTTCATTTCGAAGAAAGATGCAAACTTCTGGAAGATTGGGAAGATAGAGCAGTTTCAAAAATCGCAAAAAATAGTGGAAAAAAATAGCAAATATATTCAAATGAATAAATCTATGTAAAAATATCTAAATATTATCTTTGAAATTCAATTAAAAACATCATGAATTTTTCTTCCGTTCGTTTTGGCTTGTATTCACTCTCTCTCTTTCTCTCTTTCTCTCTGTCTGTACCATTTGGGTCTGACGAGCCGCGATAATAACATCAAAGCGGTGAAATATGTATTATCCATAGTAATAATCGAAAATATTTTCTAATATATATATATATATATATATATATATATATATATATATATATATATATATATCTGACGAGCCGCGATAATAACATCAAAGCGGTGAAATATGTATTATCCATAGTAATAATCGAAAATCCTTTGTAAATTATATTACTCTGTTAAATTAAATAAATTAATTTAACATTGAATTCTCTTGAGTTCGTCTCTTTTGGAATTTACTTGGGTTACATACCAAGTGTACTATGTTATATATATATATATTAAATTTGTGTATTTAGGTAGTAAATTTTCTCTTAGACATGTCAGATTAAATAAATTGCAAACATTGTGTCTGCATATTTTTAAATAAAATCCGTTCATACTCACGGGAAATCTTTCGCGTATTATAATTAAAAGATGCAAGAAATTAGCTGTAACTTTGACAGATGATTTTATTATTCATTTCTTGATGTTCCCAAGTACTTTCAATCTCTTTTTATTTTCACACGTGCATGCCCATGACATTAAAACATTAAAAATTTCTATTTTGATAATTTTCACGTTCTAATGAATGCTAAGCAATTTGTCAACCGCTATGTTTGAAGCAAGAAGAAAATTTACAGTAATTATTTAGCAACGCAGTTTTGCAGTTATGTTTTGTTACCACAACTCATACCCCTGATGATAATCTCTGAAGATGATTGGGACAGTCTTAGGCCTAACCTGTAATATAGGACCATACAGGACCAACTGCCGGTCTTGTGGAGTACATTGGTTCTAGTGGGGTCAGGATATGGTGTTACATATCAATCAGTCAATCAGTTAATACTCGCTTGGGCAATCATGTCTCGAAAGAGACATGACTGATTAGGCAGAAAATATTCCTGCAATAGGTTGCCATTACTTTCTAAGGTAGGCTGGTCTTGTTATTCAACCCATATTTGGAGGAAGAAGAGATGGATTAATACATTTCCCAAGGCATTTGTGCGTAAGTTAATGAAATGAATTCGAGCCGATATCCATTATAAGACAGCAATGGCCTACCAGTTCCTTTTGCACCACGGATATTGAAGAGACACCGTTCCTTCTGTCAGAAGTTAATTAAGCTAGACCAACAAGATAGTTTGAATTCTGAGTTTTCCTTCTTCAAGACTTGTGATGGTATCCCCACATTTGGTCGTGCCAACAAGATCCAAAAGAATCCAAATCATTACATTTAGAGACGATTGAACCGCAGAAGTTGCCGGTAAGGGGTCAGTATTGAAGGCCAATCATCTTCTGGGCTCTACTACTTCCATAGCCTTTTCTTTGTTTTGGATATAATCACAGCAGTGGTTTAAAATCAGTTTTTTTTCTTTTAGAATGACTGCATTTCTGGGATATTGAACTGGTTATTATGAGTTGGTACAAGCAGCTGGTTGTGAGGCGCCAGTTTTCCGCCTTCGTCTATTGGCTCGAATGAACTGATTTGGCAGAGCGACGCATGCTACAGAATAATTTTATAGAGAGTGGAAGCGTGTCCCTACTTTCAACCTCGGCTATGGCAACCTTTGGAACATAATGTACGTATATAAACATTTATATGCCATTACGCGTTTTAGAAGCTGCAAAAATATTAATATTTATCATTATAAATTATATATTATTATTTTATGAAGTTAATGCGCTGTGGTGCGGTGGATATTGGGTCGGAACGAGAAATCGGGCAGCCGAGTTTGAATTCCAATTGAATTCGTTGCATTCAATTACGCGCAGATTTTCTTGGGAAAGGTAATAATCCGTCGCTCCTCTCTCCAGCTATGGGTTAAATAGCAAAACAGATTGGGTTTTATAGCCTTGCTTTGGCAACCAGTAAGGATTTGACATTTTTTATTCAAAGAAAAAAATGAAATAATATTAATTTGAAAATTAATTTGCCTTTTATTTCTATTCTTCTCATTGAATATTTCTTTTTTTTTTTCATGTATTAAAAACTTAATTTTTTACATCTTATACTTGTAATGTTTTTAAATATGATATTTTCATTTTGTCAATGCAAAGTAAAAATAATATATATATATATATATAGCTCAGAGGTAGAATCGCCGACTGACGCCAATTCGGTCGGGTTTCAATCCTGGTTTAAAAAGCAATTGGAGTCTAACCGTACTGATGAGCTCTGATACAGCGAAACAGATCTGTCTGGAGATGACTATTTACGCTCTCACACCCTGATTGAACACTCTGGAAGAATGGTAAACTTTGAAAAACAATAGCTACTTTAGCATATACGCATCGTTCATTCAGCAATGAATTAGAACACTCTCAGCTGTTGGGCGTGTATAATGATAATATACACGCTAAAAAGTCTACCTCCTTCTACCGAGTGCCAATTCGGTCGGGTTAAAAAGTAATCGGAGTCTAACCGTACTGATGAGCTGTGATAGAGCGAAACAGAAAGTAATGCCAACCTACTGCGGGAAAATCCTCTTTTAAGACATGATCACCCAAGTTTGTATCACGCATGGCACTTAACTGACTGACTGATTTAAATCATAGCGAATAATTTTACATAACCTTTGAGGATTGCAGTCCGCTTCTTGGTAAGGATGCAAAACTTGGAGAAGCAATGACTGCCTTCCAATATCTAATTTTCAGCAGTACATTTACCATATTTTTGGAAATAAGATTCCTGGCGGCATCATGTAGTTCTAATAATGTTGTGGAGTAGTTTTCGCACTGAAAGTTATAATCGTGCTATGTCAGTTGCTAATCGACTTAACGTACCAAAATGTTAGGAACTTGGTAATCTTCCACTGACTCCTTAGTATTCGGCTAACCGCCAACTAATATCGACGGCCTTAGTCCAACTATGTCTAAACTGGAACTAACTAATAGTTCTACAGAACTCCAATAGAACTCTAAAGATCTCTCTAGAACTTCTAAGAACTCCTAAGAACTTCCCAAGAAATTCTCGAGTTAACTTCCTGTTAACTCTTATTAATATAGGAGGGAGAATCTATTATCTGAGGAATAGGTGTGTTTCACCATAACAAATAGTAGATAATATTGCATAACAAATTACTATTTTTGTGTTCCTTGACGTGTCTATGTTGTAGTGGGCATATAAAGACTGAAAAAGCTATAGCAATTCTAATCATGTATAAATGCGGATAAAAATTGCACATATTGACGTGTCGTTATTTTAAAACAATCCTTCGTGAATTATAGTCGATTTGGTGATGCTTCCGTTATCTTGAAACGTGTCATTATTTTTAGACTCTTTAAGATATTATTTATAGAGTAGCATCTAGAAGACATACCTTGATAACAAAACAATGCATTTTTCAATATTTTCATTAAAAGAGAACTTTTTAAAAAATTGATGTATTTGCTGCCGCATGTCGATAAAAATTTTGCTCTAGAAATGATAATAAAGTTAGCTTCACCTCAATTTTTTCATACGACATTCCTCTATTCGTCTTTTCATCTATCTATCTATCTATCTATCTATCTATCTATCTATCTATCTATCTGCCTCATTCTGTTCCTATCTATCTCTCTCTCTATCTCTCTCTCTCTCTCTCTCTCTATCTATCTATCTATCTATCTATCTGCCTCATTCTGTTCCTATCTATCTCTCTCTCTCTCTCTCTCTCTCTCTCTCTCTATCTATCTATCTATCTATCTATCTATCTATCTATCTGCCTCATTCTGTTCCTATCTGCCTCATTCTGTTCCTATCTATCTATCTATCTATCATTCTGTTCCTATCTATCTATCTATCTATCTATCTATCTGCCTCATTCTGTTCCTATATATCTATCTCTCTATCTCTCTCTCTCTCTATCTATCTATCTATCTATCTGCCTCATTCTGTTCCTATCTGCCTCATTCTGTTCCTATCTATCTATCTATCTATCTATCTATCTATCTATCTATCTATCTATCTATCTATCTCATTCTGTTCCTATCTGCCTCATTCTGTTCCTATCTATCTATCTATCTATCTATCTATCTATCTATCTATCTATCTATCTATCTATCTATGTCTGTTCATGATCTATCTATATTTGTTTCGTTCCCAACTCATCTTTCTTTTTGTTTTCCTACCTATTTGTTAAAAATCTAATCTCTCAAACAAGCAGCCATTTCCGATTTTTGCAGCAACATTAGAGCCAAGTCCACTCCTTTAATATAAACAGTTTATATTATTTTCTTTTCGTTTTACTGATGTCGCTTATTTTTGTCGCTAAGATAAAATGCAACGCACACTTTTTTCCCTCCACAACACCCTTCAGGCAAAAAAAAAACAAACAAAAAAAAAAAAGAAAAAAAAAAAGAAGGAAAAACTGAAAGTCATGAAGTGAGAAAAGAATAAAAAAATCTTGAAATAAATAAATAAACAAACAAACAAATAAATAAATAAATAAGTGAATTTAACTTTTTTAAGGTAGATTTTATGTTAAAACACGTATGAAAATGTTAAGATTTGTTTGTACGAATTTAAACAAAGTAGAAAATTATCACTCGTCTATACTTGGATATCACGACAGACATAATTAAGACTGTCATTAATTTTGAATTTCAATCTGTGTTTCTACAGCGATGAATAGAAATTGGTTTCTGAAAAATATTTAGTAAAAATAATCAATAATTCAAGAAATAACTATTGCAATATTATTTTTTATTGTTCGGCACATATGTTCCACGTTTTTGCCGATTGAGAAAATGTCTAGTGAGAGAATATCTAGAAAATCAGTATTTAAACCCCTTTTTTTTCTCTGAATAATAATATATACACTATGAATTTTGTCGAAGCTTTTTATTGCATAAGAACTCATATTCTGTTTGATAAAACAATAATGAAATACAGTATTTTTTAAAACCAAACATTCATGTACTCAATTGTTTAAACATAAATTTATCAGAAACTCCAATCCGTGGTGGACTGGGGTAAGAAATGGCTCGTTAAATTTAATGCTTCCAAAACGACCACTGACAATCGTTCCTCCCGCCCATTAACATGGGTCAGGCTTCTCTCCCTGAAAGTAAAACACTGCGTCTCCTCGGCTTAACTTTCACATCAGCCCTCAAGGGGAATAACTATATAGAATCCATAGCTAAATCCGCTGCTAAGAAAGTCGATTCTCTGTGTACGGCCAGGAAGTTTTTTCCGCCCGCAAAAATCCTGCACATATACAAATCTACCATCCGCCCGTGCATTGAATATTGCTGATATATCTGGTCGGGAGCTCCTGCTATCCACTGAGGTGTCCTCGACCTAATTCAACGGAGAATCTGTAATGTGATTGATCTCGACTTGGCAGCTAGGATACAGTCGTTTTCTCACCGACGCAGTGTGGCTTCCCTGTGTCTCTTCTACAAATACTTTCACGGCTCCTGCTCCGATACACTTAGCTCACTGGTGCCCCTATATATGAATTTCCTTGAGCAACAAGATTAGCAACTAGGTCCCATTCTTTTACTGTGAAACCAATAAATTGTAAACGCAAATTCTACTCCACCAGATTCTTTTCTCGCACTTCCCGCCTGTGGAATTCCCTTCCATTTACTTGCTTTCCCGACAGCTGTAATCTCCAAGAATTTAAATGTAAAGTCAATAGTCATCTCCTATCTCACTAGCTTACATCCTCTCTGAAGCCTTTTTCATCGTCCACTCCACTCTCATCAGTATTCTCTTCCTTTTCCTACTCTCTTCCTGATACCCCCTGAAACCTCTCACTCCTTCCCATAACATTCCTCCTATGTAACCCCCTGCACAACAGTGGCAGTAAAATTCCTTGCTTGGGGCAACACGATTATAAAAAAACAAAAAACAAAAACTAATGTATATGCAGTACAGACTGTTTAATATGTGACGATAGCTCAGAATTTGAGTTATATTAAAACATGAAAAAATTTGAAAACAAATTTCGTTACAAATATTACAAACAGTGATCGTTTCTTTTAAACGGTTACCAGATTTGACAAATACAGGATATCTTTCTGTTGAAATAGAGATTGGCTTACATAATTATAATAATATTTTGAATATATAATTCTTATGCAGTTGCAATATTTTCTTTCAATTACTTCTTTTTCAATTACTTCTTGATGTGTCTCTTCAGGACGTGGCCGTATTGGCCTTCCAAGCACTTCCTATCTTTCCTAGCTCTAAGTATTATTTGTTTCTTGTTATCTTGCCTAAGCCATGCAATTACACACGATCGCTAAGTAGGTCATTGGTTTTCTCTTGCGTTTCGTGTCCTCAATGTGTGTCCTTTGTGTGTCAAATTTCTAAGCCTTCTATCCTCATTATGTGTCCAGAAATTTCAACCTGGCTCTTTAAGATCCTAAGGACATTTATTCTTCAACCTGTCTCTTTATCGTCCTAAGGATATTAATTCTTAGTATCCTTCTGTAGAACGGCATCTATGTTGTTCTAATGTTTGCTTTTCATCTGTAATTTCAACTTGTCTCTTTACGATTCTAAGGACATTTATTCTTAGTATATTTCTGTAGAACGGCCTCTCTGTTGTTCTAATGTTTGCTCTTCATCTGTAAATTCATCTCGTCTCTTTATGATCCTAAGGACATTTAGTCTTAGTATCCTCCTGTAGAACGACATCTCTGTTGTTCTCATGTTTGCTCTTCATCTTAAAAAAAATTATCCGGCATTCACTGCTATATGGGTGGATTGTGATTTCATGACAGTTTATCACTGTTTCGAAATTTTCCTGTTTCTTAATACTTTGCTTACCTTTTGGAAGGCACCTTTCTCTATCCCATTTCCCCTTTGGATTTCGGTGTCATATTTTTTGCCATAGTTTACAAAATGTTCCAGACAGTTAGATTTTTGTATTCGCTTGATTTTGACGTGTCCAATTTGTAGTTTGCATTTTCAGCTGTTCCTCTCGCTCACAATGTTAGCCTTTGTTTTCTTACAATTGGTGCCTCGTCCTTTGCTTCTCGCTTTCTTTTACTGTTTTGTCTACGCGTACTTGCAATGTTTGTATTTCTGTCTGCGATTAACACAGTGTCATTTTCATATCTCATATTGCTAACAATATGTACACCAAGAATAGATTCTCTTAAGAACACCTGGCAGTATAGACTTAATAACCTCTGAGAATTCGCAACTAACGAAATTTTACTGTTCCTTAATACTTTGTTTAACTTTTGGAAGGAATCTTTCTCTATTTCAATGCACCTTTGGATTTCTGTGTCACATTTTCATCATCAATTATGCAAATTTGAAATCTGACAACCCTAATCGTATACAATATTTATTGGGTTTGGCTTGGTGCAATGCAAAGCCAAATTGTATCAGTGACCATGGAAGATCGTGTTGCATCTTTTTTTTCCTGGGAAGGAAGATGGTCTGGTTAAAAGGTTATATTTTCATTTTTGACTAGGTTCCATTAATGACCTCAAGGCACAAGTGAGAAATATGTATTCATATAATTCCAGAAAGAAGCCCTCGTCAAAAATTAGGTTTTTTATTAAAGATATTTAGCTTTATATATTTGAATATTTCCATAAACATACATTTACAAACAGAACAAACAAACTTGTTATTCTAGTTTTAATTTAAATATAGAATTTATCACTCTTTATATTCGGACTATTATCACAACGTTTCGGTCGTTGTAACCTCCGGCCTTCTTCAGGTGTATCCGTCAGTTAAGTGACATACGTGATTCACGATTGGGCAATCATCTGCTTTGACTCTGATTCGAAAGAGACATGACTGACTGGGCAAAAGAATTTTCCCGCAGTAGGTTGCTATTATTTTCTGCGGTAGACTGGTTGCCAATGAAGCCTATAGAACCCAATCTGTCCTGCTATTCAACCAATAACCAGAGGGAGAAGCGACGAATAAAAAATTAAAAAAAATAAAAAATAAACAAACAAAAAAATTGCAAAACCGAAAACAGACAAAATATTGGTCAATGCGTAGATGACAAGTGTGGGTCCAGTCATGTGTCATACTTACACTTATATAAATAACTATTTTGCATTCATTGCTCTGTCAAACATTATTCTTTTCCCACGGATAATGCTTAATTTCGCCTCTGGTCAAGTAGCCAATGTATGATTTCCGTCTGACCATACCGTTATTATCCTGACTTGATCTCGTTGCTGTCAGTACAGTGTATCAACGATATTTTAAAAGTTCAATAATTAATTACTATTTCTGTTATTTCTGAATGTAATTTCGATAATTGTCATTGTGGCACCATCCATTACAACGGATTGAACTCTTCCTACAACTACATATACTTCCCCTCACAAGAGGAGATCAAGAGATTAAGAACTCGGAGTGAGAGATCTGCATGTGATTAGCATAACGCAGAGCGATAGGCAGAGATAGCCAAGGCTGCTACTCAACGATCATTACGAGTCCCAAATTATAGTATTAGTTCCTAACTCGTATTTATTCGTTCTACTCACAAAGTTCCAAATATTTGTATTTTGCTGTGTTTAATTTATATATCGTTATTTCCTAATTTGGTTGTCGTATTATTTTCTTGCTAGACTTCTGTTGAGGGGTAGTTTTTGCACTGAAGGTTATAATCGTGCAATGTCGGTTGCTAATCGACTTAACGTACCCAAAATGTTAGGAACTTAGTAATCTATCTAACTCCTTAGTATTCGGCTAACTACTGACTAATATCAACTGCCTAGTAGTTCTACTGAACTCCAATAGAACACTAAAGAACTCCCATGAACTTTCTGTGAACTCTTATTAATATAGGGGGGAGAGTCCATTATCTTATGAATAGGTGTGTTTCCCCATAACAATAATCGAATTTTCTTTGTAACGGAGACAGTTTTATCTTTCTTATCAACGCCAGTGATCAGTGTTGAAACTCCAGGGTTGGCAGATTTGCCAAATACAAAACAAGTTCAAATTCTAATATTTGTTGTTTCAACTTATTCCACTGATGCGAATAGAAAATCAATTGATTTTAATTTTGCATCGGTTGACTTGTATTTCTGTTTAGCCAAATCTCCTAAACGTAATGGCCGAGTTGTCACATAATAATGGCCTTAGGAGATGATCCCAGTGCATGAGACCCTTGATAAATGGATGAATGATCATACAAGTGTTTGACCCAAACCTTGGGAATGAAATTGCTTAGCTAAAGGAAGTCGCCGACGGTTTTATTGTAATATAATAATCTGGCCCCACCCGAGGAAGGGATGCAAGCGGGGGCGTTTTCCGGCCGTTGAAAGGAACGGATGTTTGTTTGACCTTATTTCCGGCAGTAGCGGAAATGGCTACAAGAGGCAGACAGAACAGGTGTCTCTGAAAATTACGTAGGCGTCGCGTGGGCGTCGCGTGATCAAGGCAAAGCCGGAAGAAACAAGTCTCGGTTTTGGAAGATATATAAAGACTGCGAAAACACGGATTCGCCAGTCAGTCAGTCTCGACAGACGAGTCTGGTCAGTCAGTCAGTCTCGACAGGCAGTCTAGGCAGAGAGACGTAGAGGAGAACAGATACGACGACACCCCCCCGTCACCCTGTCAACCTTAGAGGCGCGCTCCCTCAACTCTCTGTTCACTAGGCCACACGGTCCATCGTTCATTAATAAAAATATCACTGATATATTTTTATATACACCCGTGTTTGTTATTTGTCGCTATATAACATTATTAGCACGAATTCAAATACCATCGTGACCGAGACGTTCAGCGTACTGACCTTCTTTAAACTGTTGATCACGTCAGATTATACGCTATTTCCTAGAAAGTTCCGCTCATTATTGTTGAGCATAAACCACATGTTGATTCTGTGGGTGCTGAACAAAATCCAATATAACTGAGCAGGCGTCTTCAGCAGGGATTTGTTAGCTACCGCAATAGCCAGGCATACTTAGACACGAGAGGCTTATAATACTTCTTCTTTTATGTGCTATATCCTTTCAGGACGTAGGCGATCATGGCTTTCCACATCTCCCTGTCCCTGGTGGCTCTTAGCACGCTTTCTCCTGTTGCACCATGTAACCCTCGTTTCGTCATCCACCTGATCAGGTCCTTAAAATATGTTATCCGCTGCTTTCCTCTTTTCCCTCTATCTGACCTGTTAGTAACAGGTTCTCCAAGCCCTCCTTCTTCATTGCCTGTCCCAGGAACTTTAGCTGCCGCTTCCTGATGCTCAGTATTAATTTCTTTTCCGTCTCCATCCTTTCCAAAACCTCGTCATTGCTCACATGCTCGGTTCATGATATCCGCAGCATCCTTTTGTAGAACCCCATTTCAGTTGCTTCAAGTTTTTTCTTCATCATCGAAGATATTGTCCACCATTCACTGCCATATTGAAGAACTGACATCACATAGCAATCCAGTACTCTTTACTTTGTTTCTAGCGAAATTTTCCTGTTTCTTAATACTTTACTCAACTTCTGGAATGCTACTTTCGTCATGCCAATTCGCCTTTGAATCCCAGTGTCGCACTTTTCGTCTTCTGTTAGAACAATTACAAGGTATTTAAATTTCTGTACCTGCTTGATTTTAGAGTCCCTCACCTGTAATTGGCATTTTGGGATGCCCTTTTTGATGATAAACATGCATTCAGTTTTCTTGCAGTTTATTTGTAGTTTTTTTTGTTATCTCTTCAGCTACCTTCTGTAGGGGGTCTTGTAGTTTTCTTTCTGTGTCTGCTATCAGCACTGTATCATCTGAGTACCTTATATTGTTTTAATTGTGGCCTCCGATGACGAATCCTAGCATAACGTCTAGGGTTCTCTGAATAGTCTCGCTGTACAAGTTGAATAGATCCGGTGAAAAGACGTATTCTTGTACTTACGCCCCTTTCAATCTGAATTCGTTGCCTGATATTCTCATAATTCAAGTATAACCTTATAATCTCTTAGTTACGTTGGCTTTAATTACTGACCATCTAAAATCCCTTCATTTATGATTTTTAATGTATTTCTGTACTAAGATCATTACCATTTACATTATGCATGTAACAACTTTCTTCTTCTTCTTCTTCTTCTTCTTCTTCTTCTTCTTCTTCTTCTTCTTCTTCTTCTATGTGCCCAATTCTTTCAGGACGTAGGCGATCATGGCTTCCCACGTCTCCCTATCCCTGGTGGTTCTTAGCGCACCTTCTCCTGTTGCACCATGCAACCCTCGTTCTGTCATCCACTAGCTCAAGCCCATAAATCTAGAATATAAATGTGTAGAAATTAGCATGGCCACAAAATGAGGGATCAGTTTATATATTGATTATAATATAGATTTGATCCCCCACCTTATATCCACATTATAATTTCTTATAAACAGTTGTTATATATCTTTTTCTATGTGCCTTGTTCTTTCAGGACATAGGCGATCATGACTTTCCACGTTTCCCTATCCCTGGTGGCACTTAATGTTTTCTCCTGTTACACCACGCAACCCCGGTTCCGTCATCCACCTGATCAGGCCCTGCAAACATGTTATCCGCTGCCTCCCTCTGTCTCTTTTTCCTTTTATCTGGGCTGTTAATATCAGGTTCTCCAAGCCCTCCTTCCTCATTGCATGTCCTAGGACCTTCAGTTGTCTCTTCCTGATGCTCGCTATTAGTTATCTTTTCAATGCCATTCTTTCCAAAACCTCATCATTGCTCACATGTTCGGTCTATGATATCCGCAGCATCCTTCTGTAAAACCACATTTCCGTTGCTTCAAGTTTTTTTCTCATCTTCGATGATATTGTCTAGCATTCACTGCCGTCTGTTAATAATGCTTGTAACAATTCCTGACCACTGATATTCCCTTATTTCCTGATTTGAGAAAACGAATGAAATAACGGCACATTTGGTGTTTAATAATAATTTTTTCCTTTTCTCTGGAACGATTTGGATTGTTGGGACAGAAAAATATGAAAGTTCAAAGATGTGACGAGCTTGCTATAAAAAAAAACGTTAAAACATTCCAATGTACGTATGAGGGAATGAAATATTTGATGTACTTATCTAATAAATCATTGCCGTGATAATAACGACTCAGAAAAAACATCTTATTAATGATTTTATCCTTTTTACAAAGTCCTCACCACTAAAATGAATGTTGTGTACACTTATCCGACTTCTGTCCAATATTTATTTTTAAATTCATACGATTTGTGTCCAATGATTATTGTTAAATTTATAAGACTTCTGTCTGATTATCATTTTAAAATTCATAACAGATAAAATTAACCCCGAAATAATTGCCAGAACATAAATAATAGATAGGAAACTATTATTTTGAGAAACTCAAAAATAATTTACATTTAAGCATTTTAACGCACCCAATGGGATGTGCGTTGTGGTGCAGTGGATATCGGCTCGGAACGAGAAATCGGGGAGCCGAGTTCAAATTCCAGTTGAACTCATTGTATCTTGTTACTTTCTTCTGCTACCTTCTGTAAGAGGTCTTGTAGTTTCCTTTCTGTGTCTGCTATCAGCACTGTCTCATCTGCATACCTTAGGTTTTTTAAACTGTGGCCTCCGATTACGAATCCTGGAATAATTTCTAGGGTCCTCTAAATATTCTCGCTGTATTGGACTGAAATCTATTTGGAATTAAGGAGCAATAGCAAATACATGTGTTTGTGGCCAGAAAAAATCTGTCCCGAGAGAGTCGACATTTTCAAACAGTCTATTGTCGTTTTATGCATCCCAAGAAACTTACAAATCTGTAAGATAGTTTCGATAAAAATGCAGACTTTTTTTTCTCTTTCACATATAAAATATTTCCAAGATTTAAATATTTATTTACTATGATTCAAAATGGAATGCACAGTAGGGAGTGAATTCCTTAAACTTGCGTATCGGCTCGTGAGTTTGATAACAATTACTCCATAGGAGGGCGTCTAAATTAGCTAATTGTAATCCCGTCTGGCAATCTTATTCAATACCAAAAATGATTATCGCCCTATCATTGGAGCTGAGAATATACCAACTGTAACTTCTTACACTGGTAAACACGCGATAAACGGGCCGCCTGTCGATTATGATAACTTTTTGACTATCGTTCGAACCGAACGTATCTCTAATGTCTACCATTTTAATTTCGGGAAAACTAAACAAATTTCTACCATTTTGAATCTAGTACAAACCAAATCTACGTCTACATTTCTACTGTTTGTGAAAACGACAGAATTCGGCATTAAATAAACTGGAAAATGTTGATAAAACAAGCTATAGCTAAAGGTTTAATTACTTCTAAAAGAGGGGAGATAGAAATAAACCAAGAAACTGTGAGAGAGAAAAAGAAGAGACGAGAGAGAGATAGAGTTTAAAGTGATGTGATTGAAAGAAGAAGAAAGTCAAAGACAGTGAGAGAGCGAGACGTGTAGAAGAAAAGAGTGGCAATTTGAGTGAAGCAGAGGGAGAAAATGAGAAGTGAAAGAAGAAATAGTAGCGTTGAAGAAATAAAAATAAAGAAATATATATATATACACACAAAAATGTTTTGAGGTACAAAATTGGTATACTCTTTTTAAAAACGGATGTGCATTGTGGTGGAGTGGATATCGACTCAGAATGACAAATTGGGGTGCCGAGTTCGGAATTCCAGTTGAATTCCTTGCATTCATCTACCTCGCACATCCCCTGTCACACCAGTGGGTCTAAAATTGACCGTATGGTGAAAGAAAGGAGACAAAAGCTGTTGTTTCAATTAATTTGCACAAGTGTCTTATTTTTATTGTTGACCGCATGTTCATTTGAAATCGATTTTTTGAATTTCTCAATATTTCCAATGTTTACCAATCCTGTTTTTATTGAGGATACAGAGCAAGCAATAACTGAGTGCTAAAATAGGCCCAGTGGAGTTCTCTCCCATAGATATGGAGAGCAGAACGAAAGAAATCTACACTGATAGGTTAAATAAAGAGGTCAGTTATAAATTCCTTGAAAGTTACCGGATTCGACAAACATCTGAAGAAGGCTGGAAGGTACTACAGCCGAAACGTTGTGATAGTCAAAACAAAGATAACGATAATAGTCAGATTGAAAATAATTCAAATAACGATACTACGATGTCACACTTTGGAAAAGAACTTTAAAGTAGTTCAAATTCCAGCCTCGTTAGTTGCATTCACGTTTGCACTGATCCCTTTAGGAAGGACAGGAATCTATCCCTTCTCTTCAAAACTCTGGGTTAATAGCAGGCTAGACTAGATTCTCTATCTTTAACGGAGAGTTAGTCTAATAGAAGAACTAGAATTTAAAATTCTGAAGAAGGCAACATTTCTACGTATTATGTTAAACCAGTCGAAAGTAATAATCAAATTAAACTCATTATATATTATAAAAAGTTTAAAACAATTGACCTCATAGTCTATAATAACCCAACAGGCACTAAACTAAATTCTTTACAAAAAACCAATGTAGTGTACCAATTTACATGCCCATTCAGAGATTGCATCTCTGATACTACTCAAAAACCTAGTACATATATTGGTTTTACCACAACCACGCTCTCCCGTAGACTTACATGTCATCTTTCCGATCAGAGTACTATTAAACAACATTTCTCTGAAAAACATAAACATGTAGGTAATATCAGACAGATTTTGGTCAACAATATGGTGATCCTTACTCATACACACAGTAAGAGGAACCTGCAGATATTGGAGGCCATGTACATCAAATCAAAACAACCAACACTCAATAAAATCAACTTTAAAACAGGAAATAACATATTACATTGCATTTGACTAGATGGTTTTGTTGTCATTTCGCGCTATCCCGCGGTGTGACGTCATAAAACTACATCGCAAACTTAAGAACTGCGTTTATTATTTTTGGTAACTACTGCCGTTGCCAAGCAGAGTTTTATGTCAATACAAAATAAAATCGTCGGTGATGGTGGATTTTATAATATTTCAGTTTAAACAACCTCTCTGAAGATGGCTCATGTGAGCCGAAAGCTTAGAAGAAAACCAATAAATAATTATCCAAATGTTGGAGAATTTTTGTCTTTATTTTCAACTGAAATTAAAGCAAAAATACGACGTTTAGAACGGCTCATGATTAAACATAATAGACATTCATTGTCTCTTATATTTAATAGCATATGTCTAGAAAATTACTTGCTGCCTCGATATACTAAATATATATATATATATATATATATATATAGCACCTAATGAGCCAGACGAACCTACCTAGGTTTCACCTAAACTGATCCTCAAGGAAAGCCGGCTTTCCCCTGACGATCCGTTTAGGTGAAACCTAGGTAGGTGCGTCTGGCTCATTAGGGGCTATTCAGTTTGCTCTACTTTTGTATTGAGCGCTTTCTGTTAGATGATTACTCGTGTCGGGTTTTTTCTTTGGGCTTCGTGTTGATTTTGGTCCGAACACTTTTGACTGAGTTTCATGCCCTAAGCTTTTTCTTTTTTTTTACAACCATTTTTCCCTTCATTCGATAGTTTTCGCGGAAGGTTTTCGAGACGAGTATAATTATAAACTCGTTATATATATATATTACACTGAATGTCGGAGGGAAAAGTTAGTCATCAAATGTAACCACCATAAGAAATATTACTTTATATTATATTAATGCAATATTATTAAGACAGTCAGTAATTGATTAAATGTTATCGTTCTAGTGAAGAGATCAGAGCAAGGAAAAAAAGCAAGAACAAAAAATATCGTTGTTATTTAATATGTCTAAGTTCGAAAATATGAACACCTGTGAAAATCAATCATTGAAGAGTAATACTCAGATAAATTTCCTTACAGTTATCCGACGTCGAGGAGCCGAACGAAAAATGACCGTTTGCGCATCTTGCATACAGTCGACATTGTAATTGGTTCAACAATTCGGTTTTAGTTAATTTCGTCCTGTTTGGAAACTTTGTTGGACCTGACTTCGTTGGTCAGGAAATTATACATTAGAATCTAAATCCAATACTTTCTCAACGAAGGGTCAGAACAAGGAAGCTACGACGCCATTTTCTCTATTCTGTTTATAAAACGACAGTTAAATCAATATGATTTCAGATAAGTTATTCATAAAGTCGCTATTTACATATTTTCGACAGAACAGAGGTTACGATGATATTTATCTAAGATAGCCACACGGTAGTAAAAGGCAACAAAAACGAGAGCCAGACAAATCGGTAGGAAAAATCACAGGTGGTGCCTTGTCAATTGCTATTGGCGGTTGTTTTGCGTTGAAAAGGTCAGGCAAAAGCATCGTCTTAGAATATTCATAGAATATAAAATCGATTCATTTTAGATTATATTACCATTCGATGCAAAAGGTCCCAGTTCTTTTCCAGTATGTTACCAATGTCGTAGTAATATTATTTCCATTATTATAATAATCTTCTTAGCTAAAAGTAAATTATCCAAACTTATTTATAAATGGAACTTTGTCTGTGTGTGTGTCTGTGTGTCCGTGTCCGTTACCTATAGACTCTGAAACGACTGAACCGATTTTCTTGAAAATTTACACAGTTGTACCATAAGCATTTGCAAGTGTTCTTAGCTAGGTTTTGTGTCGAGGTACCCCCGATAAATATCGAAAATCGATAATCGAAAAAATCGGGTTATAGAAGTGGTCCGATTTTAATCAAATTTGATACACTCATAGACAAAACATAAGAAACGATATTCAGAAGTTTCAAGGTTGCAGTTCTTGCAATAGTGCAGAAAATCGATAATATATATATATAAAAGGCAAGATGTTTGTCTGTGTGTGTGTTTATCTGCCTGTATGTCTGTATTTTTTCAGCTCTTTTATTTTAGTTTTTGCTTCTGGTTTGGCTCTAAGTAAGTATAATTGTAGTTCTTAGTCTCAGCCATGATACCATTTACTCAGAGGACTTATTTAGCCTTCAAAATTCAGTTTACGACGAAAAAAACTTATTTGATATCGATACCAGGAAATCAAAATTTGACTTACATCCATTCATTTTTCTTTCAGTCTACGGTTTCGCTTTAACTGGAAACAACTATTGCTTTTTAGTCTTTGGTGCCAACATCCAAAGAATCCGAGTCACAGGACCATGGATTTGTTTTACAGCTTTCATTACACCCGAGCAACGCCGGGCTATACTGCTAGTTATTAATAAATGTTCATTTAAAAGGTTAGTTGGGAAGAAGAGACGAATTCATTACTTTGCCAAGGGTATTTTCACATATGTGGATGTAACGAACCCAACTAGAATTCAAAGTATTTTCATGCTTGGCCGCTATCAATTATTTTATTCGTATTTTCACCAATAATGAAAATGTTAACTTTCCACACTATTTCAAACGAAAGGTGAGGAAGGAAACTTCTATCAATATTATTGTTATAATGGAACATCCTGTCACCCCCGACAGTTGATTCACCGAAGAGATTAAGAATTATCGAAATAAGGAAGTACGAGACGATTCGATTTCCGCTCCCCATTCCGTCTTGACTTACCATTTTATGAAGTCTCTATTACGTGTACCTTTCCGTACGATAAACTCTGTTATTTGTTTACCCCTTACGTGTTGTCTAAATCGGGATTTACCTTGTTATTTATATCGTTCCCGCGTTATAACAATTCAGTTAAGTGTCATACGTGATACACGCTTGGGCGATCATGTCCCGAAAGAGACATGACTGATTGGGCAGAATATTATCCCGCAGTAGGTTTCCATTACTTTCTGCGGTAGACTGGTTGCAGACCAAGGCTATAGAACCCACTCTGTTCTGTTATTTAACCCATAACTTCAGGGAAGAGATGGATCAGTATATTTCCCAAGATTATTTGCGCGTAAGTGAAAACAAGGAATTCAACTGGGATTCGAACTCGGCTCCACGAATTTTCGTCCCGAGCCAATATCCACTGTAACACAACGTACATTCAAATAATTAGAAAATAAAACAATAACAGTTAGAGGACTTTAAAAGATTTTTTCCCCTGAAATACTGTTTTGAGAGAAATTTCAATCGCGATTTAGCGTTAACTGTTCAATAAATGAATGCAGAATGCTTCTTTATAAGGAAACAGTTAATCACAGTTTTCAATTATTCAGTATTTTCTTTTTCCTCAATCTCAATTTCTAATGTTATCTGTTGTGTTCTCCAACCTTCCTCAGGTATATTTCTTGTTGAGTAATTGCCAGGTTTTTTCCCGCCCTCCAATCTGCACTTTTTCTCTAGGCTTCCTCACATTTATTTGCTGTTCAATAATATTCACTTATTCACCCGCCAATCTGCACAGAGAGAGAGAGAGAGAGAGAGAGAGAGAGAGAGAGAGAGAGAGAGAGAGAGGTGTATATATTAATATACGCATAATGGAGACGTTTACTAAGCTTAGAGCGAAAGTAATGGCGAAAAAGATTGCATTTATTTAATTTTCCGTATTAGGAAGACATATGCATTAGAAACCAGGTTTCGTTTTCCTCGCTTTTACTTTGACCTGAGGATCGACCAATGATATTCTTAGATACACTGGCATGACAAATGTCGACATCTCCATTTTCAGTGACGAAATGAGGAACGATGAACCTAGTTCTAATTCGGTCTCGCTAGTTGCATTCATTTTTGCACCGACGTCTTTGTGAAGGGCGTTGTTAATCTATTCCCTCTCGCCAAAGATGTGGGTTAAGTCGGAGGGTAGATAAGGTTCTTTAGCTTTGATTGGGAGTTACTTTAGTAGAAAGGCTTGTCTGAATTCTGAATTTTAGGGAAGGCAACGAGAAGCCACTCCACAATGTTTTCCCACTTGAGAATTCACAGATAGCCAAGAAAATGAATTGGTGGAGAAGCATAACCGGCCACGTTCCCAAGATGTATAACATTTAAACAAATAAGAATAAAAAAGTCCTGGCAATTCACAGATAATAAAGGAATCTGTGGAGAGCCATTATTGTCTACGTCCTCTCTCTCTCTATATATAAATATATATACTCTTCAGAAATGAATTGAGTTCTTTCGGTGAATGGCGTGTGTATTCTTCTTCTTCTATGTGCCCTGTCCCTTCAGGACGTAGGCGATCATTGTTCTTCACGTCTCCCTATCTCTTGTGGCTCTTAGTATGTTTGTGCCTGTTGCTCCTGGCAACCCCCGTTCTGTCATCCACCTGATCAGACCCTGCAAATATGTTATCCGCTGCCTTCCTCTGTCTCTCCTTCCTTCTATCTGACCAGTCAGTATCAGGTTCTCCAGGCTCTCTTTCCTCATTGCATGTCCCAGGAACTTCAGTTGTCTCTTCCTGATGCTCAGCATCAATTTCCTTTTTGTTGCCATTCTTTCCAACACCTCCTCGTTGCTTGCATGCTCAGTCCATGATATCCATAGCATCCTTCTGTAGAACCACATTTCGGCCGCTTCCAGTTTTGTCCTCATTTTCGATGATATTGTCCAGCATTCACTGCCGTATTGAAGAACTGACATCACGTAGCAGTCTAGCACTCTTTTCTTCGTTTCTATTGAGATTTTCCTGTGTGTTAGTATTGTGCTCATCTTTTGGAACGCGTCCTTTGCCATGCCAATTCGCCTTCGGATCTCCGTGTCGCACTTTCCATCTCCTGTTATAACACTTCCTAGGTACTTAAATTTTTGTGCTTGCTTGATTCTGTTATCCCCCACCTGTATTTGGCATTTTAGGTTGTATCTTTTGCTGATGACCATGCACTCAGTTATCTTAAAGTTTATTTGTAGTCCCTTCTTGTTACTCTCCACTGCTACTTTCTGTATGAGGTCTTGTAGTTTCCTTTCCGTGTCCGCAATCAGCACTGTATCGTCCGCATATCTTATGTTGTTCAGGTTGTGGCCTCCAATAACAAATCCTGGCGTGTCATCTAGGGTCCTCAAAATATTCAAGGTGTATAGGTTGAACAAATCCGGTGAAAAGACACATTGTCTTCCGCCTTTTTCTTCCACTGTGTATCTACTGAGGTCGTTACCTGTCCGTATGCAGGCCGTTTGCTGCCAGTAGAGATTCTTGATTATTCTTATGTCTTTCTCGAAAATGTCGAGGCTGCTTAGCATCTCCATCAATTCTTTGTGTCGTATTTTGTCGAATGCTTTCGTGTAGTCAATGAAGCATAGGTACAAGTATTTCTTCATTTGTAATGCCCTTTCAGAGAGCATCCTAATCATGAATATGGCGTTTCTTGTTCCAGAGTCTTTGACGAACCCGCACTGTTCCTGCTCTATCTCTGGCCTGATTCTGATTCTCACTCTGTTCATCAGGACTCTGACAATCAGTTTTGTAATGTGAGTCATTAAGCTGATAGTTCTTTGTAGTTCGCTCTCGTTTGCACCAGGTTTCTTCGGCAGCGCTATAAATATCGACTTGCATAGGTCGTCTGATATTATTCCGCTGCTATAAATTTCGTTTATTATGTCGGTAATCTTTTCTATGCCATATTCTTCTAAGGCTGTCAGCAGCTCTATCCCTATGCCATCTGTACCAGGTGCTTTGTTTCTGTTCATTTTGGCCATTGCAGCTACCACTTCGGATTTCAGTATTTCCGGTCCATCCATCTCCTTGTGTATTCTCGGTTGTTCTCTCTTGTCGCAAAAGAGATCCTTTATATATTCTTCCCATCGCTGGAGTATTTCTTCTTTCTCTAATATGATTGTCCCTTCCTTGGATTTATGCATCCTGTTGAGGAGCAAGTTTTTTGTCCTGTCAGTTCTCTTATCTCGTTATGCATCTCTGCTTTGTTGTTCCTGCTCAGTCTCTCTACTTCTGCGCATTTGTTGTTGAGCCATTCCTCTTTGGCTTGTCTGCATTTGTTCCTTATCTGTACTCTGCTCCGTGCCTTGGCGTTATTTTTTGTCTTCTTTGCATCATGTGGAGGATCTCTTCGGTCATCCACTCGTTTTTTCTTCTGCGTCTGATTTCCTTTGGGGCTATGTTGTTCGCTGAGGTCACCATCGCTTCTTTTAGTGAATCCCATTTTGAGTGCCCTTTTCCAATTTGTTCTTCATATTTCTTTCTCACGCTGTTATTGTATTCTTTCTGCAGGGTGAGATCGTCCTCTAGCGTGTCGTATTGCAGCCTTGGTGATGTGATGGGCTTCTTCAGTCTTCGGAGTTTCACTTTTAGTTTGCAGATGACTGGGACGTGGTCACTTCCGCAGTCGGCACCTGGGTTTGTTTTTCATTGGACTACTGCGTTCCTGAATCTCTTGTTTATAGTTATTTAATCTATTTGGTTCTTAGTGTCGCCTCCTGGACTTCTCCATGTCCATAAACTTCGTGGGTGTTCTTGGAACCAGGTGTTACTAATAACCTGGTCATTGGCTGAGCACCATTGGATCCATTTTTCTCCTCTTTCGTTGCGCTCTCCTAGTCCGAAGTTGCCGTTCGTGTCACCTTCTCTATCTTTACCTGCCTTTGCATTTAAGTCCCCCATTATTATCCTAACTTCTTGGCTTTTGCACTGAGCCTTGGCACTGTCCAGCATTGAATAGAAAGATTCTATTTTGTCCTCCGAGCTTTGAGTTGTTGGCGCATAAACTACTATAATAGCTATATTGAGGGGCCTTCCCCGCAGTTTAACCAAGAGGATTCTCTCTGACAGTTGCCAGTATCCAAGTACACATCTCTTCACTTGTTTGTTTAATATTAAAGCGACCCCTTTTTCGTTTTTTTTGCCTCCTGTATATATTATCCTGTGGGTGTCGCTACTGACATCTCCGTTATTAGGCCATCTTGTTTCACATATGCCTAGGATGTTGATATTCAGTCTGTTCATCTCCTGTTTGACATTCTCTAGTTGTCCACAGTTGAGTGTCCTGACGTTCCATGTTCCTATGGTGAGTTTGTCTTTGATGCGCACAGTTGCAGGGTAACGGTCCAGAGACACCTGTTGCTCATGTCGTTCTTTCCCGGGCGAGGGACAAATTTTGGAGTAAAATGTCCCCTTTACGCCGTTGGTGCTAACAGTCGCCGGATGACGGTCAGGTGGCACCTGTTGCCCATGCCGGTCCTTACCGAGCGTGGAGTTGCTTCCTTGGGAAGTAACCCCCTTCACGCTGTTGGCTTTAATATATTTGTTGTAACTATCCATGATTGAGCGGGGGAAGATAGTGGAGTGGTATCCCGTTGCCTTCTCCACGATGGTTTATTGAGACATCACCTCTAGTTAGCTGGCCGTTGACTCTTTGAGAGTTCTTCCGCCCTTTGTAGGTTTATATTTTTTGGACCTACAGGGATCCTAACGTCCCAATTATATATACATATATATATATAATTGACGTAAAAAAAAAAATAAGGAAAAATTTTTTTTAACTTAGTAAAAGTCGAAACGGCCTTTAGACAGCCGAAAAATTTAGTATATTTTTAGTAACCAAAGTAAATGATTAAAAGAAAACAGATATAAACTAATCTAAATTATAAGAACCTGACAGCTATAGACAAAAAAAAATCAAAATAAATAAAGTCACTCTGAAAGAAAATATATGTAATAAAATATACACAGCATGAATTAATCGAACATTTTCTTTAACTAGTCTAAATTATAAGAACCTGCCAGCAGTAGTTACGATCAGCATACATTACCAGTAGTCACAAGAAAGAAGTTGCATTTTCGACATTTTTGCAGAGTCATCTTTTGACTGTCCTTGGTTCTCTTTTCCCTTATCACCCCGGGGAAGGCGGCAACACCACCGGTGTGCAGGGGGCCTTTTCAAGAGTGAAAAGACTGGAAAAGTGAAAGCCGGAAACCACATCCCAAACAGGGAACAAGGGATGAACCTCTACACCCGTTCAACAGACGTGGATGGAGCGCGAACCGGGCGACAGTTCAGTCTATTCACTCCAATTGAAAAAAAACAAAAAAAACAAAACAAAACAAAACAAAAAAAAAACAAGGAAAAGAGAAAAGATTGGAAAAGAGAAAGCCGGAAACCCCGACCGAAGTCGAAGGAGAGTGTACCGGAAACCGCATCCTAAGCAAGAAACAAGGCGATCACCTCCACTCCTGCTCAATAGAAGGGGATGGAGTGTAAAACTGTGTGATGGAGGGTACTACCTACCCCAATAATAATTATAGTAATAATAAAATTTAAGTTTTAACTTAGTATAAGTCGAAATGAGATTTAAACGTAAAAATTATTTACAATAGCAAAATTCTACCCCTGTTAAAAATTCAGTCAAATTAAAGACAAAAATTAAAGACAAAAAATTAAAGACGAAAATTAAAGACAAAAAATTAAAGACGAAAATTAAAAACAGAAATTTAAAGACGAAAATTAAAGACGAAAATTCACATAAAATATAAATAGCAAATCAACGTATCAAGCACTGCTTATATACAACACGTTAAAATTTCCTTTCTCTGATTCCATGTTCCTATGGCTTTGTGGGTAGCGACTCTGACTGACACAAAATCGGTCGAGTTTCGATCCCGGTCAGAAGCAAGTGGATGTGTCTAGCCACACTGATGTGCTGTGATACAGCGAAGCAGGCTTTTATGTGGATGACTAATATATTATGCTCTCATTACGATTGAGCTCTCTAGAGAAGAAAATTTTGAAAGCAGTTCCTCTTCTGCGATATGTGCGTTACTCTTCAAATGAATTAAGTTCTTTCGGTGACTGGCGTGTGTATACACTGCTTATATACAACAAGTTAAAATTTCCTATCTCTGATCCCATGCGCCTAGGGTCGCGAGAGGTTACAGGGACGTTAAAAAAAAAATCATCCACCATCAAAAATGATATTTTCTTGTGTTGACGTAAAATATGCAACGATAACATTTACCGAATCGCAGACGCAGTTCGTAAATTTGTAATGCGGTTCTATGACGTTACACCGCCTGAGAGACCGAAGTATTAACAGAATCATATGTCTAAATGTGACCAGATTGAAATGTGATCTTATTAAGCCTGGGTTGTTTTGATTGAATGTAGATGGCCTCCAATATCTGAAGGTACTTTTTACATGGCTATGTTTTTCTAAGACATGTTGTTTAATTGAACTGTGATCAGAAAGGTGGCAAGTAAGTCTACGGGAGAGCGCGGTTGTAGTAAAACCAATATATGTAGTGGGTTTATTAATATTATTAGAGATACAATCTCTGAACGGGCATGCAAATTGATACACAACATTGGTTTTCTGTAGAGGATTTAGTTTTGTGGTTGTAGGGTTATTATAGACAAGACTATGATATATACATTTTACGCTCTCACTCCCTGATTGAGTACTCTGGAAGAATGGTAGACTTTGAAAAAACAGTAGCTACGCTAGCATCTACACATCGCTCATTCAGTAATGAATTAGATCACTCTGGCCACTGACGTATGATACATCATACGCTAAAAGTTTTTCCTCTTTCTACCGAGCGCCCATAGGTGAGATGTAGAATTGCCGACTGATGTAATTCGGTCGGGTTTCAGTCATGGGTAAAAAGCAATCGGATGTCTAACCGTACTGATGAGCTGTGATACAGCGAAACAGATCCGTCTACGGATGACTATATATATATATATATATATATATATATTGATATTTATAATTATATACACACACACACACACACACACACACATTTTTTTTTAAAATCCAAAAGATAGCTATTAAGAAAATAGCCATTAAGAAAAAAAAATGAAAATTTATTAATAATAATGGTGCTTTATTTAAGTGACCTGTTATAGTGTAACGGCAAAAAAGTTTTCATTCGACCAAAAGTCCATTAAAATCATTATACTTATATTTGACCGCCATTTTCTGATATTCCGACAATTAAAGAAGTAATCATTATTTTTTTCTTATATACATGTAGAATCGTACCACGCAGTCATCTAAATGTTTTACTGGTTCCTTGTAAAAAACAAAAAAACAAAAAACAAACAAACAAAAAAAAAAATACAACAAAACAAAATAAAACAAAAAACAAAAAAACTATTTTATATGAAAAAATTGGGTGTATTAGGGTATTTTAATTGCACGATAACTATAATTTATATTTTCCCCCTATTTATGCCCTATTTGGATGTATAGGTCTTCTTCTAGATATGCTAGGGTGAGTATTGCTATGTAATCCATTACATTTTGGATAGAAAAACACCCAGAAATACTTCCCACACGCTTCTCTAAAGAATTTATTTTACAAAGTATAGATCTAATTTGACACAACAATTCCTTCCAGTTTAACAGCAAAAATTATATACAAACAATAGGTACCGTGATGGGAACAAAAATGGCACTAATATATTAGAGTTCATATTGCAATTTTTTGATGTTAAGGATTTTCTCAAGTATTTTTGATGTTAATGGTTTTCTCTAGTATTTTTTACCCGACACTGAAACAACCGTATGATTGTAGGGAAGAGGACATATATAGAAGAAATTATGTACATGTTCTAAAACATAATTTATAATATATATATATATATATATTATCGATTTTCGGTGTGTGTGTGTTTTGACCCTAATGATTTTCTCTGGCCCTCCGTATTACTGGTTCCCATATTGCGTTCATCTCTATGCTTGGTCGGCTTAGAAGATTTTTGAAGCCTAGCATATGTGCTGATTCCTTAAGTTTACATAGTTTCCAGTTGCGTTCCCTATCTCTTATTTCAACTTCATCCCATGGGGGGCGGTGATCCCCTTTCTCCCTCCATATGTGTTTAGCTACGCCCGATTTTTCTATCTCCCCTCTTGTTACGGCCTTGCGATGTTCTTGTAGCTTTATCTTAAGGGGGCGGCTTGTCTCTTCTTTTTATTTCTTTCCACAACTACATGGAATGGTGTACACACAGTCCTTAGTCATGTCCTCCTCTGTTGAAAACATCTATGATATTTTCTTTGCATAGGATACGATGTAGGAAAATATTCCAGAACTAACAGAGAGAAAAAGTAAAAATACATAATCAGGGTGACAAATTCCTCATACATAATTACGACCAAACTATCTATCTAAACTTATTTATAAATGGAACTTTGTCTGTGTATGTGTGTGTGTGTGTGTGTGTGTGTGTGTGTGTGTGTGTCCGTTACCTATAGACCCCGAAGCGGCTGAACCGATTTTCTTGAAAATTTACACAGTTGTATTATAAGCGTCTGTAAGTGTTCTTAACTAGGTTTTGTGTCGAGGTACCCCGATAAATATCGAAAATCGATAATCGAAAAAATCGGGTTATAGAAGGAGTGGTCCGATTTTAATCAAATTTGATACACTCATAGACAAAGACATAAGAAACGATATTTAGAAGTTTCAAGGTTGCACTTCTTACAATATCGCAGAAAATCGATAAGATATATATATATATATATATATATATATATATATATATATATATATTATAAATTATGTTTTAGAACATGTACATAATTTCTTCTATATATGTCCTCTTCCCTACAATCATATGGTTGTTTCAGTGTCCATATGATTGTAAGGAAGAGGACATATATAGAAGAAATTATGTACATGTTCTAAAACATAATTTATAATAAATATTCACTGCTCTATACATCATATATCGAGCACTGTTTTAAATTAATGTTTTAGACGGAAAAAGATTTTCTTTTTTCTCTCCTCATTCTATACTCACTCGGATATATATATATATATATATATATATATATATATATATATATATATATAAGGCAAGTTGTTTGTGTGTGTGTCTGTTTATCTGCCTGTATGTCTGTATTTTTTTCAGCCCTTTTATTTTAGTTTTTGCTTCGGGTTTGGCTCTAAGTAGGTATAGTTGTAGTCCTGAGTCTCAGCCATGATACCATTTACTCAGAGGACTTATTTAGCCTTCAAAATTCAGTTTACGACGAAAAAACTTATTTGATATCGATACCAGGAAATCAAAATTTGACTTACATCCATTCATTTTTCTTTCAGTCTACGGTTCCGCTTTAACTGGAACAACAATTGCTTTTTTAGTCTTTCGTGCCAATGTCCAAAGTGTCTGAGCTTCAGGACCATGCATTAGTTTTAAAGCTTTCATTACACCCGAGCAACGCCGGGCTATGCTGCTAGTTCTACTGAACTACAACTCTCTATTAAAAAAGAATATAAGAGTTATAAAAATTTAACAGACACATAAATAATTTAGTACCACAATATTAACTTACTAGTAAAATATAAGTCTGTCTTACCTAACTGGTATGTTGATTTCCGCTTTTTATTTTAATTTTTAATTTTAATTTTAATTTTTGACTGTGTAATTTTTGTCTTTCATTTGACTGAATTTTTTAACAGGGGTAGTACTCTGCTATTGTAAATAAGTTTTGCGTTTAAATCTCATTTTGACTTATACTAAGTTAAAACTTAATTTTTTTCCCTTTATTATTGGAGTAGATAGTACCCACCATCACCTGGTTTTACACTCTACCCCCTTCTTTTGAACAGGAGTAGAGGTTATCGCCCTGTTTCCTGTTTAGGAAGGGGTTTCCGGTATATTTTCTTTCGACTTCGGTCGTGGTTACCAATCTTCACATTTTCTTTTTTGTTTATTTTTTTTTCAATTGGAGTAGATAAACTGAACAATCGCCCGGTTCACACTCCACCCACGTCTATTAAACAGGTGTAGAGGCTCATCCCTTGTTCCATGTTTAGGATGTGGTTTCCGGCTTTCTCTTTTCCAATATTTTCACTTTTCTTTTTTCTTTTTTTTTTCAATTGGGGTAGATAGACTGAACAATCGCCCGGTTCACACTCCATCTACGTCTATTGAACAGGTGTAAAGGCTCATCCCTTGTTCCATGTTTAGGATGTGGTTTCCGGCTTTCTCTTTTCCAATGTTTTCACTTTTCTTTTTTCTTTTTTTTTTTTTTCAATTGGAGTAGATAGACTGAACTATCGCCCGGTTCAAACTCCACCCACGTCTATTGAACAGGTGTAAAGGCTCACCCCTTGTTCCATGTTTAGGATGTGGTTTCCGGCTTTCCCTTTTCCAATCTTTTCACTTTTCTTCTTATTTTTTTTCAATTGGAGTAGATAGACTGAACTATCGCCCGGTTCACACTCCACCCACGTCTATTGAACAGGTGAAGAGGCTCATCCCTTGTTCCATGTTTAGGATGTGGTTTCCGGCTTTCTCTCTTCCAATCTCTTGCGTAGGCCCCTGCTCACCAGTGGCCTTACTGCCTTGCTTGGGGTGATGTGATAAAAAAAAAACTATCAAAGACCACGAACCCGACTTTGAAACTAACTGCCCTACTAGAATTATTAAACCAGAAATTTGAAGAATTAGTAAACACATACTTGACACAGTTAACTAACAAATAAAACAATGCATAGGATTATCCTAATAGAGTACGGCTACTGATTTCATTAATTAGTTTAACCACATAAATTAAAAATACAAATGTTCGTTTATTCAGTTCGACATAGTGGATTATTACCCTTCAATTTCAAGGAAATTATTCCCTTTAGCTTTGGAGTTTGCCATTGAATATTCTGACCTCAAGAATGAGAAAGGAAATATTAAACTCCAAACAATCGGTTCTCATCCGCAACAATGAACAGGAGACAAAGACAAATTTCAAAGACCTATTTGACATTACCATGGGATCACTGGATTCTGCAGAATCATCGTATCTTGTAGATCTATTCTTTTTATAGAATCTAACTGGACATAGTGATGGTGATATTGTCGATATTGGGTTATATAGAGACGATGGTCTCATGATTGTTCATACGAAGGTCATTCAATAAATAAGGTGAATTTCTCGGTATAAGGATTTCTACAAGGTTCATTCAAGAAATAAGGTGAATTTTTCAGTATAAAGATTTCTACGAGTGTCATTCAATAGATAAAGTGAATTTTTCGGTATAAGGATTTCTAATACAGATAGAAGCTTACTTTTTTCATTGTTTTCCTTCATTTTTTTTGTTTTTGTTTTTACTTCATTTTCAAAATGATTTTTTTTTTGCAGATTGAAAAAAAATTTGAGTGTTTTGGAGATTAACAAAGATGGTCGACCAAGAAGCATGCTCCAGGATTGAACAAAGGTCAGTTATCAAGTTTTTGGTAGCTGAAGGATCTAAACCAGTTGAAATGTATAGGAGAATATCAACTGTGTATGGTGCCACATGTTTCAGCCAAAAAAATGTCTACAAGTGGGCTAAATTGCTTAAAGAAGTTTGAAAGTGACAATGAAGCCAAAAGTGCTGTGAGCGATTGGCTGAGACATCAGTCCAAAGATTTTTACACTGAAGGAATACGGAAGTTTGTGCACAGATGGGAAAAGTATGTGACACTGCTGGGAGACTACGTTGAAAAAAAAGTAAGCTTCTGTCTGTATCAGATAAATTCACCTTAGAAAAATTCACCTTATTTATTGAATGACCCTTGTAATTCTACAAACTCTAAAATAGATAGAATTCGTAAATTCATAGAGGAATGAAAAAACATTAGTCTTAAAGTAATAGTACAAACTAACCTAAAAAAGTTGTCTTTCTAGATGTGACTGTAGATTTAGTTAATTACGTATACTCATCCAACGTAAAATATAATGTTAACTCTATTTACATACATCCTAAACCAAATCACCCAGCATTTGTTATTAAGCACTTACCATGACTCTATGAAATTACGTATACTCATCCAACGTAAAATATAATGTTAACTCTATTTACATACATCCTAAACCAAATCACCCAGCATTTATTATTAAGCACTTACCATGACTCTATGAAATTACGTATACTCATCCAACGTAAAATATAATGTTTACTCCATTTACATACATCCTAAACCAAATCACCCAGCATTTATTATGAAGCACTTACCATGGCTCTGTTAAATTACGTATACTCATCCACCGTAAAATATAATTTTAACTCTATTTAAATACATCCTAAACCAAATCACCCAGCATTTATTATTAATTATTTATTTTTGTCCGTTTGTTACTATCCGCTAATCTAGAAAACGGCTGCACCAATTGTTTTGAAATTTTACGAAAGCATTTTAATCGAATACGAGCGTGTTTTTTTATACCTTATATTAAAAAATATTACAATATTAAAAATATATATATTCTGCATATCTATTAGTGCCGATGAGAGCCGAACAAAAAAACTTTCATTATCAATAAGGACGCGTTTACAGACAATAATAATAATGATAAGTAATATCATCCTAATACTTATTATAATCAAAACTTCTATCACCATGCATTTATCAAAAAATACCTAAGTGATTACTATATATATATCTATATAAATAAAAATGTACTTGTCCGTTTGTTACCATCTGCTAATCTAGAAAACGGATGCTCGAATTGTTTTGAAATTTTACTATAGCATTTTAATCGAATACGAGCGTGTTTTTATATACCTTATATTAAAAATATGACAATATTAAAAAAATATATATTTTGCAAATCTATTAGAGCCGAACCAAAAAACTTTCATTTTCAATACAGAAATAGAAATAATAATAATAAAAGCATTCGTTTGCCTAAAATGTTCAGTTTTCCTATGTTTTCTATGAAATAACAAATTTGTCTGTAAACGCGTCCGTATTGAAAAATGAAAGTTTTTTTGTTCGGCTCTCATCGGCTCTGATAGATTTGCAATATATATATTTTTTTAATATTGTCATATTTTTTTTAATATAAGGTATATAAAAACATGCTTATATTCGATTAAAATGCTATTGTAAAATTTCAAAACAATTGATGCAGCCGTTTTCTAGATTAGCCGATAGTAACAAACGGACAAGTACATTTTTATTTATATAGATTTCTATTTTGGCGGGCGTAAACAACAAATATGCCTTCCCTTTAAAAAAAAAAAAATATATATATATATATAATCTTTTTTTTTTCAATGAATTATTATCGATACCCCATTCATTTCGTTAGTTTAGCAAATAAATTTCTTCTTTTATTTATTTAACCAAACTGAGCCACAGCAATGCGTGGCCGGGTACAGCTAGTTTTTAATAAAAATGCAATGAAACTTAGTTATAGATGCACTGATAATCTTGAAATGATAGTAAAAAACACACACAAAAAAGTCAGTAATCAAATCCGCACTATTATAAAAAACGACAATAATACTAATACTTGCAATTGTCGTAACCCAAACGAATGTCCTCTACAAAATAGATGCTTTACAAACTATATAGTATACCAAGCTAACATCTATCCTACAGAAAACTAATATATTACCAAACATCATACTGGAAGTACTAAAAACAATTTTAAGGCGCGTTTATATCAGCATAAATTATCCTTTAATAGTAAAATCTATAGTAACTCAACTTCACTTTCCAAATACTATTGGCAATTGAAAGATGTAAATATAACTCCTACAGTAAAATGGAAGATATTAAAAAAAGCTACAACATATAAACCGTTACATGAAAAATGTTTTCTTTACTTACAAGATAAACTCCATATAATTAAATTCGCAAAAACTAAATCATTAAACCAATGTAATGAAATTACTATTTACTGCCACCATAAGATAACTCACACTCTTAAATTTATCTAAAATTATCTCAAACGACTTAATATTTGCTATAATCTATAATCCTACCCCTTTTAGTTAATTATATATACCTTAAATCTAAATTTTGTCAACTGTTACATTGCTGTGGACGCTTACTTTCACTACCAGCCATCTTTAGCAGTGGATCGTATGAATGAGTTCCACTTGAGGTCAGGTATGACTTTGAGGACCAATAAATAAAGTAAAAAGATAGTGTGACCAATAAGCGATAGAAAAATAATCAATCATCTATCAAGACTGGATGGTGTAGACCAGTGAACTCCAATAGTACTCCATTCTCAGCCTAAGCTAGCTCTTATAAAAATAGAGGTTAGAAGTAGGAGTCAGGTGCTTAGTGGAGCGGTAGAGCGATCCGACGATTTTTCCAGCATTTTAGCAAGGATCAGGTATACGAGTTCTAGTTGAGGTCTGAGTGAGCTTGTGGCAATAGTCGTTCAAGGCAAAGGAACCTTCTCGATAAAAAAACCCCGTTCATTGCGATGGACGACGATTCAGGATCTGCTTGGTAATGATAAAACATTTCTAGTTTGTTTTTTAGTTTTTGAATATGGTCAGCCAGTTTTTTCTCATATTCAGTCGTTACAACTATTTCAGAGGAGAGATCAATTATTCTGATCATCTAGAATTTTGGAGGTCTACCTATATATTGTTGTATCATCTGCAGATATTATCAATAAAAGAGCGGAGTATTATCTTTGGCAAATTCATCTTTATCTAGTGGCATTTTCGTTTAATGAGAACATGAAATTTGAATAAATTTTCATAATTTCAAGTTACATGTTATTTCGCTGCTGACTTTGTCAATGTGTTGAATGCGACCATAAGAGCCCTCATCTGAGGTCGGATGTGACACAAGGTCGTTTTTAACGTGAGAATTTGAGCTCTTCATCTAGGGCAAAAAGTTATTCCCCGTAGACTCTGCATAAGGTAGGGACAGACTCTTGTCAGTTTTTACCTGCACGAGGCTCTGCCCTTCGGCATATTCTCGTCTGGGTTCCAACTCCACCCGTAGACAAACTGACTCAGAGACAGGGTGTTTACCGGCCTTCCCACTGACACTGTATGCGACACAAGGCCATTTTATAGTGCAAACTCCAAGCTCTTAAGCCCGGGCAAATGTTTCCCGTAGACCCTGCACAAGGCAGGGTCGGACATTTGTCTATTTTTCCCCAGACGAGGCTCTGCCCTTCGGACTCAAAGGCAGAGTATTTAAAAAGGTAGTCTTTAGGTGGAAGACTGACTCAGAGACAATCCAGTTCTTCACTGGAGCATTTATTTATATATCCACCCATCCAAAGGTTATTTTTAACACGCGCATATATCAGTTGCAGTCTTGATTGCAGGTCTGAGCTTCTATAAGTTACCCCTGACAACATTGGTTCGCACTACCTGTAGGAGTCATCTTTTTTTTTTAATCGTATCACCCCGAGCAAGGCGGTAACGCCAATGATGTGCAGGGGGTTAAGTAATAGTGAGAAAATTGGAAAAGAGAAAGCCGGAAACCACATCCTACACAGGGAACAAGGGATGAGCTTCTTAACCTGTTCAATAGACGTGGGTGGAGTGTGAACCGGGCGATAGATAGATCTTACTTAAGTCTGGTGGGAAACTGAGTGTAATATTTTTTCT
Source organism: Ascarosepion bandense (assembly GCA_037127315.1). Taxonomy (NCBI): domain Eukaryota; kingdom Metazoa; phylum Mollusca; class Cephalopoda; order Sepiida; family Sepiidae; genus Ascarosepion; species Ascarosepion bandense. The sequence goes on from JBBBDQ010000379.1 coordinate 2,531,907, forward strand.
CGAATAATAATATATTTTTTACGTTCTATAAAATAACGATTTCATAGTTGCGATTAAAAAGAACGTAAGTAAAGTGAAAGAAAGACTAAAAAATAATAATTAAAAATCTTGTAGCAGTTAACTCTAAAGTAAGAAAGTTAGTTACTCTTAATGTGCGTATAAAATCTGCGATATTCACATATTAACCGTGTTCATTATGAAGTTCGAACCCCAAATGCTAAGGTCTGACAATATTTAATATTTTTAGAGAAGCATTTCGAATAACTGGTTTATTAATGTTTCGTCTTGGGTATTGGTCGAGATGTGGGTTGAAGTAAACAACCTGATTATTTTGACACTAGTTTATTATTATTGTTATAAAAATATTTTGAATGTAAAATATGAGACCAAGTAGAAATGTGACTTGGTAATTACATATATATTTAGCTTTCCGAAATGAGGAAAAATGCTTGCACGGAAACAAAAATAAAATGCCGAAGCGTTATTGGCGCGGGAAAAATAAATAGAAACTTTATTAAATAAACGCGTAAACAGAAATAAAACGTTAATTGAACGCGAATTACAAATGTGTTTTTTTTTAGATTTCTTTAAAAAGAATTCACAAGAAATACAATTTTTGTAATTTATTATATTTTTATATCATGAATTAAATTTTGGCTTAAAACCAGAATCGAGCACAAAAGAGAAAGAACAGAAACTCGAAACACGAAACAATGAAATTAGTTTCCACCAGGGGTCGCCATACAGGTTATTTTATAATGAACCCTTACGACTTCAGTAAGGCTTCATCGTAACAGCAGCGCACGCTGCCCGCTACTCAATTAATGAAGTTAATTTATATGATTGAATTATTATTATTATGTCATTTTTCATCATATTTCGATTTCTGCTATGGTTGCACTACCAACCAAGTCTGCGGGAAGACCTAAGGCAGGTCGTGGTGTGCTGTTATGGCTCCATTTCATGTTTTTTCTATCTCCCCTTAACATTCCTATTATTATTATTATTATTATTGTTATTATTATTAATAGTAGTAGTAGTTGTAATAGTGCTTATAGAAGATAAGCTTAGCTTATTCAGGCACAACCAAATAAAAAACAAACAAACAAAAAACAAAAAAACAAAAAAACAAACAAACAAAAAACAAACAAAAACAAACAATCAAACAAACAAAAAAAAACAAACAAACATAAAACAAACAAAAAACAAACAAACAAAAAACAAACAAACAAAGAAAACAAACAAACAACAAAAAATAAACTAACAAAAAACAAATAAACAAACAAACAAACAAAAAAGCGAATGGTAATCGAAAGATTGTGTTGTGACAAAGGATAGAGTTTTCCTGACTTGAATATTAAATGTTGAAATTACTAGTCACATTTTTAACCCGCGAAACAGCTAATTATCATTAGCAGATGATTACTGTCAGTCCGACGTGTCCGGAAACGAACTTAAGTATGTATTCTCATCGACATTATATCTAATCCGCCATTACAGGGAACACCATTTAAACCTAATTTGGTTATCTAGGGAACATTTAAAAAATACAGCTGCACAAAAATATTGCTCCAATCGTTCTAATTTAATAAGCCATCGAAAACAAACCTCTTATGGGTAACCAGAATCTTAATAACATAAGAGATGCCGTTGACACTAACAGAATTCCCACAGAAGGTAGTGAAGGAAAGCAAGAAGAAAGGACTAAACACCAACTGCAAGAAGACAAAATGCATTGTTGGGCAGCCCAAAGTGCAAATTACAAAGTGGAAATACCAAAATCAAACAATATCTGGGAAGTGTAATTACAGCGGCCTGAAAGTAGGACATCACAACTTGAAAGCGCATTGAGATAGCGAAAGGCCTTCCAAAACCCAAGAAAAGTATTACGAAACAGAAAAAAAATTCATTAAAACAAAGAAAACAGTACTGAACTGTTATGTTACATCACTCCTATATTGAAGTGAATGCTGGACAATCTCCTCACAGATGAAGAAGAAACTTGAAGCAACAGAAATTTGGTTCTACAGAAGAATGCTGAGAATGCTATGGACCAAATATGTGAGCAACGATAGAGTTTTAGAAAAAAACGGAAACAAAAAGGACTCATCAGGAAGAAATAGATGAGATTTTTTAGGGAATTTTAAGGAAAGAGGGTTTGGAAAATTTGATACGCTCATGACAGATTAAATGCAAGAGGAACATAGAAAGACAACACCTAACCTACTTAGCGATCTTGAGTAAATGGTTTAGGAGAGATAACAAAAACGTAAAATTTATTAAGAGCTACAAGGGAGAGGAAATTGTAGAGATCTATAATCGCCAATTTCCTGAAAGAATACAGCAGATAGAAAAAGAGTGATTCTAGTAAAGGCCCAAATCCTTTCAACACACATAGTCATTTATCAAACCGCGACAGCGTTGGGAACAGGGTGAAAGAAGGGTATCACATTCATCATCACTAGTCTGGTCGATTGCTCCTGCTATTCATCTCGAGGTTCCCCACAAAACCCAAAATAAAGATCTGCAATGTAATCGACCCTGGCCTAGTATCTCGAGTTCAGTCACTTTCTCACCAACTTGAAGTGACTTCCCTCTGCCTTTTCTACAAATATATTCTTGGCAACTGCTCTGACGAGCTTTGTCCTTGGTGCTCGACCATATGAGTTTAACCGGGCCACTAGATTGTTTACAGTCATATCACGAAGTTAAGAAACGTTGAGTCTGGTCAGTACTTTGATGGGTGACCGCTTGGGAATACCAGGGGCTGTAAGGGTTTCTTGACAGATATACATTGCGGCGCAGTGTATATCGGCTTGGAAAGAGAAATCCCATTTCCGTTCCAAATTCGAATTCTATTTGAATGCCCTGCATTCACTTACGCGCTAATACCCTTAAGAAGAATATTAATCCGTCCCTTCCCTCCAGTTATGGGTTAAATAACAGGACAGATTGGGTTCAATAGTCTTGGCTGGTAACCAGTCTACCACGGTAGATATTGGCAACCTGTTGCTGGATAACTAAAAAATGCCTGAGGTCTATACAGGGTAAGACACGGGACCCTGCTCTTAAACAAACCCCAACGAATATTTCTCCATCGCTTGGGAGGAAGCCAGCTCCACCCGACCATTGTGAATGCCGAAACAGGTACAGGTAGTGTAGGTAGATTGGCATCTAGGTCCCACCCTTTTATCATTGAAATAGTTAAATGTAACCGACACTTCTGCATTAATAGATTCTTTTCTCGCACTTCCCATTTATCTGTTATCCTTTTTTTAATAACACTTTGTCTTTTGTTTTACTGTAACTACCTGTGCACTGGCGGCGATCTAATCATTTCTAAGGTGAAATGATTAAAAAAAAATCTGTGGAAAAATTTAGATTCCACTTCGAGAGGAAATGAGCTTTCAGAAAAAGATACAGTGACGGCTATTTAAACAAGAAAAGAAACTAGTGTATATGCGTATATCTCAAAATGTTTGATTGAACAATATTGACACACCTAAAACATTTTCGTCAACTACCACTCCCTAATTTTCTAAATAACCATGAATTCATCTTATTTTTTAAAAATAAATCATTTTCACCATTTGTTTTAACATATCACCTGAAGAAGAACAGTCTTGTTCTGAAACATGAAAAATTTTCTGTAATGATATAATGCTTTTATAATCTACGGTAATAACAAAATTACAATATATTGCTTTTAACCCAGGATTGAAACCTGATCAAATTGGCGTCAGTCGGCGATTCTACCTCTGGGATACGGGCGCTCGGTAGAAGAAGGCTATTAACTATAAAATTTGTCTAGGGTTTGCTGGAAGTTGAATGGAAAAAATGTTAATTACCTTGTTGGCACCTCGTGTGGTCTATACAACATAATTAGCTCCTACAATAACCAAAATTTGAAGAATTTCATGGAATCTAATTAAAAGACGTCCATAACCTTTACTTGTGTTTCTCGGAGAATATCCAGGAAAGCTCTAAAAGTTCGTTCTTCTTTTTTTCACAAGAAAGAATCGTGATCGGTTTGATAAAAACGACTAAAAATTCATAGAAATTCGCACACTAGGTGCAACTTTCTTAGCCATCTTTTTTATCTTTGGATATTTGCCTTTCGCTAGAAATGCAGCAAAGTTCACTGCAGCCATAGCATTATATAAAATAAATATAGCATTATATAAAATAAATAAGAAAGAATATTAAGTTTTTGTGATGTTGGTGATGACAGAAGTTTCTATGAAGCATTAAAAGGAATGTATAGCGTTAAGAGTTCAATATTTTCTTGTTCTATGCACATAGAAATGAATTGCACACAGCCAATGGATCTATCTCGAATTACTGATCAGAAAAATTCCACAATCTTTTTTAGCACATATAGCATTTTTAGGAAGACTTCAGTTGACTGCCCCTCACAACAACCATCAAAATTGAAACTGGTTGATGCACCAATGGAAAAAAATTGTAAAAGCAACCAATCAGCTTAAGTGTAACAAAGGTGTTGATAACATTTCTCCAAAGACAGAAAAAAGCCAGTTTTGCTCTTCTAAAATATAACGTCCAAGAAAATCTCAGTGAGTATTTATTCTTATCTTATTCTCTTTTGAAACATCATGTCTTATTTTTGAGTTATCAAGCTCAAATTCCTGTAGCCATTAAAATAAGAAAAAACGAGTCCGGACTAAAAAGAATACAGTTACATTTTACGGCGTTTATATTTCGGGTACGAAATTATGGCTAGCAATTACAAATTCAGTACAATAAACCAAATACACGTACACCAACGAACAGTTAACAAGAATAACAATCAAGAAGGCAATGTCTCTGTATAGGACGTATGCTTCCGTCTTGAGAAAAAAGGCTTCCGTCTGGGTAAGACAGGATATTCCTCCACAACAGTAAGATAACATCAAATGAAAACCAAACCATCAAAAAATATTACATTGGATCTACTAAGAACATTTTTAAACAGCGTTGGTATATGCCGTTTGCTTCGTTCAAAAACAACACGTACCGAAACCAAACATCCCTTTCTGCGTATTTTTGGAAGTTAAAGGATCCAAACAAAAACCCCAAAGGAAAACGAAAAATTCTGGAAAAAAAATCTGTAAGTCATTCTACGACATCTGCCTCTTGGGCCTGAGTGAAAAGCTGCAACCGTAGAGACAAATTAACCGTTTTATGTAAACATTGAAAATATTTTTCGTTAAAATTTAATTAATCATAATGTTTGATTTATAACTTGTGCTCCAAGAAAACTTAAAAATTAAAATTTACTTTACTAAAAGAAATGACCAGCCAAAATACTAGTTGCCTTTCTTAACTACAATATACCTTAGTATACTAAAATTATTCAGTTCTAATTCCAACCTCAAAATTCTAGCCCCTTTACTCATAAAAAAACAAACCTTACGTCCTGCCGTTAAAGATTGTTGTTTGCCCATTTAAATAATGTATGTTCCCACAATTGTATCTTACCCAGACAAAATAATTCTCTTTTAAATAAAAAAAAACTACAATGTTTCATTTAGAACTTATGCTCTAGTATAACTTAAAAATTAAAAATTATTTTACTAAAATGATCCACACAATACTTAATTAGTTTTCTTAACTACAATATACTTTAATATACCATAATTATTTAATCCTAATTTTAACATAAACAATCCACTCTCTTTACTTATGAATTAGTAAAAAACCCCATCTGCTGTTAAAAATTATTGTTTGCCTATTTAAGTATTGTGTGGTTCTACTATGTAACTTAATCAGACAAAATAATTTTCTTTAAAAATTACTTAATTACAATATTTCATTCATAACTTATACTCCAACATAATAAAAAATATTTTACTAAAATAAGTGACCCATCAGTCAGTTAAGTGCCATACGTGATACACGCTTGGGCGATCATGTCTCGAAAGAGACATGACTGACTGGGAAGAAGATTATCCCGCAGTAGGTTGCCATTGCTTTCTGCGGTAGACTGGTTGCCAACCAAGGATATAGAACCCAATCTGCCCTGCTATTTAACCCATAACTGGAAGGAAGAGACGGATTAATACCTTTCCCAAGGGTATTTGCGCGTAAGTGAATACAATGGATTCAACTGGAATTCGAACTCGGCTCCCCGATTTCTCGTTCCGAGCCGATATCCACTGTACCACAACGCACATCCTGACCTATACGAGACTTAATTATTGTTCTTTATACAATATACCTAGATATAACATAATTATTTAATCCTAATTCTAACCTAAACATCCCACCCTCGTTACTCATGGTAAAAAAAATCTTATGTTCCATATAAAACCCCCTAAAATCTAACCTGCTGTTAAAAATTATTGTCTACCCATTTAACAAATCTATGGTTTCACTATGTTTCTTATCCGGACAAAATCAAAAAGTAACATGACTTGACACCAGAGCTTCCAGTTCCCTTTCACGCCCCAAATCTTAAAACTCCATGGTTACATAATTCTCATTTTTAATTGAACAATATTGACACACCTAAAGCATTTTTTTCAACTACCACTCTCTAATTTTCTAAATAATCATGAATTCATCTTATTTTTTAAAAATATATCATTTTCACCATTTATTTTAACATATCACCTGAAGAAGTACGGTATTGTTCTGAACATGAAAATGTTCTGTTGTGATATATATGCTTTTATAAACCACTGTAATAACAAAATTACAATATATATATATATATATATATATATATATATATATATATATATATATATATATAATTTGTCCAATGTTATTAGCTCCCACATTAAGCAAACTTTGAAAAATTTCAGGGAATCTAACACAGAAAAAAATGTGATCTATCAAGTTACCATCTCCCCAAAGGAGAACAAGGAAAATATAACGTTTACATCAAAATTTCGACGGGAATTTAAAAACAAAATTTTTATACACACAGGCACTCTTTTACTAACTTTAATTTAAGGTATCAGACAACCCTCTCCCGAAAATACTGGGAATTGAAAGAGAATGGTCTAAATCCACAGAAAAAGTGGAAGTGGCTAGGTACGGCTAGGTACCTAATAGTCTAGGTGATAGATGTAATCTATATTTAACAGGAAAAAAAAATAGAATTTAAAAATTTCAATATCAGAATGTACGTCTGAATAAACGTAATGAATCTATTATCATGTGTCATCACCGGAGTAAATTGAAACTTCACGAATTATCTTCTTCCTCCATTTATTCATAATAGATTTTGCCTCCTGCATAGATTAGATTTTAAATTTGGTGAATCCGTAGCTTTTTGTCTTACCTACAACCACTAACCCAATGGTCGAACCACCTGCCTTCCAGAAATTACTATTACGATACCACTCGACGTGAACGTATCGTAACCAACATTCCTCACCTTTCCTTTACTAAACCTCGCTCCCAGACAAGAATTTTTCTCCATTCTTTGGTTGACTGACATTGACAATGCATGTCTCGAACTAAATATGATCTGAATTTACAGTTATATATATATATATATATAAATTAAAATATGACTCTCTCTCTCTCTCTCTCTCTCTCTCTGTATATATATATATATATATATATATATATATATATAGTCATATTTTAATTTTTGGCGCTTATAATAAAAAAATTTTCCCCCGCTACACAAGAGCTGACGTATTTCGGTATTATCAATAGTACCTCATCAGGTGATTTGCGGATGGCAGAGTTAGGAAATTATATTATATATATATGTAAATTATAGGCCTATTTCAGGCGAAACATCGTCAATTTGTTTTTATTGTCCAGAAGATTTTACATGAATCTATCTATCTATCTATCTATCTATCTATCTATCTATCTATCTATCTATCTATCTATCTATCATTAAAAAAAAGAAAGATTACCATATCCAGGCAATTAAGTTGGGTGTGGAGAGGGAGTTCTAGTGGGTTACACTCGATAAATGTTTAAAGAAAGATAAGTTAACGATGGATAGGGGAATGAGTCTAGACGGTGGAGGTGGTTGGAAGAAATTAAAAGGTAACGAAAAGTATGTTATATGGTATCAAGTGTGTGCAACATTTAGTGGTAGAGCATATGGCTACATTTAATATATAATACATATAACAAAAATATTGCTATAAATATTGTTCTACTACATATCGAGCACTTTTAAAAAGTAAATGCTACGAACTGTGTATTTTTATTCCATTAGTTCTTACTACTACTCGGATGGATATATATATATATATATATATATATATATATATATATATAACGTTCTTTTAGAACGGCTCATGATTAAACATAATAGACATTCATTGTCTCTTATGCTTATAAAATTATCTGTTTAGAAAATTATATGTTTAGAAAATTATTTATTGCCTTGATACACTAAATAAATAAATAAATAAACACATATATATATATATATGTGTGTGTGTGTGTGTGTGTGTGCGCGTGTGTGTTATAATCTCGTTTATATATATATATATATATATATATATATATATATATATATATATATATATATATAAACGAGATTATAATTATACTCGTCTCGAAACCCTTCCTCGAAAACTATCGAACGAAGAAAAAAAAAGGTTGTAAAAAAAGAAAAAGCTTAGGGCATGAAACTCAGTCAAAAGTGTTCGGACCAAAATCAACACGAAGCCCAAAGAAAAAACCCGACACGAGTAATCATCTAACAGAAAGCGCTCAATACAAAAGTAGAGCAAACTGAATAGCCCCTAATGAGCCAGACGAACCTACCTAGGTTTCAACTAAACGGATCGTTATGGAAAGCCAACTTTCCCTGACGATCTGTTTAGGTGAAACCTATGTACGTTCGTTTAGATCATTAGGTGCTATATATATATATATATATATATATATATATATATATATATATAGAACGTTCTTTTAGAACGGCTAATGATTAAACATAATAGACATTCATTGTCTCTTATGTTTAGAAAACTATTTGTTTCGAAAATTATATGTTTAGAAAATTATTTGTTGCCTTGATACACTAAATATATATATATATATATATATATATATATGTGTGTGTGTGTGTGTTGGCAACAGTCTGTTTCATGTTAGACTCAATGTTCTCACACACACACACACACACACTACGGAATTATACGGGAAATTTACGAAACATATTAGCCGACATTTTTGAATTTTTATTTGCTTAACATTATTAGTTTTTTTTATCTGATACTCGTATTTCAGTGGAAAGTCTATTTACACACACACACACACACACACATATATATATATATATTAGTTACGTTTCTCAATATCCCATTTTTGCAAGGTTTCCCGATTTTTAACTGCTCTTTAATTTTTTTATCTGATTTTTAACTTTATATATATTTAAACAGTACATTATAATTTCCACTGGCTTTAGAAATCGCTCGGAAAATATCTATCTTCCGGCAGGAATCGAACCTGCATACTCCCAACACGTCTTTAGACCAGACGTGTCTTACCACTAGGCTACGAAAGATTTCATGGTAGAGATATCTATATAAAGGTTAAATTGAATCTTGCCTACCATGAAATCTTTCGAAGTCTAGTGGTAAGGTTAGCTTAAACAGTTTGTTTGAGAGACTACATGGCGAAGAGCAGTTAACAATCGAGAAACCTTGAAAAAAATGCTTTACTGATAATTTTTAATATTTTCTGGTTAAAAGAAATCGATATTTATTAGTTGTCCGCACAACGACTATGCTGTGGCGTGTTCTTGTAATTTTTACGTTGCTGATGTCCTTCGTAAACTTAAAGAAAACACATATACTGCTATTACGAATCGTTCGAATATGTGAGCAAAGAAGAAAACGGAAACAAAACAGGCACTTAAAATCAGAAAAAAGAATTTCTCGGGCGCATTAATGAGGAAAGAAGGCTCCCAGTATTTGACACTCAGAGGATATATCAGAGGATATATTACTTAGTATAGGATACAATCATATATCATCCATCAACTAACTAAAACACACAAAGTAAAATTGAACACCCGCAAAAGTGGATTCAAACGACAAAAAACATTTTTGAAAAACCCAGACCAGGTCAAAATTCGTAAGTCAGTGTGAAAAGCAAAATTCTGGATCCTGATTGGATAAGAAATAGAAAATTTATATATGACGATTTTTCACACCTTGAAGTGAAAATGCTCGCTGGAGCCGGTCACATGACCAGATAGGGACGTTTCTGACCGGCCAAAAAAGTTAGAAAGGCGTAAAGATCAGAGAGGCCAAAGAACCGACAGACAGGTCCGTCGCTGACTCAACCAATGCACAAGAGAAGGAAAAGAGAACAACAACAAGAAGATATCCTCAACTGCCCATAAAATGTTTTACATCTCTCACTGCCTAGAAAAGGGAAAGGAATACAGACTTTATTAGGTAAGTAAACTGATTAATCTTTTTACACAAACGCATTCTGCTACTTACTTCTACTTCTATTTGACCCTTTTCCCTCTTTTCGGTTCTTTCTCACGCAAACTCTCTTTTCCATGTTAAATTCATCGACCCTTCCTTTTCCCACCTACTTAGCGTCGGACACATAAAAAATAAAGAAAGAAACATTACTACCCAGTTGAATTACAGACAGCAAAACATAGACACTTTGTTCCTCAAAGTCACATTCGCTTAAATCTAAAAAACATTTTTTTTCACCAAACAAATTATACAAAAAAATATACAAATTGTTTATTCTGTATATATGTTGTTAAATTCACTATTTTCTAATTTTATACAAACATTTCTTATTGCGTTGTCTTTTCTTAAAATTTGTGTTGCATTTTGTGGACAGGTTATCCTACATTAAATCCCCCGTTTTAATCCGGGTGTTCTGTACCCCCACAGAAGATAAGAAGTACAGAGAGTAAGATCGACGATTGTTTTTTTTTTTAATCATTTCACCCCGAGCAAGGCGGAAACGCCACTGATGTGCAGGGGGCTACATAAATGTAAAAAGATTAATTAGAAAAGAGTGAGGAGTACAAACTAGTTAGAAAGGAACAATAGAAAGCTGAGAAAGCAGGTGCGATGACAGATACATAGGTGGAGAGAAAGGGAAGGTTATACAGGGGTGGGGAGAGAGCTAGAGTCCAGTGGTTAGTAGATGAGTATTGACTTTGCATTTAAATTTCTGGAGGTTGTAGCCGTCAGGAAAGCAAGAATACGGGAGTGAGTTCCACCGGCGGGAAGTGCGAGAGAAGAAGCTGCAGGAGTAGAAGCTCATGACAAAATAAAGAATGGGGGTGGGGTTGAGCAAACACTATTTCAAGCTAAAAAATATAGGAAACTGTGGAGTAGAATTAGAAAACAATACAGAATTTCTATGTCACACTTTCTGTTGTCTGTTATTACACAGTGCAAAGAATTGAATTTATTCGTGTTTATTATGACGCATCTGATCTAATAAATATTATCCTGGATTGGATCATCGTTTTTCGTAAATTATTTCGTCTTCTTACTTGACGTTGATAATGATGATGATGATCTCCACAAACACAGAGAGATGGAAAAATCGTGTCGGAAAAGCTAACTGTGCATCTGTTAAGCGACACCAGGTTTTCTTTCCTAACCAATGAGTTACTATAGAAACAAGTTTTCATTCTTGGTAGTCTTCTTGGAAGTTGTTTGCCTCTCGGATCAGCCATTCATATGTAAACGGACTGATGTATTTCTACCGTAAATCCATAAGTCAAATCGATTTTTATTGATTTGATCAATCAAGACTGAAGTCGACACGCAGTCTTTTTTTTTTTTTTATCTTGCTGTTATTTAGTTTTGGCATGCGTTAAAATGTTGGAAGGTTTAATAATAATAATAATAATAATAATAATAATAATAATAATAAAATCGACGCGCGGAAGTTGTAATTTGCTTCAATCGATGAAACAACGTGACTTTATCGAAAACCTATTTGCTACGCTTTTCAGTGTTTTTCGTTTATGTACGCCCCCTGTTGTTGAAATATGCAGTCTGTCTTCAAATAACACGAGCGAGCGACATTATCGAGTCTTCTACGATAAGAGGAACATTTTTTTTTATTTTCATAAAGTCATTCTTTTACTTATCTATCTATCTATCTATCTATCTATCTATCTATCTATCCTATTTTCGTGAATTTCATAAATAATTAAAATAATGGTCTGGTACATAGTATAATTTTCAGATATTCTTGTCCTTACCATTTTTTTCCATGTGTTTATAATGCTAACGTATAGATGAAATGTTTTTGTAATCGATTATAAATATTCACTGGACTTCCAAGATCATATTTTAGCTTTTAATTATATGAAAATGTGTTTCAAAATTTGAGAAATTAATTGTACTATTTTAAATGTAATTGATTTTACAGTACCGATAATTTTCACCTCACTGTATAAAGAACAATAGCAGTGACTCATATGCGATGTTCATCCATGAGTCATATTGCCATTATAGACTAATTTTCAGCTGATTAATAAACCATAAGGCGAATAAATTAGCAAAAGAAAGTGAGAAGAAAGGACTAAGCATAAACCTCAAGAAAACTGAATGTATGGTCATCAGCAAAAAGAGGCGCCGATTATGCCAGCTACAAATCGGAGAATCTAAAATAAAACAAATAAAATAATTCCTGGGAAGTGTTTTGTCAGAGGATGGAAAATGCGACACGGAGATCCAAAGACGCATTGACATGGTCAAAGACACATTTCAGAATTTAACCAGAGAACTGAAAAAGAGGAAAATTTCATTAGAAACAAAGAAAAGAGTGCTGGGTTGCTATGTGATATCTGCCCTTCTGTATGGAAGTGAATGCTGAACAATCTCATTAGAGATGAAGGAGAGGTTTGAGGCAGCAGAAATATGGTTTTACAGAAGGATGCTGAGGATAACATGAACAGAGCACGTGTGAAACGATGAGGCGTTGGAAAGGAAGCAAACGAGAAGAATGATAAATATCAGGAAGAGACAAATGAGGTTTCTGGAACACGTAATGAGGTAGAAAGGCCTGGAAAACTTGATATTCACAGGTCGGATAAAGGGAAGAGGAGACAGGGAAAAGCAGCGAGAGACGTACTTGTTAGGTCTGAGCAAATGGTTGACGGAGCGATGCTTAGAACAGATACCATGGGAAAAAATTAAGAGCGACAAGAGACAGAGCTAAGTAGAAGTCTATGATTGCCTATGTCCTGAAGGGACACGGCACATAAAAAAGAAGAATTTTTTAAAAATAGATGTTTCGCCGTTTAATGTATGGTAACCAAGGCGTTGTTGCACGAGACACTCCAGTTTCTTGATATACGCCATGACTTTCATTGTATAGGCTCTTAGAAGTGCATACTTTTTTTAAAAAATCAAATCATCCCAAGCAAGGCGGTGACGCCACTGATGCGCATGGGGCTACTTAAGAGTAGAATGATTGGAAAAGAGAAAGCCGGGAACCACATCCTAAACAGGAAACAAGGGATGGGCCTCGTCACCTGTTCAATAGATATGGGTGGGGTGTGAACCGGGCGATAGTTCAGTCTATCTACTCCAATTGACAAAAAAAAAAAAAAAAAGAAGAGAGAGAGAGAGAAAAGAAAAATGAAAAGTGAAAGAAGATTGGAAAAAAAATCCTGGAACCACATCCTAAACTTTGATAGAAAGAAAAATAATAATAAGGAAATAATGAAGACATATATTCAAAATATTAATAGACGATTATAGATAGATAGATAGATAGATAGATAGATAGATAGATAGATATGAACAGGCTGAGATAGATAGATAGATATAAACAGATTTACATAGATAGATAGATAGATATAAACAGATTTACATAGATAGATAGATAGATAGATAGATATAAACAGATTTAGATAGATAGATAGATAGATAGATATAAACAGATTTAGATAGATAGATAGATAGATAGATAGATATAAACAGATTTACATAGATAGATAGATAGATAGATAGATAGATAGATACAGATTGAGATAGATAGATAGATAGATAGATAGATAGATAGATAGATAGATATGAAGAGACTGAGATAGATAGATAGATAGAAACAGAATGGATTAGATAGATAGATACATAGATAGATATATAGATATGAATAGACTGAGATAGATATAAACAGAATGAATTAGATAGATAGATAGATAGATAGATAGATAGATAGATAGATAGATATAAACAGAATGAATTAGATAGATAGATGGGTAGATATGAACAGACTGAGATAGATAGATAGATAGATAGATAGATAGATAGATAGATAGATAGATAGATATTTTTAATTTCAAGCATGTGCGTTGTTTGTTTTTGATTTTCTTGGCTACACAGTAGAGTCAGTTGAGAAAGAGAGCACTATGGCACGTTCATGCTGTACTCCTTGGATTTCGCACCGGAAGATCCAGCACAAATATCTGAGAGTATTTAGATGTCAATCTAAGGACAGAGCAGAAGATTTGGAAAGGGTTGGATGAAACAGTCAACATCAAAAGTTTTTAGTGTGATCACTAGTAATAGATACGTTATGCTTTTATTCATCTTCCAACAGTACTTCAGACTCAATATGGAGACCTTGGTAGGCCTATATCAAGTTTCTTGAGAAGGTAGTTTGTCTTTGGGTTAAGCGAGTGACTGCCAGAAGACCCTATGTCTGGCAACGGGACTCCGCACCATGTCACACAAGCTGGCGAACACAGTCATGGCTCCCAATTTCTGCCACCACATCACCCCTTACATCTGGCTAATAGTCACTTAATTCCCCACACGGCTACTCGCTTGATTATTACGTATTGAGAGACCAAAAAAAAAAAACTCCTTGTAACACTAAAGATGAACTGAAAGCAATGATTATGGCAGCATTCACCAACTTAAACAAGGAGACCGTCCAGAACAGATACAAGGAATTCCGAAGAGATACAAGATTCCGAAGTCATTAAACCCAATGGTCATTTTCTTAGCAAATATATCTGTTAAAATGAGAAGTCAGTGTTATTTTTATTTTGGAGAAATTTTGACGACAATTTATTCAACGTAACCTGTACTAAGCTAATCTTATATTAAGAAAATATTGGGAGAAAAATAAGAACAATTCTTTTCTAGATCGACTTGTTAACCATTACTGCGAAGCAATGCAACTACTATGGGTAAGATTAATAAACATTCACTAGGCTTAGCTTAGTACAGCTTATTTACTATTTAGCAGGTTGAGCTTCGTAAAAAAGTATGGCAAATCGCGAAAATCGATCTTTTGTAACGGTTCGCTAAAGAAATTCTTTCATTATTACTCGACGGTGTTCACTATATGCTCGATTAAGGAGAAGAAGAAAAAGAAATCGAGAAGAAGAAGAAGAAGAAGAAGAAGTGAAACCGAGAAGAAGAAGAAGAAGAAGACGAAAAAGAAGGAAGGAAATCGAAAAGAACAAGACGAAGATGAAGAAAGAGAAATCGCGAAGGAGAAGAAAGTTAAATTAAGAAGAAGAAGAAGAAGAAGAAGAAGAAAAAGAAAAAAGAAAATAGAGAAGAAGAAGAAGAAGAAGAAGAAGAAAGAAAGAAAATAGAGAAGAAGAAGAAGAAGAAAGATAAATCGAAAGGAAGAAGAGAAAGATGAGAAGAAGAAAAAAAGAGGAAGAAATAAAAGAAAGAAATCGAAAAGAACAAGACGAAGAAGAAGGAAGAGAAATCACGAAGAAGAAAAGAAGAAGAAAGAAATATCGAGAAGAAGAAAAAAGTTAAATTAAGAAGAAGAAAGAAAATAGAGAAGAAGAAGGAGAAAGAGAAATCAAGAAGAAGAGAAAGATGAGAAGAAGAAGAAAAGAGGAAGAAGAAAAAATCGAAAAGAACAAGACGAAGAAGAAGAAAAAAATCGCGAAAAAGAAAAGAAGTAAGAAAAAGACATTTGAATTAAAAAGAAGAAAGAAAATAGAGAAGAACAAGACGAAGAAGAAGAAAGAGAAATCGAGAAGAAGAAAAAAAGAAAAATCGAGAAGAGAAGAAAAAAGATTAATGAAGAAGAAGAAGAAAAATAAAAATAAAAATAAAAAGAGAAATCAAGTAAAAGAAAGAGCAACCGAGAAGGAAAAACAAGTTAAGAAGAGGTAAAAAAAAAAAGAAAGAGAAGACGTAGAAAGAGAAATTGAGAAGAAGAATTATGAAGAGAAGTTGAGAAGAAAAGGA
The DNA here is from genome assembly GCA_037127315.1 of Ascarosepion bandense. NCBI lineage: Eukaryota > Metazoa > Mollusca > Cephalopoda > Sepiida > Sepiidae > Ascarosepion > Ascarosepion bandense. The sequence continues at coordinate 2,548,067 of JBBBDQ010000379.1, forward strand.
AGAAGAATTCGAGGAGAAGAAGAAAGAGAAATCGAGAAGAAAAGACAGAAAAAGAGAAATCGAGAAGAAAAGACAAAGAAAGAGAAATCGAAAAGAATAAGAATAAGAATAAGAAAGAGAAATTGAGAAGAATTATAATTATGAAGAGAAATTGAGAAGAAGAAGAAGAAGAAGAAGAAGAAGAAGAAGAAGAAGAAGAAGAAAGAGAAATTGAAAAGAATTAGAATTATGAAGAGAAATTGAGAAGAAGAAGAAGAAAAAGAAGAAGAAGTAGAAGTGGAAAGAGAAATTGAGAAGAAGAAGAAAAAAAAAGAAGAACAAGTAGAAAGAGAAATCGCAAAAAAAGGAGAAAGAGAAATCGTGAAGAAAAGACAGAGAAAGAGAAATCGAGAAGGAGTAGAAAGAAAAAATAGAAAGAAGAAATCGAGTAAAAGGATAAAGAAAGAAAGATTAGTTTGTTTAGAGAGAAAGAAAGAAAGTCAAGAAAGAAAGAAAATTATGTTCAATAAGTAAAAGATAAAAACCCTAGGCACAAGGAAAGATGAAAGAAATCAGTTTTTATTTGTCACACCCGATATATTTAATGCAACCTTTTCTTAGAGTCTCAACCTTTAACCTGTGCATTTTAAAATTTTTAGCCTATCCCCTTTTTTTTGTTAAATGCCACGATCTTTGGTCCTAGTTGGACTGCAATCATTGCACATGCTTCTTGGTCTATGTATTCCTGAACACAGACAGTTAATAACATTGGCACAAGGCCACAAACACTCAATGACTACAGAGTTCACGACACATGATCCGGAAGATTAAATTACTAACAATGTCTTTATTAAGGCCGAAATGGTGTGGATTAAACCCACTTCATTAACGGACTGCTCAAGTTGAATTTGGATTTTTTTTTTGTGTTCGATTTGCATTAATGTTCTTGTGACAGGTTTGAATCCCCATCTCGCTGCCAGCCATCTTGAATAAAAGTCCCGCCTAGAAAACACTTCATTGTCTCAGCGAGTAGCAGTAAATACTTTCGAAGTTACAACTTTGGTCGATGGTAATCCTATAGATAATAATTTTATCCTGTCAGTTATGATACTTGGGATGTGCGTTGTGGCGCCGTGGATATCGACTCGGAACGAGAAATCGGAGAGCCGAGTTCGCATTCCACTTACGCACAAATACCTTTGGGAAAGGTATGAATTCATCTGTTCTTCCCCAGCTATGGGTTAAATAGTAGGACAAATTGTGTTAGCAACCATTCTACTGCAGAAAGTAATGGCAACCTTCTGCGAAAAAATATTTTGCTCAGTGAATCATATCTCATTCTAGACATGATCATCTAAGAGTTTATCACGTATGGCACTTAAATGACTGTATGAAAATGGTATGAATAGTCGTTTACACGCATGAATCAGTAGACATTCATTAAGAAAACAACGTTTTTGTCAGAAGAAATTTTAATTTTTCACCCTTAAAACATTTTTTCAGAAAAAAAGGTTGAAGCATCTCTGTGTCTTTTCCATAAATACTAGCTGTTGTCGCTTTTTCTAGTGTTAATAGGGTTTTATTCTTAACATATTTTGAATCTATCCACTTTTGTTGTTACTACTGCTGACAATCTTTCAACGGTATATTCATTGTTATTTGTTAAAGTTTTTCAAAAAATTATTTGGGATTCTATATCGCCAGTCTGGGGGATTCGACGAAATACAGTCTCTCCTAAGACCTACAGGATTCATTTGCTTGAATCTCTTTTAATCATTGATCAGAGAAAATGGTTGTAGACAGCTGATAATTTGGACATTTCTGAACGAGTTAGACGCCATGCATAACATTCATACGAGAGTCTAGATTCGATAAGGCTATTTAAAGACTCGAGCTCTTAATACCTCGCAGTGTTGTTCAAAGCTACTCTTGGCGCAGCATTAATTCCTGTCCACTGATTATGAACTTCTTCCTGGCTTGCAACACGCTTCTATTATAAAAGCCTTGGCAAGGTATTTATATTATATACGCGTGGGCCTGTGACGTCAAAGATGACGCCAAAATATTTGTATATATATATTATCTAAAATGACGGCAACATATATACTGATGTACCTACTATTAAACATAAGAAAAAAATCATTCAACCCTCCTTGAGCGTGACAGGACACACACACACACACACACACACACACACACATATATATATATATATATGCACAACGATCTTTATTATAATATAGAGAATATATATATATATATATATATATATATTCTTTACTATTCGACGACATAATTATTGCAAAAAAAAAATAAGGAAATAGTAATGGACTGTCACAGAGCGAACACGCGGCAAGATTTTTCATTAATAACTGGTAGTAAAGAGAATGAACTGCCTCGCTATTGTTTCTCTCTCTCCATCAGCGTGACAGGGGATATATATATATATATATATATATATATATATATATATATAATATTTATTTAAACTTTATAACATAAATATGTTATAATATCATTACAAAAGTTGCCATCTTGTTTCGACACTATCCGTGTCTTATCAAGTGATGAATTCTCTGAATTCTAAATGCTTATATATATATATATATATATATATATGTGTGTGTGTGTGTGTGTGTGTGTGTGTGTGTGTGTGTGTGTGTGTATTACGTGATAGCTTTTCGTCAGTGACAGTTTTATAAACGTTCCTTTTCAAAAACACAAAAATCACGTTACAGTAAAAACATGAAGACAAAATAATAACATTGAAAAAATGACATAATTGAAAATGGCCAATGAAGTCGATGAAAGCGCTTGGATAATCAAAAATTATGGAACATTTTTACACTCCTTATCTCCAGCCAAAAAGAAACATGTAAGAACAATGGAAAAATGTAATAAAAATAAATAAAATCGTCCTTGTCGGTCGTCTTTAGTGAAACATGTTTAAAAGAAATATTGCTGCCCAAATATACAATATATATATATATATATATATATATATATATAACGATCTTTATTATGGTAGAGAGGAAGACAGGATATAATCATCATAATACATATTTAACATTGTGCAGAATGCAATGGGAAATTTCTAGATAATAGGCAAGACAATACACGATTTCCCGATATTAAAAGTAAAGAGAACCATTATCAATTCCTTTTTTAAATTAAAAAAATATATATAAGTTAAAGAAACACATGATATGTAACCATTTCAGTTGATTGGTGATTAATAGAATTTGAGTTGATTTCAAGTTGTTATTTCGCTAGAAGACCTTGTACCCGACTGACTTGGAAATAATTAAATCATATTTTAACTAGTTAAAAAATGACAACTTTAACTTGTGACACGTGAAGTTAGTACGAAACTAACCCAACCAGGTAATTGACCAGAAGCTCTTAAAATAGGATAGTCAGTAGAAAAAAACTTCAAAACCGGTTTTGCCAATCTTCGATCAATCACAACGAGCAAGTAACAAATCACGTAATGAGATCTGATTCGTTCAAGCAGCGAGCTGATAACAATTACATTCGTTGTTAAAGGTACTCGTAGACTTTTCCCCGAGTTGTTTTCTTCAACTAGATCACTAACCAGTTCTAGATGATTTCGAAATTCTTTTTACTTTCTTGTCGAGTCAAACAGCATTTCTCGGTTGCAAAGCGAATGAAAACAATATTTGAAGAATCATTCTCTTTTGCATATTTTTTAGACTAACGGAATCCGTGGAATTTCCACGGAAGGATAATTATGATTTCCTGGAAAAAAATCTTGTCATACTACAAATGATAGTAACGTCTTCAAACATAAAGGTATTGGATAATAAAATAACGATAACACAGAGTTTAATTTTATTAAAATATCTATAAAAGTAATGTCCATAGAAGCTACTTTAATGTAATCTTATATTATATTAAGCGGCCTATGTACAGACCATAACCAAAATACTGCACGCTATTTTGTGAGAGATTTTGAAAGAGAAAATGTTTTTTTATTACTGAAAAATCATGGCTAATGTGTCCATTGTAAACAGAAAAGACCAACTGAGTAATGGCCAAGGGTGTAGAGGCCAGAAATTTCGTTATTAGGTCGCAGGATACGACAACAAACCTACCTATTTTTACTATATTGTACAGTACACACACATACACACATACAATTACAGCTACAACCAGCTTAAGCTGCTACTGATACGGTAATGCTATAGGCTCTCTCTTCCTACTCTCTCACTCTTTAATACTCTTCCGTTTGGCAAAGGTGAGAGAAAGGCTGAGAAGAGTAAAATGATAGAGGGGAAGGAAAAACCGGTGTAGAGAGTAAGTGTGTAACGAACGGAGGAACTAAGTAACTAACTAATGAAGGAAGGAACAAGCAGAATTATTATATAGATTAGCCGAGTACATTTCAAAAATATTGAGCATGTTTGTTGTGGTGCATTGGATATCGACTCGGAACGACAAATCGGGGTGCTGAGTTTGAATTCCAGTTGAACTCCTTGCATTCACTTACGCACAAATACCGTTGGGAAAGGTTTTAATTCGACTCTTCCCTCCAGTTATGGGTTAAATAATAGGAAAGATTGGGTTCTATAACCTTGGCTGGCAACCAGCCTACCGCAGAAAGCAATGGCAACCTACTGCAGGCTAATCTTCTGGCCAGTCAGTCATGTCTTTTCTGAGACATGATCTCCCAAAACGTGTATCTCGTATGGCACTTAACTGACTGACTGAAAATAATAGTTGGAAACATGATTCAGGCTTCTAATGAGCATAAAGTAGGGGATCAGTTTTATATTATTATAAAGTAATAAACTGACCCCCCACTAATTACTACTTAATAATATAATACATCTTTTCCCCCCTCTAGCTATGAATCAAATAACAGGATAGATTGGGTTTTATAACCTTGGCTGGCAACCAGTCTACTGCGGGGTAATCTTCTGCCCAGTTAGTCATGTTTCTTTCAAGACATGATCGCCCAAGCGTGTATCACGTATGGCACTTAACAGACTGACTATGTAATAGTTGAAAACATGTTTAAGCTTCTACTGGACATAAAATGGGGGATCAGTTTTATATTGTCATAAAATAATAGAATGATCCCCCACTAATTACTACTCAATAATATAATGAATCTCTTCCCCGCCTCTAGCCATGTGTCAAATAACAGGACAGACTGAATTCTTTAGCCTTGGCTGGCAACCAGTCTACCACAGAAAGCAATGGCAATCTATTGCGGGATAATCTTCTGCCCAGTCAGTTATGTCTCTTTCGAGACATGATCGCCCAAAGCGTGTATCACGTATGGCACTTAACTGACTGACTGAAGTCAAAAGAATGAAACGTTGTTTATCTTCCAGATGGAAAGAATATAACTACCCTGTAAATCTCCAGTCGTCACAGATTTCACAAATTTCGACAGGTACAAATATTTCCCCAATGATGCAGGGAACTGAACCTTTTTTTTGGTATTGCATTACACGAGTATTAATGTTGTGAGTAAAGAAAGTCTGAATTTTTCATTCCAAGAAACACGAGTTAGCAGAATATAGGGAAAATTGGCTGAAATCTCACTGTGTCTTTTCCATAAATACTTATATGGTAATTGTTCGGATGAGATTTTTGCTATGGCATCTAGAATTCTTCAAATTAAAGTGCAGCACTAACAATGAGAACCCTTCATAAAATAATTGCAACTGTCGAAAAATACAACCTGCCCACTGAATAGCCAATGTATATCCGAAAGTATTGTTTATAGAGTTTGAATTAATTCAGAAGATGATGATGCTAAATTTTACTTTCGATCGACCGCTAACATGTGGAAGCTTAGTTTTGATAATCACATGTTATTTTTAAACAACCAGACATACAGTAAAAGCAAAAGCACTAATACTGGAAATTAAATAAAAAATAGTAACAAGAACCTAATTATTACCTGGAATATCGTTGCTTTATCTTTTTCTTCCTTACTCACATTTTTTCTTTCCCCGAAAATGTTACTTTTAATAATCATGAATTACGCCCCTTTGATTTCATCCTCTTGCATTTTAATATTTTTCAATTTTAGAATTTGTATTTTATAATTTTACTCTTAAAACTTTCTTTTTTTATTTATAGAGAAAATTTTTCTGTATAAATGAAAATTTTCTGTCTTTGTTGCTCTACTTTCGTATTGAGCGCTTTAGTGTTAGGGTTTTCGTCTTGGGACTTTTTTCTTTCCTACGAGTGCTTGACTTTTGTTCATGTACTTTGTTTGTTTCTTTTTTTACTTCCCCTCCTTTTCCCTCCGAGTTCATCCTCGGTGGGTTATTCAAGACGATCTAAATTATAGTATAACTACTACTAGTATTAGCAGAACTATTTCTGTTACTATTAATATTGTTATAATTATTATAGGTATTATTATTTAATCTAACTTTATAAGATTTAACTTCCATGAACAATGAGTGAATTTAACTTCAAATGTATTAAACTGTTTTTTTTTAAATATACACCTAATGATATATATATATATATATATATATCAGCATGCAGTGTATAGAAGAATCCAAAGAAGTATCATGTACATACAGTGGTAGGATAACTCTCTAAGAGAGCTCTAATTATATATGTATATAAATACATATAGAGCAAATATAAGAAAAATTAAGGCAGACACGTTATTTCATGGTAAATCGGTAGTAAGGGCTTATTTCAGGCGAACCATCATCAGCTTCCGTCTTTATTTTACAAAGGATTCGTGTAAAGTCCTTTGTAAAATAAAGACGGCAGCTGACGATGGTTCGCCTGAAATAAGCCCTTACTTCCGATTTACCATGAAATAACGTGCCTGCCTTAATTTTTCTTATTTATATATATAAGCTCTGTTCATGCTACATTGAGCACTGTTTTATAAACACCTGAATAATTGTATTCTACATGTGTGTATTTCCATAGCTATATTTATTAATTGTCGTAACTATATATATTACTTTTTTGTGACTATAATATATTATATAGACCCTTTTTTTATTTCTTTTTACTATCTCTTCTTTGGTTATTTTTTACTTTTGTGTTATTATTGTGTGTACATTATTGTGTGCATATATAGTCTTTTATAATTATGTCTGTGTGCGCTTATTTTGTGTATGATTACATCTATTCTCTTGTTTTGTTTTTGTATATATTTTTTCCTTTAAGATTTTTTTGTGTGTGTGATTTGGTGTATGTGTTCTTTATTTTTGTGATATTTCCGGTATCTGTTGTTATTTGAATATACCTCTACCCTTCACCTAACCCTATTTCTTCTCTGCGCCAAATTTTTGAATATTCTGCGTTAAATGTAATATTTGATTTTTCGAGTTTGCATAAGCCTGTAATTTTGACAACTGTCGAAATAAATTTTAGATTTATAATCGTTTAATTAATTATGTGTTGCGTTTTCTTCTCTATATTTAATTTTGCCTTGGATAATATCCATTGAGTTTTGTATTTTTATGTATTTAATATTTTATATTAATTAGATAATTTTTTTGATTATCCCCTCCGTTCTTACGGGTTTGTCATTTTATCCTACAATTGGTTGATTGTTAGCAAAACTTTAGCGTAAAAAATAAGTTCTATAAAAATGGCGAAAGAACAATTGACGAGTAAACGGTCAGTTAACTAGAGGTGCAAACAACGGGAACGCAACCCACGATGAATACGAATAAAAATTAGGGTTTTTAACACTTTTGCTTAATATCAGGAAGAGATGAGTTTAATTTCTCAAGCACATAATTAAAAAAGAGGACCTGGAAAATTTTCATACACACAGGAGAGATGGAAAACTGGAGGAATTGAGAAAAATAACGCAAAACCTTCCTAGAGATCTTGATTAAATGGATGGCAGAGTAAGATTTATGAGAGATAACAAAAAACACAAAATTTATTAAGAGCTACAAAGAACAGGAAATTGTGGAGAGCCATGATTGTCCAGGGACACGGTACATAAAAGAAGAATGAGGTTGTGTAAATGGATGTTGAAACAAGGTTTAGGAAAAATAACAAAATGACAAAATTTACTAAGTGCTTCGATGGATAGGAAATTGTACCAAGGCATGATCTCCTACATCCTGAAGGGGCAAGTTATATAGAAGAATTTGCTACCCCGTAAGAGATAAGAGTAGATAAAACAAGAGTTGTTTATTAAACCGACGTAGACTAGAAATATTCTAAAAGTTCCCTCCCTTCCGATTATATGGCAATTTTAATTCATAGTTAAATTTAGCAGCCTTTATTTTATTCTTGTAATTCTTTGAATTTGAACCTAAAACTAGTTGAAGGCTTAACTTTTGCGCAAGTTTCTAAACTTATTTATAAATGGAACTTTGTTTGCGTGTATGTATGGGTCTGTGTGTGTGTGTGTGTGTGTCCCCGTTACCTATAGGCTCCGAAATGGCTGAACCGATTTTCTTGAAAATTTACACCTATAAGCGTCTGCGAGTGTTCTTAGCTAGGTTAACCCCCGATAAATATCGAAAAACGATAATCGAAAAAATCAGGTTATAGCAGGAGTGGTCCGATTTTAATCAAATTTGGTACACTCATAGACAAAGACATAAGAAACGATATTCAGAAATTTCAAGGTTGCAGTTCTTACAATAGTGCAGAAAATCGATAATATATATATATATATATATATATAAAAGGCAAGATGTTTGTATGTGTGTCTGTTTATCTGTCTGTATGTCCTTCATACAAATCCACAATTTTTATCCGATTCTCACCAAACTTCACACAAATATTCTCTAGGCTGAGTCTGAGCTCCAGGACCATGGATTAGTTTTAAAGCTTTCATTACACCCGAGCTACGTCGGGCTATACTGCTAGTATATATATATATATGTGTGTGTGAGTGTGTGTGTGTGTGTGTATGTATGTGCTTGTGTGTGTGTGTGTGTGTGTGCGCGCGCGTGTGCGCGCTAGGTGCGATTGGTAAATTGTCGCAATGAATTTATTATTTCAAATATTCTTTAGGCTGAGTCTGAGCTCCAGGACCATGGATTAGTTTTAAAGCTTTCATTACACCCGAGCTACGTCGGGCTATCCTGCTAGTATATAACAATTGATATATGAACACAATTGATATTTTAATTATTTTTTAATTCTCTATTGATAGCAAGACTTTTGTAAATGTCATCTATTCCTTTCCTTGTAGCAGTAATTCCAGGGCATCTTCGACGAATGAAAATAACAAAATGTTTACCTCATTTAAACTATTCGGTTGATGCAAATATCTCCAGCATTTGTTGATAAAATTGTTTATTCATTTGTCGCATCTGTATCGAAATATTTTCTTGGTTTCTAAATTTTGATTAATAAAAGAAAAATTCTTGGTTACTTAAAATGGATGCTTATAGCGGATATTTTATCTATTCTTTTTCTAGTTGTAGTAGGATTCCGTTTGTAGTGAAGGGTAATTGTATACCGTTGCAGGTTAACGGAATTTGGCCTTGTGGTAAGATAGCCCACTATAAGTCATAAAATGATTATAAAATCAAGAAAAGCAATTTGAGTATAAAATAACATTTATAAATACACATGTCAATTAATGTTTTACAATTAAAGTAATGCTTGAAGGATAGGTCCAACGGAGGTTAAAGTGTTCATGGCAAATAATAAGGCTGAAAAAGATAATTAGTGCTTAGGAATGTGTTGGCGTCTTGTAGGTAAGGAATGTTCATTTTGAAGTTGCCACTTCTAGAGTCCGTAAATCAGTAAGTTGGTTTGTGAGGAAACAGTCTTTGAAGAGGTCGCTCCTGAGGTCAGTAAGTACTTTTGAGACAGGGAAGAAGTGATGTTAGGTGAAGGAAGGCGAATGTAGTAGACGCTAGACTTAAGTCAAGGGTATATGATTACTGTCGCCTGTCACCGTCAGTCTGTCAGTCTGTCAGTCTGACGATGCTTTGTGTCTCCGCTTTTTATATCTGCTTTTTGGATCAAAAGTAGCTCGATTGAGATTTTCATGCTTGTATTTGATTCTGGGCTTCCCATTGGCTGGTCAATAAAATTCGCGTAGGCTCGCGAAATGGACATTTGATATTTGATTAATTTTTATTTTTCAACCGGAACATCTGCGCAAATAGACCTGCGCAGAGATGATTTTTGTTCAATTACTTTCTGGTTGTTATAGAGCAAATATCCCGTCCCTCGCTCTTGCTCGGTATCACCACATTCTTATCAAAAGATTCCGATACCTTGAACTTGTTGGATCCACTGACAAGTGTTTCAATGATAGCCTGACGGTGGCGTCTATAGTGATGAGGCAGTGTAAAAATAATGATGGCGAATTACAGCACGAAGATGGACGGTGGCAAACCACAAAAGAAACGGGCAATGAGAGACAGACCGAGCTTGAAAGAACCATAGCAAATAAACTACACGTAGAGGAACAATTCCAGACGACGTATAAGAACAATAACAGACAGACCGCACGAAGAACAATGTCAAAGAGGCCAGATTCAGAAAAAAAAAAGATAGATTGACCCAACGTAGAGAAACAATGACGAATAGATCGCACGTAGGTGAACAGTGGCAAACAGATCAGATTCAGAGGAACAATGACAGATAGACCGCACGTCGAGGAGCAATGACGGATAGATCGCACCTAGGAGAACAATGGTGAATTGATAATATGTAGGTTAACAATGGCGACAGACTACACACAAATGAACAGTGGTGAACAGACCACGTAAAGGATAATGACTTTATTCATTGTCAAGAATTAAAGTCCATTTTCTTAAAATCCACGAATGATTTTGTATTAGAATTTTAAACACTGATAATTTAGTTAGTTTTAATATCTGAATGTCATTAACAGCCAGTTAAGGTCATACGTGATAAGCGAAAAGATTTTCATTTTCATTACTTTTAGATTACCATTACTTTATGCGGTAGACTGGTGGCCAACCAAGGCTAGAGAACCCAATCTGTCATCCCAGTTAAACCAAAGCTGAAGTGAGAAGAGACGGATCAGTACCTTTCCTAATTATATTTGTTCGTGAGTGAATACAAGAAATTCAAGTAGAATTCGAAATCGGCTCACCGATTTCTTGTTCCAAGCCGATATCTACTTCACCACAATGGACATTCAATCTCTGAAGTTTTGTTTGTTTGAGTTTTGTTAAACGGCATATCAACCTCTGTGGGTTATTTAATGCCAAAAAGGTGGGGTTTTAAGCCAGTTTTTTAATATTCGGTTATAGTGAGAAGGTTGATTTAGTCAGATTTTAATGAAAATTTGTTTTTAAACTTTTTTATTTTAGAAATCTGAAAATGTCTTCTATTTTTGTATGCAAATATATTTTGCTGAGAATAATTTTTTTCCTTCAAAAATGTATATTTTTCTATAAAAGTCTATTTTCATGTATATATTTCTATAAAAGTGTATTTCATAATGTTTTGATCCCAGTTTGGGGGTTAAATATTGTGCCCATGGCTGGGACTCTAACAGGGGCTACCACTTTGGTCAGGGTTGACCTGAGAACAACGGCAATTAAGAGGTGGTTCTATGCTCCTCACAACATCCTAATTAGAGGCCTTGCTGCCGGATGCAGTTTATCGTCACGCCCAGGACCATCTCTGAATGTAATCGATGTAAAGTGAACATGATATTATTTTTGACTCTAACTCTATGTGATGTGAATAATCTTTTTTTCGTTTGTCGATATCACAGAGTATATATATATATATATATATATATTTGACAATAATCTAGTAACGGAAATGCCTGTCAGTGGGTTTCCTCCTCTTCACATTCTCTCTCAGAATGTTTTTAGGCTTGAGGGTTTGCAAACTTGGCGTAGGATTCTTGTAAATACCCAATGGGAGTGGAAATACCAAGAAACGGCAATGTGGTCATTAACCTCAATTCAACGGCTTGAAATGGGAACACGCAAAGCATTTAAGTTTGACATTGTAGTTTCATTTTATTGAGAGTTAATCAGTTTGAACATCTATCTATCTATCTATCTATCTATCTATCTATCTATCTATCTATCTATCTATCTATCTATCTATCTAATCTTAATCTGTTCTTTTCTGCAATATATCTATTCCATATTTCCTGTACCTCATGTTGATGTATTCCAAAGAGAATTAATTTTTTTATCAGACATTTACATGCCGAACCAAACACTGATAGAATTCTGAAACATACTCTTATATATATATATATATATATATATATATATATATATATATATATATATATATATATATAAATGAATATATGAAATAAATTTGACAGATTCGAATGGAACAATAGGAAAATCTTAAAATATTAAATTTGATATGTTTGCCATTTTATTTTAACTTCATCAGAATTTGGTGGGGATAAGAAAAACTTAGAGGTGTTTCGAGATATATATATATATAATTATTATCCTAGATCTATGGCATGACTCGGAGTTTCATGCGTTATGCAACCATCAGGTGAATATTTTAAACTAATGGCTTAATAGATTTGAATTTGGAAGTGGATTTCGCTATTGATTCAATGTAGTCGTTCCCCTTGAGGTCGGCTGTGAGAGCGAGGCCGAGGAGGCAGAGTGTATTGCTTTGCGGGAGACTAACTTGATTCATGCTGATGGTGGGTAGGAGAGTTTCTCTGGTGATTAAAGGATAGCAGCTTTGTTTTAGAAGCATTAAAATTTACAGGCCATTTCTTACCCCTCTTCACTACAGATTGGAGGTCCGTATCAAAATCAGCAGCGAGGTTAGCTTTGTCAGTCTTGGCAAATTTCTTACTGAGGTGGAAGTAAATTGGTGGTGTCGTCAGCATAAATGCCTACTTAGGATCTGATCACATCATGTAGATCGTTGAGTTAGAGGAGAATCTGCAAGCAAAGTACCCGGCCTTGTCTGCTGAAGCAGAGAGGACCTCAAATTTATTGATTAAAGGAGGGATAGAGGGTGTGCTATTGTTCTTCTGCAGAGTCGCCAGAAGACTTTGGAACCGAACTTGCGGGCTATATATATATATATATATATATATATATATACCCTGATTGAGCACTTTGGAAGAGTGGGAAACTTTGAAAACAGTAGCTACTCCGGCATATACGCATCGCTCATTCAATAATGAATTAGAGCACGCTAGGTATTGGGCGTGTATAATGATATACGTGCTAAAAGTCTGCGTTTTTCTACCGGACGCACGTGGCCCAGAGGGAGAATCGCCGACTGGACGCCAATACGGTAGGGTTTCAATCCTTGGTTAGAAAGCGATCGGAGTCTAACCGCTCTGATGTGCTGTGATACAGCGAAACAGATCTGTCTGCGGATGACTATAGTATATATATACATATATCATTTTTCAATGTATTCATCCACGGTAAATAGAAGTCCTTATACCGAAAAATTCACCTTATTTATTGAATGACCCTCGTAGAAGTCCTTATACCGAAAAATTCACCTTATTTATTGAATGACCCTCGTAGAAGTCCTTATACCGAAAAATTCACCTTATTTATTGAATGACCCTCGTAGAAGTCCTTATACCGAAAAATTCACCTTATTTATTGAATGACCCTCGTAGAAGTCCTTATACCGAAAAATTCACCTTATTTATTGAATGACCCTCGTAGAAGTCCTTATACCGAAAAATTCATCTCATTTATTGAATGACCCTCGTAGAAGTCCTTATACCGAAAAATTCACCTTATTTATTGAATGACCCTCGTAGAAGTCCTTATACCGAAAAATTCACCTTATTTATTGAATGACCCTCGTAGAAGTCCTTATACCGAAAAATTCACCCTATTTATTGAATGACCCTCGTAGAAGTCCTTATACCGAAAAATTCACCTCATTTATTGAGTGACCCTCGTAGAAGTCCTTATACCGAAAAATTCACCTCATTTATTGAATGACCCTCGTAGAAGTCCTTAAACCGAAAAATTCACCTCATTTATTGGATGACCCTCGTATTATATGCATATACAATTTAAAAAATATCCGTTTAAAACATTTTACCTTATGAATTTCTAAGATATCCAGTTCAATATAAGTCTCTGTTTAAAGAGTTTATTGCCGAAAATATTTGCAAATATTTAACAATCTACAGAGTGTTTGTAAACTAACTCCCTACTTTATGTTTGAGTGGACCGCCAGAAGTCCTGACTAAACACCCTGTGATTTTTTTCTTTGGGGTTGATTGAAGGAGCAAGTCTACTATACCAAAACAAGCGGTCACTCATCTAGGTACTCACCAGGCTCGACGTTGCCTAACTTCGGTGATCGTATAGATAAAGACGCTGGTTAAATGAATCTAGCAATTATGAGATCAATTCTTGCACCACGAATGTGGGGGAACTGTGCAAAACAAAATACCTGCAAACATGAACAGTTATGACCAATATACCCTTGTCGATTGGATAATGGATTCGATTGTTCCCGCCTACGCTCAAATGGAGCTGAAGTTACGCTACGTCCCTCCCAGTCAGTATTTACATGGGGGACCACTTCGGAACAGTGGGTACTGTATATGTTATATATTGCCGCCGGATCTTTGGGCAAACAACGAGGAACACGCACTTAAAAATATAATCTTATATTTTTATTTTTCATTGGTGACGGCTGTGTTGTGTAGGAGGGTAGCCGAAGAGTGATCGCGCTGATACGAGAGAGCCGTTGGGAGTCGTTAGCCATTCTCTGCTTATGTAGCCAGCAGGAATCTCTCTCCTCAGCCAAAAACCCTAGTCTTATATAACCCCAAAATTTCTTTTTGCTTTTTCGAGTTGGCGCTTAATTGACGTCATCTACGGCCAGATACATCTGTCAATCATCTTCGCCGGCATCGTCTTTCAAGCCGGTTGCCGCCTGTGTCTTTGATGTTGCACCCTACCATCAGCATTCACGGCCGGGTATATTTGTCAAAATAATATATTACATATATTACCAGTTAGAAATATACTTCGGCTTTAAATAACACACAGACTTGATAAGCCGTAAAAAACAAATCGATCTATTAATACTCGATACAACGGGCAAAAGGAATGATTGTACAACAGCCGACACTTTGTGGCGTAGCTAATGGAATAAGACTGAATAAGCTACTGAAAACTACCAAGAAGTTAAGACAGAAAGTAAAAAAGAAGAAAAAATTCTTCATGTACAGAAAATATGAATGGTTTTATTCTACCAAGCGTATGATTTATCATATCCGCTGTCTTATCTAATATTCAACCCGGCCGTATTAGAACCACGAAACACTTTTTCTGTCCACTCTCATTCAATCGAGCGGGTTGAACTTAGGAAATATTTAATGCCTTGTTGAACCTGCCTTTCTCGAGTCTTTTACGCCATCTTGGACCTGTCTTTCAGAAGACTTTTAATGCCTTTTTGAATCTGACATTTCTGATTATGTTAATACGTTTTTGAGCTTATCATTCCGGTCTATTTGACTGCTTTTTTAGAGATTTCCATTCCCTAATCCTTACGGTACAGAAACGTATTCTCTATGAGTGCTGTATTTGTTCAAAGAACTGTTATCGAATTCAGAGAGAATCGCCCCTCCCCTGCAGTATGGATAAGTATTTTTCGGAATTTATTTTTCAAGAAAAGAAAACATTTTGAGCAAAAAGCGCTTCAAAGTGCATTGCAAATCATCATAGAAAAAAAATGATGTTTTATTCACTATGTAATCTAAGTCAAAAATATTTATTTACTTATGACATGTCTGGACGTATTTATAAACTGTTGAAAGATAAGAAAATGAATGCAAAGAAAATAAATTCTAGAAAAGAAAACTTGTTTTAATTTTCAATAGAATGATTCGCACACTATTTTTTTTATGTGCTCAGAGAAAATTGAAGAAAAGATAGAAATCTCTCGTGTGTTAATAATTACATTTAGTTTAAACCCAACCCATCATAAGCGTTTGTCATATTTTTGCAGGACGATATTTACGTCGTTCTCAGCGTGTTCGTTTTCTCTCAATTCCTTTGTTCCGTGGGTAAAATTCAATGACAACTGCTGTTAAAATAAATTACGAACATATTACCCAATTATTTCTAGTCATATATCGAAATTCTAATGTTTGACAGAGGCTCTTGATAGTGTTTTTGTGCTGGATTCGGAGTCTCATATGTGATTTATTTTTTTTAATGGAGAGTTGGATAATTGTTAAGCAATTTCATTAAGTCAATAATTAATGAATTGTAAAACGCTTCAGGAGAATCTTCCCAGAAGGAGGTTGAAAAAATGTCGGCACGTTTAGTTAATAGAGCATTTCACTTGAGGAATATTGGGCGTTATTGCAATGATCATATTAATTTTGAACAGATAATGAATAGCAAGCCAGTAAGTCTGAAGGTGTCGTTTATTCAATTATTCTGAGTTTGCTTTAGGGGAAGCATCTTTGAAAATGTTCTAATTATTACGGAGAAATATGTTGGAGGCTAGTTGTTCAAGAGGCTCTAATTACAACCAGGAGAAATTGTACAGGAACGTTGTAATTAGCGTCATGAATATGCATATACAGACAAATGCAAATTAGCATTCTCTCTTACATACACCTATGTATACTCAATATTAATATAAATATACTAGCAGTATTGCTCGGGTGTAATGAAAGCTTTAAAACTAATACATGGTCCTGGAGCTCAGACTCAGCCTAAAGAATATTTGTGTGAAGTTTGGTGAGAATCGGATAAAAATTGTGGATTTGTATGAAGGACATACAGACAGATAAACAGACACACACACAAACATCTTGCCTTTTATATATACTATCGATTTTCTGCACTATTGTAAGAACTGCAACCTTGAAACTTCTGAATATCGTTTCTTATGTCTTTGTCTATGAGTGTATCAAATTTGATTAAAATCGGACCACTCCTTCTATAACCCTATTTTTTCGATTATCGATTTTCGATATTTATCGGGGGTACCTCGACACAAAACCTAGCTAAGAACACTCGCAAGCAGACGCTTATAGTACAACTGTGTAAATTTTCAAGAAAATCGGTTCAGCCGCTTTGGAGTCTATAGGTAACGGACACAGACACACACATACATATACAAAGTTCTATTTATAAATAAGTTTATATATATATATATATATATATATATATATATATGGTGTATCAGAAATTTTTTTTCAAAATTTGAGGCAGGTTTTTGACATCAAAATAGGGACAGATGTTCATATATGCTTCGCATTTTAGTTATTAAGTTTAAAGAAATTTTACGGAAGATAATTCTGTGCGGCCATGTAGACTGTCTCACGTTTGTCATACGTATACGTTTTAAGGCAACTTCAATGTTTAACTTGCGTATTAGATAGTTAACAATAGTAGTTAGCGTTGCCTTTAACAATCGCTGTATATTCAGTTAGGTAAGTGCCATACATAATATACACGCTTGGGCAATCATGTCTCTTTCGAGACATGACTGACAGGGCAGATAATTTTTCGTTGCCATTACTTTCTGCGGTAGATTTGTTTCCATCCAAGGCTATAAAACCCAGTCTGTCCTACTATTTAACCCATAATTGGAGAGAGAAGCGACGGATTAATACCTTTCCCAAGGGTACTTGCGCGTAAGTGAATGCAAGGAATTCAACTAGAATTCGAACACGGCTCTTCGATTTCTCATTCCGAGCCGGTATCCACTGCACCACAATGCACTTCCGGATACTAATAATCAGAATGAAAAACAAGCTTTTAGCCGGCACACATTTAATGTCCACCACAGAATCTCCCAGAATAGTTATCTGTATTTATCTTATTTACAGATAAATATTCTGAGAGGTTTTGTGCTGAACATTATACGTGTGCAGGATAAAGCTTCTTTTTATTCCGGTTATTGCCTTACAAAAAATGGTTTTCAAGACACCAAACTAATGGAATGATTCCCAGCCTCCCCAGGTGTTGATCCAATAAAAATTTGTGGTACACAATAAAATTGATATATATAAGAATGGAAAACAATATTAAAGCAAAGACTTTTGGGTCGCAACAAAAATTGCTACAATGTTAAAATTGAAACAGTAGAAAAGGCGAACAAATCCTTCTGTGCTTACGTCCTGAATGGAGTTATACTACAGAAGAGTTATAAATAACTATTGAGAAGAAATGGATTCATACTTAATCAGAATTTGATAAACAAATAAGAAATTATAATGTGGATATAAAGTTGGGGATCAATCCTACATATAATCGGTATATAAACAGATCCCTCACTTTGCGACCATGCTAGTTTATATCCTAGATCTATGGGCTTGAGCAATTGGATGGCAGAGCAGGGTTTGGGTGGGGTGACAGTAGGAAGCATACTAAGAGCTACGGGATATAGGTAGATATGAAAGGCAATGATCATCTACGTCCTGAAGAGACACGGCACAAAGAAGAAGAAGAAGAAGAAGAAGAAGAATGTCGGTTGACTTTTTCAATAAAGATTCCAGCCTCTTGCTAAACCATCTGGTCCATCAATTATAGTTCTACGTTCTTCATTAAAATGTTGTTGAGAAATCAGTTTTTTATCCTAATTTTCAGCCCAATTTACTCAATTTAGAAGGTTACTGATGTTGTATGAGCGAAAAAAAGTGCAAGAATGTATCTTCATCAATGGTTTTCCTGATGTAATCGGTACTCAATTAGGCATCTATGCAGATGACATCATCATTTACTCCCGTCTCAATAGGAAATCCGCCAAGGCTGATAAAGTAAACCTGACCGCTATCAGTAGTTAACTGGGACAGGAAATAGCTTGCAAATTTTAAAATAAAACTGTTCTCCTTGAGGCGCCATAGAGAAACTTTCCTACCCACCATCAGCAAGGCTGATGCAAGTCTCCTTGAGAGGAACACATTGTGCCTCCTTGGTCTCACATTCTTAACCAACCTCAAGTGAAACGACTGCATCGAATCCATAGCTGCTGGAAAGGTTGGGTCACTGCGCCGGGACGGAAAGTTTTTCTCGGCTGAATCGATCGTGCACATTTATAAATCTACCATTTCACTGTTGAATACTGTTGCGAAATCTGGTCGAGTGCTCCTGCTATTCAACTCGAGGTTCTCGATAAAATCCAAAGTAGGATCAACAAGGTAGCCGATCATGACTTGGTATCTCTATTTCAGTCACTTTCTCACCGACATGACGTGGCTTCCTTCTGTCTTTTCTGCAAATATTTTTATGGCAACTGCTTTGACGAGCTTTTTTCCTTGGTGGTTAACATGAATTTAAGCGCACTACAAGATTGACATCTTTTGACCCTAACCCGAAAAACTGAAGATTGTAATGATTGGAAAACATCTTACCGGGAGTCTGTTCCATAAAGCAGCAGTTCTTGGGAAGAAGCTGTTCGAGTGGAACTTACTCCTTACTAAGGGAATGAAGATAATTCACGTTTATATGCATTTTTGTGGAATGTATACTTTTAAGGTATTAATCCGTCTCTTCCCTCTAATTATGGTTTAAATAACAGGGCAGATTGGGTTCCATAGCCTTGGCTGGCAACCAGTCTACCGCAGAAGGCAATGGTAACCTACTGCGGGATAATATTCTGCCCAGTCAGTAATGTCTCTTTTGAGACGTGATCGCCCAAAGCGTGTATCACGTATGGCACTTAACTGACTGAATATAATAGTTGAAAACATGATTAAGGTTGCCACTGGGCATAAAGTGGGGGATCAATTTTATATTGATATGAAGTAATAAACTGATCCCCCTCTAATTATTAATTAATGATATAATACATCTCTCTCCTCTCTAGCTATGAGTCAAATAACAGGACAGAATGGGTTCTATAGCCTTGGTCAGTCATGTCTCTTTTGGGATATGATCGCCCGAACGCGTCTCACGTATGGCACTTAACTGAATGACTGAAGATAATAGTTGAAAACATGAGTAGAACTTCAACTGGCCATAAAGCGGGGGATCAGTTTTATAACGTTATGAAGTAATAAACTGTTCCCTTACTAATTACTACTTAATAATATAATACAGCTCGTCCTCCTCTATCTTTGAGTCATAATAGGACAAATTGGGTTCTATAGCCTTGGTTGATAACCAGTCTACCGCAGAAAGTAATGGCAACCTACTGCGGGATAATCTTCTACCCAGTCAGTCATGTCATTTTTTAGACATGATCGCCCGAACGCGTATCACGTATGGCACTTAACTGACTAACTGATACATTTCTATTCTTGTGTTTTGCTAGAAGGCTATATATTTTTCGTTTCAATGCCTGTTATTAATGTAGGGAATAATTTTCATATTTTTTCTTTATTCCCAAAAGCAAACCTTGCTACTTCTGATATTTTCTTAGTGTTTAATCCCATTTTCTTGCTTATTACCCTATTCATCATGTCAATGATTTAATCAGAGTTTTTAATTCTTTTGTTGTCCCAGTTTAACGTTTTTTGAAATTTCTAATGTGCTTTTACCAAGCAAGAACTATATAATTTTTTTTGTTGTTGTTATGAAACTTTTCTCACGAACCATGGCGATTTGTATAGATCGGAAATTAAAATGCAAATATAAGTAACTAGACTATATATATATATATATATATATATATATATATATATATATATATATATCTGAAATATTATTAACAGGTCTCTAGTTGACTATTATATATATATATATATATATATATATATATATATATATATATATGTGTGTGTGTGTGTGTGTGTGTGTATGTGTGTGTGTGTGTGTGCGTGTGCGTATGTGTGTTTCGAATATAATAAAGAATCTTAGAATTGTATAAAAAAATCTACTTACCACCAAATAGATTTTTCTAAATATTTCTTGTGAAAACAGGTTTTATATGTAAGGGATGCGGAGAGATAAAATAATAATAATAATAATAATAATAATAATAATAATAATAATAATAATGAACATCACCCAGCACCGGTTACAGAAATAGTAGATGTCACCATTCTATGGGATTACACCATCTACATAGACAGGAAAATTGAAGCGAATAGGCCGGACATTATTGTTAAAAACCAGAAAGAAAAAACTTGCCTATTAATCGATATGGCTTGTCCAGCGGATTGTAACATAGCAACCAAGGAATTCCAGAAACTGTCAAAATATAAAGACCTGGAAATTGAAATAGAAAAAATGTGGTAACTGAAAATAAGAATCGTGCCAGTGATAGGTGCACTTGGAATGATAAAAAAATGAAACAAAACAACACATTGAAAGAATCCCTGGAAACTATAAGAGATATACAAAAAATTGTCTTGCTAAGTACAGCCCGCACACTAAGGAGAACTTTGTCTATGTAACGCTAGGGGTGTTAAACAGATATGAAAAAACATGAAATGGAGTCATAATAACACACCACGACCTGCCTTAGGTCTTCCTGCAGACTTGGTAGGTAGTGCGACCATAGCAGAAATCAAATTATAATGAAAAATGACATAATAATAATTTTCAGGTCATAGGCGATTTTGACTATCTATCTATCTATCTATCTATCTATCTATCTATCTATCTATCTATCTATCTATCTATCTCAGTTTGTTCATATCTCATCTATCTATCTATCTATCTATCTATCTATCTATCTATCTATCTATCTATCTATCTATCTATCTCAGTTTGTTCATATCTATCTATCTATCTATCTATCTTAACCTGTCTGGGCACCTCGGCGTGGTGTAATGATTATCAAGTTTGTCTTGCTAGAACCTACAACACTTGAGTAGTGAGTTCGTTCCTCGCGGAATGCCCTATACTTTCGGCCTTGTGCCATATTTAAGCGGCGCTTAGAAAATCAACTATCTTAACCCGTCTGTTTGGTTGCTTGTCTAAAAGTCAATGCTTCATAAATATTTACAACAAGCAATAGAGCTGTATTAGAGACATATTTTCAAGTTAAAAGAAACCGTCCCGTTTGCATGACAACTAATGAAACAGACTGAATTATTTTTATTTGAGGAATTTCTTTCCCTTTTTTGCTCAGAGCAAAACATTTAGCAGTTCTTTTGCAAATTGGACACAAGTCATGCTACATACTCAGAAATCATTCCCAAGTCTGTGTTTACAAACGGAAACATACATGCAAACACACATCTTATTAGAAATAAATTATTTATGCCCATCGACTAAAAAAACTGGGCTCTAGAATATGGCAAAACCTTGTCATTGAATATTTCATTATTTCGCCAGGCCAATTCAGCATACATTTATTAACGTAATGCTTTGGAAAACAGTCTCTTTGAAATCGTTTTCTGTAGTTCCTGTTTTTAAGAACAATCTGATTTTTCTAACTATAGGACTGTTGCTTTGGATATCTTGAGGCATACTGGACTTCTTCACAAATCGCAAAATGAAAGTAGTCAGCCTTCTAGATCTTCTTTTTAATAAATGCAAGTGTCCTTAGGGCTCCTTGGATCTACGTTGTTTCTAATTTTCATAAATTAACTTCCTGATGTAATGTAAGTATCTATGCTTATAAAACAAGTACTTACTCCTGTCTATAAGGTCCAATTTGTAACTGATCTAAAAGAAAATGTCCTACATCTATTGTTAAATGAGCAAAGGAGTCACTTGTTAATTTTAAAAACGAAATTGTTCTCTTTTAGAAATCTGGGAGAACCCTTTTTGTCTTCAATCAGCATGGCTGATGCTAACCCTCAGAATAGTGACTCATTGCACCTTCTTAGACTAAAGTGTTCAACTGACATGAAGTGGAAAGAGCGTACTGAATCAATTGCTATGTCTGAAGCTAAGAAAGTTGTTTACCTATGTTTCTTACATTATTGTATGTCTATCATTGGTACTGACACATCTGGCCTGATTTTCTTGCTAGATTGGCGTTGTGGTGCAATGGATATCGACTCGGAACGAGAAATCGGGGAGCCGAGTTCGAATTCTAGTTGAATCCATTGCATTCACTTACGCGCAAATACCCTTGGGAAAGGTATTAATCCGTCTCTTCCTTCCAGTTATGGGTTAAATAACAGGATAGATTGGGTTCTATAGCCTTAGCTGGCAACCAGTCTACCGCAGAAAGCAATGGCAACCTACTGCGGGATAATCTTCTGCCCAGTCAGTCATGTCTCTTTCGAGACATGATCACCCAAGCGTGTATCACGTATGGCACTTAACTGACTGACTAGATTGGCGACAAGGTCTGAAAAATTCACAGCTAAAATGATTATATGAAGCCGTAAGTTCATTGCTAACAGTTTCTTCTATCGCATTTCAAGCTTTGTGAAACTCTCTTCCTGCTTCTTGCTTTCTAGTCAATTTGAATCTTCAAAAATTAATTATTGTTTTTAATCATTTCGCCCCAAGCAAGGCAGTTTTACTGCCACTTGTGCGCAGGGGGTTACATAGGGGGTAAGTGAAGAGAAAGAGTCAGGACATAGAAGTTGTCAGAAAGCGTGTAAGAGAAGGATGAGAACACTGGTGTGATGAGAGTCGACTGGACAGAGAAAAGAGCACAAGAGAAAGGATGCAAAACAGTGAGATAGGAGATAACTACTGACCTTACATTTAAATTCTTGGAAAGCAAGTATACAGAAGGAAATTCCACAGGCGGGAAGTGCGAGAAAAGAAGCTGAGGTAGTAGAAGTTGCGGTTACACTTTATTGGTTTCACTTTAAAAGGGTGGGACCTAGTTGCTAATCTAGTAGCTCGAGTAAATTTATACGTAGGGGGCACTAGGGAGCTAAGGTCATCGGAGCAGAATCCATGAAAATATTTGTATGCAATATCAATCGTTTTTTTCTGTCTTCTTAAATATTATTCTTAATAGCAGTTTTTCTTACTTGTGTCTTAGTTGCTTTATTGCCTTTCTTGCGTTGAAATGATTAAAAAATATGAAAAGATATATATAGACAGATTCACTGAAATTCAACTTTTTGTATAAGGTTACTTTGGGTGAATTTCGAATGACAGAAGGATGGAAACAGGCTGTGAGATTACGTGTGTTCCATACATACACACACACACACACACACACACACACACACAAAGAGAAAAAGAGAGAGGGATATTTTGAGGTTGTAAATGGTGAACGTTGCGTGCCTTGAGAGAGTAATTGGCCTTAAACTCACACTTGACTTCAATTGGAAGTACTTACATACGAATCATTCTGTAACCGTATTTCTACATAAAAATAAACTTCTTGGTTTAATACAACGGAGCGAAGGAAATTATTATTAGTAGTATTTTTGTTTGTGCAGTTTATTGTAATTCGCGATATGAGCTTTGCTTAGAAATATTTTATACTATGTAAAATTGTCTGGAGATTGAGGAAAAAAAAAGAAAATTTCCCATTGTATTCAGAAGCGAATTTTTGCCCGGTAAAAATGGAAGACGACGATAGTCAAAACAAGGCTATCAGGACTTTTGATGGGGTTAGGGTAAAGTCAGATCCTTACTTCCCACCTTTGCTGGGAAAGGATTTGAAAATTTGAAAATCTAAAATGATGTAATTAAGAAGAAGAGGACGAAAAGAAAATTACGTCAGATGAGGTGTTGATATTTCATTGGTTGAACCAAGGAGATGATATAACTCCACCTTGAATTGTGTAGGTGGAAGAAATCTCATTGGTCAAAGTTTTGATTTGCATAGATACCTAGTGTCCGTCATCCAGCCTCCAAGAGAATTGGGGACAACTATAAAAATCGAGACCCCAGTGGGAAAAATCAGCAGGAGCTACCGAGCGGAAGAGATCAGACGAATTTACTGCCGCTGTCACCAAAACACACCATTTTGGTCGTTTCTGTACATCTTCGGTAAAGAGCTGTGAAAAGATTTTTTTTATTTAGACAATTGAAAGCTCTGATTATTCTTAACGGAAACTTCGCTCCGTTGTGAACATTGAATCCGACGATTATATATATATATAAAGACTTTTTCAGTAACTCATCCAGGCGTCTTCGAACTTATTTATTTATTTTTTGTGCCATGTTTATTTTTTTCAACACACGTTTACACGTGTGTCCGGTCTGGTTTGAGGTGGTAGAGAAACGGCTACCGGGTTTCAATGTGTCTTTCCTGAAATCAAAGAACTCAACGTGGGCAGGGAAGTTCACCGTTGTAATAGACGTCTTGAAGACCAGCTACTGTGACGAGGCCATCATCACGATTAGCGACACGAGAGCGTCGTCATAACTGGTGCGGTTTCGACAGCATCAACCCACTCAGGTTCTGGTCATCATCATCACAGCAGGTTCTGGACCGTCATCGCCGATCGGACCTCACTTTTTGCCAGTTACAGTGAATGGATGTCCCTATCGGTGTGGCTCCGTGCCTTTAGAGAGTAAAACTCACACCTTACTTAAAGTGGAAGTATTTACACATTATTCATTCCATGCCTCGAAAACCTAACGTTGCCTAAAAAATATCGAAACACCCGATTTATTTGCATCAAAGTTAGGAAGTTATTCAATAGAAAACGACAGGAGAATAAAATATTTGAAAGAAAACGTAGACGATTGCTGTTTCGTGCTCGTGGAAGAGTCAGCCATCGAGAGAAAATCTCTCCTCTCTTTGCGTTGCTTAATTTATTGAAGTTTTTACGTTAACATTCTCTAAACCGACACTAGTTCTTTTTCATTGTGCTAAGTCTCTTCCGGATAAAGACAATCACGGCTCTCCTCAGCTTACTATTCGTTGTAACTCTAAGTAGTATTTTTCACCTTAGCATCCTTAGGTCCTCCGAACTGGCATTTACGTTCTTTTTCCTTTTTGTGCTGAGTACCTTCCAGAAATGGACGTTCATGGCTCTTCACAGCTTCCTAATCGCTGTAATATTTTTCACCTCACTATCCTTCTTAGCCTTTGTTTTACCAAAGCTTGTTTGGCATGTTACTAATTTTTCTTCTTGACTTCAGGGTGTACTGTGAGTGACAAACTTTCCAATCCCTCCTTCGTTATTATAGTTTAAACTGTCTCTGATTCTAAGTACAAGTATCACTTTGATTCAATTTCCTTTAATACTTCCTTGTTCTTCGCACAGTGCATAGCTGGTAGTTTCCGTATCCACCTGTTGAGCCATAGTTTGAATACATCAATAACTGCTACTTTTAATTTAGCTTCTTTCACTGATAATTTGATGAAACCTGTCAGAGGGGCAAAACAGGCTGCTTATTGCTGAGGTCTTTCCAGTTCGAATCCTACTTTTTTTTTGCATTTCTTTTGTTAAATTTAATCCATTTAATCTGTTTGGGAACCACCCAATATAGAACGCTACAGAGGAAATAACAACAATGTATGAAGCCACTGGTGCCCCTGCCACAGACTGGCAACTGGGACCCACCCATTCACAGTTAGATCAACCAAATGCAGACGACAATTCTACTCCATCAGCTTCTTTTCTCGCACTTCCCGCCTGTGGAACTCTCTTTCATATTCTTGCTTTCCTGACGGTTACAACCTCCATGAATTTAAATGCAATGTCAATACCCATCACTTAACCACTTCACTTTAGTAGTTCATTCTACATCACCCTGTATATTTTTTCCTTTCTCTCTACCATTGCAACTGTCATCACACCTGTATTCCCATCCTTCTCTTGCTCCTTTCTCTGACACCCCCTGTAACTGGTTCGTCTTTCTCCTTACTCTCCTCCTATCTAATCTTTTACTCTTATGTAGTTTCCTGCGCATCAGTAGCGTTACCGCCTTGCATGGGGTGAAACGATGAAAAAAAAGAGTGTGAGATAAAAAGAGTGAAAGAGAAATTGGTAGGAGATAAAAAGGATAATTAACGACTGACCTTTGACTTAAGAAGGTTAACATTGCAATGTTTAAGAAAGCATCTACGTGGGAGCAGGTTTGACATGATTAGAGTTATTTAGAGGGGACAAAATTCCGTCTAAAGGAGACATTCTTCTTACGTTCGGTGTATGTAGAAAATGAGGGTGATTTAACTCTGTGGAAATTGGATAGAGTGTCGTATCTTTTTATTTTTAATCACTTCACCCTAAGCAAGGCAGAACTGCCACTAGTGAGCAGGGGGTTACAGAAGAGGTGAGAGGAGAAAGAGGAACAAGTTACAGGGGTGTCAGAGAATGAGTAGAAACAGGATGAGAATACATGTGTGAAGAGGGCTACATGAGAGTGGAGTGTAAAGAAAGAAGAACATGATAGAAAGGGTTGTCGTGGAAAAGATGTGAGTTAAGAAGATAAGAGATAGCAATTGGCGTTGCATTTAAATTCTTGGAGATTGTAACTTTCAGGGAAGCAAGTATACGAAAGGGAATTTCACAGGAACTGCGAGCAAAGAAGCTGTTAGAGTAGAAATTGTAGTTACATTTGATTGGTTCCATTGTAAAAGAGTGGGACCTAATTGCTAGTCTAGTAGCTCGAGTAAATTCATGCAGAAGAGGCACTAGGGAGCTAAGTTTGTCAGAGCAGAAGCCGTGAAAGTATTTGCAAAAGAGAAAGAGGGAAGTTACATTATGTCAGTGAGAAAGTGATTGAGTTCAGCTACCAGGTCGGGATCATTACAGATTATTCATTAGATTTTGTCAAGAGCCCGGGATGAATAGCAGAGGCACTCACCCAGATGTGGCAGCAGTATTCTGTGTACGGGCGAATGGTAGATTTATATATGTTCAAGATAGATTTAGACGTGAAAAACATTCTATCCCTACAAAGGGAACCAACCTTACGAGCAGTAGATTTAGCTATGGATTCAATGTAGTCACTATATTCATTTTTATGGTAAAAGTCTAGATGGGCTTCATTCTTCCGCTCAATAGTAGAAGAATGGAGCACTAATCTAGACATTTCCTATAGGAATAGTGACAGAGTAGCAACAGAATCGTTATGCTATATCTCTAGAAAAAAATTACAAGGGTTGGGTAATAAGTCACCCTGTACATGACCTCATCAAAATCAAAGCAAGAAAAAAAAAAAAAAAAGAAAAAAGGACAGGGTAGTGGTAGATACAGCTAGAATCGCCCATTCTTGTCAAGATAAAAATCAGACAGAATAAATCAAAAACCTCCCGGAGCAACATAGTGAGCCGATCATTTTTGTTGTAGAGTTGTTGCGGCGAAATTTCGCCGCAAAGTTGTAGTGACCGGTTTGGTCGTAAGTAAGACTTGGAACATTGAAGGTAGGTTCAAAGCAGTGATTTAGTATAACATGAACATATGTACAAAGTAAGTGTCAGTAATAAGTAAATAGAAGTCAGTCCGAACGGTATAGTTACGCTGCTTATTACCTGAACAGTAGCTGTTTCTAACTGCGTACTAGCTGTCCTTAACTAGTATTTAGTTGCCTTCCCACTTAAGACAAAATGTGGCACAAGGCCTTTTTAATGTGGGCAATCCGGGCCATATAGCCCGGGAAAAAATTAATTTCTGATTTTCCCCAAATGAGTCTCTACCATTCGTCGGAACCTCGGCTGGGTTATTACACTTTACCCGCAGGCAGAGAGTTCGACAATGCGCAAGGCAGAACTAGCTGTCCTTAACTACCTTCTGGAAGTTACACAGGCAAGTATAAATAGTAAGAGGAAGAGTCCATTCCTCTTAGGAGGGCACCATAATAATTTTTTAACTTCTTTAGAAATTGTGATTTACTAAGTCTAATTTAGATGTGACACAAAGCCGAAAGTATTGGGGACCCAGTGAGGATGGATTTCAGTATCAATTGATTTACTGAGACAAGTGTGCTAACCACTAAACAATGTTGACGTGACCAATTTTATTAACCATAACATAGCGGTGACACAAAGTCAAGATTAATAACACCCAGTAAGGCTTGAACTTACTACTCAGTCGAGATAAGCTTGTTAACCATTACACTTAGTCAAAGTGCCTTCGCTTCTTTAGCAATGGATTATATATATGCGCTTCCCTTGAGTTCTGAAATGAACTTAAGAAGTAATACATATTCATAGCATGAAGCTTCATTGATCGTGCAAGCATTCATGACTGAAGAAATCCTCGGAATGTAGCTTATTTTGCGGTATCGAAAGTTGAGTCTTTTGTCCATTGAGCTATTCGAGTTAGGTGAACAAGAGAGCTTTCTCTGAACTGATCGCCCAGTCCATACGCAAGCCGCCTTGTTACCGAAACGAGCGATTGCTGCACGACGGTATTTACCCACCTTCCCACGTAAGGCGAGATGTGGCACAAGGTCTTTTTAATGTGGGTCTTCCCGGCCATATAGCCAGGCCCAAAATATTTGTCTATTTTTCCCCAGTCGTGATTCTACCCTTCGACGGAACCACGACTGGATTAGTGCTCTCTACTTTCGAGCAGAGAGCGCTCTCAACCCTAAGGCAGAGGGCTGATACCGCCATAGTAGCAGAGGCAAATGCCGACTGCGGTCGCGATTGCTGCACGACTCCCTTGTTCCCCGCTTGTGACTCCTTTTATAGTTAATGGTAAAGTCTATGTTCAACATTTTAGTGTAACGAAGGTTGGTCGTTTGTCTACACAACAAAATTCTTCCGACAAGCAAAATTATAGATAAGATGAGCCAGGAACCTTTACCATATTTGCCATTCAAGTCTTTGCATTCAGAAGAAGGACTGAAAATATTGTTAAAGGGGTTCAATTTAAAACTGTAATATTTCGAATACCCACTTGGTATTTAAGATAATTTCTCTGTTTTTCAAGATCATAGGCATAAACTGGATGGAAGTGAGTTATAGAACTCACTTCTAAAGATGAAAACAACACAGTTGTCTTCATCTTTGGAAGTGAGTTACATAACTTTTTTCTATTTAACGCCAAGATAATTCTGTTATAACACACTTTTGTTTCGTTTAAATGCGAAAGCTTAACGTCTGTGCAAGCGATTTTTATCTTGATCGCATTTCTTTGTAATGAAGAATATGAAACGCCTTTCAGAATGTCACGTAAAGATTCCAATTTTGATTCTCTCCGTTGCACATTTTCTCTTAGTTTTACAATGCATTTTCTCACTTTAGTGCAATTCAAAGCTGACCAATAGGCAGACATGGTATGAGGCTCTTGAAGAGTCAGCTGAATTTGAATATTAGGTTATCAGTGGGAAGTTTAGCATAAAGGAGCCACTTATAAGTGTCGAAGTCAAAATTGTGGGTCATATGTTCACCAGTTGAAAAACGACGATAAAATATAAGTGACTAGGACGTTATTAGTTTTTCATTTGAGAAACAATCTTATTACACAATCAGTATTTGATTCTAATGATAATATATCCGCAATAACATCTATCTATCTATCTATCTATCTATCTATCTATCTATCTATCTATCTATCTATGTCAATCTGTTCATTATCTATCTATCTATCTATCTATCTATCTATCTATCTATCTATCTATCTGTCTGTCTGTCTGTCTGTCTATCTATCTATCTCAGCCTGTTCATATCTATCTATCTATCTATCTATCTATCTATCTATCTATCTATCTATCTATCTAAATCTGTTCCTTATCTATCTATCTATCTATCTATCTATCTATCTATCTATCTATCTATCTATCTCAGCCTGTTCATTTCTATCTATCTATCTATCTATCTATCTATCTATCTATCTATCTATCTATCTATCTCAGCCTGTTCATATCTATCTATCTATCTATCTATCTATCTATCTATCTATCTATCTATCTATCTCAGCCTGTTCTATCTATCTATCTATCTATCTATCTATCTATCTATCTATCTATCTATCTATCTATCTATCTCAGCCTGTTCATATCTATCTATCTATCTATCTATCTATCTATCTATCTATCTATCTATCTATCTATCTATCTATCTCAGCCTGTTCATAGCTATCTATCTATCTATCTATCTATCTATCTATCTATCTATCTATCTATCTATCTCAATCTGTTTTATACAGATTGTTATACTTTTTAGCCATACCATTTCTGTGTTTCTGTTTGACTCTCGAAATATTTTTGTAACAACAGCATCTCGTCTTAGAACAAGATTTATAAGCTGGCATAGTATTTCATTAATGATTTCAACACGAACTAATTGTTCCACAATTATAACCTTTTGCTACACGAAGGCTTATTTGTATTAAGTTCGACAGAAGTCTTGTGGTACTTGAAAGTGAAAAAGAAGCAAATAGTAGATTTAATTAAGGTAATGTTTCCTCTCATTATCAATAACATCAGTCAATTATATGCTATACGTGATACTCAAAAGAGACATGACTGACCGGGCAGAAGATTTTCCCGCAGTAGGTTGTCATTACTTTCTGCGGTAGACTGGTTGCTAACCAAGGCTATAAAACCCAACCTACCCTGCTATTTAACCTATAGCTGAAGGAAGAAGAGAGGTATTAATACCTTTCCCAAATTACTTTGTGCCCTACTTGATACACACTTCGGCGATCATGTCTCAAAAGAGATATACCTGATTGAGCAGAATATTTTCTGCAGTAGGTTGCTATTACTTTCTGCGGTAGACTAGTTGCCAACACAATATGTCCTACTATTTAACCCATAGCTTGGGGGAGAGCAGATGTATTCATACTTTTCCCAAAAGTATTTATGCATAATAGAATTCAACTGGTAATCGAACTCGGTTCTCTGATTTCTCGTTTCCACTGCACCACCCACGCACATTCCAGCTATTTGACAAATTAATTGCTAGGGTGTAAAGTTATTCAGGTTTCAAAGCAAAAAAAACATTTGTTTTTATCAGATTTTATCTCTTTGAAATTAATAGACTTTCTTCCATATTTGCGACGTATGGAGTGTTAACATCGAATATTTGCTGATGAATCAAGTTACTTTTCGTAACCAACACATAGAAATGTATGTGTAAGGCGAGATCATTTTTGTAGGAGCCAAGATAAAAATCAGTATTTTCTGATGCAACACAGTCTTCTTCATTTGTTTTCTTTAACCTTGTAACAGGTTAAACTAATATTATTAACCTATTTCCACGTAAAAAACAAAAACAAAAAAAACTTTTTTGTTTAATACAAATGAGCTCGGCTTAAAATGATTTAATACTATGTACTTGTAAAATCCGAAAGATGGAGAAATTGGGCTGGAAATTGAAGAAAAAGAAAAAATATATTTTTCCCCATTGTATTCAGAAGCGAATTTTTGCCCGGTTTTAGTGCCGTGTTTATTTTCTTTTTCAGCACAAGTGTACACACGTGTCCGGTCTGGTTTGAGGTGGTAGAAAAACGGCTACCGGGTTTCAACGTGTCTTTCCTGAGATCAAAGAACACAGCATGGGTAGGGAAGTTCACCGTTGTAATAGACGTCTTGAAGACCAGCTACTGTGACGAGGCCATCGTCACGATTAGCGACCCGAGAGCGTCGTCATAACTAGTGCCGTTTCGACAGCATCAACTTTGACTCAGGTTCCGGTCATCATCATCACAACAGGTTCCGGACCAGGGACAGCGAGCCAGCCGGGGGCAAAATGTCACAGTAAAATTGCGCATTTCTTTTTGACTAAGCATGTTCACTTTTCGAACCTCGGTTAAATCACTAGATGCTGGTTTTCTCATCAAGCAGGCCTTTCACATTCATTTTACGTCCTTCTTCTGGGGCAGTGGTTCTTAAACAGGAGTGCGAGGATACTGGATCATTAGGGTTGCTTTATTAAGGAAACTCTTGTGTAAGTGATTGGCGATCTGACTTAGTTTACATGGTAACAACTGGTAAAATTTCTACAATGATAATTGCGTAAGTATATCAATCAGTCAGTTAAGTGACATACGTGATATACGCTTGGGCGATCATGTATCGAATTTACTGACTGGTTAGAAGATTTTTTTCCTAGGATGTTTTTATCAGTTTTTATTTCTCTGAAACGAATAGACTTTCTTCCGTCAAAGATCATTAGAAAAGATAATAGTCAAATACAGTGTTAAGGAGAGTAAATAAGACGATGCAAAACTTCCATATTTAGTGCCATAATCTTTCTCTTGTGCCTTAGGCAATATCTGCTCTTGCATTTTCCTGTAAGAATAACAAAACTATTAGGATTAACCAATGACAGGCGCTTTTTCTACAAATGTTTGTACAGTGCTTCCAGATGTTGGTAATACGCATTGCATAAATTGTTTCGTTGCATTACTTCGTGATAGGCAACACCCCTAACATTTCAAAAAACACAGAGTATAACATTTTGGGTGTTTGGAGATATACTTTCTTTTTTGAGTGAATGATAATGAATTTCTTCTTTGGTTATAGAGAACCCATTGTTCATAAATGGTGATAATTCTACCCAGGACAAATTCATTAAAAATTCTTCTCTTAAAAAAAACAAAACAAAAAAAACAAAAAGAAGTAAACTCGTTAACTCGTTGATTAAGCTAAGAAACATTCCTATGGTGAGGAAGCCATTTATCAATTTTAGACATATTTCCGTCTTCACGAAAGTGTGTTTCATCATCAAATTTTGACTTGTATTAAACAGTCTTTTGCAGTTCGCTTTGAATTTTCCCCAAAATCGATTTGCAGAAGCTCAATATTAACATCATTGGAGTATTATGAGCTATGTTTAGTATTTCTTGTATGTATACTTTCGGGACCACTATTTGGTCTATTATCTTACACCCCTCATTTAGACTGGCACCCACTATGCGACATTTCCTCATTAAAATGCCATTTCTCATATAAAAACATTCTCTAACTTTTCTTGCTTCTTCTAAAAAGAGTATTTTATTTTTTAAAGACAAAGTTCAGGATATTCTTCTTGTTTAATAACAAGTTGATTTTTATTTAGCTCGCCTTTCATTTTTTTCTGTACCATTTCTTTTTTTGGGAGGTGGTTTAGTTAATTTTTTTATCCGAATTATTGTTTTGTTCTAAATGATGAGATATAAAGGTTTCATTCAATTGTAACCAATTAGCTGGTGTTGTTGAATCTTCCTTTTCTGAAATTTGTTCCTTTGCTTTTGCCTTAGTAATGACACAATCAGGGTATAATTCACTGTTTTCTTCGACCTCGAATTCGTTTATATTTATTTTATCACAGACGATTGGTTTTGCTACTACCCTGTCACCTGCTAAGTCGTTGCTTAACAGTAAGAAGACCCCTTGAACTGGCAAGGCTGGTCGTACACCGACTACAACCGGACCATTCACCAATTTCGATTTTATATAAATTTTATGAAGGGGAATCTTAATTACACCTAACTGAACACCTTGCAATAAAACAAAATCGCCAATGAAGGTCGATTCCGATAGTTCTAGTATGCCTTCTAATAATAAGGTTTCAGACGCACCGGTGTCTCGTAAGATTTGGATAGGCCTAGCTTTCTCAGGGTCGTCGATGTAGACAGAGCTCTTGGATAAGAATGATTTATAATTTTCCGTACATGAGTTTATATTTTTTCTAACACCTAGTTTTGAGAAGGAAGAATGAGGAAAGGCGTTATTTGTTCTCTGTTTTATAGCAAAAGCACGAAGCTGAAGGGAGTTCTTTTCTTCTTGTTTTCTTTTTAGGATACGGCAGTTGGATAGTATGTGATTATCCTTCTTACAGTAGGCGCAGGAAAATTTTGATTCTGTCCGAACAGAACTTTTAGGTGTAGCTCTTATTTTTTGTGCATATCACTTCTATAAGATACATTATGATGGAGACGTCTGAACAGTGTTTGTGTGAAAACCTGATTGGTTTTGGTTTATATTAATTTTTTTCAAAACTCTTCTTGTGAGTTAAGCTATATATATATATATATATATATATATATATATATATATATGCTACTAATGCGGCCTCGTTAATTGTTTCTACGTTCTTATCTTCGAGATGTGTTCGAATCTCCTGTGAAACATATTGTTTAAATTCTTCAATAAGAATGAGTTGGCGTAACTTATAATCATTATTTTTTCTCGCTCTCATCCAACTATCAAAAAGATCTTCTTTTTCTCTCGCGAACTCAACGTATGTCTGTCGCTCGAACTTTTTATAATTCCGAAATTTCTGCCTATATGCCTCTGGTAACAATTCATATGCATTTAATACGGCATTTTTGATTTTTTCATAATCTGTGGCCTCTTCAATATTGAGGACCGAGTATATATCAACAGCCCTGCCGACCAAAAGCGTCTGTAAGAGTGTTGATCAGATTTCATAAGGTCATCCTAAATTTATTGCTAGTTTTCAAAATGAGGAAAACATTTTTCCCACTGTTTTGATAATGGCTTATGTGAGCCGAAAGCTTAGACCCGATGAAAATATCAACAATTACTGTGATTTTTTGTTGTCTTTCAACGATATCACCATCAAGTCTATCAGACGGTACGAACGGATCCTACACAAAATTAATAGACAAAACTTGTCTATATTATTCAATGAAACCTGCATTAATATATATATATATTATTTAATTATATCGCTATATATTGTTATATCTATATAAATATTTAATGAATATTGTTATATAGTTTTATATAGCAATATTTATTAAAATCAACCTACTACGTCTTTCCATTTTTATTGTATTTTTTTCAATCTTCAAATAATTTGTTTCACATCCAGCTTAAACTCGTTGCTAAACTCTCTAAAGTTCATGCTTTGTGCCGTTTTTTTGAATATCACAAAAGACTAAGCAAAGGAAGCTAAGAAAACCTTTTGTCTGCGACAATGCAATCCGTTTTATTTTCCACTCTACAACCACTTCCCTCACAGGCGAAATTTTGCTCGCCCGCGCTACACTCAAAATCAATTGAAGGAAAACAGGGTAAACATGAACTTCGGGTTGTTTATCCACAATTTTGATCAGAATGTACGCCGTTTATTTGAAAACACAGGAAAAATAAATA
This sequence comes from Ascarosepion bandense, assembly GCA_037127315.1. Taxonomy (NCBI): domain Eukaryota; kingdom Metazoa; phylum Mollusca; class Cephalopoda; order Sepiida; family Sepiidae; genus Ascarosepion; species Ascarosepion bandense. Next base: position 2,583,745 of record JBBBDQ010000379.1, read on the forward strand.
TAACTGCGACTCACTGAAGTATTCGAACTATGATCATCATTTTAGTTGTTTTGACTATTTCACTTTGACTGATAAAACTTTCGACCTTCTCAGTGATGTAAAATAAAATTAATGTCGTTATTCAGTTTATTATTGGGACTAGTATTCCCACTTTATTTGTATCGCGATATTCGCCCGATTGGTTCTCTGGCTTACATTATTTTTTTCTAAATTAGTCGAATTATTGTATTTTAATGGTATTAATGTATTGTCAGGTTGGTGCAAAAGTTTTTGCCGATTTAAAATTTCATCTTGAAAATGAAAAAATAAGTGTTTTTGAAAAACTTTATTCATAACAATAACGACCTTTGCTCTCTATAACTTGATTCCATCTATCAACGAGCTTATAAATGCCTCGCTTGTAAAATTCTTAGGTCTTGATGTGAAATATGAATCTAACTCATGTTTAATCTCCTCTTGTGATGTTAACCTAAGGCCATCTAAACGGTTTTGTAATCCTCGAAATAAGTGATAATTTGAGGGAGCTAGGTCAGGAGAATATGCAGGATGGGGCATGATTTCCCAATCAAATTCTTCTAGGAGTTGTGTTGTGTGAAGACGAGCATTATCAGGATGGAAGATGACTCACTTTCTGTTGACTAAAGAAGGTCGTTTTGGGGTCAAAACATTTTTTAAACGACGAACTTGATCACAGTATAGAGACTAGCAGTAATAGTTTGACTGTTGTCCAAAAGTTCATAATGGACGATCCTTTCAATACCCCACCATACGCTCAACATAATCTTTTTGGGATGAAATCCTGCTCTCGGTTGCTGAACTGGTCTTTCTCCTAGATTTATCCACGATCGCCGACGTTTAACGTCATGGTAGAGAATCCACTTTTCATCACCTGTGACAAGCCTAACCAAAAATGGTGCCTGAAGGTGTCGTGAAAGCAAAGGTTCGCAACAAGAAACACGTTGCGTTCGCATTGGAACTTCTGTGAAACTCATAGAGTAGAGCATGCCTAATGTGTTCTTTAGATGGAAAGAACATGGGTGAGAATATTGCAGAAAAATATGAATGATGCTTTAATAATCTGAAAGAAAAAGTTATAAATTAATCATAGTTATATGTTTAAGTAATAACAATATGTATAGAATAAATTACAATGATTTAAAATGCCGCTTTTACAAACAGGCAAAAACTTTTGCACCGACATAATATTTGAATTAGTATATTTTACTATATATAATTCACCTTATATATAGTATATTATATATAAACTCCTGGATACAATCTCCAGGAGTTTAAATGTAAGGTCAATAGACACCTCCTAACACACTAACCTACTCCCATTCCTCCTGACATTCCCTATGTCTAACATTAATTCCTCCTGACATTCCCTATGTCTAACCACTCCTTCTCTTTACCTTCCCCTATGTAGCCCCATGCGCAATAGTGGCAGTGGAATGCCTTGCTTGGGGTGTGATGATTAAAAAAAAAATTTATTGCTGTTATTTTGATTACGGCGGCAACTTTTCTCAAGGGTACAAAAATATCGTCATTTGATATAGTCGTTGATAAAACAATGAAGAAAAAGGCTGGAGAACTGAAAGTCAGAAGCCATAAATATTACCTTCATAGAATGAATAATTCGTCGAATCAGGATCTCACCTAAGAGCTTCAGATACGAGGGTCATTCAATAAATAAAGTGAATCTTTCGGTGTAAGGACTTCTAAGGCAGTTAGAAGTTGACTTTTGTTTTTATTTTTTAACGTAGTCTCGCAGCAGGGTCACACACTTTTCCCATTTGTGCACATGCTTCTGTATTCCCTCAGCGTAAAAATCTTTGGACCGATGTCTCAGCCAATCGCTCACAGCACTTTTGACTTTATCGTCACTTTCAAACTTCGTGCCTCTCGTGAACGCTTTCAAGGGACCAAACAGGTGAAAGTCTGAAGGGGCAAGGTCTGGGCTATAAGGGGGACAAGAGAGAGACACTGCTGAGACAACTCGACCCTCTTCTGTTTGTGCTCTGCAGTAAGCATCTTTGGCACCCACTGGCAGCTGACATTCGAGTAGGCAAGATCATCATGGACAATTTTGTGTGCCGTCCTAACAGATAGGCTCAAAGTCCTTGAAATGTCATCCACGAAAGAAAATGACTTCATTCAGTCTGTCAGACTGAATGAAGTCATTGACTGATTCGATCACCTCAAGAGACCTCACTTCTGTAGGACTGCCTTCATCTTCAACACTGCTCCGTCCTCCTTTAAACAATTGAGCCCACTTGTACACATATTTTGGCTGAAACATGGCACCATACACAGTTGACATTTTCCTATAAATTTCAACTGCTTTGCACACTTCAGCAATCAAAAACTTGATAACAGACCTCTGTTCAATCGTGGAGCATGCTTCTGGGTCGGCCATCTTTGTTAATTTTCAAAACTGTCAAAGGTTCTTTTCAGTCTGAAAAAAAAATCCCTTTAACAAAGAAGTAATTAAAAAACTAAGCCCTTATACCGAAATATTCACCTTATATACTGAACGATCATCGTAGAAATCCTGATACCGAAAATTCCTCTTATTTATTGAATGACCCTCGTAGATGTCCTGATACCGAAAAATTCCCCTTATCTATTGAATGACCCTCGTAATATTGAAAAAGGTCGGAAACTCGACTGGTTGATTAAAACTGAAAATTTTGGTTAAAATAATCTATCGAATTATGGCGATGCCTGAACTGAGATCTCCAGATAAATCTAGAATGAAATAAATGCGTGGGCTAACGTCTGTCAAACAAATATCCATAAGTTAAGACAGCATACATAATAAGATTAACATAAAAAAAAAAGAAAAAAACGATTTCGAATCGGTAAAAAAGGAAAAATTGTAAATAATAAAAGAATATGAAAATAAGAGACTCGAATAAGAAGCTGTCATCATGTCAGAAATGACAAAATATTTGGAAGTTGTTCTTTTTGCATTTGAAGATATATAGAAATGTTTCAAATGCTGATTTTCATGGAAGACAGGTAAGGTTTTCCCATATGAGAGTTAATTGCATTATTATTTATATCATCCTGCCCTGCATATAGACATGCAGACTAAAAATTGTTTATTATTTTTTTGCCATTTATTAGTTAAGAACTATTGTTCCCAACTATTTACAAAGCTCTACCTCGAAGGAGACGGGGAAAACTAGTTGTTCGTATAGGTCATTTTTCATGACGAATTTTCTGTAATTGCTTGGTTGTAATTGCTTGGTTGTACATTGTATATATAAAACATGTGTATGTGTATGTATGTACGTATATGTGCGCCCGTGTGTGTGTAGGTTCGTGAGTGTGAGAGTGTGTGTATGCGGGTATGTATGTGTAATTCTGTGTGTGTATGTGTGCGTGTAAATATTTCAGTTCCCTTTTTTGTGAGACCTAAAAGCTTAATACAATATAGAAATTGGATTTTTCAAATAAAAATCTGGAATTATTCACACACAGAGAGAAACATGAACACACACACACACACACACACACACACACACACACACGCACACACACATAGATAGATAAATAGATAGACAGAGAGAAAGAGAGAGAGAGAGAAGAAGAGAGAGAGGGGTAAGAGAACAATGTGGACAAGTGATTTACGCACACACGTGCGCACACGCATATAGATAGATAGCGTGAGAGAGAGAGGGAGAAAGAGAGTGGGAAGAAAGCGGGGAGAGAGGAGAGAGAGGGGAGAGAAGAGAAAGAGAGAGGGAGAGAGGGAGGGAGAGAGAGAGAGAGAGAGAGAGAGAGAGAAAGAGAGACATAAATAATATCACTAAACCATGACTAAAAGATTGAGCTTCAAGCGATTCCAAAAACACGCAATATAAATTGATATTCATATCTACAATTCATATATATATATATATATATATATACGCTCTATCTCTGACACTCTGACAATGAGTATGTCTCCCTTAACATTTACACAAGATATATATATATATATATATATATATATATATATACAGAAACTCCGACTGACACCAAATCGGTCAAGTTTCGATCCCGGCCACAGGCGAGTGGATGCGTCTAGCCACACTGATGAGCTGTGATACAGCGAAACAGGCTTGTATGTGGATGACTAATATATTATGCTCTCATTACGATTGAGCTCTCTGGAGAAGAAAATTTTAAAAACAGTTTCCACTTCTGCTATATGCATGACTCTTCAGAAATGAATTGAGTTCTCTCGGTGACTGGCGTGTGTAAACACTGCCGATATACAACACGTTAAAATTTCCCTTCTCTGATACCATGCGTTGATGTCTTTGGGGGTAGAGACCCCGACTGACACCAAATCGGTTGAGTTTCGATCCCGGACAGAGGCGAGTGGATGCGTCTAGCCACACTGATGAGCTGTGATACAGGCTTGTATGTGGATGACTAATATATATATATATATATATATATATATATATATATATATAGAGAGAGAGAGAGAGAGAGAGAGAGATTCAACGAAGACGTAACTTAAAAACCTCACGCACTATACGACACCTACTTTCTAAACTACATATCTACATATCGAGCATTACTCGATTAATGTACCCGTGTAAAAATGTCGCTTTAGTTATAAAGACGAAAAAAAATGTGACGACTTAGAAAATGAATGGAAAGAGGCGGAGTTAAGTTTTGCTTTTGCCTAACTGTTGGTAAAAACCGGGCATTTTATGATGCGATATCATAAAATACCAGAACAAAGTGAAGTCCAAGTTTTTACCTTCCTACACCAAACCATGAATAACACACACACACACACACACACACACACACACACACACACACACACACACACACACACACATATATATATACAATATATATATGTACAATTGTATATTCACACACACATACACACACACTATATATATATATATATATATATGAATATTAATAAATATGCATATTCCTATATATATATATATAAACTATCACCCGGTTCAACTATCGCCCGGTTCACACTCCATCCAGGTCTATTGAACAGGTGAAGAGGCTCATTCCTTGTTTCCTGTTTAGGATGTGGTTTCCGGCTTTCTCTTTTCCAATCTTTTCACTCTTATGTAGCCCCCTGCACATCAGTGGCGTTACCGCCTTGCTCGGTGTGATACGATTAAAAAAAAATATTCACACGCACACACACACAAACTATATATACATATATATATATATATATATAGAGAGAGAGAGAGAGAGAGAGAAAGAGAGAGATTACGGAAATTAACGAAGATTAACGAAACTTGGTTATAAACAACCGACAATTTGAAATGAATTGTTTGAACATTATTTTTTATCGGTATTTGTATTTAAGTAGATATTGTGTTTTTGAATTATACCGTATTATATATTTATATCTACCGGACAGTAGATATAAATATATAATAATGTTTAATTAAAAGCAGAATATCTACTTAAACACGAGTATCGATAAAAAATAATGTTCAAACAATTCATTTAAATTGTCGGTTGTTTATAACCAAGTTTCGTTAATCTTCGATAATTTTCGTAACATGTTTACATTTGTTGACATTACGATACATTACAGAGCAAATATGGTTATTGCGATAGATCGAAAATTGTGTGATATAGGCTTGATTAAAACCGCATTTCGACTATTAGTCATTCCTGGTCGAGAGGTCTAAGACGTGCCAGATCACATGGTAGCTTCCCCTGTGTGGACAGGGGTCGCAGGTTCGAATCCTGCCGAATTGCACACATTTTCGTAATAAAGATTTATCGTAAATAAACAGGCCGGTAGATATAAATACATAATACTGTTTAATTAAAAAACAGAATATCTACTGAAATACGAGTATTGATAAAAAAATAATGTTCAAACAATTTATTTTCATATATATATATTGTCATCCGCGTCACAGCTCATCAGTACGGTTAGACTACGATTGCTTTTTAACCCAGGATTGAAACCCGACCGAATTGGCGTTAGTCGGCGATTCTACCTCTGGGCTATGGGCGTTCGGTGGAAGAAGGCAGACTTTTTAGCGCATATATTATCATTATACGCGCCCAATAGCTAGAGTGCTCTAATTCATTTTACTGAATGAACGATGCGTACACGCCAAAGTAGCTACTGTTTTTTCAAATTCTTCCAGAGTGCTCAATCAGGGTGTGAGAGCGTATATATATATATATATATATATATATATATATATATATATATATATATATATATTCTTCATTTGTAAACGAATTATTATGCGACCTAGGTTTCTACCATGTGGTGTCTTCAGGCAATTTGCAATAACTGATTTTACCGTTTTTTTTCTTTTTCTTAAGAACTCTCACGTAAACGGAAATTGTTTTTGAATGCTCACGTAACGGAAAATTTTTGAATGCGGAAATTTCAAAATTAGAAGAAATTATAACGTTTTCGTCCATGGTTGTATGAACCTTTTATGGTATGGTTACACTTAGTCATAATCTCTGTTCTTTCATTCGCTAATTCATTTTTGTTTGGGAATAACATAATAGCGAACTTTTCTTCCTGGCACAGTCTACATATTTTGCCACTGTTATAAGGTTTAGCTGTTTTCACTATACTCCACGTTATGTCTGTGTCTTTTCCATGAGAATATTCAAAAGTTCTACAGTATAATTGTTTTGAACACTTTTTAATACAACTATGTACTGGTTTAATTTTATTATGACCAAAAACTAAGTAATTAAATAATATATATATATATATATATATATACAATCAAACTGACGCTTACTATGTACCATTGATTTCAATGTTCACACGATTTATATCTTCAAAATTTGTCTTTGGCAGCACCACTCACTATCACTTAGGAGGCAACGACTGAATGTCAGAGAAACGATTCTTCACCTTTAAGAGGTAGCTTACCACGTTACGACACTCCTTGTAGAACGCGTATGCACACTTTCCAAGGACGGGAATGATCGGCAGGTGTCCTCCATCCAGAGTTCCCCTTCTTCCTCTTGCGTACACATCCGACCCAGGAAATTCAAGCGGAGAATGTGTTGGCGGGTTTCAACGATTGGCAATCCCAGACCGCCTTCAGCAGGATGGAGTCTGCAGACCTAGCGCTCTACCAGTCGAGACTTGTCTCTTCAAAGAAAGCTGGAGAAGTCCCCAACGAATTGACTTCGTTCTATAGACGGTAGTGAAAGAACGGAAAGTTGATAAAGGATGAGAGCGTAGATGTACCAGCCGCACACCTCCGCTCTCCCCTCCAAGGAAAGATTCTTTCGAGTCCACAGTCACACTGTTTTCTCGACCCACTTCTGAACTTCTGAACAATTCAACTCCAGCTGGAGGCCGGGACCGAACCTGACACCTATCTTAACCGGCCCGTCCGTCCTTTGCAGAAGGCCCACTCGCAAACCGACAGACTTGTCGCAGTTGAACTTGGCCTCCCGCTACCTTCTCATACCTTCCTTGCCGACTTCGTGTATCTCGGCAGCGTTCTTTACGAACACGGACGCATCATCGGCATAGACGGAATTCTTGGCCGGTCTGGAGACACCAGACAAGGTAATGCTCTGACGTACCGGAATCGCCTTTAGCTTGTGCAGGAAGGGCACCAGCGCATTCAACATTCAACATCGGCAACAGCAGACAACCCTGACGAATGAAGTGAGACAAGACTCTGACCTCACGCCGTTTACCTCACTCCCCGGGCCGCGGAGAGTTATTTACCAATCTTCCCCAGCTGAGGCGAGATGTGACACAAGGCCGAACTTTTTAAAGGAGGGACCCCGAGCGCAAACGCTCGAGTTACTGGTCAAAGATTACCCAGACCCCGCTAAGACGTTAACTGGGTACAAGACTAGTCTTAGCTTGTCATAAGTAGTCTTAGCTGGTCAATGCTTCCAGATATTTTCTTCGTGTAATTTTGGTTGACGATAACAACAAAGATGTCAAAGGTTACTAACTGCGCTGATAACATAGAATCACCGTCGCATCTATCTTTAATATGGACCGAATGAAGCAAACTAAAATGGGTTTAATATCGATGAAAATATTAAAAATATAAAGGAAGTATTTATTTAGGGATTCGAATTCTTTGTTTTACCGTAGTTAATTAAGACTATATATATATATATATATATATATATATATATATATATATATTATTCATTTAGTAATGAATTTGAACACTCTTGGCTTCTGGCATGTGTTTACATTGTATATATAACACGCTGAAATCTGCCTTCTTCTGTCATGTGCCAATAGGTTAATGGTAGAATCTCTGACTGATGTCAAATCAGTTGGGTTTAAATCCTGGCTGGAAGCAATCGGGTGTCTAATCGTACTGATGAGCTGTGGTACAGCAAAACAGAACAGGACTGTCTGCGGATGACTATACACACATACACACACACGCATATATATATATATATATATATATATACGAGTAGACACATGGCAAAATTTTTATATTGATATGCTGTCTAAAGTGACGGTAATATATATATATTGACGTACCTACTACACCTATAGTATCTTATATTAATATATAAGCAAAAAACACCAAATAATCTAAACCTCTGGACGTGACAGGATACACACACACACACACACACACACACACACACACACACACACACACATATATATATATATATATATATATATATATATATATATATTCTTCTCGATGACATAATTAATGCAAAAACATAAAATAAGGCACTGTTAAAGAGCATACACAGGGCAAAACTTTCATAACTGGTAGTAAAAAGAATGAACTGACCAGACGCTGCTTTGCTATTGTCTCTCCAAAAGTGTGACAGGAATGATATATATATATATATATATATATATATATATATATATATATATATATATATATATAAGTCATTCGCAGACAGATTTGTCTCACAGCTCATCAGTACGGTTAGAAATCCGATTGCTTTTTACCCAGAATTGAAACCCGACCGAATTGGCGTCAGTCAGCGATTCCACCTCTGAACTATGGGTGCTCGGTCGAAGGTGGCATACTTTTGAGCGTAAATATATTCATTATAATCGCACAAAAGAAGGAGGTAGACTTTTTAGCGTGTATATTATCATTATACACGCCCAATAGCTGAGAGTGTTCTAATTCATTTCTGAATGAACGATGCGTAGATGGTAGAGTAGCTACCGTTTTTCAAAATCTACCATTCTTCCAGGGGTGCTCAATCAGGGTGGGAGAGCGTAAATTTGTCATCCACATGCATGCCTGTTTTGCTCTAGCTCATCAGTGTGATTAGACATCCACTTGCTTTTGGCCGGGATCGAAACTCGACCGATTTGGTGTCAGTCGGAGTCGCTAACCCCTAAGCCCTATGCGCATGGGATGAGAAAAGGGCAATTATATATAAGTGGTGTATACATACGCCAGTTACCGAAAGAACTCAATTCATTTCTGAAGAGATATACAAATACACATGGCCATATCTGACTACCGGGCTCACCGGGCACAGGTCCGGGCCGATCCGTGCAATCATAGTGAAAATCCGAGCAAGGAAAAATGTCTTTGTCAGAAATCAAACTAAACAATTCACGAAGAAAGAAAGAAAAAAAAAAGAAAGAAAAAAAAGAAAGAAAGAAAAACGAAGAAAACATCCGAATGAACGCAGTAAAAATCTGTTTATTTATTAATTTTGGGAGAAAAGACTGGTTATAATCAGAAAGTCCGAACCCGATTTCCTGCTTTCGTTCACGTTCTGTGCCTAATTTTATTTGGAATAGCCAAAAACATCCGCAAAAATCATAGTTTCTGGAAACGGATGATACTGATGACGTCATCACATTGTCAACTTATAAATCCGGGCAATTTTCTCCGTGCCCGGTGTTTTTTAGCATCAGCTACGGCCCTGCAAATACATCCAGAACTGCCTTTATTATGAAAGAGAGGATAACTTCTTTTGGTGAATACAGTACTGAAAATTATGGCATAAATTGCCTGAAAAAAAGTTCGTGTGAAAAATTATGGCTTTCGCTTTTTAGATTACAATCTCTGATTTTTTTTTATTCAACTTTTTATTCTGTTCATTTGAACTGAAAAAAAAAGGAATTTACGTAATTTATTCTTTATTTTGAAGCACCTAATTTAGGCGGTATTTAGAGCAAGCGCATGGAGATGTTCACACAATGTATGCCACAAGGTTGTGGCGAAAATAATCAAAATTTGAAACAAATATACCGTTCGAATGTAGCTAAATGCCGTTTTATCACAAACCAACTTCCCTCTTGTTCTTGTTCTTCATGTGCCATATTCCTTCATGACATAGGCGATCATGGACATTCACTTGCCCCTGCCCTTTGTCGCTGTCAACACTTTTCCTCTTGGTATATCTCTTAAACCCCGCTCCACCATCCACTTGCTGAAGCCAATCAACTATGACTCATGCTGCTTTCTCTTGTCTCTCTTTCACTCTATCCGTCCTGTGAATATTAGATTCTCTAAGCCTACCTTCCTCATTACGCGTCCCATTCACCTATGTTGTCCCTTCCTAATACAAAGTATAAGTTTCATTTTCGTTTGTATCCTCTTCAACATCTTGTCGTTGTTCACATGTTCGGTCCATTGTATCCTCAGCATCCTTCTGTAGAACCACATTTCTGTTGCTTCGAGTATTTCCTTCATTCGTAAATTGATTGTCTAGCATTCACTGCCATATTGAAAAACAGATATCACATAAGAGTCTAGTACTTTCTTATTTGTTTCCAATGAGACATTCCTGTCTCTTAGTACCCTGCTTAGCTTTTCAAAATGCATCATTGGCCATGCCAATGCGTTTTCGGATCTCAGTGTCGCAGTTTCCATTTCATTTACTATGCGTAAAGCTGTACATTATTCTGACCATGGCTAAGTGCGGAGAAATTAAAGCTAGTCTCGGAGAGGACGAAGGCATTTACGATGCTGACAATTAAGATGAAACTCTGATGATTTTTATGGTTGTCACGGACTGTAGGGAAATTGCGCCCAATATTCAATTGATCACTGAAATTGATCTGGATAGACATGTAGTGAACAAAACAAATTTCATATTAAAAATTCAAATCTGGCTCATTGATTTTGTTAGAAATAAAAAGAAAAAAAACGAATTTTCTGGAATTTACACACACACACACACACACACACACACACACACACACACACACACACACACACACACACTCACTACAATTAATGACAGCAGCAGCAGCAGCCAGGAATAAATAGGTAATACCCAACAACTTCTTTACCTTCCTTTATTTTACTCAACGCATTGTGACATTCTTCAAGACCTAACCATACGCCTAATATATAAAATTGTTGATTCCATATACAATTTGATTTTCTTGTTTTGTACCCCTCTTATAGTGGGCTATCTACTAACAAGGCCAAATCAAACTAATCTGTTTCAAGACACATACACATCACTATAAAGGACAACCCATTATAGACTTAGATATGTAAACAATATAAAAAGTATGATATTTTCTTCAACAGAAAAATATTATAAACCTTTTTTGTATTAAACAACTAAGAACAGTAAATCTTGTTTTATAGATAACAAAATATGTTTTCTTCGTAGATTTATTGATAGATTTGTAGCCGAGCTGCTGATACAAAAAACTAATAAACATCGACGATTATAATTAACGTATAAAAAAATGGAAAAGTCAATTATACGAATTCCAAGATTATTTGTTGAAGCCGAGATAAATTGTTAGCGGTGATGAAATAAGTTAATTATTCTAGTAAACGTTTTTGGATACAGACACCAACTTTCGTAATTTTAAAAATAATAATTTTCGACTTATTTATTTTTCATTACTTGTTATGATTTAAGGATTTGTGCTTATCAAAGAAATCGATAAAACTAACAAGAGCCTCGTTTTGAATGTACGAACAGAAAATTGTTTATCTCATAAAGTGGAGTATCTTACTAAACTGAGCACGATATTTGACTTTAGTCGTAGAAGAAAATTAAGTGTGTATTCGTAAAAAAAAAAAAAAAATCACATTACTGGGGTACTACAGCGTGTTTATATTTACCCTAGTCTCCCCAATGAAATGGGATATGTTACAAAATCGAGTTTAATGTGAGAAATCCGAGCAGGTACACTCGTGCTTGGGACAAAAGAGATAGATAGATAGATTATGAAGAAAGAGGGCTTGAAACATTAACACTCACAGGAGGGAGAGGGGAATCAGGGCCTATTCAACCTTGTGTGTTTATGTGAATAGAAATCAGAGCAGGGACAAAAATGAATGGTACAGAAAAACAGACTCTCTACCGGATAAAGAAATCTTTTCTTTGATATTATTTTTCAAATATTCAAATCGGTAGACGAAAATGAATAAATATGCTGTTTAATAAATAAACGGAGCGTTTACTCAAATACGAGAATTTCTTTAATAAGGTTCCTTGAACATTCAGGTCGGGAGACGAAAATGAATAAATATACTGTTTAATAAATAAACGGGGCGTCTACTCAACTACGAGTATTTCTTTAATAACGGAGCGTCTACTCAAATACGAGTATCCACTAAAAATAAGTAAAAAAAATCTGGTTGTTTATTAAGTAAAAAAAACAAAAAAACAACAACAATCGCCTTTCTTTATAAATTGCTTTGTTTACGATAAGATACAAAACGTAAGAGATACGACTATTTTTGATAGCCAGAGAAAAAAATCTTTCTTTAAAACCACTATTCAACTATGTTTTGTCATCGAGGCGCTGTGTAGCCGAGAGGTCAATGCACCTCATATCTGATGATGTTTTTTTTTTCCCTAAAAGAACGTAAGTTCGGAAAGTGCATATTAAAAAAAAGCTATTAGGTCTCATTAAAATGCTCATACAGGCATTGTAGTGGTTAGGAAATTAAGAATTAAAAATAACCTTCTTTTTCACTTTTGCAAAAAAACACAATGACGTGTGAAATCCTGGTTTTTCTCAAATCGAAAAAAGATTGACTATGTGCTTAAAGAAAAAGTCGAAACAGGATTTCGCAAGTAGGTGTTAAACTGATTTTCTGACCAATGGAAGCGAATTGCAACAGCGATGAAGTGCGAAAAAAATCTACTGACAAAGGCGCAGATCAGCGCCAGTCAGTTAGTCAGATGGGAGCAGCAAGAAAGCCAAAACTAAGATGAAACTTCAACTTCAAATCGACCCGGACCTTCCCTTTCTACTTCTTTCTCGTGTGCTGATTCATTCTACTTTTTCTTCTCCATCCAAAGAAACTCTTACGAACAAACGCACATACATACATACGTACGCATATACTCTTTCAACAAATTACTACTACGAATATTTTCTACAAATCTTAATACCCATAACTTTCTCACTGAACATTAATTTTTACGAATTCTTGTTATTCATTTTTTAAAAATAAATTTCTATTTTAACATGAAAAATGTACATTTTATTCTTACACTATTCCACACGAGAATCAACCTTCTGATGAAAACCTTCTGATAATTCTGATGATAATTCTGCATATAAAACTTGTAAGCTGTGGGGAGTTCGGTTAAGTCTGGCACAAGGCCGAATTGAAGAAACATTAACCCGCTTCCTACCGCTTTAACCTAACAAACTTTATCCGTAAGATACTCGTCGATAATACAAATACAATAACATCAGGAAAAAGAAAGGCTAAAAGTAATGGAAGCATTATTAATAAAAAAAGGGGAAAAAACATTCAACTAAATAATATCAACTATGAACACGGTTACAGTGTGCTGACCGTGTTCGGAAATAAAACCATTTCTTTAACACTAGATACATACATAAAAAATCTATAGATTCAGTTAAAAGTAAAATAAAATTCATACATGATAATGGCTAAATTATAACCTAAAGCGCTTAGATAAATAAAATATTCGGACAATTTTTATATAATTTATCTACTGAAAAGTAATGATTATAAGATTCACATGAAAAATTATATAAAATAGTGAACCACAACATATTACAAAGAGGCTGTCTAAACACACACACACACACACACACACACACACACACACACACACACACACACACACACACACATATATATATAGGGTGTCCCAAAAAACGAACTTTTTAACAACCGAATAAAACCAAGAGTGATGGAAGAAAGACATTTTATTCAAAGTAATGGAAACCTTAAAACATGCCATTTAAGAAACAATGATGGTATTTTCATTTTTAAAAAATTATGTCCTGTAGATGGCGTCCTCCTGTACGAATGCATTCTGCTGTTGAGATTCCTCATTGACCGCTGCAACATCTCAGCTGGGATACTGTGAATTTCATCTTGAATTCTCTGTTTTAACTCATCCAGAGTTCTTGAACGAGTGGTGTACACTTTACTTTTGAGATAGCCTCACAAGAACAAATCACAAACGGAAAAATCTGGCGATCTATGGAGCCATGGAACATTACCGAATCTTGAGATCACACGTTACCAAACAATTCTCGCACAGCCTCCAATGATTGCCGTGCAGTGTGTGATGTCTCTCCATCCTGTTGAAATCAGGTTTCTTGAACGTGGGAAAAATTGTTCAATTCAGGTGTCTCCACGTAACGATTTGCAGTGACAGTGACTGAGATCCCCCGTTCATTTTAAAAAGAAATAAGCTCCGATGATCCCAAGTAATGAAACAGCATGCCATACTGTCACCTTACTAGCGTGTAAAGGCGTTCATAAACTTCATTAGGATTTGTATCTTCCAAGTAACGGTAGTTTTGCTTATTCACGTAACCTGTGAGATGGAAATGGGCCTCATCTGACATCCATAACTTGCTTAGAAATTGATCTTGATCCATAGTTACTGAAATGGCAGAGTGTTTACATCGTGAGGCCACTGTTTCGCAGTGCTACCACGTGCTCATGTCTGTCAATACACACTTCAAAATTTCCCATTCCTTTAGGTCACCCCCCCCCCCATATATATATATATATATATATACTCGTAGGTTTATTTACCTTTTTGTTCATGCATTTACTTTTATAAAGAGTGCTCGATACAAATATAGAGCGTTATACTGTAATGGTTGTTACAATGTTTTTAAATTCATAGTATCACTACACAAAAAAATTTCTCATGTTTCGAAGCCAGCCCATTATAAACAATAAAAAAACAGCAAAAAGCACACAGCCCAATACAAAAAAAAACATACATTAAATTAAGGAGAAACCAACCCCAAAACAAAACAACACCTACCAACCCCTAAACCAAACAAGCTAGGCGCCAGCACCACCAGCCCTTTCACGATTAATAGATTAACCTATCATGAACTCTGCCAAAAACAAACACTTGACCCTAAGACCAGTAAAAAGGTCAACGGAACTCAAAATACAGACCAACCCCTTTAACACCCAAAAATAACAAATCCAACACAAATAAACGGTCTTAAAAAAAATCACCCGAGGATGAAGCCAAAACATAATGGGCTGGCTTCGAAACATGAGAAATTTTTTGTGTAGTGATAGTATGAATTTAAAAACATTGTAACAACCATTACAGTATATATATATATATATATATATATATATATATATATGCTTTAAAAGTTATATTTAGTAGATACACGTGTTTGGATAGACATCTACTGACCCGGATTTTCTAGATTCTTTAACAAAAAGAAAATGCCCTTCATTAGGTTTTGAACTTGCATTCCCCCATTTATACAGGGGGAACGGAGTATAACCCGGTGTGCTTTAGAACCACAGGCAGAAAAGACTTAATGGTAGCCCCACAAATAAACAAATTACTCTTATGAAGGAAAGCGTTTCTATTATACAGTTCTTTCGAAGCTAATATTGTAGGGATCTTCTTCTTCTATGTGCCCTGTACCTTCAGGACGTAGGCGATCATGGTTCTCCACGTCTCCTTATCCCTTGTGGCTCTTAGTATGTTTGCTCCTGTTACTTCTGGCAACCCCCGTTCCGTCATCCACCTGATCAGGCCCTGCAAATATGTTATCCGCTGCCTTCCTATGTCTCTTTTTCCTTCTATCTGGCCAGTCAGTATCAGGTTCTCCAAGCTCTCCTTCCTCATTGCGTGTCCCAGGAATTAAAATTAACTCTTTTTTTCATTTTTTTAAAAAATCACAACGACGTGTGAAATCCTGGTTTTTCCCTAATAGAAAAAGGATTGACCAACTGCTTAAATAAAAAGTTAACCCAGATTTCGCAAGTATGTGTTAAAATAATTTTTAATCAATGGGAGCGACTTGCAAGACCAGAAAGGACTTCGCGAGTAAGTGTGAAAAATCTAGATTACAATAAAAGATCTTCATCAGCGTCAGTCAGTCAGAGAGTCAAATTGGAGCCGCGAGACGAAACATCTAAAATGTACCTTCAACTTCAAATCGACCCGGAGATAAGGCCAGGTTGCACCTTGTTCTCTTTCTCCTGATCTCTTTCAACAATTACTACTACGAACATTTTGTACGAACTCTTGATACCCTAAACTCTCTAATTGCACATTAACTTCTACAACTCATGTTATTCATTTCCCTTTAATAAATTTCTATTTTAAAATGTAAAATGTATGTTTTATTCTTACACTATTCCACACTATTCCATCCTGTCGACAACCAACCTTCTGATGATAATTCTGGATAAAACTTGTAAGCTGTAGGGAGTTCGGTTATGTCTGACACAAGGCCGAATCAAAGAAACATTAACTAGCTCTCTACGATACAATGTCTGCTATAAGTAATGCAAACTGAGAAAAACATCAATCATATTCAATAACCTGACGCGATTGACGGAAGCAGTACACCGCCTTAGTCACGGGGCTAAGGTACACCTCCCTAGTCACGTGGCTAAAGTACACCTCTCTAGTTAGGTGGCTAAAGTACACCTCCCTAGTCATGTGGCTAAAGTACACCTCCCTAGTTAGGTGGCTAAAGTACACCTCCCTAGTCAGGTGGCTAAAGTGCACCTCCCTAGTCAGGTGGCTAAAGTACATCTCCCTAGTCATGTGGCTAAAGTATACCTCCCTAGTCACGTGGCTAAAGTACACCTCCCTAGTCATGTGGCTAAAGTACACCTCCCTAGTCATATGGCTAAAGTACACCTCCCTAGTTAGGTGGCTAAAGTACAGCTCGTGCTTTAATGCCCATGAAGACGATCATCCAAAAACCAGATGAACCAATATATCACATTCGTACAACCGTGTAACAGACAAAATGTGAATGAAAGCGAAAAGAGGAAACAAAAGACAAGTTAACAAAAAGATTGAATAATTGTATGGAATTAAGTTGGCTTTCGTTAGTAATACACTTTTGATTCTTCGACTTCAAATTCCGAAAAAGAAAGAGAAATGTTCGGAAATGAGAAACGGTTAAAAAAACTGAATCTAATAGAAATGACATCAAACTTTTAAAACTTTCTCAGATATTTCTTTCGGAGTTATATATTGATTATTCGGAAGTAGCAAATGTCTGCATAGTCATGGCTACAGTTTGCATCATAGGAATAATTCTAATAATAGTTGATCATAAAATATACAAGCACCCCATATATCTAAATCTATCTAAACTTATTTATAAATGGAACTTTGTCTGTGTGTGTGTGTGTCTGTGTGTGTGTGTCTTTGTGTGTGTGTCCGTTACCTATAGACTCCGAAACGGCTGAACCGATTTTCTTGAAAATTTACACAGTTGTACTATAAGCGTCTGCGAGTGTTCTTAGCTAGGTTTTGTGTCGAGGTACCCCCGATAAATATCGAAAATAGATAATCGAAAAAATCGGGTTATAGAAGGAGTGGTCCGATTTGAATCAAACTTGATACATTCATAGACAAAGACATAAGAAACGATATTCAGAAGTTTCAATGTTGTAGTTCTTACAATAGTGCAGAAAATCGATAATATATATATATAAAAGGCAATATGTTTGTGTGTGTATCTGTTTGTATGTCCTTTATCCACAAATTTTATCCGATTCTCACCAAACTTCACACAAATATTCCTTAGACTGAGTCTGAGCTCCAGGACCATGGATTAGTTTTAAAGCTTTCATTACACCCGAGTAACGCCGGGCTATACTGCTATTACACACACACACACACACACAGACAGACAGACAGACAGACAGACAGACAGACAGACACACACACACACACACACACACACACACACACACATATATATATTAACGAAATTGGTTATAAACAACCGACAATTTGAAATAACAGTATTATACATTTATTTCTACCGGCCTTATTATTTACGATAATAGACGCCCCAGATCAATTGGCTTCCTCTATGTGAATAGGAGTCGCAGGTTCGAATCCTGCCGAATGACACACATTTTCGTATCAAATATTTATCGTAAATAATCAGGCCGGTAGAAATAAATATATAATATTGTTTGATTATAAAAAAGATAACTACTTAAATACGAGTATCGATCAAAAATAATATTCAAACAAATCATTTCAAATTGTCGGTTGTTTATAACCAATTTCGTTACTCTTCGTTAATTTCCGTAACACGTTTACATTTGTTGACATTACGATACATTTCAGAGCAGATATGATTATTACGATGAATCAAAAATTGTGTTATATAGGCTTGATTTGACTTCGTTTTGTGGTCGAGAGGTCTAAGACGCGCCAGATCAATTGGTAGCTTTTTCTATATGGATAGAGGTCGCAGGTTCTTTTCTTCCCGATAACATCATTTTTTCAAGTTTTCAGATTTACAAATCCTTTCCCAGCGAGATTTATAATTCACTTTATTCCCATAGACAGAATTTAACCTTTTTGTACTTATCAAAACATTTGTAACAATCTCCAAAACCCACCTGGGTTAATATAATTCTCTCTATGCTGAAAACATAAGTTGAACCTTTTTCGTCATACTATTTCCGCTTGTTAATTAATGGCTGCCAATGATGGCCTCCTCTGACCCCGGCTGATCAACAATGCATCCGCACATACGCAAAATATATTTTTCCTTTTCATTCTCTTCAATTTTCAGCTAGTATTTCAGATTTTACAAACCTTGTAATAAATAATCTGTTTTCAACTTAACTCATATTGCGATTGACAGTAAACTACATAATAAACTACTACTGAGATAAATGTCCTACTAATGAGCTTCTTCACCTGTTCAATAGACGTGGGCCCGGTTCACACTCCACCCACGTCTATTGAACAGGCGAAGAGGCTCATCCTCAATATAATTGTACATAGATTTAATTGTACATAGATTTATACAACCACATATGTGTCGTTTTGTTTCACCCCCTTTCGCGATATTTAAATGAGTTTCTTCCTATTAAGATAATTTTGCAAGGATCGAGATAAGTGGTAATCGGAAAATTCAAAGTCAGATGAGTACAGCTTATGTGGCAGAAGATTCTAGTCAAGCTGTAACAATTACAGCAAAGTCTGCTAAGAGACGTGCGGTTTGTTGACGTTCTGACGGAAGACTTCGGATTGGCTAATTCTCGACACTTTTCTTATCTATCGTTGCTTCTAATCGTGAAAAGTACAAGTTTAAATTAATTGTCTGATTTTGTGCAGAGATCCCGTAATAAATAATGTCCTTGCCAATATCACATCATAATATTCGGCTGAGCACGATCTTTTGGAGGTATTAAACTAGGTGTGTTTCGTTTTTCGTTTTTTAGGTCCACGTTGTTGTAAACAATTCATTTTTCATCAGTCGTTCCCTAAAAAGTTTTTTTTTCCGGCGTTTAAAACAAATAGTAGAATAAAATGCGGCTCATTGTAGTTATTTTGTTAAAAAGTGAGTTGCCCAAACATTGTAATGATTCACACATACAAGTGTTTTTAAATGTTTTTCTAACGCTCATATGAAATATTTACAGTAACTCTGCGATGTTCAGCCGTGTGTGACGAGGATTATTTTAATCAGCATTTCGACTGGCTCATCCTCAACATTTATCAGCTTGTCAAAACTTTATAAGATTTATAGATTAAAAGTTACACTTCTGAACCGAGTGAAACACTTATAACCAGTACTCTGAGCTGAAGCACCATCTCCATAAAAGGTACATATATTTTTTGCTGTTTTTAAAGTACTTTTTTCTCATCAAATAAAGAAAAATCTCCTAATCGTCCACTTTTCACTTTTAATGTTAAAACATTTAAAATTCAAAATCCAGGCAAAATAGAAACATTGCGATGTCATCTTTCAGAACATGTACATACATTATGCATTTCAGTCATGTGTGAAAAGAAATCGAGCCACCTATTGGAAAATGCCCTAATTTTTTCTATCAGCTCAATACGTATCAGTCAGTTAAGAGCAATACATGATACACGCTGAGGCGATCATGTCTCAAAAGAGACATGAATGACTGTGCAGAAGATTTTCCCGCAGTAGGTTTCCATTAGTTTCTGAGGTAGACTGGTTACCAATCAAGGCTATAGAACCCAATCTGTCCTGTTATTTGACCCATAGCTAGAGGGAAGTAGATGGATTAATTCCTTTCCCAAAGATATCCGCGCGTAAGTGAATGCAGCGAGTTCAACTGGAATTCGAACTCGGTTTTCCGATTTGTCGTTCCGAGCTGATATCCACTGCACCACAACGCATACCAATACGCAAATTATATCAGTGACTTTAGAATTAATTCTAGATCGTTGCCAGATATTTCTTCTGCACGAGTTTCTGTTGTAAAAAATCATTAATAATGTATTTTACACATTATAATTCTATTCTATTAGTAATTTTAAAATACATTCCTGACCACTGACAATTCATTTCTTCTTGGTTCCCAACCTGGTTTCAATAACAGTGAATTTTCTTTTACGCATAATCTTGGTTATAAGATTTCCTTATATACTTAGAGTGATTGCATTTAATAATATCTTAAACATCTTCTATGTGCCCTGTTCTTTCAGGACGTAGGCGGTCATTGCTTCCCACGTCTCCCTATCCCTGGAGGCTCTTAGTATGTTTTCTCCTGTTACACCACGCAACCCCCGTTCCGTCATCCACCTGCTCAGGTCCTTCAAATATGTTATCCGCTGCCTTCCTCTGTCTCTTTTTTCATCTATCTGGCCTGTTAGTATCAGGTTCTCCAAGCCCTCCTTCTTCATTGCATTTCCCAAGAACTTCAGTTGTCTCTTCCTGATGCTCACTATTAATTTTCTTTTCGTTGCCATTCTTTCCAAAACCTCATCATTGCTCACATGCACTGTCCATGATATCCACAGCATCCTTCTGTAGAACCACATTTCCGCTGTTTCAAGTTTTTCTTTCATTTTCAATGATATTGTCCAGCATTCACTGTCGTATTGAAGAACTGACATCACATAACAATCTAGAATTCTCTTTGTTTCTAGGGAAATTTTCCTGTGTCTTAGTACTTTACGCAGCTTTTGGAACGCGTCCTTCGCCATGAACTATAAAATGCAAATAATCTGTCCTCAAATGACACCAAGAGATTTTTATCGTTAAATCATGGCAGCAACACTTTGTGATAAAGCACCATTTTTTACAGCACCACAAAATCTGTCTAGCGAAAAGGGAAGCCCATTTAAACACAAATGAGGAGCAGTATCGTGTTGAGAACATAACAGAATCAAATGTTTCTTTTTTAATATCTATCTTACTTTTGACGTTTTCATTTCTGCCAATCATAAGTCTCGTCATGGCGTGATCAAGTTCGTTATTTAAAGAAAGTCGGGAGACGTCTATTCGTGTAGCAGTCAATATACAATAATCACATGTTACTATTCTTTTTTCATTTCATTATTAAACAACATTTATGCAGAAGCGGTTTATGACATTTTGCGCATTTGGCTACATTTAAAAGAATCGTAGCTTTTCGAAGCCATAAGAAAGTCAATTGCATATTCCCTACTGGCGTACGTGCTTGGTGTCAAAGATCACACGAAACAAGACCTTCCATTTTGGTTTTACATGTTACGCAAAACCAACACACTAGGAAGACTGGTGCAGCACGATCTTAATATATTGATATTGGTAATGGAATATATCGTCCTTACTAGTAGTCATTATTTACTTCTAAAATATTAAGTAAACAAGACTGATTAATCTCGGGTTTGTTGTGCGGGTAAATCAGCAGCGAGTCAACTTTGAACGTTTTCAATTCAGTCTCAATTTTCCTCGGGAAAGGTATCTTTCTAGGGAAAGGTATTAATATCTTTCCTCCAGCAATAGGTGAAATAGTTGGATAGACTGGTTTCTGTAGCCCTGGTTGGCAACCTTTCTAACGCAGAAAGTAATGGCGGAAAATTTTTTGCCCAGTCAGTCATGTCTCTTTCGAGACATGATCACCCAAGTGTGTATCACATATAGCACTTAACTAACTGACTGATGGGTAAGCCCCCCACTAAAAAAACTTTAAATAAAAATGGAGAAGAGCCTATCTCGTGGCCGAGGTAGTTATATATTTTCTCAATGTCGCAGTTTGATACTAAGATTTCCAATTTCGATTTCCAAGGTATGCAAAATTTTCCGATTTTTTTTGAATTGGCTAATGCTAGTTTAAACTTAAATTTCTTTTTTTATTGCCATGCTTCTTCAGAAAGTAGGGGATTATTGTTCATATATCTCTTTTCTTTTGTTTTCTATGCCTTCTACGAATTGGCATGCTGTTGTGGAGTTATTTTCGCAGTGGAGGCTAGTATTTGTGCTAAAGTCGGTCCTAATAGGTTCGACGTACAAAACGTTAGGAACTTGATATAATATGTATGACGCAGTGTAATCTTGCCAGGTCGCTGACTACTTTCGTATTCGACTAACTGTCGACTACTATCGTCCAACATCGACTGACCCTCGTTCCTCTTACTACTCCTACTTAAATTAGGTGGGAGAGTCTATTTTCTATAGAATAGGTGTGTTTCACCATAACACATGCTTTCATTGAGAAAAAGCCGTATAGTTTTCCATAGGCTTCTCCACGGAAATCAAAGTTTTATTTTATGTAGATTGGTTCCCACATAAGGTTAAGGCCAAATCTATGCTGTTAGCTTAGCTGGGCGTAATAAAAATGAATGTATGTCTTTCACAAGGGCATTAATACAAAAGTGAATTCCAACGAACTAAGAACTTGAACTCGGAATGACGATTCCAGTTTCCGTTTCGATAATCATCGAAAGCTTTATTCAGTCAGTTAAGTGCCATACGTGATACACGCTTTTGGCGATCATGTCTCGAAAGAGTCACGACTGACTGGGCAGAAGATTATCCCGCAGTAGGTTGCCATTGACTGGTTGTCAGCCAAGGCTATAGAATCCAATCTGTCCTATTATTTAACCCATAACTGGAGGGAATAGACGGATTAATATCTTTCCCAAGAGTATTTGCACTTAAGTGAATGCGATGAATTCGGCTGGAATTCGAACTCGGCACCCCGAATTCTCGCTCCGAGTCGATATCCACTGCATCACAACGCACCGGAAATCTTTATTACTTGTATAAATAAAGAGAAAAAAATTAAACGGTGATGCTTGTTGCCTTCATTTGTCCAGTAATTACGATTTTTCAGCTTAGAAAATGCAAGCGAATTAAGTAACTCGTTGTATTCTAAAATTATTCTCTTGTTCGAAGGCTTTAGTTAATCAGACGAACATTGATGGTAATGAAAGGTTAAAAAAAACAAAACAAATTAAAACAAAAAAACAAAAAACAAAAAGGAAAACAATTAAAATAGAAATTCCATACAAGTTGGGACATTTCGAATTGATTAATATCAGAAAATTATTTGACTGAAAGACAATGTAAGTATAAAAAAGCGCCATTTTCTATTGTTGCAAATGGTGAAATGTGTTTCTTATTTTAAGATCCTTACTCAGATATTCTAATAGTGAGAAGATGGGGTGGGTTTAGGATCGCTATCAAGAGATCTACGAACGGAAGATGCTACGATTAGGCTTTAACGTTAACGTTTTGTTAAAGGGTAAGTTGTTATTCTAACTTTATTCGATTATCTAATATGTCAATGCCTACCTGACATGAAATGTTTTGATTAGATTGCTTGCACGTTGCCTGTAGAATGATTCAGCATCTGAGGGCGTCTTGAATTTATAAAGAAGTTTTTCGAAAATATTCTTGAAAAAAGAGAGGCGGAAGAGAAAGTAGAGACGGGAAGAGGAGAATTAATCCTCGGATTGTTGAAATAGATAGATAGATAGATAGATAGATAGATAAAGAGAGAGAGAGAGAGAGGGATAGAGAGAGAGAGAGAGAGAGAGAGCTTTGCTGAGGAGCAGTAGTTAGCACACTACTCATACGGACCTTTACCCTTCTGGAACGAGTTGTGACACAAGGTCAGCTTTTAACGTGGGGAACCTGAGCGCGTCGACTCAGGCCACTGGTCAAAGATTACCCAGCATCCGATTACGCTGTAACTGAGTACGAATCTAGCCTTAGTTTGTCAAAGCTGGTCTTGCTTTCCAAACTTACACACTCGCCACCAAGTGACGATTGCTGCAGGAGACCGGAGAGCAGGAAGTGAGTATGGGAGAACAGATATTACCCTCTGAGCCAAGATGCTCACTGGGTACTCAAAACTAATGTCCTTGTGCTAGACTAAACTTATCTTAATAACTATTTTCTTGTAGCTACGGATGTACGTTTAGGTGCAATGTATATCGACACAGAATGAGAAATTGGAGAGCCGAGTTCAAATTCCATTCGAATTCGTTGCATACGGTATTAATCCAGCACTTCTCCCTCTATCTATGGGTTAAATAGCATGACATATTAGGTTCTATAGCCTTGGCTGTCAAAAAGTCTACCACAGAAAGAAATCTTAACCTACTGCGGCAAAATCTTCTGCCTAGTCAGTCATATCTCGAAAGAGACATGATCGCCCAAGAGTGTATTACGTATGGTACTTAACTGACTGACTGTAGCAAGTTAGTCGCATATTTTCGACCGGTCCCAGACGTCTGCTTTCAAAGATTCAAAGATTTTGAATGTTGATTTTCAAAGAAGGTAGAATCTTTTGGTTGGATGGGACAAGGCAGTCATAAAAGCTGATTAAATATCACGAATAAAAAGTAGTTCGAATAAAACTATTTGGAAGAAGAAGAAAAAAGAGATAAGAAAAAATAAAGAGGAGGAAGAAGACTAGAAAGATAAAAAAACAAGGAAAAGGGTGTGTGAAGAAAAAACACGTAAATATTGAGGAAGAAGGTGAAAGAAATGACAAAAGAAAAAGCAAATGAAAGAGAAAAAGGAGCAAATAAAAAAGAAAAGGGAAGAAAAGAAACAGAAAGAAAAGAAAATTACATAATTGAAATAAATTCATTATTCAAGGAAGGATGACAGCTTTGAAAATGTCGCTTTAGATTTAAACTTTCCAGTATAATTTCGATTATATTGTAAAATTTCATTAGAGAGTGACAACTTCTCTTCCTTGCCAAAGGCCAGACAGAAATGATGGCAACAACGACACTTAAATTCATAGAAAAATATACAAAGAAAAGTAATATCGTCTAAAAATTATCGGAAATAATCAACAAGTTTAGGGCTCAGTTTGTTAATTCAATGTCTAAAGAAAAAGTAAAAACGATTTTTATTAATGAGGGTTTAAAACAAGAAATCATGTGAATTGCGATTTTATGTTATTATTTTTCAAATTATGATTTAAGTATTGAAGTATTTTGTATTTTTTACAATTTGTTAATCGGCTGAATTGTGACATTTTAGAAGAGTTTACGGCAGACATTGTGGTGTAATGGTTGAGTTGGAACGATATTTTCTACAAAGATGGGGAAATTAATTACAAATTTTAGTGCGGAAGTAATGAAGGTAAAAATACAAAGAAAAAATGTAAGAAGATAAAAAATGAAAATAACGAGAAAAAGATGACGAAGAAGAATAAGACAAACTGCTGAACGGAAAATATTAATCACGTCTCGAAAATGATTCTACAGCTGCTGAAATGGCCTATAAAATGGCAGGAACTATATTACCTTCTGCTTTTTATATCTTTTTCCTCTCGTACTAAATTAATAATTGTTATCTCTTACGAATAATTCTGTTTATATTATTTTGGTTTCAGTATCGTGTCTTGAACAGTTTTTGAGAGGCAACGCCTAACCCTGAGTTATTATACAGGCAGACATAATCTTCATATTTCAGAATTTCGCAAAATTAGGTTTATCGAATAATTTCTTTTTTTATTTTGCTCTTTTCCATCATTTCTTAATCCATATTTGAAAATGGCTCACGTCCGAAATGACAAACATGGGTTTTACCTAAGAAGGCGATTTAGAAGTTAAATAAAAATGTTATCAATTTCAGTTAAACGATTCTTCTTCTTATTACTCATGTGACGTGTTCCTTCAGGACGTAGGCGATTATGGACTTTCACTTTCCCCTATCCCTTGTTGCTTGCAATATTTTTCCTCTTCGTATCTCTCCCAAACCCCGCTGTGCCATCCATTCGTTCAAGTCCATATGTCTCACGCCACTTTCCCCTGTCTCACTTTGCCTCTATCCCTCCTGTCAGTATTAGATTCTCCAAACCCTCCTTCCTCATTACGTGTCTAATGATGAATCTTGTCAAGGACTTTATCTCTCTCAGAAGTGTTGAATAAATCCAGTGAGAAAACACCCACTTCTATTTTTGTATACCTGCTGCATTCATTTCCTGTTCGTGTGCAAGCAGTTTTCTGCCTATATAAGGTATTGATTATTCTAAAATTTTTATGACATCTTTTTATAATCATATCGCCCAAAGCAAGGCATTTTATTGCCACTGTTTTCCAGGGGGTTACATAGAAGGAGAGTTATGAGAAAGAGTGGCAGGTTATAGGAGGTGTCAGGAAGTGGGTAAGAGAAGGATGAGAATACTGATGAGAGTGGAGCAGAGTTGTTGCTGCTGTTGGAAGTCTTCAAGAGATGTGGTTTCTGTTATTTGGTAAAGTTCTTTGTTTGTGACTATGTAGCCCTAGTTCACAAGATCCAAAGAAGAATGATCTTTGCCAAGGCACTCATGCTTTACTATTTTCTCTTTGTGTTACATGTGATATCCATTTGAGTTGTTGCTGCTGTTGGTAGTCTTCAAGTTATGTGGTTTCTATTATTTGGTACAGTCCTTTGTGATTATGTAGCGCCAGTCCACAAAATCCAATGAAGGATGACCTTTGCAAAGACACTCTCGCTTCATTTTCTCTTTGAGCTACATGTGATTTTCATTCCAATTCATAGTTTCTTTCTTAGAAAGGTTTGAGCTCCATTTCTTGGAATAATTGACTGGGGACGCTGAATTGCTGTTCAAGATCATTCTTATACTAACTGCGACTATTTATGTCATCAGCAGAGTCCTTTCTTCATCATAAGTACATTGGTCTCGGGAGGAAAAGGAAGATCGTTGTCTTATATCACCCGTTTGTTATGTGGTATAGAATATTTAAATGGTTAGTGCTCATCTTGTTGTCTTTGTATTTGTAAATGTGTAGGGTATAAGCTTGAGAAAAATTAAATAGTCTGGGGACTCTAATTTCTTCTTTATCGTAATCCTAATGAAAAATTTCCGTATTGGGGTCCTCAATATATTTTCCACTAAATTATATGAAATTGAACCCTTCACAACACAGTTTAGCTTTCGTTCGCTTAAGGGAGGCGACATTAGCATATATGTCATCAAATAACTCCAAGAACTTGCTTAGCATTGTAATAAGAATCTGTCTGCCTTCTTCGTCGGCTCACAGAGAAATATAACCGCATCAATGAAGACTTCGTCTTTTCATCCAAGCTGCAAATCCACTGAATGCATTAAACTAATAGAGGAACTATATTGATCTACAGAAATATAGAAAACTATGCATAAAATCGAGAAAATAAAAATGATTTTTTGTGGCATTAAGACACTATGATTTGCAGGTGTCTCAGAGCTAGAAAGTATTGCTGGAAAATGTTTGGAGAGGTTGACGTGAATCGTGTATTTTCTTTTTTTTTTTTTTAAATTGTCTCACTGATAGAAATAAACTTAACATATCAGTAAGGGATATATCAAAATCAAACGAGGACAAAAGTTTGAATATCTGTTTTAACAGAATATGGAAAATGTGAAAACGAAATTAGAACGCCTATTGGAATAGCAAAAGAATTCTTCCAAAAACTAAGTAAAGAAATATGAAAATTTCATTAGAAACAACAAGACTGCCAACAAAAAGAGGGCTGAACTGATATGTAATATCAGTCCTCTTATATGATAATGAAGGCTGGACAATTTCCTCATAGATGAAAAGAAGACGAGATGCAACAGAAACATGGTTCTACAGAAGGATGTTGAGAATGCTAAAGAAGTCTTAATGAAAATGGAGACAAAAAGTACACTTGTACTCAGAATTAGAAAGAGTTGAAATTTTTTATGAGGATGAGAATAACGAAGATGGTGGGCTTCGAGAATTTGAAACACAGGACATATCGAAGACACCATGCCATTTCCTTGACGTATGGCAGAACTGCGGTATGCGACATGGTTAAACAAACATACATGTTGTGGGGCGTTACCCACTTAACTATGGACTCTTCCTACCAGTATATTAACTGAGAGTTAATCATTCTCGTGGTTTCAGTTCAGCTCAACTCAGCACAGTCTGTCTGTCTGTCAGTCATTAGTAAGCCAAGCTTATATTTACTCTGTTCTTTTGTATCTATTTTTGACTTAATATATGTTGTTAACCTTACCACCGTGTTTCGGGTTATCATTTCGTGGTCCCATCACCGATCCACATCAACTGGCGACGAAGATGAGATAGTATTGTTCAAAGTCTATAAGAACAACATGACGTTTTGGGAAGTAGGCACAGTAAAGCAAAGAGTTGGAGATCTCGTATATACAATTCAAGGCTCCAAGAATACACAGAAGCATCATCAGAACCAATTGAGGAAATGTCGGGCAACCGACATTAATGAATCACCACCGACCAATGAAGAGTCGATAGGCACCATCTTCGAGAGTTTCAATCTCGAGGTACCCCAAGCTTCACCCGAAATAAGGCGATCTGGAAGAAAAACAAAATTTGTGGATCCTTTGATCGTCGATCCAAAACGGAAGAAATATTAAACAGCTTTCAGGAGAAAAGCACTTGGAAAGGGGGTGTTGTGGGGCGTTACCCACTTAACTATGGACTTTTCCTACCTCTCGTGGCTTCAGTTCAGCTCAGCACAGTCTGTCAGTCATTAGTAAGCCAAGCTTATATTTACTCTTTTCTCTTGTATCTATTTTTGACTTAATATGTGTTGTTAACCTTAACACGTGTTTCGAGTTATAATTTCGTGGTCCCATTACCGGTCCACATCACATACTAACAACTACAAAAGATGGAACATTTCAGAAAGTCATTCAGATAAGACAGCCTATATCTGCAGGGAGTTTTAGTTGTACCCTTATAACTACGGATGTTTGTCTGGCGACATCTTATCTTGTGACACTGTTAGATTAATTTCAGTTGTCAATTAGTATTATACATAAGAACAAGAAACAAATTTCTTCATATAGGTGCTGGAGGGGTTCTTATGGATGTGGCCCACTTTGTTAATCTTAGGAGTAGGGGAACAGAAAGTCAGGAGAAATGTTGGAATCATTTAGACGTCAGGATTACTGAAACCAGCGACAATAGTAAGTAAAGTTCTGGAGTACTGAGAAGCTTGGCTACCATTTATACTTCATCAATTCTACAGTAAATATTGAATAAGTTAATAATAATAATAATAATAATAATAATAATAATAATAATAATAATAATAATAACTAGTGGAACCCGTGAAAATTCCACTGAAGGATAATTATGATTTCCTGGAAAATTTTTACTTAGTCATACTACAAATGATAGTAACGTCTTCAAACATAAAGGTATTGGATAATAAAATAACGATAACACAAAATGTAATTTTATTAAAATATCTATAAAAGTAATGCCCATAGAAGCTAATTTACTATAATCTTATATTATATTAAGCGGCGTATGCACAGACCATAACCAAAATACTGGACGCTATTTTGTGAGAAATTTTGAAAGAGAAAATGTTTTTTTTATTACTGAAAATTCATGGCTCCTGTGTCCATTGTAAAAAGAAAAGACCAACTGAGTAATGGCCAAGGGTGTAAAAGAGGCCAGAAATTTTGTTATTAGGTCACGGGATACGACAACAAACCTACCTATTTTTACTATATTGTACAGCACACACACACACACACACACACACACACACACACACACACACACACACACACAATTACTGCTACAACCACCTGCTTAAGCTACTACTGATATGATAATGCTATAGGCTCTCTCCTCCTACTCTCTAACTCTTTACTACCCTTCCGTTTGGTAAAGGTGAGAGAAAGGCTGAGGAGAGCAAAAAGATAGAGGGGAAAGAAAAGCTCATGCAGAGAGTGTGGTGTAAAGGATGGAGAAACTAAGTAACTAAGGAAGGAACAAGCAGAATTATTATATGATAATGCTCTGCATATTCAGCAATGTATGGGTTGAGCAGTCGTATCACTTGCGAAATTATAGGGTTGCGCTATAGATATATAAGTCAAAGTGCCTCGCATTCCATCTCACTCGAAAAGAGAATTAGTGGAAATATAAGTCACCACAAATTGTACTGAATGACTCGATTACCAAACTCCAGAATTTCAGCACTCAGACTGATGGAAAAATCCAGACAAATCGAAGAGACACTGTGAAAAATTCTTTTGAAAACATATTTCCCGATGGATGTTTCCGCCCCAGCCGACTAAAACATCTTGAAAATGTTTGAGGAACTAGAAATGAGTAAAATGTACCTTCTCAAGACAAAGACATTATCCGTTTTTATTGGCACGTTGGGAATAGTATCAAAAGGATGTACGCTGTGCGCAGTGAGTATCGGTTTGGAACGAGAAATCAGGGAACCGAGTTCGAATTCCAGTTGAATTCTCTGCATTCACTTACGCACAAATACACTTGGGAAAGGTATTAATCCGTCTCTTCCTTCCAGTTATGGGTTAAATACCAAGACAGAATGGGTTCTATAGCCCTGGCTAGCAAACAGTCTACCGCAGAAAGTAATGTCAACCTATTGCGGGATAATCCTCTGCCCAGTCAGTCATGTCTCTTTTGAGACATGATCACCGAAGCGTCTATCACGTATGGCACTTAACTGACTGACTGAATATAATAGTTGGAAACATGATTAAGGCTTCTACTGGGCATAAAGTGGGGGACAGATTTTCTATTGTTATGAAGTAATAAAATGATTTTCTACTAATTACTATAATAATATAATACATCTCTTCCTTCTCTAGCTATGAGTCAAATAACAGGACAGATTCGGTTCTATAGCCTTGGCTGGCAACCAGTCTACCACAGAAAGTAATGGCAACCTACTGTGGGATAATCATTTGCCCAGTCAGTCATTTCTCTTTCGAGACATGATCAGCGAAGGGTGTATCACGTATGGCTCTTAACTGACTGACTGAATATAATAGTTGAAAACATGATTAAGGCTTCTACTGGGCATAAAATAGGGGATTAGTTTTATATTGCTATAAAGTAATAAACTGATCCCCCACTAATTACTACTTAATAATATAATACATCTCTTCCCCCTATAGCTATGAGTCAAATAACAGGGCAGATTAGATTCTATAGCCTTGGTCGGCAACCAGTCTACCGCAGAAAGTAATGGCAAGCTACTGCGGGATAATCTTCTGCACAGTCAGTCATGTTTCTTTTGAGACATGATCACCGAAGGGTGTATCACGTATGGCACTTAACTGACTGATTAGAAGAAGTAAGAAATATGTGGGTCAGATAATTGATTGTTCTAAAATAAGTGAACTGCCAAAAAATCATACTCATGGGCACTCCTCTCGTCTTGCGTAGATTTCTTTTCATTCAGTGACTACAGTACGATATATTTCCTTCTCTTTGTTCACATGAGTCCCAGTGTGCGTTTGCATCTTTTGACACAAAGACTTGTTGCCTCTTGAAGTCTCTGGTTGAGGCTTGAGGGCAACAATACTACAGAAAGCGAAGGCAAAAACAACAACAATAGCAATAACAGTTTATATAAACGATGATCGTATACACAATTCGACACACTGCGTGCGACATTGCATGAGACTATATGTATGTATGCCTGTGTTGTGTGTGCTTGCCACTATTATTTCAAATACACCCAAGCACACAAGTTGACTGAGTTTGAAATAAGACTTTGGAATAGTGCCTTCCTCTCTCACTTCGTCTGGACAAAACCTTACCCTGGGGTGAGTAATAAAAGTTTAGAGATAAGAAAAACATTATCAACAACACAATGTCTCGCAGTTTACAAGTGCGTACGGTTATGGAATAGAATTAAATAACAAGAAGCTTTTCTTTCTCTTATCTTCGGTAAGAGAGGCTTACGATCAAATAGCGTTGAAACGCCGGTTCACGTACGATGACCAGATAAACAACGTTGGTCAGTACCTAGATAGGTGTGGGCTGGGAATATCAGGCGTTTTAAGCTTGAATGTGCGGGTGGTGTAATGTATAATTGTTCGGTATTGCTAATCGGAGAGCCGAGTTCCAATTTCATTTGCTTTCATTATATTGATTTACGCACAAATATCCTTAGGAAAGGTATGAACTTGATGCTTAGGGGTGCGTGTTCTTTGTAGGTCGGGAGTTAGCAGTGTAGCGTGGAGATGCGTGTTTCTGGAACGTCGGGAGTCCCCAGTGTCGTGTAGGGAGCTTGTGAATGTTTTTTTGATTCGGCCTTGTATCGGACTTAACCGAACTCAATACTGCTTACAAGTTTTATGCAAAGTTATACTCATCAGACGGTTTTTCATCATGAGAAGGTTGGTTGTTGGCAGGCTGGAATATGTGGAATTGTGCGGAATAGCGTAAGAATAATAATATATACATTTTGCATTTTAAAATAGAAATTTATTAAAGGGAAAGACTAACATAAGTTGTAGGAGTGCAATTAGAAACATTAAGAAGTTAAGGGTATAAGAGTTCGTACAAAATGTTCGTAGTAGTAATTGTTAAAAGAGATAAGGAGAGAGAGAAAGAAGACAATGTCCGGGTCGCTTGAAGTTTGAAGTTACATTTTAGATGTGAATCTCTCTTTCGCTGCTCTCATCTCTCAGTCTTTGACGCTGCGAAATCATTTATATGTCCTTTTGAATCTCGCCCTGGATCGCTCAGTCCTTTCAAATCTTACAAGTCGCCCCATTGGTCAAAAATCATTTTAACACCTACTTGCGACATCTAGTTTTGACCATTTCGTTAAGCACATGGTCAATCCTTTTTCTATTTGGGAAAACCAGGATTTCAAACATCGTTGTGAATTTTTGTAAAAGTGAAGAAGAGAGTTGATTTTAATTAATTTCTTATCCGCTACAAACTCACCTTTTCTTACCAATATATGAATTAATAAGTAATACTTGTGTAAATTAAATTATTATTATATATTCAAATATTTATTACGATGTAAAAATATTTTTTGGCTTTAAATAGCCTGAAGAGGGTTGATAAACCGTAAAAACGAATCATTGAATTCAGTAAGGGAGTTTCAGTAACAAATTGGTGATTATTTCACTATGGTTCTATCGACTGATATGAGAACTCCACAGAACCATCAGTTTAATGAGCCATATAACAAATTTGATCGTCCGAATCCTGATGAATAGAGCGAGAAGCAGAATCAGGCCAGAGATATGTTAAGAACAGTGTGGTTTCGATAAAGACACGGGAACAAGGAATGCCATATTTATGATTAGGATGCTCTCCGAAAGGGCAATACAAATGAAGAAGGACTTATACCTGTGCTTCATTGATTATGCGAAGGCGTTTGACAAAATACGCCACAAAGAACTGATGGAGATGCTCGGCAGCCTGGACATATTTGGGAAAAAACTTGAGAGCAATAAAGAATCTTTACTGGCAGCAAACCGCTTCCATGCGGACAGGTAATGAATTGAGTAGATATACAAAGATAGAAAGGGGCGTAAGACAAGGATGTGTGTTTTTGCCGGATCTGTTCAACTTGTACAGCGAGAATATTTTGAGGACCCTAGAAGTTATGCCTGGATTCGTAATCGGAGGCCACAATTTGAACAACCTAAGGTACGCAGCTGATACAGTGCTGATAGCAGACGCAGAAAGGAAGCTGCAATACCTCCTACAGAAGGTAGCAGAAGAAAGTAACAAGAAAGAACTAGAAATAAACTGCACGAAAACCGGATGCATGGTCATCATTAAAAAGGGCAGCCCAAAATGCCAAATACAGGTCGGGGATACCAGAATCAAGCAGGTACAAAAATTTAAATACCTGGGAAGCGTTATAACAAGACGGAAAGTGCGAAGGAAGCATTCCAGAAGTTGAGTAAAGTATTAAGAAACAGGACAATTTCGCTAGAAACTAGGAAGAGAGTACTGCATTGCTACGTGCTGTCCGTCCTTCAATATGGCAGTGAATGCTGGACAATATTATCGAAGATGAAGGAAAAACTTGAAGCAACTGAAATGTGGTTCTACAGAAGGATCATGTGAGCAATGATGAGGTCTTTGAAATGATGGAAACAAAAAGGAAATTAATACTGAGCATTAGGAAGAGACAGCTGACGTTCCTGGGACACGCAATGAGGAAAGCAGGCTTGGAGAATCTGATACTAACAGGCCAGATAGAGGGAAAAAGAGACAGTGGAAAACAACGGATAACATATTCGAAGGACCTAATCAGGTGGATGACGGAACGAGGATTGCATGGTGTAACAGGAGAAGGGGTGCTCAGAGCCACCAGGGATAGGGAGACGTGGAAAGCCATGATCGCCTACGCCCTGAAGGGATAGGGCACATAGAAGAAGATATAGCCCGGAAGACCCATATAAAATGACCTTGTGTCACATGTTGCCTTAAGCGAGAAGGCCAACTAAATACTGTAGTTTTAAAGAGTAAGTCACGACTGGGAAATGACAGACAAATATTTTTGGCCGGGCTATATGGCCCGGAAGACCCATATAAGAATGGCCTTGTGTCACATGTTGCCTTAAGTGGGAAGGCCAACTAAATACTGTAGTTTTAAAAAGTAGTTGTACCGTTGTACAATCACTTAGTTGCTCAGTAAGTTGGTGCATAGTAAGTTGGAGTTGTTTGGATATAGACTCATTAACCAGATATACTATTCCACTGCAAGACTGTATATATTGATTCTACTAATAGTATTCCTAGTATTCCTGAATTGACTAACCCGTGTACCAGTTTGTATATTTTTGTTCAATATAACTTACATTTTCTGTTTCCATATCCATATTTTGTTATTTATTTTTTGTGTGGTTTCTCAAACAGAATTCAGAACAATTACTTATGACGATAAAATGAATTCAGATGAAAATTAATGGCCATTAATTGTAAAATCATGTAAAAAAGGGAGAAGTGGAATGAGAGAAAAAAAGTAACAAGAGTAATTCCCCTGCGTAAAAACCGTTGATTTTTTAAACCTTAAAATATCCATTAATTCCAGAATTTTCGTGAACTTTTGAGAAATTATTCGGTAATAAATATGTTGTGGAGTAGTTTTCGCACTGAAGGTTATAATCGTACTATGTCGGTTGCTAATCGACTTAACGCACCGAAAATGTTTGGAACTTGGTAATCTTCCACTGAAAGCTGACTCCTTAGTATTCGGCTAACTGCCGACTAATATCAACTGCCTTAGTTCAACTATGTCCAAACTGGAACTAACTAATAGTTCTACTGAACTCCAATAGAACTCTAAAGAACTCTCTAGAACTTCTAAGAACTCCTAAGAACTTCCTAATAACTTCTTGAGTTTACTTCCTGTCAACTCTTATTAATATTTTTGTTTTTTTTATAATCGTGTTGCTCCAAGCAAGGCATTTTACTGCCACTGTTGAGCAGGGGGCTACATAGGAGGTAAGTTATGAGAAAAAGTGACAGGTTACAGGGGGTGTCAGGAAGAGGGTAAGAGAAGGATGAGAATACTGCTGAGAGTGGAGTGGACAAAGAAAGAAGCATGAGAGAGAGAGAGAGAGGGAGGGAGGAAGCAAGTTAGTGAGATAGTAGATGAATATTGACTTTACATTTGAATTCTTGAAGATTGTAGCTGTTGGGAAAGCAAGTAAACGGAAGGGAATTCCACAGGCGGGAAGTGTGACAGAAGAAGCTGCTGGAGTAGAATTTGCGTTTCACAATGGAAACAAATAATGACAATGAACTAGCATTCTTGGATGTACTAATATCTTGAACAGAGAGGGGGTTCAAGACATCCATATACCGCAAGCCAACATTCATCAGACCTCAACTTCGACTCCCGCTACCCATACAAAGTAAAGAAGGAGATCGTCTGCTGCTTGCAACATCAAGAAAAAGTCATGAGTGGCAACCCTGAGACATATGATCAAGGAACGGTTGGTATAAGCAGTACCCTCTAACATAACAACTACTCAGAGTACATGACAACAGCTCCAACAAATGTGAAAAGAATGGTTCATAAGGATAATAACTCAGAAAACAGCCTCAGTCTGCCTTCCATATGTGAAGGAATTATTGGAGAAAATACAAAAGATCTGTGGTTCATATAACATCAGGACAACCTTCAAAAGTGGTTTGATACTATGCAGATACGGCTCCCGAGTAAGACCTCCAGTAGAGGAGAACATGACTAAAGACTGTGTGTACGTCATTCTATGCAGCTGTGGAAAGAAATATGAAGGCAAAATGGGCAGCTCCCTTAAAGTAAGGGTGCAGGAACATTGTAAGGCTGTAACACATAGAAAAATCAGCCTTAAATGACAACATGTTGAGGGAGAAAGGGAATCACGGTTCCCTATGGGATGCAATTGAAATAATTGATAGAGAACACTACTGGAAACTATGCAAACTTAAGGAATCAGTGCATATGTTAAGCTACAAAAATCTAAACCAGCCAAGCATAGAAATGAATACAATACGGGAATCCATAGAAAATCATTAGCTTCAAAGTGTGCATTATGAGCTCTGGTAAAAAAAATGATTGCTGAGACATTAGGTTTATAAGTCCCAAAAATTCATACACTGATGTATAGCAGTGGGGAACAAATAACTCAGAAAGTTGAGTTAAAGGGAGATAACTACATAACAGCAGAAGTAGCATCGCACATGGAATGAGAATAATATACCCCAGTGATTGAAATAAAGGGTTCAGTTCAAAATTCATAGCACCTGAAGAAGGCTGGAGCATACAATGGCTGAAATGCCATAGACATGGCAATAAAGATGAGGAAAACAATCTGAAAAGTGTGAATCATGTAAGGATGAGTCAGTACAACTGTCAGAATTTGATTGTCAGAATCTGAGGAAGAATGAAGATGAGCAGGTTTTGAGTGGGAATAATTTGGAGGAAAATGGGAGTCAGTTGTTAAAAGCATTCAAATAGACATGAGTGGATATCAAAAAAAGCTCTCCACAGAAGGCCTGAGCAAGATGTTAATAACTTAGTTATAAGTACATGTTTTTCTACTTCATCATCATACAATTCAACATTCATTTTGTAAAGCCTTCAAATTTTGTTCATTGAAATACTAATTTTGGGAAGGTAGAGATCAGGCTGGGAGACTTTTTTCTCACTATATCATATCTATATTTCAACACACACACACACACATTCCCTTTGTCTGTTCAGATGTACTTAAGTCACTGATGCCTCCTCAACAGGCGCCCACTCGCGCAACCAGACTGACAACTGGGTCCCACCCATCCACAGTCAGGTCAGCCAAATGCAGACGACAACTCCACTCCCGCAGCCTCCCCCCTCGCACCTCCCGCCCGCGGAACCCGCTCCCGCACTCCCGCCCTCCTGACGGCCACAACCTCCAGAAACTCAAATGCAAAGCCAACACTCATCCACCAACCACCGGCCTCCAGCTCTCCCCCTCCCCCGTACAACCCCCCCCTCCCCCACCCATGCATCCGTCATCGCACCCTCCCTCCCAGCCTTCCACTGCAAGAGTCCATTATCTGAGGAATAGGAGGGAGAGTCCATTATCTGAGGAATAGGTGTGTTTTACCATCACAAAATAAATATTTATTTAAAACTTTCTTAAATTTTGTAGAAATATTTTTACGTACGTCAAAAAAGTATACATAGACGCATACAAATATAGACGCGCATAGAATTTGAATGAAATTTAAATGTAGGTGCGAAGGCTAATTTTGTTTTTACCTGGTAGCAACCTTTAGCTAATAGGCAAAGAATGTGAGTCGAGATCTGCATGTCCTGGGTACAACGATAAACTGCGAAACCAGACTCTGATCAGGAGCTTTTGAGGAACGTAGAAACTAAAAGACCTCCTACAGAAGGTAACTGAGGAGAGTGACAAAAAAGGACTGCAAATAAACAGGAAGAAAACTGGATGCATTGTCATCAGCAAAAAGACCTAGATCAGCACATAGAAGAAAATCAAGAACCACTTCTTAAT
This sequence comes from Ascarosepion bandense, assembly GCA_037127315.1. Taxonomy (NCBI): domain Eukaryota; kingdom Metazoa; phylum Mollusca; class Cephalopoda; order Sepiida; family Sepiidae; genus Ascarosepion; species Ascarosepion bandense. The sequence continues at coordinate 2,622,174 of JBBBDQ010000379.1, forward strand.
TGCTGTTGTTGACAAGTCCTCAACCCCGATCCTGGGTAATATTACCTTAGGTTTCCTAACATTGGGTAAAAAGTTAACTCAAGACTTTATAAAAGTATAAAAATACATTTTCATACTAAGCATACCAGCAACACGCTTTTGAAAAAATATATCTCGCTGTATATTTTACTATCGACAAAAATATTATTTACAAAAATACGTCAATGAAACCTGATCTACAAACTGATTTCTTACAAAGAAGGCATATTTTATTCAGATGAACCTATCCTAAAAATATTGATCGCATTAAAATAACCCGTTGAGGTGTTGACATGCCTTCAAACAAAATAAACAAACAAACCAAAATGTGCGACCATTTGAAGTCATTTTGTTCTTTTTGTTGGTTTATCTAAAATGAATTCATTTTAAATGGACAAAATTATATATTTGAAATTTGATTAGCGAAAAAGTCTACCGAAGTAGTAGTAGTAATAATAATAATAATAATAATAATAATAATAATAATAATAATATTTCGAAATTTCCAGGTATAGAAAAAATTCCTAACTTTTGGCTATATTATTTAAATACAGCACATGAAAAAACTAGCCAAAGAACTTCAAGAAATGGTTAACAATCCCACTAAAATTCCTGCATGGATGACAAAAGGAATTACATTTCTTCTATCTAAGAATAGTGACCCAAACAACCTTAAAAACTACAGACCAATTACATGCCTTCCGACAACATACAAACTATTAACATCTATTTTAACAAAACAGACATATTTCTTCTTGGAAAGACATGACATATTACCGCTTGAACAAAAAGGGTGCAAACGTGGCTGTTATGGATGTAAAGACCAATTGCTTATTAACAGAATGATCCTGGAAAACTGCTACAATGCAAAGAAAAATCTTAGTACTGCCTGGATAGATTATCGTAAGGAATTTGATAGTGCACAATATTCCTAGATCTTAAAGACATTAAATATATACAAGATATCACCTGTCACCATCAATTTCATCAAACAATGCATGTCAATATTGAAAACAACCCTTTACCTCAATCATATACATGGAACCTATAAGTCTGGTGAAATAAACTTCAAAAGAAGTATATTTCAAGGTGACTCTTTGTCTCCCTTACTATTCTGCATATCATTAATAGCACTAACCAGTCAACTTAATAAGACAGAATGTGGTTATAAAATAGCTTAAAAGAAAATAAGCCATCTATTTTACATGGATGACTTAAAGTTGTATGCTAAGAATGATAACGAGCTGGAAGGTCTTCTGCAAACTGTAAAATGCTTCAGCGAAGACATTGGAATGAAATTCAATTTGAATAAATGTGCTAAAGCTACAGTTTTACGTGAATCGCTACAACAAACATCCTCAATTAGCTTAGACCCTGCTGTAACAATAAAAGAATTAAAGCCAGAAGAAGCTTATAATACCTAGGTGTAAATGAGAGTGAAAACATTCACCATAAAAAAATGAAAGAAATAGTGCGTAAAGATTACTATAGAAGGCTACGAATGATATTAAAAACTGAATTGAATTCTCAGAACAGAATTATGGCCATTAATAGCCTTACCATCATAGTTGTCCAATATAGTTTCAACATCTTAAACTGGACTCTAAACGACATCATACGAATGGATTCTAAAACAAGAAAGCTTCTTTCTAAGCATAAGATGCATCATCCAAAGTCTGATGTAGATCGTCTATACATACCCCGTAAAGAACGTGGAAGAGGTCTTATTAAGCTAGAATTGTCATACAAGACAACAACTATTGGCTTACTAACATACATAGAAACAACAAAGGACTAGATGATACAATTAGTCAAACAACATGAAAACAGAAAGAAAAAATATTCAATAATAAAAGAAGGCGGTAAATACAAACAAGATTTACATTTATTAGATTCTGTAGAAAGGCAAAACAGAAGCCAAGAAACAACTATTGCGGCAAAAATATGAAAATGAAAGCCAAAGATGAAGCTCTTGAACAGATGAAACAACGCTGGCAAAACAAACCTCTGCATGGCCAATATCCAGAACGTGCCAATAAATCCAATGTTGATAAAGTTAATACTCATCGATGGTTACGTGCATATGGATTAAAGTCTGAGACTGAAGGATTTGTTCTTGCAGTGCAAGACCAAAGTTTTTTCATTAGAAACTGTCAGGCAAATATTATACATAATAATGTGGATCTAAAATGCAGGTTCTGTGATAAACACCAAGAAACAATAGACCACCTAATCTCAGGGTGTTCTGTGCTTGCCCCAAATAAAAATAAAAAATCGTCATGATAGAGTGGGGCAATATTTACATTGAACAATGTGCAAACACTATGGAAAATCTGTAAACAAACACTGGTATGGACATCACCCAGCACCGGTTACAGAAATAGAAGATGTCACCATTCTATGGGATTACACCATCTACACAGACAGAAAAATTGAAGTAAATAGGCCGGACAGTATTGTCAAAAACCAGAAAGAAAAACTTGTCTATTAATTGATATGGCTTGTCCAGCGGATTGTAACATAGCAACCAAGAAATTCGAAAAACTGTCAAAATATAAAAACCTGGAAATTGAAATACAAAAAATGTAGAAATTGAAAACAAAAATCATGCCAGTGATAGTAGGTGCACTTGGAATGATAAAAAAATGAACAAAACAACACATTGAAAGAATGCCTGGAAACCCCAGCTTAAGAGATATACAAAATATTGTCTTGGGAAGTACAGCCCACATACTAAGGAGAGCTTTGTCTATGTAACGCTAGGTATGATAGGGGAGATAGAAAAAACATGAAATGGAGCCATAACGACACACTACAACCTCTTTTAGGTCTTACCGCAGACTTGGTAGGTAGTGCGACCATAGCAGAAATCAAAATATGATGAAAAATGACATAATTATAATAATACATTATTTTTAGAACAGAAAAGAAAAACGTTTGCATATTGATTGGCTTGAGAACATCTTTGTTTTTTTAACCAGGCAAATACAAATGGCTGGAGATGAAATAAAAAAAATGTGGCATTTCAAAACTAAATCTGATCCTGTTGTGATTAGAGCTTTGGCTCTGATAATGAAAGGAACTCAACAATAAATCAACAAAATCCATATTACACCATCTCTCCAGGAAATTCCCCCAAATCTTCCATTTAAGTTTGCATTTGTTAATAATAGGCTTTAGTTTAATTAAGTGGAGTCAACAAAGACGACACTGTTCGCTTTTGCCCTAGGACATTGGCTGATTACAACCCAGTAAGTGATTATAAAACAAATTTGCAGGCCAAGAAGAAATTTAAAAAACTAATAATAACTTCTTTTTTCTGGAATACTTTAGCTTAGTTAGAACCTTTTTCGTATTGTATAAAATAGAAAATGGCGTTTGTTTAACAGATATCATTTGTTGACAAAGTAAACGAAAAAAATCAAGTAGGAAATAGTCGAAGATCTCGATCGCTTGAAAGAAGAAATGTAAAAAAAAGATTCGCTGAAATGAAACCATGCAGTGCATGAGAAGCCGCATCTGCTTCATTAAAGATGGCGACGGCATGAAAGCGCTGAAACGGTTATGACATTAATGAAACTGGTTTCGTATGGACAAGTTTTTTCACCGAGGTAATTATCTGCACGAGGGGAAAAAAAACTAACAAAAGACCCCAAAAACACCAAAAGAAAAAAACAAACAAAAAAAAAACAAAAACAAAAGACAATACCCCCCACCGAAAAAAAAAGCAAAAACAAATAACGATTAAGGATTGGCCAGACGGAAGAAAAAAACACTTGATTATTCTCGATTTCAATCTGTTTATATGTATACAGTACTGTGCAAAAGTATTAGGACAAGAACTATTTTATCTTTTATGAGGCATCAAAATAAAGTTTAAAATCACTCCTGTCCTAACACTTTTGCACACTACCGATAGCGAATCAACCCCGTAGGTCTTAGCGAGGACCATCCTTTTTGGAGCAGCAGGGAAAAGAATCACAAAAACCGTATAGATAATAAAAATAAAATCACTTGAACGTCAACAACTAAAATGGATAAAAAGTTGACAATATAAAAAGATTCACTGAACATTCGAATCAAAAGTGGGAAATTTATTTATGATGGAATACAAAATATTTCATGTAAGTGGCATATGGTCAAAGGGGAATTGATTTTATAACGGTTTATTAGGCGTTTCTTTGTAAGAAAACATTCGACATTCATTGACTAAGCAGCGAGTATTATCGTAGATTCGAATTCATAAAATCTTTCTCTTAAGACAATTTTTCAGAAAAATAATATTCTAAAAAAATAGTAATCTAAAAAAATAGTATTTTCAAAAAATAATATTCTCAAAAAAATAGTATTCTAAAAAATAGTATTTTCCAAAAATAGTATACTCAAAAAATTGTATACTCAAAAAATTGAATTCTCAAAAAAATAGTATTCTCAAAAAAAAATTGAATTCTCCAAAAAAAAATATTATTCTCCAAAAAATTGAATTCTCAAAAAAATAGTATTCGAAAAAAAAAATTGATTTCTCAAAAAAAAAAAATATTATTCTCCAAAATAATTGAATTCTCAAAAAAATAGTATTCTCAAAAAAAAATTGAATTCTCAAAAAAATATTATTCTCCAAAAAAATTGAATTCTCAAAAAAATAGTATTCTCAAAAAAAAATTGAATTCTCAAAAAAAAAAAAATTATTTTTCAAAATAATTGAATTCTCAAAAAAAATATTATTCTCCAAAAAAATTGAATTCTCAAAAAAATAGTATTCTAAAAAAAAAATTGAATTCTCAAAAAAAATAGTATTCTAAAAAAAAATTAAATTCTCAAAAAAAAAATAAAATTATACTCCAAAAAAATTGAATTCTCAAAAAAAAAATATTATTCTCCAAAATAATTGAATTCTCAAAAAAATAGTATTCTCAAAAAAAAATTGAATTCTCAAAAAAATATTATTCTCCAAAAAAATTGAATTCTCAAAAAAATAGTATTCTCAAAAAAAAAATTGAATTCTCAAAAAAAAAAAAATTATTTTTCAAAATAATTGAATTCTCAAAAAAAATATTATTCTCCAAAAAAATTGAATTCTCAAAAAAATAGTATTCTAAAAAAAAAATTGAATTCTCAAAAAAAAAATATTATTCTCCAAAAAAATTGAATTCTCAAAAAAATAGTATTCTCAAAAAAAAATTGAATTCTCAAAAAAAAAAAATATTATTCTCCAAAAAAATTGAATTCTCAAAAAAATAGTATTCTAAAAAAAAATACTAGTATTTTATTTTTCCTTTATTGATGGTGCTTTCCTTTCTAACCTTTTTTTAAAAATATTGTGGAAAGTCAAACTTTTGATCATTTCATTAATTTAGCTTCGAGCAACATATACTATCCATTTTAGATGTTGTTGTGGTTGTTGAACGACTTCAAGTGATCTTGTCTCTATTATCTGGTACAGTTTTTGTGATTCTTTTCCGCACAGTTCCAAGAAGGACGGTCCAAAGTCAATCGTTGTCTATTTCCACTTTTTGCTAGATTTTCTTTCGCTCATATATCGGGTGTAACAGCAAAAATGTCACTTTTTAACATAATCTTTAAGCCTTTGTATTTCGGCAACTTATTGAGGAACTTTGAAGAAATTTAATTAGTGTTTTGCAGGGCTTTCATTCCCTATTTTGAGCAAGAAAAATGGTCGAAATTATCATTAGTCTAACAGAATAAATGATGAAGAATATTATTAAAACCAAAATTGTCAGTAAATTTATTAATCTAATTAGCAGTATAACCCGGCGTTGCTCGGGTGCAATGAAAGCTTTAAAACTAATCCATGGTCCTGGAACTCAGACTCTTTGGACGTTGGCATGAAAGACTAAAAAGCAATAGTTGTTTCCAGTTAAAGTGAAACCGTAGACTGAAAGAAAAATGAATGAATGTAAGTCGAATTTTGATTTTCGGTAACGATGTCAAATAAATTTTCCGTCGGAAACTGAATTTTGAAGGCTAAATAAGTCTTCTGAGTAAATGGTATCATGGCTGAAACTAAGAACTACAGTTATACCTATTAGAGCCAAACCTGAAGCAAAAACTAAAATAAAAGGGCTGAAAAAAATACAGACTATAGGCAGATACACACAGAAACATCTTGGCTTTTATATATATAATCGATTTTCTGCACAATTGTAAGAACTGCAATCTTGAAATTTCTGAATATCGTTTCTTATGTCTTTGTCTATGAGTGTATCAAATTTGATTAAAATCGGGACACTCCTTCTATAACCCGATTTTTTCGATTATCAATTTTCGATATTTATCGGGGGTACCTCGACACAAAACCTAGCTAAGAACACTCGCAGACGCTTATAGTACAACTGTGTAAATTTTCAAGAAACTCAGTTCAGCCGTTTCGGAGTCTATACGTAACGGACGCACATACACAGACACACACACACATACACACACACAGACAAAATTCCATTTATAAATAAGTTTAGATATAAAAAATACCAAACAATTGTTAGAAAATTCCAAAAAGGCTTAAATCAAAGATTAATCATTCCATAATACATGCCACAAAGATCATAGCAAGAACAAAAAGTGTTAGGCTTCAAGAGTTGCTCCTTTCTTTGCAATAATTTCCTTCACTCTCTTTCGGAATGCACCACAAGCTTCCTTGATGAATTCTTCCGTGATGTCTTCCTCCCATCTCTACTTGATTTAATTTTTAAGGACTTCAAGAGTGTTGTGGGGCTTCTTACAAGCTTTTCTAGCCAGTTCGTTCCAGATACTATAATCTAATGGATACAAATCAGGTGAAGAACGGGGCCAAGTGTCCTTATCCCAAAACCTGTCCCCAAACTTATCCTTGAGAAACTTTTAAGCAATTCGGCTTGTGTGACAAGGGGCTCTATCCTGCTTAAAAGTGAACATGAATTCTTTTTTGATTTTGTTGGGTCTTTTCCAGTCAACTGCTTCAGGATATTTAGAAAGAATCCAGAGTTTAACATCTCCCAAAACTTGAATGTAACGAGCTCCAGTGAGTCTTTCGGCATTTTTAAACATTGTTAATGGCATTTATTTGCCATCTGATGCTGTGCAAGCAAAAGCCATTAATTCCGTAGGTGGTTTGCTCTTAAAAAGAGCACTTTTATCTCTTTCATGAGGATCGGAGTCAAGAACACGTCTGTTTCGTTGGTTTGAATACGCATCCTGTGTGATATTCTTTTCGTCCGTGTAAAAAATCACTTCAGGACCATGTTTTACCAAACTCAGTAGAGGTTTTGCCCTCTCGAATCTCCTCAGTCTGTCCAGGGGTAACAAGGTGCCTCACTGGTCTAACGTACGATTTCATTTTCAGATCTTTGATTGCCCTTTGGACCGTCATTGCTGATACTCCTCTGTCACGAGCCAAGCCTCTTATTGATCGAGTTGGAACATTTCTTATTGACCTTTTCAGTTCCAGATTGATCCCCATTTCTGTTGTGACCTCCTGATCCAGCCTTTCTTTCAACTGTTCCACTTTCCCGGGACTTATCCAAGGTTCTTTTGATAATTCTTGGATGAACTTTCAAGATAGAAGCCAGGGATTGAATGCTAGTGCCATTTTGGGGGCTTGAACGATCTTTTCCCTGTCGACAGTGGTCATGAAAAGGTTTTTGTTTCTGGTCTAATAACTTAAATATTAATGCAGGGATTTTGGACAAATAATAATTCTTTCTTTCTTAAGGCGTTATTCATGCACCTGCAAAAAAAATAAAAAGGATTAGCTTTGTAGTTTTAGTGATAATAAGTATTTTATGACATTGACAATTTTGCTGTTACATCCGGTATAACATCTTATTCTTCATTACCATTTCAACTGTCATCTCTAACCTGACTGGCTCTCGAGCCTTGTAGTATATGAAAATTTTTAATTAGATAAATAAATAAGAATTAAGAGTGACACCTATAAAACAATAATCTAGCTCTCCACAATTTATTATCTCGTGGGCTTCTTAGCAATTTTTCTTCCTTTGCGAACCCCCTCCCCCGTTTGCCTTTTCGCCATCTTGTTACACAAGCTAATCAAGTAAGTAGTTCACGCCGCCTTTCCCTGCCTCTATTATTCTCAGTATATCTGAGTGTTAAATTTGGTAAGCCTTCCTTCTTCATTATGTGTTCAAGTAATTTCAGCTGTTTTTTTCTGATTTTGAGTATAAGTGCTTTTTCCGTTGCCATTTTCTTTAAGACTTGTTGCTTACTCGCTTCGTCTATAAAATTCTCAGCATTCTTCTGTAGAACCACATTTCTACTGCTTGTAGTTTTTTTTCCCATCCTTAGGGAAATTGTACAACATTCACTTCCATATTAGAGGATAGACATCACATAGCAATCTAACACTTTTGTTTATTTCAAACGAATATAAACAGAATTTCCATAGTATTTTCATGGCAACCGCCCATACCAGCTTCTTTCCCTGGTACCCGGTCCACGTGTATTTACTCGCGCTACTAGATTGGCATCAAGGTCCCAACTTTTTACCTTAAAAATAGCTACATGTAACCTCCTCTTCTACTCTGACAGTTTCTTTTCTCGCGCCTCACATTTGTGGAACTTACTTCCATTCGCTTGCTTCCCTGATAACTCAATCAGTTAAGTGCCATACGCTTTCGGCGATCATGTCTCGAAAGAGACATCACTGACTGGGCAGAGGATTATCCCGCAGTAGGTTGACATTACTTTCTGCGGTAGACTGGTTGCCAGCCAAGGCTATAGAACCCAATCTGTTTTATTATTTAACCCATAACTGGAGGGAAGAGACGGATTAATACCTTTCCCAAGGGTATTTGCGCGTAAGTGAATGCAAGGAATCCAACTGGAATTTGAACTCGGCTCCCCGATTTCTTGTTCCGAGTCGATATCCACTGTACCACAACGCACATACAATCTCCAAGAGTTTAAATGCAATATCAATTGCCATTTTTTATCTACTAGATTCCCATCCATCTCTTATATTTTTTCGACAACCCCTGTACTTTGTTTTCTCTTATTTTAACTCTCTGTGCTCCAGTGGCATTTCTACCCTGCTTGGGGTGAAATGATTATTAAAAAAATAGAAAAAGAAAAAAGAAACAAAACAAATTAAAACAAATTTAAATACTTTGAGCAATTCGGACTGTAGATGGCATTAAGACAGACTTAAAATCTAGATTGTTAGCATATCTGGAAAAAAAAAAACTACTGATAATTTTTCAAATACCAGTGGGCGATGAAAACCTTTTGAACGACCTTTTTGAGAAAACTTTTCATCACCCCCTCGTCGAATTTTAGACGGATTATAAATGCCGACCGCATCGAAGTATCATGGTAACAGAAATATCGCATGCAATTACTTCCGCCCTTATCGTCGCGATAGTTATTGATTTTGTTTTTATTTTTTCTAATCTTGCGTTTCCGACTAAATTAGCACAAAATCTGAATTTGATTGACACGCGCATTTGATAGATTTACTTATTATGGATTTGTTTCAAGGGCCGAACAGTTTGAGATCATCTATTTATCTCTATCCGTTATTTAATTCAGGACGTTCAGCAGTGAGACCAGTTCAATCATATAAAACAAAAGTTGTCCAATTAACCTAAATACTATTGTAATGGATGTGCGTTGTGGTGCAGTGGATATCGGTCCCGAACGAGAAATCGGAGAGCCAAGTTCGAATTCCAGTTGAATTCCTTGCATTCACTTACGCGCAAATACCCTTGGGAAAGGTATTAATCCGTCTCTTCCTTACAGTTATGGGTTAAATAACAGGACAGACTGGGTTCTATAGCCTTGGCTGGCAACCAGTCTACCGTAGAAAGCAATGGCAACTTTCTGCGGGATAATCTTCTGCTCAGTCAGTCATGTCTCTTTCGAGACATGATCGTCCAAGCGTGTATCATGCATGGCACTTAACTGACTGACTAATGTATTAGTCGAGTCTTAAGACGAAATTTTCCTCGTAGAAATATGGGTTATCAGTTGAAGTTAATGTACATTAGTAAGGATTAAACTTTAGACTGGATATATTTCTTCTTCTTCTTCTTCTTCTTCTTCTTCTTCTTCTATGTGCCCTGTCCTTTCAGAACGTAGGCGATCATGGCTGTCCACATCTCCCTATCCCTGGTGGCTCTTAGCACACTTTCTCCTGTTACACCACGCAACCCCAGTTCCGTCATCCACCTGATCAGGTCCTTCAAATATGTTATCTGCTGTTTTCCCCTGTCTTTTTTCCTTCTATCTGGCCTGTTAGTATCAGGTTCTTTAAGCCCTCCTTCCTCATTGCATGTCCCAGGAACTTTAGCTGTCTCGTCCTGGGTCCTAGGCATGACGGTAAACTGCATCCGGCAGCCAGGCCTTTGATTGGGAGGTTGTGAGGAGCATGGAACCATCTCTTAATTACTGTTGTTCTCAGGTCCACCCTGACCCGGAGTAGCAGCACCTGTTAGGGTCCCAGCTATGGGCAAATAGTTACTCCCACCCAACTGGGGTCGAAACACTATGAAAATATAAAAATACACTTTTATAAAAATATATTCATAAAAATAGACTTTTATTTAAAAAAATATACATTTTTGAAGGAAAAATTTTACCAACAATACAATTTTAAAGAAAGTTTTGAAGGAAAAAATTATTCTCGGCAAAACATTTTTAAATGCAAAACTAGAAGACATTTTCAGTTTTCTAAAATAAAACAAGAATAAAACCAAAAAAATTACATGAAAATCTGACTAAAAAAAAAAAAATTGACTAAAATTTGACTAAAATTAAAAGAAACAAATTACCTTAAAACCCTACATTTTGGCATTAAATAACCCACAGAGGTGTTGATATGCCGTTAAAGAAAACTCAAACTCAAACTCTGTCTCGTCCTGATGCTCAATATAAATTTCCTTTTCGTTTCCATCCTTTCCAAAACCTCGTCATTGCTCACATGCTCGGTCCATGATATCCGCAGCATCCTCCTGTAGAACCACATTTCAGTTGCTTCAAGTTTTTCCTTCATCTTCGATGATATTGTCCAGCATTCACTGCCGTATTGAAGGACTGACATCACATAGCTATCCAGTACTCTCTTCTTTGTTTCTAGCGAAATTGTCCTGCTTCCTTCACCATGCCAATTCGCCTTCGGATCTCTGTGTCGCATTTACCGTCTTCTGCTGTATTTGGCAGTTTGGGCCGCTCTTTTTGCTTATGACCACACATTTAGTTTTCGTGCAGTTTATTTATAGTCCTTTCTTTTCACTCTCTTCAGCTACCTTCTGTAGGAAGTCTTGTAGGAAGTCTTGTAGTTTTCTGGTAGTTTTCGATCTGGGAGTCGCTAAAACAGTAACAACGAAAACAAATGTATTACAAGAATGGTATTTTCTTCTATTTTTGTCGAATAATAAGTTAGATCAAAATAATTTTGCTGGAATTTGAAACCGAGTATTATAGTGGGTTGCTTATCTATTCTTTTCTGTTAGTAGTGGAGAGTCCGTTCTAATGAAGAGTAGTTGTATACTGTTGCAGGTTAACAGAATTTGGCCTTGTTGTAGATAGCCCACTATAAGTCATAAAGAAAGGTTATAAACCAAGAAAAGCAAATTGAGCTGAAAAATAACATTTTATATATAACACATATCAATTAATGTCTTTACAATTGAAGTAATACATGAAGTATAGGTCCAACGGAGGTTAAAATGTTCATGGCAATAAAATGCTGAAAGAGAATTAATGCTTAGGAATTTGGGAGCGTGTAGGTAAGGAATGTCTTTGATGTATTCTCTCCTTAGATCAGTAAGTAGTTTTTGAGGCAGAGAAGAAGGAAAGAGGTAAGGGAGGCGAGCGTAGAAAGCCACTTGACTTCGATAAGAGAGATACTAATTACTCTCTTCTCCTCGAGTCGGTCTGCCTGGCGATGCTTTCTGTATCCGCTTTTTATATCTTCTTTTTGGATCACAGCAGCTCATTTGGGATTTCACACTTTTATTTGGTTCTGGGCTTCCCATTGGCTGATAATAAAATTCGCGTAGGCTCGCGAACTGGAAATTTAATATTTAATTAATTTTCAGTTTTCAGTCGGAATATCTGCGCGGAGCCGCTGGCGCACAGATAACTTTTGGTCATTTTCTTTTTGGTTGTGAAAGCGCAAACATCTGGTCCATCGCTTTTGTTCGGTATCACCACAGTATTAGAGGTTTATTTTGTTTTGTGATTGGCTGCATCAAGTTCATTAAAACTCCATTTATAATATCACCTATTTGAATTTTATGTTAGTTTAATTGAATATTTTATATAACCCAAACCGACAGTTTGTAGATTAAATTTGTTGCTTAGTACTATTTAAATTTGATTAAATCTCTCTATCTCTCTCTTTTTTTCTCTATCACTCTGTCTATCGATTTTGACGGTAAAATACGTGTCTTTACGCAGATCGTGTATATGCTTATTTTTACCTCGGTGGTTATGTAATCTGAATAGAATAGATTACGTTTGCATCAAAGCCACCAACTACAGATGGAAAACTTCATTACAAGTCCTGGTATCAACACTAGAGGTGGGCGATTTATTTACGATGTTGCAGCCTTCAGATTAATTCCGTTGCGATATGAAGGTCATATTGTCCAAAAGAGAAATGCTTAGAGACAATCTGGATCTCTTATGCAAGCGTTGGGCGTTCTGTTCAGTAAAGACTTGCTTTACTGGGAACCATTTTTTGCTGTTAGTTTCTCCTAAATATTTGGCAGGTCTTAAACAAATCCTGACCCCTTTCCACACATTGTCCGAGTGGCTAGTTTAACAGTTCAGTTTGTCTTTCATAATACTGAACAAATGGATCCCAAAGTTTGAAATCGATGAGCTAATATATATACTTATATAAATTGAGTTTCGATCCCGGCCAGAAGCAAGTGGATGTCTAGCCACACTGATGAGCTGTGATACAGCGAAACAGGCTTGTATGTGGATGACGAATATATTATGTTCTCATTACGATTGAGCTCTGTAGAGAAGAAAATTTTGAAAGCAGTTAAAAAAAAAAAATTACCACTTCCGCAGTTTATGCATTACTCTACAGCAATAAATTGAGGTCTTTCGGTGACTGGCGTGTGTATACCCCGCTTATATACAACACGCTAAAATCTTTCTTCTCGCATTTCATATGCCTGTGGCTTAGGGGTTAGCGACTCCGACTGACTCCGACTGACACCGAATCGGTTGAGTTTCGATCCTGTCCAGAAACAAGTGGATGTCTAGCCACACTGATGAGCTGTGATACAGCAAAACAGGCTCGTATGACGAATATATATATTTATTGATATAAATATAGTTTTAATGTATATTTATGGGTTTAAACTCTTAATATCAATGACAGAACGTATGTTAATATAAAAGTGCACATGAAAATTATTTTAAAAATGGCTAAATGATTTGTTTGAAACTTTTCCCTTTTCGATTAAAAAATATAATCTTCACTATGTAACCTGACAGCCTAACGGCCACAAGAATCGTAAATATTTTAAAAATATTTTTGAAACTTTATTAATTATTATAATTAAAAAAACAAAAATGAAAACAATTATTTTGAAGAATTTAATTATTAATTGAAACAATGTCTGACATTTATATTATTTATTAAAGCAATTAAAAGCTTATCTAAATGAATAATGTCAGAGTTTTATTGCATTTTTTACTTTACTATTCGGAGCAGATGTTTTGGTAAAAAGGCCTAAATAATTAAAAAAAATAATGCATGATTTACATGAGTCCTGCGTTTAACTAATAAAACAATTTAAGTAAAATTAATTAAAATTTCATGGATTTACGTGGAAGGAATAACAGTTAACGTCAAATAAAAAACAATAAATAACAGTATAAAAATAGCGTTCTTTAAATTCTTTCAGTTGCTAAGGACATTTTGTTTTGTTGCTATTAATTCAGTCAGTCAGTTAAGTGCCATGCGCGATACACGCTTGGGCGATCATGTCTCGAAAGATACATGACTGACTGGGTAGAAGATTATCCCGCAGTAGGTTGGCATTGCTTTCTGCGGTAGACTGGTTGCCGACCAAGGCTATAGAACCCAATCTGTCCTATTATTTAACCCATAACTGGAGGGAAGAGACGGATTAATACCTTTCTCAAAGGTATTTGCGCGTAAGTGAATGCAAGGAATTCAACTGGAATTCGAACTCGGTTCCTCGATTTTTCGTTCCGAGCCGATATCCATTGCACCACAACGCGCATCCGATACTATTAATTACTTTGTCTAAATAAATGAATTTCGTCTTTTGCCTTGAAAAAGTTCACATTGGATGAAACGCGTTGGCAACTAATACAGTTTTCCTACTGTCATTTAAATTTATAATATTGTCTTTTCTACAGGTTAACTCTGAGAGACTTTTCATATATATATATATATATATATATATATATATATATATATATATATATATGTGTGTGTGTGTGTAAAATAACCAAAAGAGTTCTGTCGGCTTTTTAAGGAAAAAAAAAAGAAAACGCTTCACAGCATGTGTAACATATTTAACCTTCGAAGTAATCGCCATCGGCATCCAGCACCTTCTGCCAACGTGTCTCCAGCTTTTCAATGCCCTTGCGGAAGAAATGGGAAGTTTGCTTCATTGGTGAAGGATTTTCCCCGAAGATGATTATCCAGAGAGTGGAAGAGATGGTAATAGGATGGCACAAGGTCAGGTGAATAAGGTGGATGGCACAAAGTCTACCACCCAAGTTGCTGTACGGTATCTTTAACCACTCGCGCGACATGCGGCCTGGCGTTGTCATGGAGGAAAAGCACGCCTTTGTGATTCACCAGTGCTGGCTCCTTCTGGCGCAATGTCTGTTGTACACGTTTCAATTGTTGCGAATATAGGTATTGGCCCGTGGGTAGCAGTTCATAATGAACCACTTGATGACCTGTCCACCAGACACAAAGCATAATCTTAGGCGGTCTTGCGGTGTGAGGGACAGCATCCTGAGGAGACAACAAATGTTTGGAATACTTGGAAGTTTCGTACAGAACCCACTTTTCATCACTGGTAAGCACTCGATTGAATAAGGATGCAGTACGGTGGCGAGAAAGCAGCGATACGCAGGCTGCCACTCGTTGTCCCTTGTGGATCTCCAGCAGCATTTGCAGAACCCACTTGCTCAGTTTGTACGTCTTACCTAGGCGGTGCAGGTGAAATCTAACTGTTTCATCAGAAACGTTGAACTGTCTTGCAAGTTCACCACACTAGCCACACTAGACTACTGTCTTCTTCAAAGAGCGTCTTCAGGACTCCGTCATTCAAGACCTGTGGTCGTCCACTGCGAGGCTCATCATGGAGAGACAAATCTCCCGACTTGAATTTTCGAAACCAACGCCTTGCAGTACGTTCATCCACAGCACTATCCCCAAACGCTTGACATATGCGGCGACTTGATGCAGCTGTTGATAAGCTCACTTTGAAGTCGTAAAGCAAACAGCACCGATTGAGATCTCTAGACACTTTCATCCTTCTCACAGCTAATAACTGATGACCGGGCACGGTGCGCGTGTTTTTTTATAACGTCTGATGTTCCTACTTCTGGCTGTCCGAATTTGTAAACAATTGCTACACGCATTTCGTATATATTTCAACTTCATTCAATGACTAATCAAAAAACGGATGAACCGTTTTGGTTATCTTGTATGAATGAAATGATTTGTTTGAACATTATTTTTGATCGATACTCGTATTTAAGTAAATATTCTGTTTATAATCAAACAGTATATATATTTATTTCTACCGGCCTGATTATTTACGATGAACTTTTGTTACGAAAATGTCTGTCATTTGGCAGGATGACATCGCACTAATAATAAATAATAAACTTACGACATATATTGGTTTTACTACAACCACGCTCTCCTATCACCTTTCTGATCAGAGTTCAATTAGACAACATTTCTTAGAAAAACATAGCCATGTAGGTAATATTAGATTTTAGTCAGGAATACAATAATACTCTCTCATACACACAATAAAAAGAACCTTCAAATATTGGAGGTCATCTGAATTAAATCCAAACAACCCACACTTAATAAAATCACGTTTAAATGTGGTCATAACACATTACATTGCATTTAAATATATGGTTCTGTTAACATTTTGAGCTCTCACACGGTGTGTCATCATAGAACGGCATTACAAATTTACGAACTGCGTTTGCTATTTTTGGTAACTGTTATCGTTGCTTAGCAAAGTTTTATGTCAACACAAAATAAAATCGTCGCTGATGGTGGATGGTTTTATATTACCGTCTTGGCGACCTCTCTGAAGATGGCTAATGTGAGCCAAAAGCTTAGAACCAACTCAATAAAAAATTATCCAAATGTTGGAGAATTTTTGTCTTTATTTCCACCTGAAATTAAAGCCAAAATACGACATTTAGAACGGCTCATGATTAAACATAATAGACATTCATTGTCTCTGATATTTAACTCTATGTGTTTAGAAAATTATCTGCTGCCTTGATACACTATATATATATATATATATATATAATTTTTAAACGAGTTATTTCGCTATCCGTGTTTCTACCATGAGTAGTATCTTTAGGCGATTTTTAATAACAGATTGTACCGTTTACCGTTTTTATTTTTAAGAACTCTCTTGTAACGGTGTTTTATTTGAACGTTCACGTGACAGGGAATTTATGAACGCGCAATGTTTAAATTAAAACAGGTTATGACGTTTTTATTCATGGTTGTATGAACCTAAGAGATATTTTTTAGTGTGGATGCATTTAGTCATACTTTCTGTTCTTTCATTTAACAGTTCGTCTTTATTTGGGTATGTCATAATTTCTAATTTTTCTTTTTGGCACAGTCTGCATATTTGTCCACCGTTGTAAGGTTTGGCTGTTTTTACGATGCTCCATGTTATGTCTGGGTCTTTTCCATATTTCGATTTCAATTTCTAGACGCGATTCACCAATTTTGTATTGTTTGTTAATTTTTCTATTTTAAATGTAGATTTGTGATTGAACCACTTGGTATTAAATGTGTCTTTAGTTTATAAATTCCCTGCCAGTTATTAAAAATTGCCTGAAGACACCACTCAAGGTAGAATCCTGGGTAGTGAAACACTTCATTTAAAAATGGAAAATATTCAAAAGTTCTACAATATAATTGTATTGAACACTTTTTAATACAAATGTGTACTGGTCTAACCCTATGATGACCAAAAACTAAGTATTAAACAATCAATCAATATATTGGAGAGAGAGAGAGAGAGAGAGAGAGAGAGAGAGAGAGAGAGAGAGAGAGAGAGAGAGAGAGGAACAAAAAGAGAGAGAGAATGTGTGTATTCTGGCAGCAATCCATCTTTTATACATGTCTCGTTAAAGATGGCTGACAAGATATTGCAATAAGATTTTTAATTTAATTTTTTTTTGTTCCTACAATTTTTTTTTCTCTGGACGCAGTCTGTAAAATTGACCAAAAGTTCTGCATAACGCATATTCTTCATTACCAACGGAGATTTTTATTTTTTAAGTATGTGTCTGAAGTGATAGAAATGTTATATTTTCCAAACACGGTCAGCACATTTTGGCCGTGTTCGTAATTAATGTTATTGTGTATTGATTTTTTTCAAAGGTTTTTTGCTTGTAACCACGCAAATACATACATGTACAAACACTTATATATACATATAAAATCTCTTACACACGCGCTTCCCCAACACACACACACACACACACACACACACACACACACATATATATATATATATATATATAGACTAACAGATATTTTTACCTATATATATATATATATATATATATATAGGTAAAAATATCTGTTAGTCTATATATATATATATATATATATATATATATACTAACAAATATTTTTACCTACATAGTTATATATATACATGCATACATACATACATACATATATTACTCTGCTAAATTAAATAAATGAATTTACCTGGATTGTATACCAAGTGTGCTATGTTATATTTATATACATGTACATACATATATATACTAACACATTTTTGCTTACATTTAAACATAAGCACACACACATATTTATACATATATGCATAAGTATAGGGTAGGTATGGATCGAAAAAGAATCCGTATCTAAAGAAATGGTATTTTTTAAAAATTGCTCAATACCAAGTAGAGCGAATGATATTTATTTAGAATGTATAACATAAATATTTTATAATATCACTACAAATTAGACGTTTTGTTTCGACACTACCCGTGTCTTATCAAACGACTTGATAAGACACGGATAGTGTCGAAACAAAATGGCTACTTTTGTAGTGATATTATAATATTTTTATGGTATAAATTATGTATATATATAATTTTGATTTTCAGTAACGATGTCAAATAAATTTTCCATCGCAAACTGAATTTTGAAGGCTAAATAAGTTTTCTGAGTAAATGGTATCATGACTGAGACTAAGAACTACAATTATACCCACGAAGCAAAAACCCCGAAGCAAAAAACGAAATAAAAAGGCTGAAAACATGGTTTTGATCAAACCCGATAGGATATCAGGGTATAGATTTTTAATATTGGAGTCAAGTAAGTCATCCATGGATAAACTAACCTTTGTAAATCCATGAAAACTTATCGTAACCATCGGGAGTAAAATTGGAGAAAATGGGCCATATTGATGACTGAATATCGGTTTTTGATCAGATTCGATAGAATATCGGAAGTATCGGTTTCCGAAATCGGGTAAAATGAGTCGTCTGAGAAGATCTACTAATGCTTGAGACTAATAACTATAATTTTATCAAGTTAGAGCAAATTCTGCAGCAAGAACCACGATAAAAGGGCTGAAATCCTCATCCTGATCAGACCTGATCGGATATCGTGGTATCGATTTCCGATATAGAGAGAAATCGGAAAAATAAGTAGCCCATGATCTGACTGGAAGCCTAAAGAATATTTGTAGGAAGTTTGGTGAGAATCGGATAAAAATTGTAGATTTGTATAAAGGACACACACACACATCTTACCTATTATATATATACATATAGATTTACTAAAATTCACAATTTTCTTAACCTCCACATTATTAATTTTAATTAGGTGTTGTGGTATTAACATTATGATGACCCTTGACTCAAATACTCCACTGATCCTTGTCCCGTGTCCTTTTGTTTGACAAAAAATTATATTTCCGACACGAACTCAGTCAATACTGGTATTGACAAGACAAACGACTGACGCCTACGTCAGCCTAAATAGTCTGTTTCCCACATGGAGTGATTTTTGAATTTTATTGTTTTATATATATTTATATATATATAGTGTATCGAGGCAGCAAATAATTTTCTAAACATATACTGTTAAATATAAGAGACAATGAATGCCTATTATGTTTAATCATGAGCTGTTCTAAACATCGTATTTTGGCTTTAATTTCAGTTGAAAATAAAGACAAAATTTCTCTAACATTTGGATAATTTTTTATTAAGTTGGTTCTAAGCTTTCAGCTCACATGAGCCATCTTCAGAGAGGTTATTAAGACGGTAACACAATAACAATTTGAATACATGGTTCTGTTGTCATTTCGCGCTATCACGCAGTGTGACGTCACTGCAAATTTGCGAATTACATTTGTTATTTTTGGTAACTATTGCCATTGCCTAGCGGAGTTTTATGTCAACATAAAATAAAATCGTCGGTGATGGTGGATGTTACTGTGTTACCGTCTTAATAACCCCTCTGAAGATGGCTCATGTGAGCCGAAAGATTAGAAATTGTCTTTATTTTCAACTGAAATTACGTTTAGAACGGCTCATGATTAAACATAATAAACATTCATTGTCTCTTATATTAAAATTTAACAGTATAAGTTTAGAATATATATATATATATATACACACACACACACACACATACACACACACACACACACACACACACACACACACATATATATATATATATATATATATATATATATATATATCACCTGTATAGTGATTACGAGCGTTTAGACGTACGAACATTTACTACTTATGTAAATAGAATTATACATACATTTTGTGTAACTTTTGAAATATCGTCATCAGATAATAAAAGAACCTTATTTTATTGACACAAAATATCGATTATTGATTCTGACTAAGTTTCCATGTTCTTCTGAAATGGGTAGAATCTTTTCAGATGCCATTATTCAGTTTTGCTATCTTTGGATTCCATTAAACAGTTCCTCGTTATAACCTCCAATGTCTGCCTAAAATTCGGTCAGTTACCAAATTTGGGAATTGCTTTCAGAAAATAAACTGATCTTTGAATGTTAAAATACATCTTTTTTAGAAATATGAGGAGTTGCAGATACGTTTTGGCCCTAGCAACTTTTCGGGAAAAACTAGGTTGAAGCGATAATTTTTAAGCATATACTCGTAAATCTCATCTTTTCATGGTCGAAGAATAAGTTGATTTATTTGCAATAATACTGGTGCGAGGCTATGTTTCATGAGTGCTCATAATGAATCGTTTTGGTGATTTTGAAAGAAGTATTTCTTTCGTTCAGTTATAAAGTGTTGTGGATCCCGCGAATGTGAACCGCACAAATAAATGGAACAACAACCAGAATTTGAGATAAAAAATATGGATATTTACGTAAAAGATACAAACCTGAAAGCAGGTTAGTAATCCAGGAATACAGGTTAGCACAAAGTATATATACAAGTCTCTGAAGTGAAGCCGTGGTATGTTTAGTAAGTCCAAGTCGGAAGCTGACGGAGTAATAATCTTCTTGCTGAGTGGAGCACAGAGCTACTATGAACTACTGACGCTGTATTCTCCGTGAAACCTCGGTATCTTCCTGCATGTTCCGGTGTCACTCGGTGTCTGTCGTATCTCACGGTGTCTCACTTTTAGCTTCTATGGCAGGAGTATATGTATACTCTAGAAGAGTCTATTATCATGAAAAAAGGGGGAGACCCCACAAAATAAAGCTTTCGCTTTTATAGCATTTCTTGAAATAATTTGAAAGTATATTAATCAAAGTTTCTTGCGAATTGTGATGGAGGTTTTTGGATCATTTTATGTCACAACTTTAAAATCAATGATTGGTGGTTTGATCCCGACATATTTCTTGGATTGTAATCTTTAATTTGGATTGAAATCTTTAATTTGGATTGAAATCTTTAATTTGGATTGAAATCTTTAATTTAAACATGTTGAAACTGTTTTATACTTTCTTTCTTGACAACATATATTCTCAAACGTGGAAAACTCACAAATATAAAGGCAGTCATGTTAATTGTCATGGTGGCATCACCCATTATAACGGACTGAACTCTTCTTACAACTACATATACTTCCCCTCACAAGAGGAGAACAGATCAGAGTGAGAGGTCAAGAGCTCAGGGAGTAAAAGATCCGCAAGAGATCAGCATAAACAGATCAGTGGAGAGCGATAGACAGAGATAGCCAAGACTGCTACTGTACGACTATTGCGAGTCTCAGTTATAGTATTACTTCCTAACCCGTATTTATCGTTCTACCGGGTCCATGACATTAATCAAAGGAACAATTTAAATGAAGGCATCCTATTTTACATCACAAAATTACGAAGCGGGAATTCGAAACGGAATTAAGGAAGCTAGGGGGCGTAAGGAAACGAATGTAACGCGAAACTTAAGGAAATATTGTTTTTAGTCTGAAAAGTAAAGGAAATTCGGCGCAGAAATACGAAAAAGATGGGATTTTGGTTTGTTATCACTTGTAACTGTTTAGGATTTCTATGTAATTAACAATTTGATTAACTGATTTTTTTTTTGTTTTTTTATGTCTTGCCAACCCTTTGTGGGTTAGTTATTGCCAAAACATATTTCGGATTGTAGGTGTTTACTTACAGAACCGGGTATTCTCAAAGGGTCTCCCATCTGAGTATGTACTTAACGAAAGAGACTTTAACAAATTAAACTCTTGCATCGACTAAACTTACAGTTAAGTGTCATACGTGATACCTGCTTGGGCGATCATGTCTCTTTCAAGACCTGACTGACTGGGCAGAAGATTTTCCCGCACTAGGTTACCATTACTTTTTGCGCTAGATTTGTTGCCAACCATGGCTTCAGAACGTAATCTGTCATGCTATTTAACTTATCGCTGGAGGGAGAAGAAACGGATTAATTCCTTTTCCTAAGGTTTGCGCTTAAGTGAATGCAACGAATTCAAATAGAACTCGAACTCGTCTCTCTGATTTCTTGTTTTAAGCCGATATCCACTGCACCACCAACACACATTCTATAGATTAAAACTCAATGATTGGTTGTTTTGTTTTACAGCATATCAACCTCAGCAGGTCATTCATTGCCAACTAAACTTTATTTATTTATTGCTGGTAATACCTTTTTCTTTCAACAATTTATTGTTGTTTTTATATAAGTTTTGTGTCTAGTAATGCTTTTTCTTTTCGAGTATCAAGATTAATTAGGATTTGTTTTTAAGGACATGGTCCTCAAGTCATACCCTGTTATTTAACCCATAACTGGAGGGAAGGGACGGATTAATACCTTTCCCAAGGGTACCAGTGCTTAAGTGAATGCGGGGTATTCAACTGGAATTCGAACTCGGCTCACCGAGTTCTCTTACCGAGCCGATATCCACTGCACCACAACGCACATCCGTCACTATACGCTTACAGCACCTGGTATTCCCAAGCGGTCACCCATCTAAGTACTGACCAGGCTCAACGTTGCTTAACTTCGGTGATCGAGCGAGAACGGGTGTATTCAACGTGATATGGCCATAAGCCAAAGCTGACTGAAAAAAGGCATTTGTGTTAAATAGCGCTCGAACAATTTCATAGAAATTTCCTTGGCATTAAATCAAAGTAATGAGACGTAGAAAAGAAGGCGATACTGAGCAAGATTTCTAGTAATGGTACAATTCACACATGTCAAAGTCAGACACAAACCATTTGTCATTTTATATGACTTTTGGAGAGGGCCTCAAAATACACTAACTTAATTCTAATAGTTTTATTTTCATTTTTTATTCTTCTATATCGTCTTCCTTCAGGACAATCATGGCTCTCTACTACTTCCTATCATTTTTTCTCTAAGCAGTGTTTATCCCTTTCCAGTTCCTTCCATCCACTGCAATCCGCTTACTTATGCTTACTGTTCCCGTCTCTCACATCCAACTCACCAAACCCTCTTTCATCAGGTTTTTGATTCGAAATACAAGTAACATTTTTGTTTCCATTTTCCTTAAAGATTCCTCGATGCTCACATGTTCTGTCCAGGGCATCCTCAGCATCCTCCTGTCGAGCTAGATCACTGTTTCCTTAAGTCTTCTCTACACCAATAAAAGAGTTGTCCTGAGTTCACCACCATAGGAGGACTGTGGTCGTGGATGTGCGTTGTGGTGCAGTGCTTATCGACTCGGAACGACAAATCGGAGAGCCGATTTTGAATTTCAGTTGAATTCCTTGCGTTCACTTTCGCACAAATACCCTTGGGAAAGGTATTAATCCACCTATTTCCTCCAATTATGGGTTAAATAACAGGACAGATTGGATTTAATAGCCTTGGCTGGCAACCAGTCTACCGCAGAAAGCAATGGCAACCTACTGAGGGATAATCTTCTGCCAATCAGTCATGTCTCTTTCGTGACATGATCGCCCAAAGCGTGTATCACGTATGGCACTTAACTGATTGACTGAATATAATAGCTGAAAACATGATTAAAGCTTCTGCTGGGCATAAAGTGTGGGATCAATTTTATATTGTTATGAAGTAATAAACTGATCCCCCACTATTTACTACTTAATAATATAATACATCTCTTCCCCCTCTAACTATAAGTCAAATAACAGGATAGATTGGGTTCTATAGCCTTGGCTGGCAGCCAGTCTACCGCAGAAAGCAATGGCAATCTACTGTGGGATAATCTTCTGCCCAATTAGTCATGTATCTTTCGAGACATGATCGCCTAAAGCGTGTATAACGTATGGTACTTGACTAACTGATATTACACAGCGGTTCGTCCTGTTAGTTTTTTTTTTTGTTCTTAACAATATTTACCTGTTTATCATCACTTTGTTTAATTCCTAAAAAACATCTTTCGTTATTCAAATTTGCCTTCAGATTTCCGTATTAGATTTTCTATCGCCTGTCAAAACATTTACCAGATTGTTCAATCTCTGTAAATGCTTAAAGTTGACGTTTTAGTAGATAGCATCTTGCCCTGTCGCTTTGGCTAACGACCGTGCATTACGATGATTAGTCCATTCTTCATCCTTTTCTTTACTGCATTGTCTAAGCGTACCTGTAGTTTTCTTTTCGCATTTGCTATCATCTGTATATTTTATGTTTGTTGTATCGCCGAGGTGGATACGATACTCAGAGAAAGTGCTGTGGTATTATTCAGCACAATATCCGGTGCGAAACAGATATACACAGAACAGTACAATAGTTACAATGGCAGACAAGACAGAACTTACGACACAAAGAGGAGAGAATTTAGATTGCAATAGTCGCCGAAGTAATTAAATACACACGAAGGCATACAAAACTCTATCCGTAAGATACTCATCGATAATACAAATAAAATAGCATCATTTATTTGTAAAAAGAAAGGCTGAAAATAAAGGATGCATTATTAAAAAAAAAAGCAAAAAAGCTAACATTCAACAATATCAGCTATGAACACGGCCACAATGTGCTGACCGTCTTTTGAAAAGAAACCATTACTATAACACTAGATACATACATAAAACAATCTATATGTTCAGTTAAAAGTAAAATAAAATTCGTTCTTGATAATGGCTAAAAGTATAGCCGAAAGCGCTTAAATAAATAAAACATTCGGACAGTTTTTATATATCTACTGATGAGAAAATATATTTCTACTGATGAGAAAACAAAACGATCACATAAAAAATTCTATAAAAAACTAACTACAGCACCTTATCTGTCAATTTTAGAGAAACTTATTGGATGTGCATTGTGGTGCGCGGATGTGTGTTGTAGTGCAGTGAATATCGGCTCGGAACGACAAATCGGGGAGCTGAGTTCGAATTCCAGTTGAATTCATTGCATTCACTTATGCACAAATACGCTTGGGAAAGATATTAATGAGTCTCTTCCCTCCAGTTATGGGTTAAATAATAGAACAGGTTGGGTTCTATAGCCTTAGCTTGCAACCAGTCTACCGCAGAAAGTCACGGCAACCTACTGCGGGATAATCTTCTGCCCACTCAGTCATGTCTCTTTCGTGACATGATCGCCCAAAGCGTGTATTACATATGGCACTTAACTGACTGATATTGGATTATAAAAATGATATAGTGTGCCTAATATATTTATTATATAACTTTGATACAGGAGTTTAACATATTATCTAAGATTTGAATATTACGTCCCTGAGATGGTTCCCACGACGAAATGAAGATGTTTGCGCTCGCTAATCTCATTATTTATCTATTTATCTTAATGCAGCTATAACTAACTTATTTTTTGTCTGGGTCTATTCTAGCAGTCTATTCTAACAGCTTCTTTTCACGCACTTCCCGCCTGTGGAATTCCCTTCCATATACTTGCTTCCCCGACAACTTCAATCTCCAGGAATTTAAATATGTCAATAGACATCTCCTATCTCACTAATTCGCATCCATTCTCACAAGCTCTTTTTCCATCTACTCCACCCCCATCCTCGGTATCTTCATCTGTCTATTATCCTCCCCCTGACATTTCCTATAACTAACCCCTCTTTCGCATCACTTTCCCCTATGTAACCCCCCTGCGCTACAGTGGCAGTAGAATGCCTTACTTGGGCTGAGATGATTAAAAAAAAAAAAATTTAGGAAGAATTTTCCAATATATTTTGGGCATCACGGCTGAAGGATGGGTTAAACCAAATAATGTTAGGTTTACTTAGTTCTCATTTATTTTTGCCTATTCTCTTATTACTAGAGTTAGTACATAAACTTATTTGGACTGATTTATGCAAGTTATTAGCGATACTATGGGGAAGGAATCAATGCATCTTTGGTAATATACGGAACACTTGTATGTTAGTTTAAAATGTGTACCATCATTATCTGACATCTTATACAGGGTGTCCATAAAGTCCGTGTCCACTTTAAAAAATTATAACTTCATTTGTATTTGTGATAGAAATAATCTGTAAAAAATGTTATAAAGTTTAATGCACCTAATTTTAATTAAAGTCATTAAATAATTCTTTACCACAAAATTAGCAACAATTTCTAGATAAGTAAACAGATGGATCGGAAGGGGTGGACCATTTTATTGGCCCCCACGTTCTTCAGATTTGACCCCATTAGATTTTTATGGGAACATGTGAAAACAATTGTGTATGCAACCAAACCTAGTTCATTAAAAGATTTGAAAGCTAAAATAACTAATGTGATTTCAGGCATTACTGTAAATCAGTTTGCAAATATTTTCCGTGAAATGCAAAAACGTATTATCCTTTGTACTGCTAATGATAAAATTTCAATAAAACCTTACAAAATATAGATTTACGTTTTTTTAATCCTTTTACAAATTATTTTTATCGCAAATACAAATAAAGTGCAGACGAACTTTATTCTTACCCTGTATATATATTGATTGATTGTTTAATACTTAGTTTTTGGTCCTAATAGGGTTAGACCAGTACACATTTGTATTAAAAAGTGTTCTATACAATTATATTGTAGAACTTTTGAATATCATTTTTAAACGAAAAAGTTATTAAAAATCGCCTGAAGACACCACTCATGGTATAAACCAAGGTAGCGAAATAACTCGTTTAAAAATGAAATATATATATATATATATATATATATATATATACACACACACACACACATATATATATATATATATATATATATATATATATATATATATATATATATATCAACAGTTGAATAATATCGGGGTTCTTGCAGTACCATGTCGCGCATGAATAGGTGTCCCTGCAAGCCCTCCCGGTGGGCAACCGCGAGGCCACACTAGGCTGCAATCTGCGCCAGCTACCTTCCAGCAGTCAATGACCATCTTCCACTTCTACTTGAATTCTTTCCTCAACAACAACACAGAAATGAACGATCACATCTCAACAAACAAAGGCAAACCAGATCAACCAAAATCAACTGAACCTCACAACATTTCCTTCACAAACATCCGGGGTATTCGCACCAACACTTGCAGCGTGTAATCTTTCCCCCACGAAAAGTCCCCTGACAGTAGCGCTTTGTGAAACTAATCTTAACCCCACCTCTGACTTCGCGATTCCTCTCTTAAGGAAGGGACTCTACTGTCCATATGCATGGGCTGGGGTTTAACGTCAGTGAAGACCTCCCGCTAGCTAGGTTGACATCTCTCGAATACCCTGACGACTCATACATGTACCTCCAACTTTCTCTTCTAATATCAACTATCTTTTCTTTCTGTACCGCTCCTGTTCCTCTTCCGACTGCTCGCTGCTAGACAGTATCTATGACAATATAGATAAGGCTACTTCTTCCCACTCATTCGCTAACATATTTGTGTTTGGTGATTTTAATGTCCACCATGCCAAGTGGCTGAAAAAAACACCGATCCTGGCATGAACTTTGCATTTACTCAATCTCTTACGCAAGAGGCGGATTTCCCCACGTGCTTTCCCAGTATCCCTACAGAACACTCTGCTGTTAGATCTCTGTTCCTGACACCTGCCATGCCTAGCAGCTTTGCCTCCTCGGTAACTCAAATCCTGCTGTCGTATCTTTACTTACTCCCACTTCCCCCAGGTACCTCCTACTAACAGAATTTCTTACTGCTACCAAAAAGCAGACTAGGAATCGTTCCGTGATTTTCAATGTGACGTCCCTTGGTAAAAAGTGTTTAGTCTTTCCATTGAGGAGTGCTCCTCTCAGGTCTTCTCGTACGTGAAAGCTGGCATTGATGGTTGCATACTGATCAAGAAGTTCCTTCCTAAACCTCATTCGCCTTCTGGTTCTCACCTGCTTGCTCAGCTGTCATTTCTCACGGGAATAACTCCTTCCGGCCACGCGTCTGAGCCTAATAGGCGCCTATTTGCCTCTGCTCGTTATGGGTTTAAGAGGATCTTGAATGACTATAAGCTGTAATTTGCTGAGAGAATGAAGCAGCGTATAGCAGCCCGCAAGTTTGGCTCCAAAGAGTACTGGCGGCTCTGCAAACCTGTGCTGAACAACAGTAAAACTTCCATTCCTGTTTTAATCAATAACCTTTAGGTTCCCACAGCCACAGCGGACAATTGCTTTGCTCGCAGATTCTCCTCCAACTCCACATTTGACTCGTTTGGAATATCCTCACCCGACTTCCCTCCTACAGATGTGGCTCAACTGAGGGATGTTTAGGTCTGGTCTCTTAGATAATTTCCAAACTTGACCCCCATAAGGCTACCGGAGGCGACAGAATCCCCGTAATTGTCTTCAAGAATTGTTTCTCCGAACTCTCCTCTTCCCTCTTTAAACTCTATAATTACTGCCTCAAAGTGTTCGAGACTATCATCAGTGCTGATGTGTGTGTGTGTGTGTGTGTGTGTGTGTGTGTGTGTGTGTGTGTGTGTGAGAGAGAGAAAAAGAAAACTATTCTAGGACAGACAGTATGGCTTCCTCTTTGCCAGGTTTGTGGTCAAGTACATCCACCAGGCCCTCGATAACAACGGCGAAGTTCGAGATGTTACGCTGGCCTTCTGCGCAAGCTACAGCTCTATTGTATCACGGTCCACTTGCTTGGCTTGATCCAATCGTTCCTATCAAGCCGCATAATGAACGTACCCTTGAACTAGCATGCCTCATCATACTAACACACGAACACGGATGACTCCCAGGGCTCTATCCTAGGCCAGACGTTCATTCATCAATGATCTTCCTGATGTGATCAGATCCCAAGTAGAGATCTACGCTGATGACACCGCTATTTACTCCTCCCTCAGTAAGAAATATGCCAAGTCGGTCAAAGATAACCTCGCTGATGATCTTCAAAAGGACCTCCGATCTGTGGTGGACTTGGATAAGAAATGGCTTGTAAAATTTAATGCATCTAAAACGAAGTTGCTATCTGTCAACCACCATAGACACTGACACCTGCCTCCATCAGCATGGACTTAACTAGTCTTCCTGAAAGCAATAAACTGCCCCTCTTTATTTAGCAATTTATAATTTAGAGGTAGATATTTCTAACCTCTGCCTTTTATGTTAACTGTGAGAAAAAACTGTGCGTAACAAACTAAATTACGTATTCAGATTTTTTCCGGTAAAATTAAAGTAGTGAATAATTGCTACTATTTTTTTTAAGTGATTTAAAACTAAGCGTTTTATTCAAAGCTTCACTTATAATTTACATATTAACTGCTCTAATATGATTACATTGGATTACAACTGGAACGATTACATTGAGTCAATAGCTAAATCCACTGCTACGAAGGTTGGGTCAATGTGTCGGACCAGGAAACTTTCTTGCCTGAGTCCATCTTGCACATACACAAATCAACCATGCGCCCATGCATTGAATACTGTTGTCATATTTGGTCAGGCGCCCCTGCTATTTATCTGGGATTTCTCGACAGACATCAGAAGAGAATCTTTAATGTGATTGGTCCCAAACTGGCTGTTCGACTCCAGCCACTTTCTCACCGACGGGATGTGGCTTCCCTCTGTCTCTTCTACAAATATTTTCACGGATTTTTCTCCGACGAGCTTAACTCACTGGTGCCCCTTCTACAAGAATTTACTCGAGCAACCAGATTGGCAACAAGGTCTCACCCTTTTACAGTTAAAACAACCAAATTCAGCCGTCACTTCTACTCCAATAGCTTCTTGTCTCGCATTTCCCAAATGTGAAACTCCCTTCCGTATGTCTGCTTCCTTGATAGCTACAATCTCTAAGAGTTTAAAGGCAATGTCCATTGCCATCTTTATTTTATCCTCTTAACTCCAGTCTTCCTCTCGTCCTTTCCCCAACAGCCCTTCTATCTTGTTTGTCTTCCTTTTCACTCTACTCTTGCGACTCTCTTCACACCAGTATTTCTATCCTTCTCTTGCCTTTTCTCTGACACCCCCTGCAACCGGTTCCTCTTTCTCTTCACTTTCCTCTAATATAAAATTTTACTCTCATGTTCTGTAACCCCCTGCGCACCAGTGGCGGTACGCTTTGCTTGGGGTGAAGCAATTAAAAAAAATAACAGAGGATGTTGAGGTTCACAACCAGCGGCGTTATTGAGTGTGAACGAATATTCGAATGAGGAAAAACACTATTAAGGAGAGAAAACAATAAGTGAAAAGAAATTAAGACAAATGATAATGATTGACATTGGGTTTAAATTTTCGAAGATCAAAGTTGTCCGAAAAACAAAAGTCCGGAAGAGAGTTCCACAAGCGGGAAGTGTGTGAGAAGAAACCGTTTGAAGCATGACATGACCTTCGTTGCACATGATCCCCAAGGACCACCAAAAACGACGTACACTTGGCATCTATCCCCGGAGGTAGCTTCGTGGTGTATGGAGAGAGAGTCACTAGTTATTTCTCTTGTTCACATGAGCTTTCCAAGAAGCAACCTATTTCCATGTTATTGCTATTGGTGACTGGTGTCACGAATATGATGTGACTTTTCATTTCCTGTGTCTGATTGGAATTCTCCCAATACGTCTGAAAGAGAAATCCGAATGTTAAAATATGGTGCAGGTCTTCTTTTTTTTTCCAATTCCAATCTTTCCATGACGTTCATGACGCGTTAAAACTATATTTTATATATCTCTCTCTTTCTCAAATACACACACACACACACACACACACACACACACACACACACACACACACACACACACATGTGGTAAAATATAGTTTCAGCGTGTGCTATATTTATGGGCTAAAGTGTTTAATATCAGGGACAGAGCGTAAGAAAATATTAAAGTAGACATTGAAGCCAACAGTCAGGGGTGACAGTCTGTTCCCTGATTACGTGGAATATTTAACGTTGTAAAAGATTTTTAAATACCACAAAAAATACATTAGGGAATTTAAAAATTCAAGGGAAATAATTGTGTGAATTATCTATTTACGCAGAAGCAAGAATTATTTACCTTAATTATATTTCAAATATACTATCTATACACATTGAAGAATGTATCCAGAAATTTGGTAAGCTGTGCGATTGATAAGAGGTTTATTACTTCTGAGTGCCTCTAAAATTTTAAGGCGTCTAATACATACATACATACATACATACATACATACATACATACATACATAATCTCCTACGTCGATGACACGACTTAGAGTTTCATGCATTACGCAACCATCAGGTGCATATTACGAACTGACCATTTTCAGATTTAAATTTAAGATCCCTTGGTGTTCATGGGAGTTAAATATTATAATCTTAGGGTACGATTTTTAATTTAACAAGAGTAAAATTTAAACAGACAAAATTTACATGGAGATTAAAAAATAAAAATAAAAATAAATGTTATTAAAATGCAGGGAGATTAATTCGAAGGGGTGTAACTTATTATTATTAATAGTAATATTTGCGGGGAAAAGAAAGAAAGAAAAGGGGGAAGGTAAGGAAGTGAGAAAGAGACAAAAGTATAGAGGAATCTGTATCAATTAGGATCTAAGAACTTAAATTAGTATTTTTCTATTGCAGCACGTAGTCATTAGTTCACTTCTTTTGTTAAGTAGATTAGGGTTATTTATACAATTTAAAATGACAGTCAGTTAGTTAAATGCCATACATGATACACGCGTTGGGCAATCATGTCTCGAAAGAGACATGACTGACTGGGCAGAAAATTATCCCGCAGTAAGTTGTCTACGGCTATATCGTCCGATCACCGAAGTTAAGCAACATCGAGCCTGGTCAGTACTTAAATGGGTGATCATTTGGGAGTACCAGGTGCTGTAAACGTAAGGACCAAGACCACATGTGAAAGAAAAAAAAATTAAAAAAAGAGAGAAGGAGAGAGAGGGACTTACCATTTTTTTACTTACTTGCTTACGCTGTAAATAAATAGGATTTATTTTAAAATGTATCTGTTACTCTTTTTGTATAGAAATTACAAATTTCGTGGATCCAATTCAACACCAAATTTATTCAAACAAATTTACAAAAGTGTCTTGCAATAAATTTCCTCAAAGCAAAAACGTGTAACAGATATTAATTATTATTAATATTATTATTTGATAAATGAAAATGAAAAGATATATTTTGTTTGAAAGCAGCCGACAATTTTGGAGTAAGTTATTTCCCTTACACCGGCTGTATTAATACTTATATTAATTTACGTTAAATTTTAACGTAACAATTTAAAGTGTCCTTTTCTTAATAAAGAGACAATATTTTAAAATCTCAGTATTAAATTTAGAGATATATAGTAATTTATTATACTTATAGAAAAACATTACATATGTTCTTTCTAATTTTATATAGTTTGCACAATTAAATACGCAAAATGTAAATAAAATTTAATGTTTTAAACCTATGGTTTAAATACATTAAAAGACTTTATTTAGGCTAAAGTCAAAGCCATTAAATACAAGTTATTAAAACTGTAATTTAATTTGAAGAAATTACATATTAGAGCAGTTAATATTTAAATTATAAGTGAAGCTTTGAATAAAACGCTTAGTTTTAAATCACTTAAAAAAATAGTAGCAATTATTCACTACTTTAATTTTACCGGAAAAAATCTGAATACGTAATTTAGTTTGTTACGCACAGTTTTTTCTCACAGTAAACATAAAAGGCAGAGGTTAGAAATATCTACCTCTAAATTATAAATTGCTAAATATTGCAATTTAAAAAATAAAGATTTCACTTATAGTGAAATATAAAAAGAATTTAATAACGTCCATCAACTGGAATCGTTAGAATTCTTGAATTAAAAAGAGGGTTGAATTATCTTATAGATACCAACATTTTCCTCTAAATATCTAAGTTGATAAGTTTTACAACTTAGAAAATAAATAACGATTTCACTTATAGTGAAACCGGAGAAAATCTGACACGTCCAAACGTTGGAAACGATCAAGAGATTCAAGTTGTCTTTTTTGTTTACCAAGAAAATTCTACCAGACGATAATTATTATATTCGCGCCAAGACACCAGGTGTTTCCTTGCGTTCTTTCTCATATAAGTAACAAGGAAACGCCCATTTTCCCAAATAAGGAAAATTCAAAATATGATTATTTTTACAATACCAAACGCGCTCTTGTTTTTTTTTTAAATAAAGAATTTTTAGGATAAATCCTTATAATTTAATAACTTTCAACCTAAAAGATATTTAACAATAAAATATTAAAAAATATTATTATTATTTGGTTGAAATATAAAAAATAATTCTTACACCTGTCCTCCAGGTTTGGGGGTTGGGTGGGTGCAGGGCTAACAACCCTGCCCCGTAAAAAACAGTTTGTTACAGAAACAGCAACAAAACGTTGCTGCCCTATGCAGCATCTGGGTGTAATGGATAAATGATGATGATGATGAAGTTGCCAATGCTTTCTTCGATAGACTAGTTGCCAGCCAAGGCTATAGGACCCAATCTGTTCTATTATTTAACCCATAACTGGAGGGAATAGACGAATTAATACCTTCCCAAGGGTATTTGTGCGAAAGTGAATGCAGTGAATTCAACTGGAATTCGAACTCAGCTCCCCGATTTATCGTTCCGAGTCGATATCCATTGCACCACAACGTTAAAAATCATAAGTTATAACTGTCGCTATTTCCATTATAAGTCTTGGTTTTAGCGACGATATTCCAGGTAATATTCTAGGGTTGTTATTGTTAATAATTTCTAACAGTATATAGATAAAGCGCTACTTTTGCTGTATTTACTGTTGTTTCAAGACATGTGGTTATTGAAATGCTATTTCTACGTATTAGCAGTTGCTCCCAAATAGAATTTAAAATCATCGTCATCCGAATAGATAAGGTTCTATAAATAATACTTTCGGGCATACACTGGCCTCTTCAATAGGCAGGTCTTATTTTTTCGGCAGATGCAATTATTTAGAGAAGAGTCTCTATTATTAGTAGTAAGTTACCTGATATTCTTCACGTGGTTCAAGTATTTATTTGATATCATATTATTATGTGGTGAAATATATTTATCTACGTTCTTCACGCAACTATAACTAACTTTAACATTGTTTTTGTTGAAAATCTTTTTAGTGTGTGTGAATCGTAGTAATGTTTGTGAATTAAATTTAGAAAGAATTTTCCAATACTTTTTATTTGACATTACGGTTGAAAGGTGGGTTAAATCAAATAATGTTACGTTTACCTAGTTTCTGCTTATTTTAATAAAAACTGTTACCCTGGAGATCTCTAAAGCGTTTGATAGGGATTAAAATTCTGATCTTCTGAACAAGCTACAGGATAGAGCTATGGTATAACAACACTTGTTCAATTTAATCTAATCGTTCCTATCAAATTGAGTAATGAAGGTCGTATTGAAAGGGCATACTTCCAGATCCTATCATACGAATACGGGTGTTCATCGAGGCTCTATCCGAGATCTTACGCTTTTTCGGATCTCCATCAATGATCTTCATCAATGATCTTCCTGGTGTAATCAGTTCCCAAGTAGATGTATATGCAGATAGCACTAACATTTACCCTCGACTCAATAAGAAATCTGCTAGGGCTGACAAAGTAAACCTCGTTGTTGTTCTTGAAAAGGACCTCCAAATTGTGGTGGACTAGGGCAAGAAATGGTCCGTGAATTTTATGGTTCCAAAACAAAGCTGCTATCACCATAGAGAAACTTATCTATTTTCCATCTAGTCTCCCAGAAAGCAATACACTGCGCCTCTTCGGCTTCATTTTCAGTCGATGTCAGGTGGAACGACTAGATAGAATCAATAGCTACATCGACCACTAAGGAGTGTGGTTCACTATGTCGTCAGAATCCATCTATACAAATCTACCATTCGTCCGTGCATTGATCATATCTGGTCCGGTGATCCTGCCATTAATCTCGGGGTTCTCGACAAAATCCAAAGGAGGATCAGCAATATAATCGATCATGATTTGACAGCTCGACTTCAGTCACTTTCTTGCCGTCGGAATGTGGCTTTTCCTTTTCATGGTTTCTACTCT
Source organism: Ascarosepion bandense (assembly GCA_037127315.1). NCBI lineage: Eukaryota > Metazoa > Mollusca > Cephalopoda > Sepiida > Sepiidae > Ascarosepion > Ascarosepion bandense. Next base: position 2,657,301 of record JBBBDQ010000379.1, read on the forward strand.
GACAAGTTTACTGTTGTGGGATCTCCCCCTTTTTGTATATGATAATGGACTCGACTGAGTGTACATATAGTCCTACCATATAAAGAAAAGGAGTTGAGGATCTGGAATCACAGTTGTAGTTGCAGTGACAGAAGACAGTGGAGAGTAATCGTAGAAATCCATTACAGTTATCGAAGAGTTCCGACAGATACCGAAGTTACACCAGAGAAAGACTAGTGCTGAGCTCCACTCAGCTAGAACAAGTTACCCGGGCATACTAATTCACTTGAAGACTTGTATGTCTTTATTTCTTCTAATAGTATTTCTAAATTGACTAACCCGTGTTCCAGTTTGGATATTATGTTCAATATAACCTACTTTTTCTCTCTCCATATCTGTTTTTGTTATTTATTTTTTGCGATTTCTCACCCGGAATCAACAACATTTACCTTCTTGGTGCCTTCTCAACACGAATTTACTAGATTGACAGCTCGTTCCCACCCTTTTTAAATGTAAACCTAACTTCTACTCTGACAGTTTCTTTTCTCGCAATCCGCCTATAGAAATTCCCTGATAGCTACAATCTCCAAGAGTGTAATCGAAACGTCAATTGCCATCTTTTATCTCCTTGATTCCCATCATTCTCCGACACCCCCTGAACCTTCTTCTTCTTTTTCGGTCTCATTTCATGTAACGACCTGCGCACTAGCAGCAGTACTGCTTTGCTTGGGATGAAATAATTATATAAAAAATATCTCAATATAACTTGTTTCACTTTTAAAAAATCTTTTTCAGAGATTGATGTTAAAATGAAAAATTTACAAAATGTTATTATACTGGTTAGATTATGATACGTTTCCTACTTTGTTCTTTTACTTTATATATATATATATATATATATATATATTGTTGTGGATCTATGTCGACAATTTCTGGTGGCAAATCTTAACGAAAATCTTCATCACCAATTTGTAGTGACCGGTTTGGTTGAAAGTAAAACAGGGAACACAGGAGGTAGGTTCAAAATATTGTATTCGTATAACAAGAACAATATATACAAAGGAAGTGTTAATAAACAGTAAATAGAAATAAGTAAGTCCGAGCGATACAATTACGCTGCTTATTGCATGACTAGCAGCTGGCTTTAACTGCGCACTTAAGTGTCGTCAAATGCCGTACTCAACTGCTTTTTACCGCTGTTAGATGCCTTCTGCAGATAATTATATAGTAAGAGAAACAGTCCATTCCTCGTAGAATGGCATCATAACACACACATATCTCTTAAATGTCTATAATAGATAACAGAAGCGATTAGCTATCCGAATGGCTTTCCATACTTAATATTTCTCGCCCCACTAATGGTAATTTGTGATGTCACAAACTGTAGTGCGATTTTCGATTCCAGCACGAACGCACGTTTTCGTCGTTGCTTTGAAAATCTTCTATGAAAACAAAATAGACAACTACAACTAATATTCATCCGCAAACTGTTTAATACACTTAATATAAGTGTCATCTTTGATAATGTCTGATCTAAGCCGAAAGTTCAGAAAAGATTAAAAAAACATGTAACAATATTGGGATTTTCTTTCTTCTTCCAGCGATAATGCTATTAAACTTACGAATAGAATTTACATAAAATAAATAGACAAAACTTGTCTATATTATTTAATGAAACATGCATCAATATATATATATATATGAACAAACATTTTGTGCCGCAGGTTTTAAATATGGCTTTGAAAATGACGGAACGCATTCTTTTAAATATTCGTTGGAACGACAATAAATTAAAGACTGAAACTGAATATCGCAGGCATAAGGAACCACAAATAAATACATTTATTACTAAAAAACAAACAATCGGTGTAAAAAAACACTACTGAGTATAAAAAATTAAGAAAATTACTCACGACCCACCCATAAGACAGAGAGAACGAAGAAAGTTATCCGACCTGCACAAATTTGGCTGATGAAGTTTGATGTAAACAGCTTTTGAAATCTGTAAATGTTTAACCGACCGAGCTTCAAAATATTCAGAAGCGCAACCCGGGTTCGTTCAAATGAATCTTTCTGAAGAGGTGTTAGGTGAAAAAAGGCCCTTTAAAAGAATGCGTTCCATCATTTTCAAAGCTATATATATATATATATATATATACATATATATATATATATATATATATATATTCTAAACATATACTGTTAAATATAAGAGACAATGAATGTCTATTATGTTTAATCATGAGCCGTTCTAAACATCGTATTATGGCTTTAATTTCAGGTGAAAATAGAGACAAAATTTCTCTAACATTTGGATAATTTCTTTAAGTTGATTCTGAGCTTTTGGCTCACATGAGCCAACTTCAGAGAGGTTACAGGGACGTTAACATAAAAAACATCCACCATCAAAGACGATTTTATCTTGTGGTGACATGAAACTTTGCTAAGCAATGATAACAGTTACCAAAAATAGCAAACGTATTTCATAAATTTGTAATGCGGTTCGATGACGTCACACCGCGTGAGAGCTCAAAATATTAACAGAACCACTTAATAAAATCACGCTTAAATCTGGTCATAACACATTACATTGCATTATAACGGCTCATGATTAAACATAATAGACATTCATTGTCTCTTATATTTAACAGTATATGTTTAGAAAATTATCTGCTGCCTCGATACACTATATATATATATATATATATATATATATATATATATATATATATATATATATTCATTTGGAAGTCAGATTCATTTGGAAGTCAGTTGTTTACGCAACCTTGGATTCAATCTTTCAGTGTCTTCAGACGTTTTATATCAACTGATTCTCCAACGTTTCGTTTTTAGGGGTTTACTGAAACGAATTTTAAAAATGGTAAAATCATAAATCTTCTATGACATCACACCTCTCTTGGTTTCAAAATTATGTTGCGTGCGCTGAGTCTGCAGCTGTTCGCTTCCGCTCCACACCAGGTGATCGAAGATGTCAAATGATCAGTCGAAAATCTTTCACCTCCACTACCATGTTGTGATTTCTTATCTCAGAGAAAGCTATAGACATGTGAAAAAAAAAGACGGTTGAATCTTCGTGCTGCACTTCTCAACAACTGAAATCAAGAGGTGGTTGGGTGCACATGCAGAAATAAAGAAAACAGGCAAGAACAAAAAAATAACAAGGCAGTAGTGAAGACCAGTCTATGTGGACTAATGATTATATTGTAATTCTCTGTACATCAAAAGAAAGAGAATAATAAAAATAAAATAAAAAATAAGAACTAAAAGTAAATTACAATCCAACTTTTTCAATGCCAACAAACTACTGTGGCTACTACGTTTTTGCTAGTGTGCGGAAGAGAGAGAGAGAGAGTATTTTTCCACGTCTTTCATTTCACGCATTCTCTCATCTGTCAAACGTATCTCTCTGATAACCTGTGGTCTGTCTCTCTTGATTTTCAGATCTGTGGTGTTTTTGTTGAAACCGTTTCAATATGGCGCGGGTGGTAAGTGATCGGAATGTCTTCCCATTAAAATCTAACATCAGCTTCTATTGTCTGACTCAGATCGACTGCATGCAATTCCCGCCATACTGACGCGATTTTGTTGTATGTATACATACAACTATCAGCGTCAATTAAAATTACATCTTTACTTGGGTGGCCTTTTTCCAAAATTTCCCGATAATTTATTTTTTCATTTCGATCGATACTTTATTTTCTTTCTCCGAGAAAGGTGTAGGGGATAGCAACAGACAATTAAGAAGAAGAAGAAACAGGTTTCTCTCCCCTCGCAGGCTATCTGTGTTTTTTATAAAATTATTATCATATCAGTTGATGTCACCTCGTAAACGACTGGTGTTTCGCCTCTCCACTTCTCTCGGCCACCCCAGCTTTATTTCCTCCCTCTTCTCTTTCTCAGCTCCCCCCCTCAAGAAAAGAAAAAAAGTTGATTTTTCTGGGAAGAAAAAATATATATACTGTTGTGGGGTTCTCCCTTTTCCTAAAGATGGACTCGTCCAGATTGTACTTATAATACTGCTATAGAAGCGAGACGGGAGAATACCACGTTTTCTCGCGGTAATTCTTTTCACACTATCAGCTCTCTGCCTTCGGGTTGGTAGCATTAACCCAGTCGTGTCTCCGCCAAAGGGTAGAGTCACAACTGGGCAAAATTAGACATATTTTTGCCTGGGCTATATGGCTCGGAGGACCCACGTTAAAAAGGCCTTGTGCCACATTTTGCTCTAGTGGGATGGTAGATAAATACCGATTGCCGCGTTTTCTTGCGGGGATTCCTTTGACACTGCCAGCTCTCTGCCTTCGGGCGGAGAGCATTAACCCAGTCGCGGCTTCGCCGCAGGGTAGAGTCACGACTGGGTAAAATTAGACATATTTTTGGCTGGGCTATATGGCTCGGAGGACCCACGTTAAAAAAGGCCTTGTGCCGCATTTTGCCCTAGTCGGAGGATAAATAAATAACAGAATACCGCGTTGTCACAGAGATTTAGCCGGAAAATACGAGAGTCCAGAGAGAGATTAGCAGTCAGTACAAATAGTTCATAGTAGCTCTGTGCTCCACTCATCGAGAAGATTATTACGCAGTACCGTCAGCGTCCGACGTGGACATACTTAATATACTACGGCTTCACTTCCACAGACTTGTACATATACGTTTTACTAATCCGTATTCCTGGACTACTAATCTTCATTCAAGTCCGTATACTTACGTTAATACACTTATTTTCTATCTCAATTAATGGTCGTTGTTCATTTATTTGTGCGGACCCCATTCCCAACATATACACACAGAGATATTTTCTAAATATCAGTTCTTGGGTTCGAATCCAGGGTCTGTCGATTTACGTTTAACGTGTGTGCATAAGAAACACTTACAGTGTTACACTACATTTAAGTTAGAAAACTTTAAAAATTATACCAGCATGGCTAAACACGCGTGGAAATTGAAGAAAAAAGAACAAAAACAAACAAAAAACGGTGAAGATCATGATATAACATGGACCATATTTAAAAAGACCAGACATTACAACAGCGATGATATCTGTAGATTGTGCTAAGAAGAGAAATTAGCCATAATATTATTTCCAGGACTAGAAAGGAAACTAAATGGATGATCCGACTTAATGTCCGGGTGTTAACATGTCAAAATATATTTTAGGATCATACAAAACTCGGATGAAAGTTTTTACAGTTCTTTTAAAAAAAACTCTTTTATTTGAACTTCCAGTTGTGTGCTCTGGAAATCCCTGTTGTCCGTTTGAAAAAAAAAATTGAAGAATCAATTGATATAAAACGCCAGAAGATACAGAAAGGTTGAAACCAAGGTAGCGTATTCGACTGACTTCCAAATGAAAATATTTAAAAGCTCTACATACATATGTATTGAGCACTTTTTAATACAACTGTATATTGGGCTAATTTAATCCTGACCAATAACTGGTAAATAATAATAATAATAATAATAATAATAATAATAATAATAATATATATATATATATATATATATATATATATATATATATATATATACGAGTGAATACAGAACGAAGAGAGTTCTTTCAACGTCCAAAACATTAATTTAAAACAGTGCTCGATATATAATATATAGAGCTGTGAATATTTATTATAAATTATATTTTAGAACATGTACATAATTATTCTATATATATCAGCTACAAAGGTACGTTCGTTTCGACATTGAAACTGCAATGTCTCATCAGGCGGTGTGTACATTGAAGTTTCAATGTCAAAACGAACGTACCTTTGTAGCGGATATATATAGAATAATTATGTACATGTTCTAAAATATAATTTATAATATATATATATATATATATATATATATATATATATATAAAACGTGGGACGAAAAGATTCTGAAAATTTGATCATGTGAAAAATGACTTACTCATCATTTAATTTCTCTCGAGTAGTTATGTATAATATTTTACGAACTAAAGCAGTGACGATGACAATTCAGCCTAAGGGAAAATTTTAATGAAATAAAAAATAGATCTAAAGTCTTCTGAATACATTGTAATTGAATTCCATCAAACTAGGCAACAAAATGGCGCCGTGTGCTTCAGCATCACTGAAAAGGTTAAACTGAAAACAATATAAAAATGGGAAAGAAATTATATAATGAGCAAACAGAAAAATGTTTGCAGACAGCATCGGCTAAAATCAAAGAACGGTTACTGTGAACTTTCCTTGTTCTCTCCGGGGGGCCACAATGTGTACCGTGTGTCACACAGATAGATCAACAATTTAATGAGAAAGTTTGCAAAACACGGCTTTAGTTGATGTCAACATGGTAAAACATGGCCAGTTAACGCTAGTTCTTTCAATCTAGTGAGAATCACAAAATAGTTTACAAATTCTTGATGATTACTTACAACCGATGTTGATATCACGTCTTGAAAATTGATTAGGTTAAAGTTAAAGGTTCAAATACTTACGGACATTTATTAATTTAAATTCTTATCATCATTATTCAGCAAGAAAATAATTTTTATAACCCAAACTGCCAGGAAAATTGTGTCATAAAAGAACGACTATGGTGTTGATTTACTGAAATATTCAAGAATATTTTTGTATCTTGAAATCTCTGAAACAAGAAGGAGTGGCTGGATCGAACCAAATAACAGGTTGAGAGTAAACTGTCTTGAGAATATGTGTAAAACCCACAAACCCCAGTCTTCTGATCGCTGTGTCAATTTACAAAAAAATAAAAGTAAAAATAAAAAAATAAAAAATAAAAAATAAAACAATGAGAGGCGATTTCAGGCAGAAGGTGAGAAGTCTTTTAATTTCCATTATTCATACAACTCACTGTATTTTTTGAAAATTTCTGTTCCCGTCCCAGCAATTATTGTCATTGAATTTAACCATGCACAAATAATTTTGTTTCCTAATAAACTGCACCTAGTTTAAAATTGTAAGCTTTCCTGAATTTAACCACGATCTTCCATTACCATGGAGATAATCTTCTTCAAAATGACTACGTTCTATGTCGGGACAGAAGGTAAATTACTAACCAATTTTGCTTTCCAAGAATACATTTTCCTCGTTTCCGAAGTTTTTCCAAGTCTTGTAAATGACGCACAACGACTAAATGATTTTCACAAGTAATAAAGAGCTGAACAAATTTCAGAGACATTTATAAAATTTTGCTAACAGTGCTCGAAAGATAACAGAGGGGACATTTTCACCAACTTAATAAAACCTATATTTTGAAAAGTTGCCATTTTGTTGTGGAGTAGCTATCGTACTGAAGGTTATAATCGTGCTATGTTGGTTGCTAATCGACTTAACGCACCCAAAATGTTAGAGACTTGGTAATCTTCCACTGAAAAGCTGATTCCTTAGTATTCAGCTAAATGCCGACTAATATCAACTGCCTAGTAGTTCTACTGAACTCCAGTAGAACTTCTAAGAACTTCTATGAACATCCCAAGAACTTTTCGAGTTAACTTCCTGTTAACGCTTATTAATATAGGAAGGAGAGTCCATTAATGAGGAATAGGTATGTTTCACCATAACACATTTATATCGGAATGATTTACACGAGGACAGTTGTGTGAATTGATAAATGCACGTTACGTATAGAAAATATAAAATTACAACTGAATGTCTCGACATTTTGTAACAGTAAACGTGAGTCGAGTCGCTCATTATTATTGAAGAATTTGTTTAATACGTTTTGTGGGCATAATAGTTGTTATCCTCAATCAAAGTAAGCTGAGCTGAATAAATAATTTAAATGAAGAACAACTGTATTTTCGTTAATTAGTCTTTCGCTATTTAATAAAAGGAATATTCGAGGGCTTGTAATTGGGTTTATTTAGATGCTGGAAAAATATGAAAGTGTTTTGAGCTTAAAATTGGAAAAATCAGAAATCGAATTTTGACTTTTTGATTATCAGCATGTATTTGTGATCCAATACAGCCGGAGATTATAAAGTACATTTGTTAGAGTTGTAAAATAGTCACTAAGACCACAAATGATTAATTTGTTTTTATATTACTATAGATTGACTACTCAAGACCAAGAATACAAAAAACAAAAACAAAAACAAAAAAACAAAAACAAAAAAAACGTAAAAAACAATAGATTTTATAAAATGTAATTTGGGTATTGCTATGTAAAGTCATTATATATATATTCTTATTTATTATAAAAAATTGGAATCTGGATCTCATGAATTAATATTATGAGTTTAAAATATGAATTTAAAAAAAATATAATTTAAGAAATAACATTGTAAGAACATATTTTGTTTGAACTTTCGTAGGGAGAATCAATTCACATTGCATTTACATAGTAAATCAAACTTCCCTAAAATGTAATACTTTTTCTATTTGCGATCTGTAGTTTTTATTCTATTGTAAAATTAAATAATATTTTTAAAAAAGTTTAATTTTTGCTACAGTTATTATTGTAAATCTACATTTTATATTATTATTTAGAACAATAAAAAATTATATAAACATTTGAATCCTTCTTCACATAAATTATTTTGTTGTCACTTCTATTGAACTGAGTGGCAGGCAGCAGAAATGGTCGTATTTTAAGTGATGTTGTGGTGATACCGAGCAAAGCGAGGGACCGAATGTTTGCCCTCTGAGGACCAGAAAGCAAATGACCAAAACTGGTCTTTGCGCACACGGCGCCAAGCATATGTTCCGGCATAAAACCAAAAATGAATTATATATCAAATTCTGAATTTTATTAATCACCCAATGGGAAACCTAGAATTAAATACCTGTGTGAATTCCCAAATGACCTGCTGGGACCCACAAAGACGAAATAAAACCCGACACAAAAAGCATCACCAGAGTTGAGAAAGTGCAAGCATAATTAGTGCGTCCCTTGACCTCGTCAAGCGATCCACTATGCTCGCTTCGCCTTTCTCTCTCACCTTCTTCTTCGTTGTCCCCTGAGCTACTTACCCGAGCAAAGGAGCAGAAACATCAAAGACATTCCTAACTGACAAACACTGCCACATACTTATGCACAAACTCTCTTTCAGCATTTACTGCTATAAACATTTTAACGTCCTTTGGGCCCATCCTGAAGACATTACTTTATTTGTAAAAAAACCGTAATTGATATATGTGTATATATAAAATGTTGTTTCTATACTCAACTTGATTTTCTTGTTTTATAACCCCTTTAATAACTTCATAAAGTGGGCTATCTACTAATGAGGCTAAATTCAGTTAATCTGTTTCAACATACAACTACGTTTTGCTAGAACGGATAACCCACTATAATGTCAGGAGAGCTTAATATGATGGTTCAAGTTGAAGTCATTGTTAAACTAGAAAACAGAATCAATCGGCTAGGAGTACGTTTCTTCTTCTTCTTCTTCTTCTTCTTCTTCTTCTTCTTCTTCTATGTGCCGTGTCCCTTCAGGACGCAGGTGATCACGACCTTTCACATCTCTCTATCCCATGTAGCTCTTCGTACTTCTCCTGTTATCCCACTTAATCCCCACTCCACCGTCCATTTTCTCAAGTCCATCAAGTATGTCATGCGTTGCTTTCCCTTGTCTCTCTTCCCCTCTGTCTGTCCCGTGAGCATCAGATTCTCCAAGTCCTCCTTCCTCAATACATAACTCTAAAACTTCAGCTGTCTTTTCCTGATGTTAAGTATCAGTTTCCTTCTCGTATCCATCCTTTCCAAAACTTTGTCACTGCTCACATCTTCTGTTCATGGTATCCTCAACATCCTTCTGTAGAACCACATTTCAATTGCTTCAAGTTTTTCCTTCATCTTCGATGATATTGTCCAACATTCACTGCCATATTGAAGAACTGACATCACATAGCAATCCAGTACTTTCTTCTTTGTTTCTAGCGAAATTGTCCTGTTTCTTAATACTTTACTCAACTTCTGGAATGCTTCCTTCGCCGTGCCAATTGGCATTCGGATCTCTGTGTCACTCTTTCCGTTCTTCTGTTAGAACACTTCCAAGGTGTTTAAATGCATTCCAGGAGCTGAGTAAAGTATTAAGAAACAGGACAATTTTGGTAGAAACTAAGAAGAGAGTACTGGGTTGCTATGGGTTGTCATTTCTTCAATGTTGCAGTGAATGCTGGACAATATCAGCAAAGATGAAGGAAAAACTTGAAGCTACTGAAATGTCGTCACAAAATACTTTCCATGTCTTAACTTATTTATAAATGGAACTTTGTCTGCGTGTGTGTATGTGTGTGTGTGTGTGTGTGTGCCTGTGTGCGTGTGTTCGTTATCTATAGACTCCAAAACGGCTGAACCGATTTTCTTGAAAATTTACACAGTTGTACTATAAGCGTCTGCGAGTGTTCTTAGCTAGGTTTTGTGTTGAGGTACTCCAGAAAAATATCGAAAATCGATAATAAAAAAAATCGGGTTATAGAAGGAGTGGTCCGATTTTAATCAAATTTGATACACTCATAGACAAAGACATAAGAAACTATATTCAGAAGTTTCAATAGTGCAGAAAATCGATAATATATATATATATATATATATATATATATATATATATATATATATATATAAAAGGCAAGATGTTTGTGTGTGTGTCTGTTTATCTGTCTGTATGTCTGTATTTTTTCAGCCCTCTTATTTTAGTTTTTGTTTCGGATTTGGCTCTAAGTAGGTATAATTGTAGTTTTTTGTCTCAGCCATGATACCATTTACTCAGAAGACTTATTTAGCCTTCAAAATTCAGTTTACGACGAAAAAAACTGCTTTGATATCGATACCAAGAAATCAAAATTTAATTTACATCCATTCATTTTTCTTTCAGTCTACGGTTTCGTTTTAACTGGAAACAGCTATTGCTTTTTAGTCTTTCATGCCAATGTCCAAAGAGTCTGAGCTCCAGAACCATGGATTAGTTTTAAAGCTTTCATTACACCAGAGCAACGCCGGGCTATACTGTTAGTGAATTGATAAAAACCAATGTTTACAAACAAGATGTCAAAAGACTCACACTGCACGCTTTTCCCACAGTGCATCCCGATGCGATCACTCTCCAGGATAACAGAACATGCACATACCTGAAGCTAACCTCCAGGAGATTGACTCGTTACGCCTTTTCGGGTTAACATTTTCGGCCGATATGAAATGGAAAGTCTCTATTGAATCCGTTGCTAGGTCAACTGATAAGAAAGTCGCTTTCTCTCCAGAATCTATCTTATATATATATATATATATATATATATATATATATATATATATATATATATAAAGTCTATCATTCGTCTAAACTGAGAATATTACAGCCACATATGGTCGGTATTCCTGCTATGTACCTTGATAAGATTTGAAAAAGAAAAGAATCAGCTCCGATGAACTTAGCTCACTGGTGCCCCCTATATATAAATTTACTCGAGCCACAAGATTAGCAATTAAGCCCCACCCTTTTACAGTGAAACCAATAAATTGGAAACGTAAATTCTACTCCAGCAGCTTCTTTTCTCGCACTTCCCCCCTTCCGTTTACTTGCTTTCCCGATAGCTACAATCTCCAAGAATTAAAATGTAAAGTCAATAGTCATCTCTGCAGAATAACAGAACATGCACATACCTGATGCTAACCTCCAGGAGATTGACTCGTTACGCCTTCTCGGGTTAACATTTTCGGCCGATATGAAATGGAAAGACTCTATTGAATCCATTGCTAGGTCAGCTGATAAGAAAGTTGGTTCACTGTGCCGCACAAGACAATTTTTCTTTCCAGAATCTATCTTACTTGTCTATAAGTCTATCATTTGTCCATATGCAGAATATTGATGGCACATATGATCAGGTGCCCTTGAGTTCCTTAATAAGATTCGAAGAAGAATCAGAAATATTATTAGTGTAGACCTGGCGGATCGGCTTCGGTCACTTCTTCACCATCCTAAGGTTTCCTCTCTGTGTCTTTTCTATAAATACTTCCATGGGTCTTTTTCAGATGCTCTCTTTGCTATGGTACCTAGACTTTATGAATTTCACGGCGGTAATAGACTGGAGCCAAGATCTCATCAACTGACAGTTGAGTCGACTAGATGTAGCCGTAAAGTTTATGCTAACAGTTTCTTTTCGTATACTTCTCGATTGTGGAACTCCCTTCCAGCTCCATACTTTCTAGCCAACGTTAATCTGTAAAAAATTAAATGAAATATCAATCGCTATCTTCTGTTTTTTTCCTCTTCAGCTCATTATTAATGTTTCTGTTCCTGATTCTTCCAAATCCTATAATTCCTTGCGTCTTAGTGATTTTCTTTTTCGTATCTGCTTTCAGAGCTGTATCATCTGTGTACCTTATATTTTTCAGATTGTGGCTGTCAATGGTGAATCCTGGCAACTCTCAGAATTGTATCGCTGTATAGGTTGAATATTCGTTGCCATTTGTAGGACGTTTCGGCCTTTGTACGCTCCGGCCTTCTTCAGGTGCTAGGAAGTTCGAACTGAACCTTTTATTACAATCACTGGGGTATATCATTCTCATACCTTGCGTAGTAGTGCCTCTTTTGCAAGTCATGAGTTATCTCCCTCTAACCCTTTAAGTAACTTGTTCACTACTGCTGTAGCCTGGTATTGAACTCACAACTCTTTGGGTCAAGTCACAGGAACTAACCAACGTCTATATCCACTGGGCCATGTTCTTAAGGACAACTAAATTTTTGGAACATATGAACCTAATGTTCAGTAACCCTTTTTAACTCATGACTACCAAAACGGCACTACTACGCAAGGAATGGGAATGATATATCCCAGTGATTGCAATAAAAGGTTCAGTCCGAAATTTCTAGCACCTGAAGAAGGCCGGAGCATACAACGGCCGAAACTTCGTACAAATGGCAACAAAGATGAGGACAATAGTCCTAATAATGTAAATACTGTAAATATTACCTCATCTCATAAATATAGACAAGTAACTATACTAGTTTAAAATGTAATAGTAATTGTGAGTTCAATCCCAAGGCCGGGTAGCACAGACTCACTTTAAACAGGATTGAAAATAACTGTACATTACTAAAAATAGAACAAGAAGGAGCATCCATAGATATGGGCAGCAAAACGAATGCAATCTAATTCCATAATTTAAAAAAGGGTTCAATTTTGTAAGTTACTAAGATCGACAGAAAATTAAAGTAAGCAGGAACGTTGCGATAACACCAAAGATGTGCCCATTAGCCTGAATGTGAATAATATAAACTTCTCTTATAATAATCTATACATATTGTGAATTTACTGTAACAGTCTGTTTCTTGAATGTTTATGAGCTATCCTTCCAACAATTACTTAACACAAAGAAAATTATTGGCTTATTAAATATTCAAAATGGTTGACATATGACTAACAGGTTTTTTTGAGTAATCTCTGTTTCTTTGGTGTTGAGGTATAGAAACAATTTTTACTCAATTTAACGGCAGACAACATCCTGAGCTAGAATATTTTCTTTCATACTTTTTAGAATATATTATTGAAATCTAAAACAAAAATTAAATAAGAAAATGGAACTATTTGCAGACAGCCTCGACTTCAAACAGGTCATGTTTCAAATTCAAATCGAAAAATTGTAGAAAATTTAACATTTTTACTGATAATTTTTCGCAGAGACTGCTGTTTCATTTATTAATAAAGGTTGGTAATGTTTCAGACACTCTTTGTTCTACACCGGTCTTCGTACAATCACCAAAGTTAAGCAACGTCAAGCCTCGTCAATACATAGATGGTTGACTGCTTGGGAATACCAGGTGATTTAAGCTTGGATGTGCGGCTGGTGCAATGGATAATGTTTCGGAATTGTTAATCGAAGATCCGAGTTCAAATTCCCGTTGGGTTCGTTATATTCACTTTATTCATATGCGCAAATACCCTTGGGAACGTTTTCTTCACCTACCGACTATAGATTAATTAGTAAGACTTGTATTATTAATGCATTATTATGCAAAAAAACATGTTTTTACAATCTAAAAGTATTTTTGGCTTTAAATAACCCGCAAAGAATTGATAAGCCGAAGAAAACGAATCAATCAATGAAATACTGACTAGCGACGCAGTCATGTTTTTTTTTTTTAGATTTATTTATATTTTTTTGGAATATAAATGTGTAGATACTAAACCCTTGTAAAAATTAATTAAAAAAAAAAATGAATAGTCATCCTAGGATCTTTCAAATTTTCCCTGATACATCGTCACTCTCTATTACCTTTTGGACTGATGGATCCAGTTGGTTTCTACGCCTTGATGACACAACAGACAGTTGAAATGTTGACACCAACAATATCCTCAATCTATATGTAAGGCTTGCCAGTGTATTCGCACAGCGTTACAATTTTCGTACGCTTCGTTTTAGTAAAGCCCATAGCAGACAATGACCGTAAAACAACTAATCGACAGTCGACACAATAATGTCTGGGCGTGATAAAATTCTCAGGCAATAAAGGATGATGCAATATTTTTCAAGGTCAAACAAATTTCAGCATACATCCGAAAATAGAACTATATTACTGCACACCCCTGCAAATGACCTAATCCGAGGAAAAATAGAAATTGATTACACCCTGTCACCCCAGTAGTAAAATAAATGAAATTAAAGCAATTGTTTCATTATTGTGCACAATGGCCAAAAATATAGCGATCAGTTTATACATCTGTCCTGTTATTTAACCCATAACTGGAGGGAATAGACGGATTAATGCCTTTCCCAAAGGTATTTGTGCGTAAGTGAATACAAGGAAGTACAAATGTAATTCGAACTCGGCTCCCCGATGTGTCGTTCCAAGCCGATATCCACTGCACCACAACGCACATCATAAGCTGACTAATGAGAGATAATCATCTCATAATTTTGGAAGGTAGGTGTACAAAAAAACCGAAAAACAGTATGAGCCGCAGATAAGATTTTTTTAAAAAATTAACTTCAAGGCTTTATTTTTCTGTAAAAAGATTTGTTAATAACAATTGAAGCCTATATTTTCGTACAAACGTTTTTTAAAATTAAAATCCTCAAGCGAAGAAAAGTTTTCTTGTGCTTTTTTTTTTCCAACACAACGATTTCATTTTCATTCCTTGGACTGTTTTGTCTAATCATTAATTTAAAAAAAAATATTACATTTTGTTCACTTTGCTATAGAACATTTTTATTTTAGTTTTCATCAATCGAAAGCTTTTTAAATCTTGCAGTAAAGCCATTGAAATGCGTGTTTGACTTTTTGGGTGGTAGATAATACATTAAAACCATTGAACCTCTTCAAATGTTACCGAGGTCCTGGGCATGACGGTAAACTGTGGAACCGCCTCTTAATTGCTGTTGGTCCTAGGTCCACTTTGACCCGGAGTGGTAGCACCTGTTAGGGTCCCAGCTATAGGCAAATAGTTAACTGGGGTCAAAACACTATGAAAGTATAAAAATAATTTTATAGAAATATATACATAAAAATATACTTTTATAGAAAAATATACATTTTTGAAGAAAAAACTATTACCACAACACATTTTTGAAGGAAAAATTCTCCGCAAAACATTTTTGAATAGAAAGCTAGAATACATTTTCATTTTTCTAAAATAAAAAAGAATAAAAACAAAATTTTCGTTAAAATCTGACTAAATTAACCTTCTCACTATAACCGAACATAAAAAAAAATACCGTAAACCCTCACCTTTTTGGCATTAAATGACCCAAAGAGATGTTGATTTGCCGTTAAGCAAAACTCACTCACTCAAACGCCACCGAACCTTAACCATTATCATCGCTACGGTATCATCAACAATGTTAATGAAAAACGTGACAATGACGCATAACTGGTGAGAACGTTCGAAGTGATCACGTAGAAGGTTATTTCCTTTTGCGCTAAAAGTCACGTAACCTTACCATAGTCACGTGAGAGATCAATATATAAGCAGCGCTGAACCACTGCCACCGGTGGCGGTGGCTGAACTCTCTTCCACTCCTTGCACAACGGCGGTAAAAATGTGTGGTGATTAGGTAGTGAGTAGTAAAGCGTATTTTTTTTAATCATTTCACCCCAAGCAAAGCAGCTTTACTGCCACTGTTGCTCAGGGGGTTACATAGGGGAAAGTGATGAGACAAATGGTCAGTTATAGGTGATGTCAGGAGGAGGGTAATAGATGGATGGGAATACCAGTGTAACGAGGGTAGAGTGGGTGGAGAAAAGAGTTTGAGAGAAAGGATGCGAGTTAGTGAGATAGATGTTTACTGACGTTACATTTAAATTCCTGTCGGAGAAGCAAGTATATGGAAGGGAATTCCACAGGCAAGAAGTGTGAGAAAAGAAGCTGTTGGAGTAGAAATTGCGGTTACATTTTATCTGTTTCACTGTAAAAGGGTGGGACCTAGTTGCTAATCTAGTATCTCGTGTAAATTCATACAAAGGCGGGATAAGTGAGCTAAGTTCATTGAAGCAGAAGCCGTGAAAGTATTTGTAGAAGAGTCACAGGGAAGCCACATCACGCCGGTGAGAGAGTGACTGCAGCCGGGTTACCAAGTCGGTATCGATCACATTACAGATTCTCCGTTGGGTTTTGTCAAGAACTCCGAGGTGAACAACAGAGGCACCCGACCAGATGTGGCAGCAGTATTCAATACACGGGCGGATCGTAGATTTAGATATGTGCAGGATGGATTCAGACGGGCAAACTTCCTGACCCTTCACAGTGAACCGACCTTCTTAGCAACGGATTTAGTTAGGGATTCGATATAGTCATTCCACTTGAGGTCCGCTGTGACCAAGCGATCAGTGAGGACAAAATTTTAGCAAATTGATTTTTCCTTACTTTTACACGCACGCAAGCAAACACGCACGAAGAACGCATTCCAGAAGCTAAGTAAAGTATTAAGAGACAGGAAAATTTCGCTAGAAACAAAGAAGAGAGTACTGGATTGCTATGTGATGTCAGTTCTCCAATACGGCAGTGAATGCTGGACAATATCATTAAAGATGAAGGAAAAACTTGAAGCAACTGAAATGTGGATCTACAGAAGGATGCTGTGGATATCATGGATCGATCGAGCATGTGATCAGTGATAAGGTTTTGGAAAGGATGGAAACGAAAAGGAAATTAATACTGAGCACCAGGAAGAGACCGCTGAGGTTCCTGGGATATGCAATGAGGAAAGAGGGCTTGCAGAATCTGATATTCACAGGTCGGATAGAGTTTATGAGTCGGTAAGTTAGTATGTGTGCGAAAGATAAACCGAAATACATTTCCGTTCAAAATTGTAGCAAAATAATGTATACAATATTAAGTGAGCTATTTTATAAATAAATAAATAAATTTTGAATATAAGTTGATAACAGAATCGTTCAATGAAATAATATGTATTGAAATACTAAATATCTATGTATTAACAAATATATTACATTATCATAATTAAGTAACAAAAGTAGTATATAGAATTATCAAAGCATATATGTAAATTAATGATACATCTTGTAAAAATAATAACTTGTAAAACGTCTTGTAAAAATTAAAGTTAGACGGGAGGGTCCATCACACATAAAATAGGGAATTACATTTCAATCAGCCTATATATAATTATATAAATTGTCTATACAAAATTGGCTATTTAGGCAACAATCTTTTTTTTTTATACATATATTGTAAAAAAGACTAAAAATAATAGAGGCATTATGAATAAACAATACAGAAGCCAACACTCAGTAATATCAATTATGATGACGGTCATAATGTTCTGACCGTTAAAATTAAAAGACCCCTATGACTCTTGATTCATTTAAAAAGAATCATACATTTAGTTAAAATTAAAAATAAATTTCATCATTAGTAATGGATAAAAATATATTCGTATGTATAGCTCGGACATAGAAAACATTTGTACAATTTGTACATAATTTACATCCAGAAATGAAGGAAAATTCAGAAGAATTAAATAAATAATAACAAACATTGTCAGTCGTTTATAATGAAACTTGTGTATATGTGCGCATGTGCAGTTACATCAACACAACGTCTCATTCCGAAAAGACAAAACGCATCATACGAAATTTGTTAGTCATTAACTTTCCTAATATGTGTGTATGTTGTGTGTGTGCATGTGTGTAGCGGGTAAGATATATACATTTTTTTCATGTTTAAACGAGTTATTTCGCTACCTTGGTTTCGACCATGAGTGGTGCCTTCAGGCGATTTTTAATTAAGAGTTATTAAAATCGCCTGAAGAAACCACTCATGGTAGAAAACCGGGTAGCGTAATAACTCGTTTAAAAATGAAAAATATTGAAAAGTTCTACAATATAATTGTATAGAACACTTTTTAATACAAATGTGTACTGGTCTAACCCTATTAGGACCAAAAACTAAGTATTAAACAATCAATATATATATATATATATATATATATATATATATATATATATATATGAATGAAATGATTTGTTTGAACATTATTTTTGATCGATACTCATATTTAAGTAGATATTCTGTTTATAATCAAACAGTATTATATATTTATTTATACCGGCCTGATTATTTACGATAAATTTTTATTACGGTTTTCGAAACGAATAAAATTATATATAATCACGTTTATATATATATATATATATATATATGTGTGTGTGTGTGTGTGTGTGTGTGTGTGTGTGTGTGTGTGTGTGTGTGTGATTTGCTTGAACATTATTTTTGATCGATACTCATATTTAAGTAGAAATTCTGTTTTTAATTAAACATTTTTAATCAAACATAAATGTGTGTCATTCATTTAAACATTTAAATGAATGACACACATTTTCGTGATAAAGATTTATCGTAAATAATCAGGTCAGTAGATATAAATATATAATAGTGTTTAATTAAAAACAGAATATCTATTTAAATATGAGTATCGATCAAAAATAATGTTCAAATAAATGATTTCAAATTGTCGGTTGTTTATAACCAAGTTTCGTTAATCTTCGTTAATTTCCGTAGCATGATGAATATCGTAAATAATCAGGCCGGTAGAAATAAATATGTAATACTGTTTGATTAAAAACAGAAAATCTACTTAAATACGAGTATCGATCAAAAATAATGTTCAAACAAATCATTTCAAATTGTCGGTTGTTTATAACCAAGTTTCGTTAATCTTCGTTAATATCCGTAACACACACACACACACACACACACACACATATATATATATATATATATAAAGAGAGATAGAGAGTTAGGGAGATATAGGGTAAAAGATAGATAGATAGATAGACAGATAGACAGACAGACAGATAGATAAATAGATAGATAGATAGATAGATAGATAGATAGATAGATAGATAGATAGATAGATATGAACAGACTGAAATAGATAGATAGATAGATAGATAGATAGATAGAGAGATAGATAGATAGATAGATAGATAGATAATGAACAGATTGGTAATAAATAGATAGATAGATAGATAGATAGATAGACAGACAGACAGACAGACAGACAGGCAGATAGATAGATAGATAGATAGATAGATAGATAGATAGATAGATAGATAGATAGATATGAACAGACTAAAATAGATAGATAGATAGATAGATAGATAGATAGATAGATAGATAGACAGACAGACAGATAGATAGATAGATAGATAGATAGATAGATAGATAGATAGATAGATAGATTCTCTTGATAGTAATGCAAAGGTAGTACAGTAGTTGTAGATTACGAGAGAACAGATAACGCGTGGGAGTAAACCGCATCGACATTTTAAATATCTTGTTATTCGTCAAGGAATAAAAACGAGGACATGGCCGCGAGAGACGTTCATTTTGTCTGCTATTAGTGTTTACTGTTGGAATATTGTCAGTTTTCATTAGTTTGGAATTCCATGTGATTTATCAGCTTTTATTATTATTATTATTTTTTGTTTTTGTTTTTCATCCCTGGAATTCTGTTGATGAGAAACGATCGTCGTT
Organism: Ascarosepion bandense; assembly: GCA_037127315.1. Lineage (NCBI taxonomy): Eukaryota > Metazoa > Mollusca > Cephalopoda > Sepiida > Sepiidae > Ascarosepion > Ascarosepion bandense. The sequence continues at coordinate 2,677,217 of JBBBDQ010000379.1, forward strand.
TACATATAATCATTTCTGCATTTTTGTTTTGTTTCGGAGCTCACACTTGTTGTCAATTTGTTCATGGTGTTTAGAGACATGTTTAGATTTTGTTAAACATGTGTCATTTTCTGCTTTGTCCTTAGGCACGCGCAAACATTACTTCCTGCATATGATGATGTCGTTAGGGAGACGCCCATATGTTGATACTATTCTGTCGTGATAGTAAAATTATTCAACACTGAAAGACGACCATAATGCTCAATTTATGCACACACACACACACACACACACACACACACACACACACACACACACACACACACACACACACACACATAGTTATATATATATAAGAAATAATATTTATTCAGAATTTATAACCTAAATATTCCTTATCTTCAACAAAAACGAAAAAAATTAGGATGCTGGAAAAAAATATTAAAATCTTTCTTTAATGTGTTCTGAAAAGTAAAAATCATAACAACACACGAAAAAGTTATATTAAAAACTCAGCGATAACACTTTGTCATGTTCAATGAAACTTTCACATATATCTGGCCATAAGAATATTTTAGAATATAATTCCCAACCAAACAGACAAATAAAAAAACAATGATAGAAAACGAAACATTATCTGGTTCAACCCACCATTTAACTTGGAGGTAAAAACCAAAATAAGACAAATATTTTTAAACTTATGGTTAAACAGTTTCCAAACAGCTCAAAATTAAACAAAATTTTCAGTAGAAATAAAATCAAGCTAAATTATAGCTGTACTAGTCAGTCAGTTAAATGCCACACATGATACACGCTTTAGGCGATCATGTCTCGAAAGATACATGATTGACTGGGTAGAAGATTATCCCGCAGTAGGTTGCCATTGCTTTCTGCGGTAGACTGGTTGCCATCCAAGGCTATAGAACCCAATTTGTCCTATTATTTAACCTATAACTGGAAGGAAGAGACGGATTAGTACATTTCCCTAGGGTATTTGTGCGTAAGTGAATGCAAGGAATTCAAGTGGAATTCGAACTCGGCTCCCCGATTTGTCGTTCCGAGTGGATATCCATTGTATAACAACGCACATCCCACCTGTACTAGTAATTTAGAAAATTTTGTAGAGAAACAAAACGCCAGAAATGTTAATAGCATTGTACAAATAAAGATCACTAATAAAGAATGCAACAGCAGGGACAAAAATAAATGCCCACTTCAAGGACTTTGTAATACAAAAGAAGTCATTTATAAAGCAAAAGTACATGACTTAAATAGTCAAAACAAAACATATTTGGGATCAATCAAAGATACTTTTAAACGCAGATGTTTTAATCAAAAGTCTATATTTAAACTAGGAAACTTAAAAAATTGTACAAAACTGGCTAGCCACGCGTGGAAATTGAAATTAAAATATGAAAAAGACCCATATATAACGTGGAGTATAGTGAAAACAGCCATACCTTACAACAGTGGCAAAATATGTAGACTGTGCCAAGAAGAAAAGTTAGAGATTATGCTATTCCCAAACAAAAATGAATTATTGAATGAAAGAACAGAAATTATGACTAAGTGTAAGCAAACTAAAAATACCCATTAGTTTCATACTACCATAGATGAAAACGTTAAAATTTCTTAAAATTTTAAAAATTGCGCGTTCAAGAATTCCCCGTTACATGAACGTTCAAAAAATCCCTGTTACGTGAGCGTTCTTAAAAAAAAAACCTAGTAAATTATCACTGGGGTATCTCAGCCAAGATAAACCGAGTTGGATACTTGCGCACGAATGCGGAAATAAGACGGCACCAATTTTGAAAATAAAATGGACGACACCAGAAAATATCATTAGATGGTATTTATATGCAAAAAAAAAAAAAAAAAAAAAAATAACAATAATAATTTCAGTTTTTCTTTTTCCTAACCCGTTCCTAATAATTGGCGACGGAACGAAAATTTCGGCTAGTTTCTCTAAAATGGGCCAGACTTGGTAATTAGGTAACTGGTAAATTCAAGTACTTTGTACTTTGCGAAAATGTTCGCCGGCATTTTCTCTTATTATTATTATCATTGGGTTGGCACCAGTATATTGTCGGAGTCTTTGTCGGGGTTTTTCTTCAACAAATATATTTGGTTATTATTGATTCAAACTTCGGTTGGCAACTCACTTCATCACACAGCGGGAACTGACGGGAACTGTCTTTAGCCCCTGTGGGCTCTCGTATTTATGGGTGTCACTTTTAACTGGTGTGGTGAAGAAGCATAAGGGGTTTTATGCAAATATCCTAAAATTCAACCAGTCCTCTTTCTCTATTTCACACTTCCAATCATAGAAGATTCTCCCTTTTTCTTGGGAGGAGCTATTACATGGCATCAATCTCTCTCAGGTACATTTAGAATAGGTATGTACAAAAAATCACTGCCGATTTTCGATACCTCAATTTAAATTTAATTTTTAAAAATAAAAACGTTTTCTTGAAGCTTTAATTTTACCTTTAATTGAAAGCCAAGAGATTAAATTTACTAATTACCATAAGCAAAATACCCTGGTTTAGTTCAAACCGAAATTATATTGCTCGGAATCAAAAATTTCACTGCAAAAAAATTTTTTTTTAAATTTACCGCCATTATTGACGAATCGACAGATCATGTAAACAGTAGCTAAATTTCTGATTTAAAAATCTTGCAAAAAAAAAATATACCTCCTTGACACGTTATTTAAGTTGATTTTTATAATTGAAACCTTCCTTTATCTGATTTCAAACAAGTATTAAGTGCTTACTGACTTGATATTTACGAAATAAATCACTCTTTAAAAACAGTAGCCCTCTTGTCAGCGCTTATCTAGGCGATAAATTACGTGTTGACAAGTAGCAGGTGTGAATGACGTTTGGATGGCGGCCGTAAGTGACAAAAAAATCGTGTAGCTTAAAACGTAATATTTGGAAATTTAAATTTTTTTTTTGTTTTTTAACTAAATAGTAAAATTAAAAATTTAATATAATATTTTCAGCAAGTATAACATTTTATAGAATTTTAGTTTAGATTTATAGCCAGACTATGCTTTCTGAATAAATAAAAATAAAATATGCTTTCTGAATAAATAAAAATAAAATATGCTTTCTGAATAAATAAAAATAAAATATGCTTTCTGAATAAATAAAAATAAAATATGCTTTCTGAATAAATAAAAATAAAATATGCTTTCTGAATAAATAAAAATATGCTTTCTGAATGAATAAAAATTTAAATTTCTTTTAAAAGAAAGAATTAAATTAAAATAACCGAACTGTTATTTATTAATATTTTTCTGAAATATTAAATATTTTTATGTTTAGATATTACATATTTATCTTACATTATTAATATGCTTTCTGAAAAAATTAAATTTCTTTTAGAATAATTTTAATTTAATAAAAAAAGAATGAAATTAGAATCAAAGTTTGGTTTGTTTAGTTTTCGATGTAAGGGGAATTCATCCAAAGACTTGTTAATTTCTAAAAACAATACGACCTCTACGGAAACTTGTTTCGATCCGTATGGAACACCGTACTTAATAAAAATTTCCAAAATTTAATTATTTTTAATTATTTTAAAAGTAAAATGGGTGAATGATTTTTATTAAACTTTTCAATTTTCGATAGGCAATGTGATAATCAATTCTTAAGTAAGAGGAAATTAAACAACGTTTTAATAAAAGGTTTTTAAAATATTTTTAACACTTTTATGAATTATTATAATAAAAAATTAAAAAATAAAAACAATTATTTCAAAATTTTATTAGTAAACGAAAAAATTTTTTTTCTTCAGAGTATAATGTCCTTAATAATTATTATTTATTCCAGCAATTAAAAGTTTATCAAATTAAATTATATCAGAGATTTATTGCATTTTTATTTTACTCTTCGGAGCAGATTTTCGGCCAGGTTGTCCACTTTAGAATAAAAAACATAGATGATTTATATGCCCCAATGAGTCCTGCATTTAACTAATAAAAAAAATTTATACAGATATTAAAATTTATTAAAATTTCATGGATTTACGTAGAGGGGGGGTAACAGAGTTAAAAAAAAATATTTTCACCAAGAAATTTAAAAAAATAATAATTTCAAAAATAATTTCATTCATTTATGAATGAGTACTGAAAGTTTCATTCAAATCTGACTATTATTTGATTTTTGCGAGAATTTTGAAATTAATGTGTTTGTTACCGTGAAAAAAGTGGGTTGTATTAGCATTACCACGTAACCTATTGTAATAAAGGCGTAATTTTTTTTTTAGCCGCTAACTCAAATAAAACAACATTTTCTATCAAATTTTCGAAAATGTTAGCAGAGATTCAAAAAATTTTAAAAATAATTAAAAATTGCTTTGATCTTTCCTCTTAATAAAAATATAAATATTTTGATGGAAAAAGTTAGTTTTATTAAGTTTATGAACTTTTTTATTCATACTATGCTGTTTCATGCTGTTTTTTAGCGATATTTTGTACGTACCTAATTTAGAATGATAAATTTCCCAACCGTTAACAATTGTTTTTTCCTTTCTCTCAACAAGATCAATTTAACCTTTGATCTCTAATCGTATCAGCTGTGATTCGCCGAATTTCCGTCTGGGGAAATATGAATAAAAATCTTTTTCTTCAATCATTTTTGTCTATGCATTTCAACAAAGCGGCTTTGACATTTGACCTCCTAATCATGTCTGCTGTGTTTTGACGAGTTCCACCCGAGAATTTATGAATTAAAAATAAAATAATTTTTTATTTCAATTGCTTTCGTCCATATAATGCTAGTCTGTTACCCTTATTTCAACAAGGTGGTTGTGACATTTGACCTCTAGTCGTCTTGGCTGTGATTCGCAGAGTTCTACCTGAGAATTTATGAATGAAAAAAAAATGATAACATTTCTCTTTCCAATTCTTTTCGTCCACACACAGTGTTAGTCTGTTTCACTTCTTTCAACAAGGCCGCTTGACATTTGACCTCCGGTTGTCACTGTTGTTGACGTTATGTACGGCCGGAGGTATCTGTTAAATACATCAGCCGTTCAAGGTAATATATTAAAAAGCTCGACATTCAATTTCTGAAAATGTTCTCATGTGAACATTTTATGTGTATCTCCCACTCTCCCTACCCTATACAATCGAGGCAATCGAACACACACACTTTCACACACACACACACACACACACACACACACACACACACACACACACACACACACACACACACACACACATATATATAGTAACCTTCTTAATTGAAATATAAAATCGGAGTGCCGAAATTGTCAACCCCAAGAATATTCTTGTCCATTATGTCCTTCTTATAATGTACTCAATGCAGAATGTTTTCTTTCTTTTCTCCTTTCTTTCCTTTAAGAACACAAACATATCAGTAGAAAGTTCTTTAATCTTCAAAAGTTCGTTTTTCTCCACATTGTATCATACCAGTAGGCAACTCGATGTACAACCATACGATTATAGGCAGTAATCGTGCCCCAATTTTCAAATTGACATCGGGTAAATGACTATACGTGCCTCTGCTCATGTTCAACGTCACAGATGTAACTTCTTAATTTCAAAAATACGATGTCTGAACACAGAAAAGATGCCATTATCTGCAGTACATGTCATTCAAAGTCTGACCAAGAAAACAAGAACAAATAAGAAGGAAAATTACTTAAGGAACTGATTCAATCTGTTGCTTATGGGCATGCGGTTTGCTTAGAGGATTTGTCGTATCACCTACTTTTCCTAACTCCGAACTAAGTTTAAAAGGATGGACCCGTGACTCATAAACTCCTAGACTGTTTCGAGTTCTCGTCTCCCTTGACTACTGACTTTTGACGTTCTGCTAGATCTAGATACGCCTTATTAGTGGATATCTTTCTATTAAACCTAGATAAATTCGTGTGTTGAACGCCCTTTGAATTCGCAGCACTATTCACAAGGGATAAACTGATTTACGCAAACTATTCAAGATTGTATCGATGGGCTTTAAGTGGTCTTCTGCCGTTGTGGATCCCGGGAATGTGAACCGCACAAATAAATGGAACAACAACCAGAATTGGAGATAGAAAAATAAGTATATTAACGTAAAAGATACAAACATTGAACGAAAGTTAGTAATCCCGGAATATAGTTAGTAAGAAATATATATACAAGTCTCTGAAGTGAAGCCGTATTATGTTAGTGTGTCCACGTCAGAAACTGACGGGTGCTGTGTAACAATATTCTTGCTGAGTGGAGCTCAGAGCAACTACGAACTGTATTCTCCGTGAAAGCTCGGTATCTTTCGGTATCTCACGGTATCTCACCTATAGCAGGAGTATATGTATACTCTAGGTGAGTCTATTATTATGGAAAAAAGGGGAGACCCCACAACATCTACCATATTCCAAATTCTCAAAATATCATTCAATACCTGGAATAGAACAAGCATATTTTCTCGCTTTGCAACGACTTCATTCTCTTTACCAGACATGCTACCAGACGTTCATTACCGAACAAGCAACATTTCTCGACTCCACGGTCAGACTCTGCAGGAAATCGGAAAACGCACGCTGCTAAGTTTTTCTTTTACGTTTTTTGTTTATTTAAACTAGCAAATCTAAATCTAAACTTATTTATAAATGGAAATTTGTCTGTGTGTGTGTGTGTGTGTCCATTACCTATAGACTCCGAAACGGCTGAACTGATTTTCTTGGAAATTTACACAGTTGTACTATAAGCGTCTACGAGTGTTCTTAGCTAGGTTTTGTGTCGAGGTACCCCGATAAATATCGAAAATCGATAATCGAAAAAATCGGGTTATAGAAGGAGTGGTCCGATTTTAATCAAATTTGATACACTCATAGACAAAGACATAAGAAACGATATTCAGAAGTTTCAAGGTTGCAGTTCTGACAATAGTGCAGAAAACGATATATATATATATATATATATATATATATATATATATATATATATATATATATATAAAAGGCAAGATGTTTGTAGCCTTGAGGAAGTTTTTCTTGCAGTAGGTTGCCATTACTTTCTGTGGTAGACTGGTTGTTAAACAACCCAATCTGTTTAGTTATTCGACCCATAGCTGGAGGAAAGAGACGGATACCTTTTATTTTTTGCGGTAGACTGGTTGCCAGCTAAGGCTATAGAATCCAATCTGTCCTATTATTTGACTCATAGCTAGAGGGGGAAGAGATGTATAATATTGTTAAGTTGTAATTAGTGGGGGATCAGTTTATTAATTCATAACAATATAAAATTGATCCCCCATTTTATGCCCAGTAGAAGCCTTAATCATGTTTTCAACTATTATATTCATTCAGTCAGTTAAGTGTTATAGGTAATGCACGTTTGGGCGATCATGTCTCGAAAGAGACACGATTGACTGAAGAAGAATATTTCGCAGTAGGTTGCCATTATTTTCTGCGGTAGCCTGGTTGCCAGCTAAGTTGCTCGTGAAGTCCTCAAGTTTTGTAAGTCGCTCTCATTGGTCAAGAATCATTTTAATACCTTCTTGCGAAATCTGGTTTCGATTTTTTTTTTTAAACAGATGGTCAATCCTTTTTCTATTTGGAAAAAAAATCTGTATCATTGTGAATTTTTTAAAACTGAAGAAGAAGGTTGATTTTAATTAATTTATTTCTTATCCGCTACAAAAAATTAATAATTTTCTTGTCTACGTGACAGTGAATGAATAAGCCAGTTAAGTTCTATAAGTGATACACGCTTGGGCGTTCGTGTCTTGAAAGAAACATGACTATAGGTAACCATTACATTCTGCCGTAGATTTGTTGCCAATCAAGGCTACAGAACCCAATCGTTCCTGCTATTTAACCGATAGCTGGACGGTTTAATATATTTCCCAAGAGTATTTGCGCGTAAGTGAATGGAATTCAACAACTTTGGCAGTAAGCATTATCACAACGCAGATCTATATATATTGTTCTTTTATTGTCCTTTGTATTTCTTTCACTCTCAATAACATCACGCATTTTGCTATCTTTTATCGTGTTGCTTGGTAGAAAGTAATTAAAAGAACACATACATGAATTAGATGTCGATGTAAATTTGTATATATATATATATATATATATATATATATATATATATATATATATATATATTTCCCTTTCATTAATATGTGTGTGCACATAAAAAATAATTATTTGCTATAGAACTCAATATTTGCAGAAACCTGAGTAATGTCTGCAGGAATTCGATTTGCCTGTTCGGGCGCAACATATTAACTTCCCGTTACTGAGTGAAAAGCCTGGAATCACAATAAAAATTATTGTTCGTTCGTTTTTTTTTCTCTGCTCGCTATCTTGTACTGCAGACAGTCTTGTTCATCCGCGTATACTTGCTTCGAAGACATATTGCTTCTATGACACTTAATAGAAATCACGTGTAATCGTAAAACGTAGAAAAAACATATGTAAAAATGTAGTTGTCCTAATCTCGGTTGCCATATTCACAACGTTTCGGCCGTTGTACGTTCCTGCCTTCATCAGGTGATTAGAATTTGATGATAGCCGAAGCTTACAACGGCCAGAGCATCGCGAATATGGTAACGAAGGTGAAAATAACAGTTCTAAGAATGTAAATAGTGTAAATAATTACAATATCTCATCTAAGAAATATAGACAGATGTTGAGGAAGGCCGAGGCATACAATGGCCGAAACGTGAATATGACAATGATGATGAGAATAACAGTCCGAACAATGTAAATAGTGTATATAATGACTGTACTGCATCTCAGAAATATAGACATGTTGAAGGAGGCCGAGGTTTACAGCGACCAAAACATCGTGAATATGGCCACAAAAATGAACACGACATTCCGAGCAATATAAATAGTATCAATAATTATAATTCCTAATTTCAGAAATATAAAGAGATGTTGAAAAATGCTCAGGCGTACTACGGCCGAAACGTCGTGAACATGGCAACAAAAATAAGAACAACACTCCGAACAATATAAATGCAATTGGACCTGCCGTATGCGATCAACCTGTTGTTAACGACCGGGTGATTTGATAATGTTAATGAGCGACCACCTTAGTGAGCAACCACCTCCAGAACGCGACCAGCGAAAATCACTGATCAAACGACCGCTTTAAAAAATATCCATTTTGATCGAACACTGCGAACTTCTAATTTAGAAGGAACTAAATGAGTAATCTATTTCATTTTGATTTGATCTAAGTTAGGAACACATCCTCATTGTTTTGTTATTGTAGTGTTGTATCAAACTGTTATTTCTTGTTGAAATGTACATTGCTTGAGTTTACCTCACGCGCAAACATCGGCTGTTTTGTACAACAAGAATTGCATTTGACATGTTCAAGGGATTTATCGCAGTCTCTGTTCTGACTTGGATCAATTCAGGGATTGGGAAAATCACAATTATGCCCCTTTCTCAAATGTCTATCTCTTTTGTTCCTTTATTTTTTGTGTATCTATCTACTCTATTTCTATCTGGGTATATCTATCTCTATCTCTCTGTTTCTCTACCTCCACCCACGATCGCTGTCAGCTTTTTCTTTGTTTTTTTTTTTCTCCATGTATTATCGCAGATTCTCTTTTACTATTGCTCATTTCTAAGAAAAAACTGAAACCGTATACTTTTTTTTAAAAAGATTACTTAGTAAATACTTTGTGAATAAATATTTTGGTCTCTTGTTGACCGTTGTAAATTCGTTTTTTAAAATTTTAGAATGAATTATGCTAAATAAATTTCTTTAAATTTAGTCCATTTTCTTATGTTCTCATTTATTTATTACCAGATTGCATGGTAAAATTTTAATATGTACATTCTGATGAGTGGAATATACGTTCCTGGCGTAAATAGGTCATGATTATGAGCCTTTAGTGAGCGACCATCTGCTGTATGCAATTAGTTTTTGATGGCAATAGGGGTGGCCGCATACGACAGGTTTCACTGTATTAATATCCTAAACAGGGAACAAGGGATGAGCCTCTATACCTGTTCAACAGACGTGGGTGGAGTGTGAACCGGGCGATCTATACCAGAAACAGTTCCTCATTGTTTTGTTATTGTAGTGTTGTATCAGACTGTTAATTTCTTGTTGAAATGTACATTGCCTGGGTTTACCACACGGTCAAATATCGGCGGTTTTGTCCAACATGTATTGCATTTGATATCTTCAAGGGATTTATCGCAGTCTCTGTACTGACTTGGATCAATTATGGGATTGTGAAAATCACAATTGTGTCTCTTTCTCAAATGTCTATCTCTTTTGTTCCTTTATTTTTTGTGTATCTATCTACTCTATTTCTATCTGAGTATATCTATCTCTATCTCTCTGTTTCTCTACCTCCATCCACGATCGCTATCTGTTTTTTGCATGTTTTTTTTTTCATGTGAGATCCGAAGGCGAATTGGCATGGTAAAGAAGCTGAGTAAAGTACTAACACACAGGAAAATCTCACTAGAAACAAAGAAAAGGGTGCTGGATAGCTACGTGATGTCAGTTCTTCAATACGGCAGTGAATGCTGGACAATATCATCGAAAATGAGGACAAAACTGGAAGCGGCCGAAATGTGGTTCTACAGAAGGATGCTACGGATATCGTGGACGACGAGGTGTTAGAAAGAATGGCAACAAAAGGAAATTGATGCTGAGCATCAGGAAGAGACAATTGAAGTTCCTGGGACACGCAATGAGGAAGGAGAGCCTGGAGAGCCTGATACTGACTGGCCAGATAGAAGGAAAGAGAGGCATGAGGAAGGCAGCGGATAACATATTTGCAGGGCCTGATCAGGTGGATGACGGAACGGGGGTTGACAGGATTAACAGGAACAAACATACTAAGAGCCACAAGGGATAGGGAGACGTGGAGAACCATGCTCGCCTACATCCTGAAGGGACAGGGCACATAGAAGAAGAAGATTATCGCAGATTCTCTTTTGCTATCTTTTACTTCTAAAAAACTGAAACCGTATACATTGCGAATTTTTCCAACCTCCATATTTTATAAGAAATGGCTAGTACTAGTACGGGAAGGAAAAGGAAAGCAATAACAGACTTTTTTTTAAAGTTCACTTAATAAATATTTTTTGTGAATAAATATTTTGGTCCCTTGTTGACCGTTGTAAATACGTTTTTAAAATTTTAAAATGAATTATGCTGAATAAATTTCTTTAAAGTTAGGCCATTTTCTTATGTTCTCATTTATTTATTACCAGATTACATGGTAAAATTCTGATATGTACATTCTGATGAGTGGAATATACGTTCCTGGCGTAAATAGGTCATGACTATGAGCATTTAGTAAGCGACCATCTGCTGTATGCAACCAATTTCTGATGGCGGAAGGGGTGGTCGCATACGACAGGTTCCGCTGTAGTGTCAATAATTATAATTCCTAATCTCATAAATATAGACAGATGTTGAAAAAGGCTGGGGCGCACCACGGCCGAAACGTCGTGAACCTGGCAATAAAAATGAGGACAACACTCCTAACAACGTAAATGATGTAAATAATCACAATAACTCATTTCTGAAATATAGACAAGTAGTTCCTTGCGTTTTGTATTTGTCAGGCTTTATTAATGTGACCAGCAAAATGGAGATGACATTTAATGGAAACTCAAATGCACCTGCTAATTGCTTCTGGTTTTTATATTACAGGTTGTCGAATATTGACCATAATAACAAGGAAGGTTATTAATACAATAGGGAATAAAAGAAATGAACCACCCAGATAAAAATACAAATGTGATTAATGTTTTTTTTTTGTAATTTTTTATAAGTCTTTGACAACGTTCTTTCAGTATCTATGGTCATGCAGGACAATGATATACAAGTTGTCATATTCCCATGAAAAAGGTAGGAGGAGAGATAGAGATGGAAACCTATCGTGATACTGTAAATAAGACAAGCAAATGTTACGAGCCACTTGACCCTACCTCCACTAACGATTAACAATGCTTTCACTGGAAACAAAGAAAAGTTGTGCTGGACTGCTACGTGATGTCAGTTCTTCAATACGGCAGTGAATGCTGGACAATATCATCGAAAATGAGGACAAAACTGGAAGCAGCGGAAATGTGGTTCTACAGAAGGATGCTGCGGATATCGCGGGCTGAACATGCAAGCAACGATGAGGTGTTGGAAAGAATGGCAACAGAAAAGAATTTGATACTGAGCATCAGGAAGAGACAACTGAAGTTGCTGGGACACTTTTTTTTTTAATCATATCACCCCAAGCAAGGCGAAAACTCCACTGATGCGCACGGGGCTACGTAAGAGGGAAAAGATTGGAAAAGAGAAAAACCAGAAACCACATCCTAAACAGGAAACAAGGGATGAGCCTCTTCACCTGTTCAATAGACGTGGGTGGAGTGTGAACCGGGCGATAGTTTAGTCTATCTACTCCAACGCAATGAGGAAGGAGAGCCTGGAGAACCTGATACTGACTGGCCAGATAGAAGGAAAAAGAAACAGAGGAAGGCAGCGGATAACATATCTGCAGGGCCTGATCAGGTGGTTGACGGAACGGAGGTTGCGAGGTGTAACAGGAGCAAACATACTAAGAGCCACAAGGGATAGGAAGACGTAGAGAACCATGATCGCCTACGTCCTGAAAGGACAGGGCACATAAAAGAACGAAGAATGTACATTTCTCAGGTTAAATATTCAAAGACATTGTAAGAAGCTTGTATTTTCAGGGCAGGGGATTTAAGTTTAAAAATGGAAAGAGTGCGCCGTGGTGCAGTGGATATCCGTCTCTTCTCCCACCACTGCTAAATAGCAGAACAGATTGGTTTCTATAGCCTTGGTTGGCAACCAGTCTACTGCAGAAAGTAATGGCAACCTAGTGCGGAAAAATCTTCTGTCCAGACATGATCGCCCAAGTGTTGTTAAGCATGGCACTTGAATGATGTTTGAAGAAGAGGATGAACGTTATCTATTAATTGAATCGTTTAACAACATATCAACACCTAATGCGTCATTTAATACCGAAATTAGCATTTTTAGGAGCTTTGAACCACTTTCACAATTTTACTATAAATAGGTATTGTTGATAATTTTATTATAAATATATATTGTTGTAATTTTAAAAAAATTAGGGGTATTTCTACTATAAAACAATACTTTTTATACTTTCATAGTGTTTTTTTATCAGTTCTCCCCGAGCACGGCTGAACCATCATTATTGAGGTAGGGTGTACAGTAAGTGAAAAAGACTGGGTACAGCAGGTATTGAAGAAATGATAAAAGATGAAATGGATTCAAGAAGATAGACGTTAGGATAATGAAGAATCTATATTGGCAGCAAACCGCTTGTGTACCGGTCAGAAGTGAACTCAGCAAGTATACAAAAATAGAAAAGGGCGTAAGACAAGGATGTGTTTGCTCACCGGATCTTTTCAACTTGTACAGCAAAGCAATTATAAGAGAAATAAAAGCCTTGCCAGAATTCGACATTGGCGGCCACAATCTCAACAATATCCGATACGCGAATGACACGGTGCCGATAACAGACACGGAAAAGATAATGCAGAAGTTAGCCAAAGAAAGTGAAAAGAAAGGACCGAGCATAAACCTCAAGAAAACTGAATGTATGGCCATCAGCAAAAAGAGGGGTCCAATATGCTAACTGCAAGTATAAGAATCTATAATAAAACAAGTAAAATATCAAATACCTGGGAAGTGTTTTGACAGAAGATGGAAAGTGCGACATGGAGATCCAAAGACTCATTGGCATGGCCGAAGACGCATTTCAGAATCTAACCAGAGTACTGAAAGACGGGAAAATCTCATTAGAAACAAAGAAATGAGCGCTGGATTGCTATATGATATCTGTCCTTCTGTATGGAAGTGAATGTTGGACGATCTCATCAAAGATGAAGGGGGGCTTGAAGCAGCAGTAATATGGTTTTACAGAAGGATGCTGAGGATACCATGGACGGAGCACGTGTGCAACGATGAGGTGTTGGAAAGGATGCAAACGAAAATAAAATTCATACTTAACATCAGCAAGAGACAAAGGAGGTTCCTGGGAGACGTAATGAAGAAGGAGGGCTTGGAGAACTTAATACTCACAGGTCGGATAAATGGAAGAAGAGACAGGGAAAAGCAGCGCGAGACGTACTTGTTAGGTCTGAGCAAATGGATGGCAGAGCGGGGCTTAGAAGAGACAGCAAGAGAAAAATATTGAGAGCGACAAGAGACAGAGCCAAGTGGAAGTCCATGATCGCCTATTCCTTGAAAAGAAACGACACATGATGAAGAAGAAATTGTAGCTATCAGAGAAGCAAGTAAACAGAAGGGAATTCTACAGGCGGGAAGTGCGAATAAAGAAACTACTGGAATAGAAGTGACGGTTATATTTGACTATTTTGACAGTAAAAATGAGGCACTTTAATTGCCAATACAGTAGCACGCTGAATTTTACGTGATCAGGACACCAGGGAAAAAAGTTCATCAGAGCAGTTTCCAAGAGCAGTTTCCAAGAAAATATTTGTAGAAAAGACAGAGGGAAGCCACATTATGTCGGCGAGAAAGATATCAAGTCAGGACTGATTTTTACTTGAGCCACAAAATTAGCACCTTTTTACTGTGAAATCAATAAGATGTAAACGCAATTTCTACTCCACCAGCTTCTTTTCTCGCACTTCCCACCTGTGGAATTCCCTTCCGTATACTTGCTTTCCCGACGTCTACAATCTCCAAAAAATTAAATGTAAAGTTAATAGTCATCTCCTATCTCACTAACTTGCATCCTCTCTTTCATTCTCTCATCTCATTTCTGCAGTATTCTCATCCCTCTCCTACCCGCTTCCTGACACCCCCCTGTATTCTGTCACTCCTCATGATTTTCCTCATATGCAAACCCCTGCACAACAGTGGCAGTATAATGACTTGCTTGGGGCGATGCTATTATAAAAAAAAGATCCTTTTTTGTATTTTGTTAAGAAACTCGAGATGAATAGCAGAATCTCCTGCTATTCATCTCGAGATTCTCGACGTTCATTATTTGCTCATAGCTTGGACCTTAACAGGGATTATCACCCCTGGTCAGGGAGTGATAACGCCTGTTACTGAAGAGTCAGTGGTATACAGAATTACTATCGTTAAAAACATATTTAAAATAAAGTTGGATTTAGAATTCAAAGAATAACTTACATTAAGAATATTCTCCATTCTTTAATGTGCAAAATAAGTTGTTCTCAAGTAGTTTTCTGAATTATTTTTATTTATTTTTGTATAATCATATCGCCCCAAGCAAGGAAGTTATTGCTACTGTTTTGCAGTTATGAGAAAGAGTGACAGGTCATAGGGGTTGTCAGGAAGTGGGTATGAGAAAGATGACTGTGGCTATAAAGTGAGGAATAATATATATATATTGAATGTAATATAAAATTGATCCCCCATTTTATATTTACATATAATTTCTTGTCCGTTGATAAACCGTAGAAAACGAATCAATCAGTCGATGAATACTGATTAGCTACACATGCATGTCTTTTAGAGTTATTTACATTCTCTGGAATATAAATGTATAGATTTTTTTTAATATAATCATATTGTCCCAAGCAAGGCATCTTACTGCCACTGTTTTGCAGGGGGTTACATAGGAGGAAAGTTATGAGAAAGAGTTACTGGTTATAGGGGGTGTCGGGAAGTGGGTAAGAGAAGGATGAGAATACTGATGAGAGTGGAGTGGAGTGGACGGAGAAGAGAACATGAGGGAGAGAGAGAGAGAGAGAGAGAGAGAGAGAGAGAGAGAGAGGATGCAGGTTAATGATACGTCAAGAGAATTAAGGGAAAACAGCGAGTAACCTACAAATAAAGATCTTAAAGAGTTAAAAGTAATTTAAAAAAGGACAGGTAGCTGTGGAGAGATGTAGTCACCATCTTCTGAAAGGATATGGTATTTAAAGAAGTACATACAATTTTGGTCTAATAAAACGAAAGGACGACAAAACTGGTAATCTTGTGGTGATACATACCGAGCAAAAGCAAGGGGCCGGATGTTTGCTCTATACCGACCAAAAAGCAAATGAACAAAAGTCGTCTCTGCGTAGGTGGATTCGCGCAGATGTTCCGGTTGAAAAATAAAAATTAATCAAATATCAAATTTCCATTTCGTGAGCCTACGCGAATTTTATTTACCAGCCAATGGGAAGCCCAGAATCAAATTCAAGTGTGAAATCCCAAACGAGCTGCTTTTGATCCAAAAAGCAGATATAAAAGCCGAGACAGAAAGCACCCAGCAGACAGAAAGACGGACACAGACGAGCGTGATTCGTACCTCCCTTGACCAAGTCAAGCGGCTACTATGTTCGCCTCCCTTCACCTCTTCTTACTTTCTTCCCTGTCTCAAAAGTACTTACTGACCTAAGGAGCGAATATATCAAAGACATTCCTTACATACAAGACGCCTCCACACTACTTTAAGTATCGAATTCTCCTTGTCAGCCTTCTATTGCCAAAATGAACAACATTCCTAAGCCTTAAATCTCTTTCAGCATTTTATTAGCCATGAACATTTAACCTCCGTTGGACCTATATTCAAGTTAGTACTTTATTTGTAAAAACATTAATTGATATGTATATATATAAATGTTATTTTCAACTCAAATTGCTTTTCTTGATTTTATAATCATTTTATGACTTATAGTGGGCTATCTACCACAAGGTCAAATTCCGTTAACCTGCAACAATATACAACCAACCTTCTCTAGAACGGTCTCCCACTACAACGGGAGAAGAATAGATAAGTAACCTACTATAATCTATCTAAAAACTGATGATCTATCTATTCATTAATATTAAAAACTATGAATTACAAAATTTTAAAGTTTAGAATGCAATTAATAATTAAAATATTTACTCATTCTATTAAAAGAAAAACGACAGAAAGTGAAGTTTTTTCTCGTTTATAAATGAGAATTGAAAGGCAACCTATGAATTTTGCTGCTGTTGATTTCTTGAAAGAAGCTGTGATTTTGTTTCGTTTGTTGGTAAGAAAGAAAGTATTTGAGATTTAAGATTAGAAGTAGATCCTTAGATGAACATTAATATCAGTAATATAAAAGGCATTTAACACAATCAATAGCAAAATACGACAAAAATAAGAAAAAAGCAACTGTTGTCAAGTCGTTTTTCATTGCAGAGCTGAAGTGAAAAGCGTAATTTGAGGCGGATATCGGCCATCAGAATTCGGCTGCTCTTTCATTTTCTTGTCCTCAGGATCGGTTATTCTATCAAGGGAAATCTTTTCAAAGAGCTTCAGAAACTGACAAGCAAACGCGCGCGCGCACACACACACACACACACACACACACACACACACACACACACACACACACACACAAAAATAAATAGAGAAACAACCCGAAAAATAGAAAAAGAATAACGTTGACGCCCAACGGCTGAAAATAGAAAAACAGTTGATCATACAAATGAGATAACACGTTCGAACTTGTTGGAGGTAAAAAAAAAGAAAAGAAATTCACAAACTTTCACAAATACCGTATATTATCGTGTATAAGTCGAGTTCTACTTAAGCGATAAGAAAAAATGGTTTTCGAATGAAAGTCTGATTATCTACTTTAGTACTCCTTTTTTAGAATCAGTTTGCAAAGTATGAAAATATTTACCGTCTTTGTATTACAATAAAAATATATGTAGAATAAGCTATGTTAAAAGAAACTATTGGACTTCCACAGTAGGTCAAATGAATAAATATTATTAATTAGTTAAGTGCCATACGTGATACACGCTTTGGACGATCATGTCTCGAAAGAGACATGACTGACTGAACAGAAGATTATCCCGCAGTAGGTTGCCATTGCTTTCTGCGGTAGACTGGTTGCCAGTCAAGGCTATAGAACCCAATCTGTTCTATTATTTAACACATAACTGAAAGGAAGAAACGGATTAATATCTTTCTCAAGGGTATTTGTGCGTAAGTGACTGCGAGGAATTCAACTGGAATTCGAACTCGGCTCCCCGATTTGTTGTTCCGAGTCGATATCCGCTGCACCACAAAGCACATCTATATCATTGCCATAACCATTAAAGACTAATTTCTTCTTATATAAAAATTACTGTGTTACAATTCATTAAAATACATTTTGCATATTACATCGCTTATAATCTTTTAAGTTGATGGAATAAATAAAAGTAATTGTTACCGTTTATCAAATCTTTTAAAAAAATGATAAATGAAGAAGTGGCCATTTTTTAAATGAGATTTGAAACCAGCATCTAAGTAAATATGTTTGTTACAAATCTGATTTTAATTTTTATTTATTTTGTTCTATTTACATGAATTGTTCTGACGTGTAACTCTTCGGTTTCAATAATGATTTCAGCCGTGCGTCTTCCAAAGGCCTTCCTATTTCAGCCTGTGCGTCTTCCAAAGGCCTTCCTATTTCAGCCGTGCGTCTTCCAAAGGCCTTCCTATTTCAGCCTGTGCGTCTTCCAAAGGCCTTCCTATTTCAGCCGTGCGTCTTCCAAAGGCCTTCCTATTTCAGCTTGTGCGTCTTACAAAGGCCTTCCTATTTCAGCCTGTGCGTCTTCCAAAGGCCTTCCTATTTCAGCCTGTGCGTCTTACAAAGGCCTTCCTATTTCAGCCTGTGCATCTTCCAAAGGCCTTCCTATTTCAGCCTGTGCGTCTTACAAAGGCCTTCCTATTTCAGCCTGTGCGTCTTACAAAGGCCTTCCTATTTCAGCCTGTGCGTCTTCCAAAGGCCTTCCTATTTCAGCCTGTGCGTCTTACAAAGGCCTTCCTATTTCAGCCGTGCGTCTTCCAAAGGCCTTCCTATTTCAGCCGTGCGTCTTCCAAAGGCCTTCCTATTTCAGCCTGTGCGTCTTACAAAGGCCTTCCTATTTCAGCCTGTGCGTCTTCCAAAGGCCTTCCTAATTCAGCCTGTGCGTCTTACAAAGGCCTTCCTATTTCAGCCGTGCGTCTTCCAAAGGAAACCTTCCTATTGATCAACATTCTGAAATGATATCCTAATGGGAACAATCCAGGATTTTTTTCATTTCATATTTAATCATTTCACTCCAAACAAGGCAATAAAACCACTAAATCACAAGAATTATCGAGCGTGAAAGAATGTGAGAAAGAGAAAAACATTATTTAAGAACAGGACTTAAGAACACAGAAGATGACGGTTGACATCGCATTTAAATTTATGATGATCAAAGTTGACTAGGAAGCAAGAAAAGCCAGAAGAGAGTTTCAGAAGCCTGACGTGTGATAAAAGAAACTTTTGGAAGAGAACTTACGGTTGTATCTCGCCATTTCAACGGTAAAACGAAGAAACATTGCCGCCAATTTGGTTAAAATCGTAAAGTCGAGGTTGTCGCCAATTTGGTTAAAATCGTAAAGTCGAGGTTGTCGCCAATTTGGTTAAAATCGTAAAGTACCAAAGACTAGAATAATTACCATGAAAGTATTTATAGAAATGACACAGAAGCTATGTTTACGGTGGTGAGCCAATGACTGAAGCCGAGATGCCGAGTGAGAACCGATAACATCACGGATTTCTTTTTTGTATTTCATCCAGAATCTGTAAATATATTGCAGGAATACCAGACCGTATATTTTTTATAATCATTTCAAGAAAACCAGAGATGCCACTGGCGCGCAGGGGCTTACAGTAAAAGAAATAAATGGTGCAGGGAATGTCGAAGGAACGATAAGAGATGACTGGTAATCAAGTAGATAGAAGATGGCAATTGACGTTCTATTTTAGAGATTGTAGCTACCAGGGAAACAATCAAACGAAAGAGAGTTCCACAAGCGAGAAGTGCGAGAAAAGAAACTGTTCGAGTAGAAGAGATGGTTACTTTTAACTATTTCGATGGTAAAAGGGTGGGACCTTGATGTCTATGTAGTACCACGCCTAAATACATGTGGTCGGGAAACCAGGGAAAAAGCTCTATGAAAATACTTGTAGAAAAGCCAGAGGAAAACTATATCACGTCGGTGAGAAAGTGAATGAAAACAGGATCGATTATATTACAGAGTCTTTTTTTTGGATTTTGTCAAGAACCTCAAGATGAATAGCAGGAGCACTCGGCCAGATATTGCAACAGTATTTAATGCACTGACGACCCAACCTTCCTAGCAATAGATGCAGTTATGGATTCGATGTAGTCATTCCATTTGAGGTCACTTGAAAGAGTAAGGCCAAGACGGAGTAGTGCGTTGCTCTCTAGGAGACTAACGTCATCCATTCGTATGGTTGGCATGAATATGTAGCAGCAATATTTACATCATGGACGAGTGATTGACTTATAAAAATGTAGGATAGATTCTGGCGTGAAAACATGTCTAGCACGACACCGAATCGATTTTGTTAGTAGCAAACCTGATTCAATATAAACTCTGCACTTCAAGTCAGGGAAAAATGTAGCCCGAGAAGGTATAGTGAATCATTCTCCTGGTCGTTAGCACCAGACATGCTGGTGGAAGTTAAAAAAAGGTTTCTCTAAAACGATTAAAAGTTGTATGGTTTTCACGCACCCCTTAAAAATAACTCTATTACTAATGTTATAGTGCCCTTTCTACATTGGAATGAACTCTTCCTCCTTCATAAATACTAATCTGCGAGACTTCCAAGAAAAGGCAGTCGAGAGGCATTGTAACGTGACAGTTTGAACTGACACTTCTATCTGCTGACTAATAACACTCTTATTTTGTCTATACGTTCTGTTATTCCAATACAATGGTTCAACCTACCTTCTTCTTTTCGTGTCTTTCTTCCTGGCCCCAACAGGCCGCAACAATCATGAAGTCACCTCTTTGAAAAACCAAGCACCGGTGAGATTCGAACGCGGGATTCACAAGATTGTTTCTCCCTTTATACATTTGTTGGACGTTTAAATCCGAAACATATTTTGGTTTGTAAAAATAATCCTTTTTTATTTGCGAGTGAAGATTACATTTATGGTGTTGTATGAATAACTGATTTTATTATATGCAACTCTATTTAATGCCTAGCAAGGGGAGGAGGTGGTTTGATACTTTTCCTAAGATGTTTTGTTTACGCGTGAACCAGACTGAGATTCGAACTCGACTCTCTGATTTCTCAAACCGAGACACAATCTGTTACACCGCACGCATATCTCGCATATCCGTAATGGCAGTAACACTAACTTTCTAATCATTCGGCCTTTCATCTAACTTTCTGTTTGTGCGTATTTGTGTTTGAAACGAAGCCGATTTATATTCACCTTGAATTGAAGGCGATAAAACAACAAACCATTAGATTATATCAATTACTTCCCTTAATATTATCATCATTAGTTTTTTATTCACATTGTTACTGACTTTTGTACATTTTATATAAAAAAAAAGTTTTTATAGACAAAAAAAAATAAATAAATAAATATAATAGAAACAATTGCTAATCGTCTCTTCCCAAACCCAATTTCTACTTAGCCTACAACGGAGCGGAAATTTCGTCCAAAAGAAGCATTTGTCTTCTTAAGATTAATTTGAGGTTTTGGTCGGCAATGTCAGTTCACTCTAATCGGAGTTTTCAAGTTTGTGACGATTCAAAAATGTCTTTGTTCGCTTTACGGAAACTGCCGAAGGTTGGTCTTTGTTTGTGGTGGGTAGCGGCGGCGGTAATTTGTCTTCTCTGTCTTAACTCAGCGCAACAACTGGTCTCTGGCACCCCGTTTTTATATTTATCCCTACTTTACCGATGTAGGAGAAGACGAACACTGGGTTGTTCATGCAAATCTACTTTCTGGCCCTTGCAGCCAATGAAATAATTCTCGCCCTCAGATTTTGGGGCGGAGCCACTCCTTCCCCTTGGTTTACCCAATGAAACAGCGCTATTTCTATGACATCTCTTCTTTCCGTCTTTTCTTTCTTTGACGTCAACAATCTAGTCTTTATGTTTGGAAGTTTTAATTTAACTTATCTCCCACAGTCATCAAATATGACCCCTTGTACTTGTCAAAGCTTAGATACGCAAAATCCCCTTTTTCTGCGTTGGTGGTAATCTACGGCCATGTTTTGGGCTTTCCATTGTTTGAGGAAATACAACAATCGAATTTTCTTTTTTTTTTTACTCAGCGCTTCTAGCTAGTTATTAGCTGTGTCCTTTGAGAATTTCTGCTTGTCAATAACGCGATGACCTTCGTCTGAATGAATTAACTGCACACCAGCAATGTCTTAATTCATATTTATTCTCGGCTTTGTCGGAATTTTTTTTCTCTGTTCATATTGGAACAATTGAATTTATTTTTTTAAGTTGTTTCTTTATGATTTATAAAAATTAATAATACGAACTAACACAATTTCTTCCGTTTGATCTGCAACAATTAATAATACAACTAATATAATTTTTTCCTTTCCGTTATCGTGCCAAAAGTAGTGTTACACTATAACGAACCATATCTTTGGGCTTTCTTTTGACTTTTCTTTTATAAAAAGAACTTTGATGATCCTTATAACCACAACTGAAACATTTCTTTATATTTGAACGGACAATCCTTGTATTGATGTAACTGACCACAGCTGTAACATGAATTTATTTTAACTTTTCTATTTTGTTGTTTTATTATTCTAATATATGATAAGTTCAGTTGTTCAATATTTGTGGTATCTATTTTTAACTTTATAATTCCTCAGCCAATGTTTGTACAGTTATTTCCTGGTTTTGTTCCAACTTTGTTAAGAGTCTCGCACCTACGTCTGTTTCGTTTAGTGAGGTTAATCCTTGTACAAAAATTAAACACCTGAACATATTCGTGCTTAATCCATTCAGTCCGAACTTTCACACTCTTTATTCACTATACTTTCGAACGTTGTGTAGTCAACATTGTTAAATTTAAGCAGCGTCATCGAGCGTTGAATAAAGCACTACGTTCTTCAAACGTAATTTCTCCAGGTTGTTTTGGTAGACTAGAGATTCTGTATTTTTCGTGTTCCGAAACCTCAAACTTGCTTAATACTAAACAAATTTTCTTATCGTCTGTCCAGTTCGAGCAATCTTTAACAAATATCTCCTGAAACCTGCGATAATAAGCATCAAATGTAACCCCGTCTTCAGGATTCAATGTAAAATTTCCAATTGTTTTAAACAAAGCATCCTGCAAAAATGTATCTGGTTTATTTGAGCTTGTTTTGCTTTTTGAGAAAATTTTCAACAGTATAGCAAGTAGTTTTTCTTGTCGTTTTTGTGTTAGTTCATATGCATTGTGGTGCAGTGGATATCGACTCGGAACGAGAAATCGGGGAACCGAGTTCGAATTCCAGTTGAATTCCTTGCATTCACTTACGCGCAAATACCGTTGGGAAAGGTATTAATCCGTATCTTCCTTCCAGTTATGGGTTAAATGATAGAACAGATTGGATTCTATAGCCTTGGCTGGCAACCAGTCTATCGCAGAAAGCAATGGCAACCAACTTCGGGATAATCTTCTACCCAGTCAGTCATGTCTCTTTCGAGACATGATCGCCCAAGCGTGTTTCACGTATGGCACTTAACTGACTGACTTGTTGTTTCAAAAATTCGAGAAAGCATTTCTGGAAGTCCTCCATTTTTACATTTGCTGCTGTTCCTGGTTAGTTTGAAATTGTCGTCAAACTGTTCGTTTTCGTTAGTAAATCTGTACGAATGTTTTTTTGGGTAAAAATACTGTCCAAGTTTTCGACACTACATTTGTGATTATAGATTTGCTTGTTTGAAATCTACGTAGCCAAATCTGTTGTGTATAGATTTTGTTTGTTGATTATATCGTCATTTTATTGTTTCTGACATAAGTTTTTTTTTTCGGCGTACTGGTTTTGTCAATCGAAAAAACATATCTTTGTTCACCATTTTTATAATAAATAGTGAATTATCTTCGTCGCCAATCTGTTGTATCGCCGAAGAAGCAGGACGATACCCAGTAAATGTGGGCTGTGTATCTACACCCAAATATCCGTGCTAAGGGATATTAAAACAAATAAGATAAACATCGGAAGATAGAGCAACAAATAGTAGGAGAGGTTAAGTCGTTAGAGAGCACAGTCCGATACTAATCTTCAATAACACTCCGAAATATCCCAGAATGATATTAGTCTTTATTCTTATAGCTACTTCGGGCCACAGACCGTTCCATCTTTGAGAGAGCCAGAGTTGTTTTAGCTGCTCTAAAACAGTTAAACGATACAATTCTTGGCTTATCTTGTTTTCCTGTGTGTGTTCTACATTTTGTAAAGCTCCTTACGTAAATTATGGACTGACCTGAAGCAGACTACCATCACGTTTAATTTTATTGTTTTTCATTTTGTTTTTAATTTTTTCAGTGCAGGCCTATCGATTACTCCCTTAACTTTACGATTGACAAAAGAAATTTTGAAAAATTTTAATATTTATACATTTTCTTGGGGGATCAGTTTCTCATACAACGTTATTGTAAATCGAGCCTCCATTTTAAAACCAGTCGCAGTACGACATTACCGCCACCTGTAAATTTGTTCATTATCAAATGTTTTGGACCTTTTTCAGTGCAATATTATCTTTTACACCTTAAACTTTACGAATGACAAAAAAAAAAAATTGAAAAAATTTCAATATTTAAAATAATTTTAGTCGGGGGGGGGACCAGTTTCTCATACAACCTTATAAAAAATGGATTGAAAATGCAGGATCGATTTAATTTAACGTTGTATGAGAAACTGACCCTCCGACAAATTTGTTTAAATATTGGAATTTTTGAAAATTCTTTTGATAACCGGAAAGTTAAAGTAACAATCAATGGAACTGCGCTGAAAAAAAAAAAAAAAGGCTCCGAAACGGCTGAACCTATTTTCTTGAAAATTTACACAGTTGTACTATAAGCGTCTGCAAGTGTTCTTAACTAGGTTTTGTGTCAAGGTACCCCCGATAAATATCGATAATCGAAAATATCGGGTTATCGAAGGAGTGGTCCGATTCTAATCAAATTTGATACACCCATAGACAAAGACATAAGAAACGATATTCAGAAGTTTCAAGGTTGCAGTTCTTACAATAGTGCAGAAAATTGATAATATATATATATATATATATATATATATATATATATATATATATATATATAAGGCAAGGTGTTTGTCTGTGTGTCTGTTTATCTGCCGGTGTGTCTGTATTTTTTTCAGCCGTTTTATTTTAGTTTTTCTATCGGGTTTGGCTTTAAGTAGGTATAATTGTAGTTCCTAGTCTCAGCCATGATACCATTTACTCAGAGGACTTATTTAGCCTTCAAAATTCAGTTTACAACGAAAAAACTTATTTGATATCGATACCAGGAAATCAAAATTTGACTTTCATTCATTTTTCTCTCAGTCTACGGTTTCGCTTTAACTGGAAACAACTATTGCTTTTTAGTCTTTCATGCCGACGTCCAAAGAGTCTGAGCTCCAGGACCATGGATTAGTTTTAAAGCTTTCATTACACCCGAGCAACGCCGGGCAATACTGCTAGTATATATATATATATATATATATATATATATATATATATATATATATATATATATATATATATATATGCGATTAGTAATTTGTCGCAATCATTTTATTAGGTGCGATTGGTAAATTGTCGCAATATTATTTTATTACTTCAAATATTCTTTAGTCTGAGCTCTAGGACCATGGATTAGTTTTAAAGCTTTCATTACACCCGAGCAACTATACTGCTAGTTCTACATATAATGAATCAATACAAACAAATGATTACGAAATGTAATAGGCAATAGATGTGGAATTTTCACCTATACAACTTTTTCTTGATTATTTTTTCGTATAATTTTAGGCGAACTCCATTAAAAATTCTAATCAGTAGCTTCCATTTTTATCTTTTACTTTTTTAAAAATATAGTTGAAATGGAAAATTTTGAAGAAACACTTTGTAGCGGATATCAAGATTGAAATTGCTTACTTAGGTCGTGATTTAAATAAGTCTATGATCGAAAAAATTTCTGACAACTAAAAAAATTTTATTCTCACCTGACAATTATAAGATTTAGTTTTCCATAGTACCGCTATAAAAGCGTACAGCAGAACAGATAAGATTGTGTGGCTTCCATTGTTAATATGTCGTCTGCTGAATATGAGGGAATGATGGGGCTGGGAAGAAAGGTTATCGTTATTAGAATTTGACAACGAAAATCAATATGTTTCTTGAAATGAGTTTTTTAATAATTCAGGAAGGGATTTAAAACCTGTGGGAAAATTGTCACATTTGAATAATTTGAAAATAAACATGAATTTAGATGGATTTAATATGAAAATTTTAAAAAGCGTTGATGGTGAATATTATTGAAAGACAAGGATAACACGAAAGAGTATTATCGAGTTCACCAATGTGTACTTGTAAAATCTGTTATATAAACTTACATACTATTTAGTAGTAGTAGTAGTAGTAGTAGTAAAAAACGACTAGTCAGTGTTGAGGCAGCGATTACGCAGATTGAGATTAACGCGAGGCTCGTTAACAGCACACATAATTGAAACTCTGGACTCTAGCTAACAGTTTGAATTCATATGACTGATTACATTCATTTCATTCCTTCTACGCGCTGAGTTCGTTGAAGATGTTTTCGATCAAGGATTTTCACAGTATTCTGTCTTTTGCTAAAACTTCGTCAAGTTTTACCTCGACAGCTACAATCTCCAAGAATTTAAATGTAAAGTCAATAGTCATCTCCTATCTCACTAACTTGCATCCTCTCTCAAGCTTTTTTCTTCGTCCACTCCACTCTCTCTCATGCTCCTTTCTCTATCCACTCCAATCTCATTAGTATTCTCATCCTTCTCTTACCCACTTCCTGGCACCCCATATAACCTGTTACTCTTTCTCATAACTTTCCTGTAACCCTCTGAAAAAGTGACAGTAAAATGCTTTGCTTGGGGGGATGTAATTATATAAAAAAAGATAGATAGATAGATAGATAGATAGATAGATAGATAGATAGATAACCCGGCAGTTACAATCTCCAAGAATTTAAATGTAAAGTCAATAGTCAACTCCTATCTCACTAACCTGCATCCTCTCTCTCATGCTCCTTTCTCTGTTCACTCCACTCTCATCAGTATTCTCATCCTTCTCTTACCCACTTCCTGACACCCCCTATAACCAGTCACTCTTTCTCATAACTTATCTCCTATGTAACCCCCTGCAAAACAGTGGCAGTAAAATGCCTTGTTTAGGGCGATATGATTATAAAAAAAAGGAAAAAATGTATTACGCGTTGATTTAGGCTGCTACCACTTATCTCTAATGAGTTCAACTAGTGTTAATCTCGCTAAGCATTTCATCACTAAACTTAGAGTTGTCATGTGAGTATTCAATTGTGTAAACCCTTTACCCTCTGCTTCTCTTGCTTGTGATGTATTCTGTTTGTGTTAAATACTTTCGCTCGAGAATTGTATAAAATAAAAATTGTTCCGATATTATTTGTTAAGTCTTGTCACAGTGTACGTTGTCACCTTTCAGAAACTATTTAAAAAAGAAGTAGAAAAAATGTGATTACATTCAAGCAAAAATAAGGTGTCCTCTAACAGCAATTAGTATTTAAAATGTTTTCTAATCAAAGCAATCTCTACTAAATGTGGCGGGTCTATGTAATTATGTCACGTCATGTTGACCAATATTTTAAGTCAGGTTAAAAATTCGATTTAACTCAGGATATGGTCATAAAACTCACTGTAAAAAATGAATATTTTATTAGTTCATGCTTTATGCTGGAATTATATAATATTTCTTTTACTTTTTTGCTTTCATTAGTAACTGATATGTCCCGGAAAAGTATATATATATATATATATATATATTAGAACATGTACAGAATTTTTTTATATATCCACTACAGATAGTACATTTGTTTCGACATTGAAATTTCAATCTCATCAGGCGGTGTCTTCGTTCTTCGTTCTTCGTTCTGTATTCACTCGGATATATATATATATATATATATATATATATATATATATATATATATATATATATCATTCGAGGTAGTTAAGCGGTTTAGGTAAATGCAGCCGAGTATGTCAATCTAGTAAGTAGACGTAATGGACGGTACCTTTCGTATACAGTCTCCTGAGACGTAGGTGTAGTCAATAGACGTAGACCATTAGTCGTAGACCAATAGACGTAGACCTGTAGACCTTTAGTCGTAAACCTGTAGACCTGTAGACCTCTATCCGTCCTAGCCTTCGTCTGTATTTATGGCTAACACCAGCCAATCACATTACTGTGAGGGGGAACCAAGGTGTATGTATATTCATTATATCAGTAACTATTCATTCTTCTTCTATATGCCTTGCTCCTTCAGGACGTGGGAGATCATGGCTTTCCACATTTCTCTATCACTTGTCGCACTTAATACCCCTTCTCCTGTTAGCCCACTCAATCTCTGCCTCACTATCCATCTGCTTAAGTTCATCAAGTATGTCATACGTTGCTTACACTTGTCTCTCTTCCTCTCTATCCGTCCCGTGAGTATCAAGTTCTCCAAGCTCTCCTTCCTCATTAAATGTCCCAGAAACTTCAGCTGTCTTTTCCTGATGTTAAGTACCAACTTCTCGTGTCCATGCTTTCCAAAAGATAGTCGTTACTCATGTTTCGTCCATAGTATCCTCAGCATCCTTCTGTAGAACCACATTTCGGTTGCTTCAAATAAAAATAAAAATAGTATTAAATTAACTAATATTAAATTCTCCGAAATGACACTATTTGATAAGCTCATAAAACTCAGACAATAAATGAAATATCTATAGAGCAGCTAAAAATCTAATAAATTAAAGAAAATTGACGAGGAAGTTGTTATGGTGCCCTATTTATAGGAATGGACTCTTTCTCTGTCAATATCGTACTGCCTCCGTGACTTCCTCGGACGCAGCTATGAGGCAGTCTAGAGACAGTAAAGACGCAGCTTAACCATAACTTTCGAACTTACAATTCTATATTTGCTGATTACTAACACATATTATTGTACATATTGTTCTGTTATTCTAATAAACTGTTTGAACCTACCTTCTTGTTTCGGTGTCTTACATCCGGGTCCAAACAGGCCACAACAACATGTTAACGAAAATTTCACCACAACAAAAGTTTAAAGTAAAACTAGTTTCTGGTTCTTCTCATTTATGTACCGTGTCCTTTCGGGACGTAGGTGATCATGGAATTTTCGCTTGTCCCTATCTCTTGTCGCTCTTAATATTTTTCTTCTTGGTATCCCTTTCAGACCCAGCTCTTCCATCCATCTGCTGAAGCCCATCAAGTAGGTCATGCGCTGCTTCCCCCTGCCTCTCTTTCCCTCTATTAATCCCGTGGGTATCAGGTTCTCCAAGCCCTTCTTTCTCATTGCGTGTTCCAAAAACATCATTTGTCTTTTCACATATTCTGTCCATGGTATCTTCAGCATCCTTCTGTAGAATCACATTTCGGATGCTTTAAGAATTCCTTCATCTTTGATGAGATTTTTCAGAATTTGCTACCATATTGAAGGAGAGACATCACATAACAATCCAGTACTCTCGTCTTTGTTTCCAGTGGAAATGTTCCGTCTTTTAATATTCTACTCAGTTTCTGAAAAGCATCCTTGACCATGACAATAGGACGTCGGATCTCCGGATCACACTTTCCGTCTTCCCAGTTATTTAAATTTCTAAACCAGTTTGATTTTAGTATCCTGAACTTTTAATTGGCATTTTAGGTTCATCTTTCCACTGATTAACACGTATTCTGTTTATTTTTTTTTTTTGTGGTTTATATGTAGTTCTTTCGTTCCTCTTTCTTTAACTACTTCCTGTAGGAGGAGATCCTTTAGTTTCCTGCTATCAGCAATGCATTACCTGTGTACATTATATTGTTAAGATTGTGGCCGCCGATGACAAACCATGTCATGGCTTCTAGCTTTCTTAGAATTGTTTCGCTGTACATGTTGAATAAATCCGGTGAGAAGCCACATCCTTGCCTTAGACTCTATAATGTGCATATCTTGTATTGTTAAGATTGTGGCCACCGATGACGAACCATGGCATGACTTCTACAGCTCTCAGTTGTTTCTTAGTTATTTTCTAAATTGTAAGCATGGATGTCCCGTAAGAAGAAGTTCGTGTAAGGTGATGATAAGCAGCAGAAAAAGAGAAATGGGCGTGTCGAGTACGAATTTCGGTCGTGTCTATAACGACTACTTTTGCACAGATACCGCTGGGAAAGAGATGAATCAATCTCTGCTACTTCCCTATATAAATTAAATAGCAGAGCCGTTTAGACTCCATAGCCTAGCAGTGGTAACCAATATACGAGAAAGAAAACTGAATTAAAAAACAGCCTGCAGATATTATTCTACTCTAATCACACCATTTCTTTTATGACTGTAGCACAAGTGTATTCTTAAATACTTTTGGGAAAAGCAGAAATTAACCTCTTCTCCCCCAGTTATGGGTTAATTAGTAGAACGTCTGTCTAGCTTTAAATATCATACAGAGGAATGATAAGCCGTAAAACAAATCAATATTAACCAACTTCTTCAAACAGCATATATGAGAAAAATAAAAAATACTTCTACTCCGTGGTTGCTAAAAATATTACTTTGCGATTGTAACAATTTCAAATCAGACATTAAGGATATATTTTGAAAATATTTTTTAGTAATCGCAACTTTAGATTATTGCAGAAAATGTTAAAAATATTATCAGGAACAGATTCTGAGAAGCTGGTTTTACTGAGAAGGTTGCGTAGAAGTATTTGCTTCAAAGTCTTTTTGTAGGCTTGCACTTAATAATTGAAGGACTCTACTCGAATGCCAATGAACACGGAATGGCTTCATCATTTAAATATTAAAAGCAATTTGAAGCGAAGATAAATCAAGAAAAACGTGCCAAGAGAAATTGTCATTTAGTCGCTCAAGTTAAGAAAAAGGAAAAAAACAAAACAAAAAACAGTTAATTTGAAAAGCAGCGAGAGATGACAATAGAAATACGAGGAAATGATATAACAACAACAATAATACTAATGAGGCTAACGAGAAATGTAAAAAGAAAAAGAAAAAGAAGAAAAGGAAAAGAAAAAGCGAATGAAAACGAAGAGGAGGAAATAAAATACTATGAAGAGAAAAAGAAAGAAGACGCAGAGCAAAAAGAAAAATGGAAGAATCAAAAAGAAGAACATTAAAGAAGGAAAGGCAGAAAAGATGGATGAAAAAGGAGAAAAATAAAAATAAAAAAATTAAAAAGAGAACGAAGAGAAAAAAAAGAAGAAGAATCCAGCAATTTGACAAAACTCCCTAAAAACAAGAATGACAGAGTAGGTATGTAGCAGTTGGGATGGGGTTAATGTTTCTTTGATTCGGCCTTGTGTCATACTTAATCGAACTCTCTACAGCTTACAATTTTGATGCAGTGTCATCTTCATCAGAAGGTTTTCATCGTTATCAAAAGGTTGGAATATGTGAAATTGTGTGGAATGAAGTAAGAACCAAACATCCATTTTTCTTGTTAAAATAGGTAATTTATTAAAAGAAATGAATAACAAGAATTCGTAGAAATTAATATTCAATTAGAAAGTTAAAAGTAGATTTCGTGTTTAATGAGAAAGTTAAAGGTATCAAGATTTGTAAAAAATGTTCGTAGTATTAACTGTTGAAAGAGTATATACATACGTATGTATTCAGTAGCAATGTCTTTAGATGGAGAAGAAGTAAAAAGAATTAGTACACGAGAAAGAAAGAGAAAGAGAACAAGGTGCAACCTGATCTTATCTCCGAGGAGATTTGAAGTTGAAGTTACATTTTAGTTTTGTCTTTCTCGCTGCTTCCATCTGACTGACTGATTGATGCTGATCGGAGCCCTTTTATTGTTATTAGATTTTTCGCACTGACTCGCGAATCATCAAGTCAAAAAATGATTGGTCAAAAATCAATTTAACACCTACTTGCGAAATCCGGTTTCAACTTTTTCTTTAAGCACATGTCAACCCTTTTATTATTTGGGAAAAACTAGGATTTCACACGTCATTATGAATATTTGTAAAAGTGAAGAAGAAGGTTGATTTTAATTCTTAACTTCTTATTCACTACAAATACAGCCATACACCTAGAACGATGCACAAATTTAGATTCGATATAATAAAAGCAATATGATAATCTGGGATTTTGACGTCCAGACAGATCATTAAATTGAATCAAGAAGACTATGTCAATTAAAAGAGTAAAACCACAAAATTTTGAAAAGAATTCATGATAATCACAAGGAGGTAAAAAAAAAAAAAAAGGAAACGAAAACAATGAAAAAAAAAAAATAAAACAAGAAAATAACACGGGTGCTTATGAAGCTATATATTATGAAGGGCACGATTGTAATCATAATAGCAGACACTTGGAAACATTTTATAATAAACTAGCAGTGTAGCCCGGCGTTGCTCGGGTATAATGAAAGCTTTAAAACTAATCCATGGTTCTGGGGCTCAGACTCTTTGGACGTTGTCAAGAAATACTAAAAAGCAATAGTTGTTTCCAGTTACAGCAAAACATAGATTGAAAGAAAAATGAATGGACGTGAGTCAAATTTTGACTTCCTGGTATCGATATCAAATGTTTTTTTCGTCGTAAACTGAATTTTGAAGGCTAAATAAGTCCTCTGAGTAAAATGTATCATGGCTGAGACTAAGAACTATATTTATACCTACTTAGAGCCAAACCCAAAGCAAAAACTAAAATAGAAGGGCTGAAAAAATACAAACATACAGGTAGATTAACAGACACACATACAAACATCTTGCTTTATATATATATATATTATCGATTTTCTGCACTATTGTCAGAACTGCAACCTTGAAACTTCTGAATATTGTTTCTTATGTCTTTGTCTATGAGTGTATCAAATTTGATAAAAATCGTACCACTCCTTCTATAACCCGATTTTTTCGATTATCGATTATCGATATTTATCGGGGGTACCTCGACACAAAACCTAGCTAAGAACACTCGCAGACGCTTATACTACAACTGTGTAAATTTAAAAAAAAATTGGTTCAGCCCTTTTTGAAGTCTATAGGTAACGGACACACACACACACACACACACACACACACACACACACACACACACATAGACACACACACAAAGTTCCAATTTTTTTTATCGTATCTCCCCGAGCAAGGCTTTAATGCCACTGATGTGCAGGGGGCTACATAAGTGTGAAAATATTAATTAGAAGAGAGTGAAGAGGAAAACGAACCAGTTAGAAAGGAGCAATAGAAGGATGGGAATACAGGTGTGATGGGAGTTTCAAAGGTGGAGAGAAAGGAAAGGATATACAGGGTGGTGTAGAAAGAACTAGAGTCAAGTGGTTAAGAGATGAGTATTGACCTTGCATTTAAATTCCTGGAAGTTGTAGCCGTCAGGAAAGCAAGAATATGGGAGTGAGTTCCACAGGCGTGAAGTGCGAGAGAAGAAGCTGCGGGAGTAGAATTGTCGTCTGCATTTGGCTAATCTAACTGTGAATGAAACCAGACTGGCAACTGGGTTGGGACCCAGTTGCCAGTCTGGTTGCACGAGTAAACACCTGTTGAGGAGGCACCAGTGACTGAAGTTCGTTCGAACAGAAGCCATGAAAGTATTTATAGAACAGACAAAGGGAGGCCAAATTTCGTCGGAAGTGGCTGTAATCGAGCTACCAAGTCAGTACCTATCACATTACTGATTCTCCTTTGGAGCCTGTCGAGAACACTGAGATGAACGGCAGGGGCGCCTGACCATATATGGCAGCAGTATTCCATGCACGGAAGTATAAGTTTAGATAAAATTGATACTGGCTATATCATAAGAGGCATTGTTCATCCATTGGTAGTAACATCATGTGACAGGGTACGGAGTGAAGTGTTAAAAATTCATAGTGATTAAAAACTTGAAATAATAAAAAATACAAATTCATATAATAATAATTAGAAGAATTTGGAAATCGTGCAGGCAAAGATGTAGAGATACAAGAAGACAGGGTAAATTCGAGAAATTTTTTGTTTTTGAATCATATCACCCCGAGCAAGGCGGTAACGCCACTGATGTGCAGGGGGCTACGTAGGAATGAAAAGATTGGAAAAGAGAAAGCCGGAAACCACATCCTAAACAGGGAACAAGGGATGAGCCTCTTCACCTGTTCAATAGACGTGGGTGGAGTATGAACCGGGCGATAGTTTAGTCTATCTACTCCAAATATCTTTAGAAATATTCAGCTCAGTTTGTATCTTTTGTTGTTGGCGCAAGGAGGAGTATTTCCTGAAATAGGCCCTGGAGACACCTGATATCTTTGAGAGTGGGGAAAATGGTAGCACTGATTCAAAGATCTCGTGTATTGAGGAAAGTTTTGTGACCCTAAGCTGCAGTTAGGAGATATCACCATCAGCCCCTGGCTGAAACATTCAAGTCACAGAGGATATCAAATAATAATAATAATAATAATAATAATAATAATAATAATAAATTAGAAGAAGACGTTCCTGCAAAATACAGGGTGAAATTGAAAAAAAACTCGAACAGCTGGATAAGCATTCTGATTTTTTTAATCGTTTCACCTCAAGCAAGGCAGTACTGCCACTGATGCGCAGGGGGCTACATAAGAGAGTAAAAGCTTAGGCAGGAAGAGAGTGGAGAGAAAGACAAACCAGCTTAAGGGGGTGAAGATAATTGCGAAGGTAGAGAGAAAGAAAACGAACAAGATACACGGGGTGATGCAGAAAGAACTAGAGTCAAGTGGATAAGAGATTGGAATTGGCATTGCATTTAAATTCGTGGAGGTTGTAGCCGTCAAAAATGCAAGTATACGGAAGGGAGTTTTTGCAAAAAATAATAAAAAAAATTCTAGAAAATAAAGGAGATATTATGGAATACCTCAAAAGAAGCAAGAATATAATTTATATCCATTAATTGTTACTATTTCTTTTAGCATTCTCATCAACATTTTAATGTTATGCTGATTCAATAAAAGGCCGTTAGACTAATGCATATTTTGCATATGATACACAGGGAAGAACTTACCGTCCCAACACTTGTAGTATATTACGCCGCTGGAGCAGGAGTACATCTGGAGAGAGTCGCGCTCACGAAGGGGCCGTCTGGAGTCGGAAACCAGCGGAAATTCTCTGTCTCTTCAGCCCCAAACCCCAAACTTTATATAGCTCCAAAACTCTCACGCAGTTCTGCTTTTTCGGTTTGTTGCTCTGCTGACGTCATCTATGGCCGGATATATCTGTCAACCACCTTTGTCCCCGGTTGACTTTTATCTACGGCTGGATTTATTTGTCAGCTATATTCCTGCTGGTCATCGCCTTTCAAGCCGGTTGGCATTCTGTTGACATCATCTACGGCCGGATATATCTTTCAACTACACTTGTTCTTTGTTAGCCTCACCCACGGCCGGATGTTCCTGTCAATTATCTCTGACGTTCAAAGTAATATATTACATTATGGTCGTTTATTGCATCGCATTTGCAACATGACAGCTAGATTGTCATGCAGAAAAATGACCGTTTGACTTCATTGCTCAAGAAATACACTTTCTTTATTCTAATTCTTTTTGAAAATAGTTTGACTGATCTTACTTTTATTTTTCTTTGCAAGTTCACGATTTTCTTTTGTCGTAACTTCCTTAAAATTTAATCAAATTCTTCAGTTTCTAATTTCACTGTGTTCCCTGTCTCCTTTTAATATTCACGAACCATTTCCAACACCAGAGGCACCATTGCAACATGCCCCATACATTGTAATAAACACCACACTTCTTCCATATTCTATTTGCGAGAAGTATGTTCCACTCAAACAGCTCTTTCTTGCGAACCACTTTTGTAGTAAACAGACCCCCAGGAGATTGTTTCCACGATCATTACAGTGTTAACCTGTTCAAGTCTAGAGTTAACCGTTATCTTCCCTTTTCATCTATATAAATTACCCCTTAAAGTAACCCTCTACCTCGAGTGGTCTCTGAACTTTGTACAGGGTGAACCTTAGTGAAAAAAAATCAGCAGGTGGGTCCTGGACTAACCACGTCTAGGACCCATCTTGTGGCAGACATGAGATAGAACCTGGGACGAGCACAACTGGTTGCGACTTGCCTTGTCCCCGCCGAAAAAGAGCCCGTATTTGCTTAGCATGTAAAGCAACTGCAGTTAAAATGAAGGAGAAAGAAAAAGCACTTACCGCTCTGCTGTAATCCGTATTCCGGCCAGATAACGTAAGAGAATAAGGGAGACTTGCATTGCATTTTTATACAATAAAGATGCAGTGCATTATGGGATCGTATGAAGACGCAAAGGATTATGGGTATATGGACAAATATAAAAGCAACTAATTTTTCCCACTGCGGGGTTCTTGGAGTAACGTTCACAGTTGGCGGCTGAAAAGTCTGTTAGTGCGATTTTGAGACAGAACTCAAGAAGGAACGACTCTAGGTTGGAATACCAGTTGGGAGAGCCACAATTTACTCGATGGTTGCTGTTTTCACTATATATCTCCACACCCATCTTGCCACTTAAATGGTAACAGACCACCCACAATTCTCTTTGTATTCTATCAGCGAGAAGTAAGTTCCATACAAACAGCTTCTCGCGAACAACTACCGCGTAGAACCCCTGTTAATGTCTAGAATTAAATGTTATCTTCCTCTCCTAAACTAAGCCTAAACGTAACCCCCTACCTCGAGAGCCCCCCCCCCCGGGTCTTGTACACGATGAACCTTAGTGTTACAATAATCGAACGCTTAGATTTCACTGCACTTTTTAACTTATATAAGAATTAAGTGAACAGTGATATGTAAACACTTCATGATCAACCATGAAAATAAATATAATTTTTTTAGAATGATAAATTTTTACCAATATTATATAAGATGAGGCGGCGAATGTTTGCACCAAAAATTTAAAATAGAAAAGAAAATACGAAAATAAATTCATGAAATTCATGATAGCAAAGCATATAAAGATATTCAGGTTCAAAAGTTAATCAAGTTTTGATTTTTGTAACATCACTTTTTAAATACGATGAAGATGTCTCGTTGACTTAGTGAAATATAAGCGTAAAACAATGTTATTTGTACATTTTAGCACTTATATAATCAACAACGCCCACACGTAAACAGTTCAGCAGTATTGCGAATATCAATATCTTTGCTTATTCTGGGAATGGCAGTAAAAACACGGAGACAGGGTTGACATTTTGGCAGATTCTTTTAATATTTTTACAAATTTCAAAGTAAAAAAATCACCAAAAAATAAAAAAAATATCCGCAGACCAGAGATGCAGGCCTGAAATGTAGGAAAGCTGAGATAATCTACTGTAAACAGTGGGTTGAAGTAAGCTCATTTCGAAATAATAAATAGATTGAACACTGAGACACTATTGTGTACAGCGGGTTGAACTAAGGTCATTTCGAAATATTAAATAGAATGAACACTGAAACACTATTGTGTACAGTGGGTTGAACTAAGATAATTTCGAAAGAATAAATAGATTGAACACTGAGACACTATTGTGTACAGTGTGTTGAACTAAGGTCATTTCGAAATATTAAATAGAATGAACACTGAAACACTATCGTGTACAGTGGGTGGAACTAAGCTCATTTCGATATAAGAGTTATCAGGAACACTGACACAATGCTCTATTGAACAAATGACATTTACAAAAAAAGACTAGCAAGAAAACAATTGTGTGTAACGTGTGTTGAACTAAGTTCATTTTAAAGTAATAACTACCACAGAGAGAAAATAGTGTGTAACATGGGTTAAAGAAACTAAGATCATTATGAAGTAACAACTACCAGGAAGAACAAGACAATAATGTGTAACGTGGGTTAAACTAAGGACTTTTTAAAGTAATAACTAGCAGAAACAACTAGACAATAGTGTGTAACGTGGGTTAATTTATGGTCATTTTGAAGTAATAACTACCACTAACACCATGACAATTGTGTGTAACGTGGGTTAAACTAAGATTATTTTAAATTAATAACTAGCAGAAACACTGAGACAGTAATGTGTAACGTGGGTTAAACTAAGATCATCTTCAAGTAATACATACAGAAAAATCGAGGCAATAGATTGTAACGTGAGTAAAACTATGGTCATTTTAAAAGAATACCTCAGAGACATCGAGACAATAGTGTGTAACCTGGGTTAGACTGAGGCCATTTTGAAGTAGTAACTAGCAGAAACACTGAGACAATTGTGTGTAACGTGTGTTAAATTACAGTAATTTTTAAGTAATAACTAGCAGAAACACTGAGACAATAGTTTGTAACGTAGGTTGAACTAAGTTCATTTTGAAGTTATAACTACCAGTAACAAGAAAATAATGTTTAACGTGGGTTAAACTAAGGACATTTTGAAGTAATAACTAGTAGAAATCCCGAGACATTTGAGTGTTAAGTGCGTTAGACTAGGGTCATTTCGAAGTAATATCTATCAGAAACACCGAGACAATAGTATGTAACATGTGCTGTGCTAAGGTCGTTTTGAAGTGATTAAAAGCAAGAACAGCGAGTCAATATAGTGTAACGCGTGTTAAGCTACGGTAATTTTGAAATAATAACTAGCAGAAACAATGAGACAATAGTCTGTAACGTTGGTGAATCTTAGGACATTTTGAAGTCATAATTAGCAGGAACTCTGAGACACTAATTTGTAAAGTGGGTTAAACTAAAGTCGTTTTGAAGTATTAACTAGCTGAAACACGGTGACAATAGTCTGTAATGTGGGTTAAACTAAGGTCATTTTAAAGCCATAACTCGCAGAAAGAATGAGACAGTAGTTTGTAACGTGGGTCAAACTAAGGTAATTTTGAAGTAATAGCTAGCAGAAACACGAAGGCAGTATTCTGTAATGTGGGTTAAACTAGGGTCATTTTAAAGCAATAACTAGTAGAAACACCGAGACAATAGTTTGTAACGTGTTTTGAACAAAATTTAATCTCCATATAATATCTTCAGTTGTGCGTAATGCGGCCTGGAAGAAAGCAGTGCAAGGAGTTTTTGTAACGTGGCCTTCGCTTTTCTCTTTGAATATAAAGCTGTTCTGTACCCTCAATAGTCCACCTTTCCAGGAATACAATCGACTGAAATTTAGTGATGAATGAAAAAAATAAACAAACTATTCTGAATCTATAATAAGATAATCTGGATGATAAGATTTCAGACATTCTTACCGGGAAAATTAGACATATTGTATGGTTTTATAGTTTCACATTATAAAATACTGAGATATTTATTCAAGTTTGTTAAGCTGT
Organism: Ascarosepion bandense; assembly: GCA_037127315.1. Taxonomy (NCBI): domain Eukaryota; kingdom Metazoa; phylum Mollusca; class Cephalopoda; order Sepiida; family Sepiidae; genus Ascarosepion; species Ascarosepion bandense. The sequence goes on from JBBBDQ010000379.1 coordinate 2,716,458, forward strand.
GCTTAGATAAAATTACGTATTTAACAATTTGAAGGGAAGGTTAAAATTTACTTAGCCAGTTGACCGATGTCATTTTTATATCATAACATTGAAATGTTATGGTTTACAATCATCGATTGGATCAACACCATTAGAAACCAGCTAAGACAATAACAAGATACTCTCTTGATTGATTTATTGCATGTCTTCTTCTGTGTGCCGTGTCTCTCCAAAACATAAGCGAACACTGCTCTCCCCAACTTCCTCTTCTTTGTAGCTCTTAGTAAGCTTTTTGATATCTCTCCTAATTCCTGTCCTGCAAACCATTCACACGAGCTCGTTAGGTAGATTATGCATTGTTTTCCTCTCTACCTCTTACCTTCAATATTTTCTGCGTGTCTCAAATTCTCCAAGCCTTCTTTCCTCATTATGTACTCTGTGAATTTCATTTGTCTCTTACTGATTTTAAATATGAGTTCCCTTTTCTTAAAAATTTGTTGTTACAGGTATCCTCATCATCCATTGTAGATCTACATTTCTGTTCTCTTTTAAGTTATTTTTGCGATCTCTAACATTAATCGAAACAAGAAGACATTTATATTTAGAATTAGAAAGAGACAGTTGAAAATTCTGGGATACATAATTAAAATAATAGGCTTGGAGAATTTGACACTCACAAGATTTATTAAAAGGAATAGGGACAGCCGGAAACAATAGAGTGAGAAAAATAGCAAGAAAAAAAAATTGTTGAGTTACACAGGATAGGAAGTTGTGAAGAACCATAAAAGCTTCTAGCAAGACAAGCTTGCTTACCATTCCATCACTTCTAAGTACTCGATTAGCTTTGGGGTGAATGTAATATTTGGGAATGTATGAAGACAGGCAGGACCTTTATATATTTTCTTTTAAATATTGACATAAGAGAGGCGATCTTATTTTGTTGTTTTGTTCATGACACAGACATTTCGGAGATATCGTGCCGTTGTTCTATCAGACAAATCTCAGTAGTAGACATTGAAAGTTGGTAAATAAAAATTCAATAACAGCGGAAATGTTTAACGGTGGTGATTATTAAAATTGTGGTGTAATGGATATCGGCTCGAAATGAGAACTCGTTCAATTCGTTGCATTCACTTACTCGCAAATACCCCTGGGGGAGCTACTGTGGGGTGAATGGCCAAACTGATGGGTTCTCTAACAAAAGTAATGACAACCTATTGCAGATCGGTTATTTAAAAGTCCTATTACAGAAAAATTGTTTCACCGACATAAACAAACCCATATGCCTTTTCTCCATCAGGCACACCACTTCTTGAACCTAAGTGTGCCGTTACCAGTCTGGCCGACATAAACCAAACCCATATGCTTTTTCTCCATCTAAGAAACTAGCTGTATAGTTCGGCATTACTGGGGGTTTGTTAGTGGTTATATTAAAATGGTAAGATCAAGTGCTTATTCAAAAAGCTCCAGTATGAGATTGCAGTGAAGCTTGAGTTAAAAAATGTGAAGTAAATATTGGTTTTTGTTGTATTTGTAAAAATGAATTCATGCTTGGTAAATTTTGCCAATAATAGGGAATGATGTATGTCCCTGCAATGTCGGAGATGTTGGCAAATTGTAGAAAACGTGAAATTGTTATGGCATATGATAAGGTACAATTTACAACAAAGACTCAAGAGACATGGTCCCCCAGGCGTGTGACACGTGTGACGTTTAACTGACTGACTGATTATAAACATAGTACATGTATACGCTTTATTTTGAAGTAAAACTAATCTAAAGAAAATAAAGTTGTATTTAACAACTAAATTCTATGGAACACTGGTCAAATAACTCATCATGAACTATCTAATTCACTTACGATCAAGTACCCTTGGAATAGATATTAATCTGTCTCTTCCCTAATGTTGTGGATTAAATAGCAGAACAAATTAGTTTCTACAGTCTACCGCATAAAGTAATGGCAACCTACTGCAGGATAATCTTCTGCCTAGTCAGTCATGTCTCTTTTGAGACATGATCGCCCAAGCATGTATCACTTATGGCACTTAACTGACTGACTGAATATAATAGTTGAAAACATAATTAAAACTTATACTGACCCCCACTAATTATACTTGATATATATATCTCTTCTCCTTCCAGTTAGGGGTTCAATAATAGGGCAGAGTGGATTCTATAGCCTTGACTGGCAACCAGTCTATAGCAGAAAGCAATGGCAACCTACTGCAGGATAATCTTCTGCCTAGTCAGTCATGTCTCTTTTGAGACATGATCGCCCAAGCGTGTATCACTTATGGCACTGAACTGACTGACTGTTAAGAATCGGAAATCTTGCCAGAATTGGTCTATATGCAAAGCTTTAAATATTTTGATTTTAAAATACTTACTGAAAGCAACAGACTCAGAAATAAGGAAAGACATCCGCAACATTTTTAACCATCCAAATCAAGCGATAATTACGCAGAACATCCCCCGTGAAATGTTCGCAGTTGGTTGAGTGCAGCTTCGTCGAAAAAAGGAGTTTCTTTTAAAATTTTTTGGAAGAGCTAAATGATTTTTCATTTCGTAAAGTTCAAGAAATCTTTGTTTAAGTACTAAGACCTAACACAAACATTTATTTCGTAAGGCATTCTATAATGCATATCCCATTTCGAGGCTCTCGAGAAAATCCAAAGAAGGATCTGCCTTGTAATCAGTCCTGTCTTGGTTCTCGACTCCAGAATTATTCTCACCGACGTGAAAGTGGCTTCTTTCTTTTTTTTTTCTCCAAAATCTTTTCATGGAAACTGCGACGAACCTTTTTTTCTGGTTCCTCAACTAAGTAAATTTAAACATTTTCGGTAAATTTTCGTTTTAGGTCCCGAAGGCTTTTCCCCCTTCAAATTTATCCAAAATAGCATTATTTCTGTGCAAATGTATATGCTGAACTCAAATCAACAAGTTATTGAAGAAACCTGCCCCTGCTGCTCTTCTTGGGCTTCTTGACAAAATACAAAGGAGGATCTCTAACGTGGTTGATACTGACTTGGCAGACCGGCTGCAGCCGCTCTCTCACCGGCGTGATGTGGCTTCCCTGTGCCTCTTCTACAAATACTTTCATGGCTTCTGCTCCGATGATCTTAGATCACTGGTGCCGCCTAAGCACGAATTTACACGAGATACTAGATTAGCAACTAGATCCCACCCTTTTACAGTTAAACAAATAAGATGTAACCGTAAATTCTACTCCAACAGCTTTTTTTCTCGCGCTTCCTGCCTGTGGAACTCCCTTCCACAACTCTGCTTTCCCGACAGTTACAATCTCCAGGTGTTTAAATGTAGGGTCAATAGACACCTCCTATCACACTAACTCCCAATTATTCTCAGAACACTCTCATCTACCCAACCCTCATTCTCGGTATCCTTACCCGCCTATCACCCACCCTCTGACATTTCCTATATTTAATCATCCTTTCTCCACTCTACGTAGCCCACTGCGCAGCAGTGGCAGTGACATGCCTTGCTCGGGGTGAAACGCTTATAAAAAAAAACAAAAAAAACCCAAAAAACGTTCATAAAAAACGAACTATATCTCGCACTTTTTTGTCTCCCATAACTCTCACGAAGTCATGTAATTAACTGCAGAATGGCCTTCTGTGTAGGCTACAAATTTCGGCCGATTTATTTTCTTTACTGAAAATTTCGCCTATTTACTTCATGTAATGAAACTAATACGCGTAGAAATACAATCGCGTATTACTTTCATTACAGGAAGTAAATAGGCAGAAGTTTCAGTAAAGGAAGTAAATCGACCGAAAATAGACCGAAATTTGTTGTCCTACGCGGAAAGTCATTCAGCAGTTAATTACACGACTGTGTTAGAGTTACGGGAGACAAAATATAGTTCGATTTTTTCTGGACGTTCAGATATAAAAAGGTAGGTTTCTTCAATAACTAATTGTTGATTTGAGTTCAGCATATACATTTGCACAGAAATAATGATATTTTGGATAAATTTGAAGGTGGAGATGCTTTCGAGACCTAAAACGAAAATTTACCATATTTTCATAATTGGTATGTAGGTCTTATCCTTTTACCGTTGAAATAAGTAAATGTTACCGCCAAATCTACTCATTCAGTTTCTTTATTCATACTTCCTACTTGTGGAACTCCCTTCCATTTTTGCTTCCTTCATAGCTTCAAGCTACAAAAATTTAAATGCAACATCAATTACTATCTTCTTGAATCTCGTTCATCTATCCTTTCTTCCACATTTTTATCAATTTAACTTTAAGAAAAAAATTTGATGTACTTACATTACCAGACGAATACGAATGAAAGCATCAAATAAAAGCATATTTAACAACACAGCTTTATAATCATATGAAGCATTAAAACCTTTAATGACGTAGATAATGGCCGTTATTTTTATAATGATAATTTTTTTAATTAATCAAATATTTGTGTTGGCAACAATTTAGAAACTAGGAAAAAGAAACAGTCGCTATCCTAAAAAGATTTCTGTTTTTGGAAGCAGTTGTGGATTTTTATGAAGAGTCCCGGTCTTGTGCCAAACTTGACTTAGTTCTTCAAAAATCTTCAAGCTAAAAGAAACCTTTTTTAAACAATTAATAAAATTTTCTATTTAATTTATAAAAAGCAGAACTGCAGTGAGAGCCACAAAGAAAGCAAGAAAGAAAGAAAGAAAGAAAGAAAGAAAGAAAGAAAGAAAGAAAGAATGAGAGAAAATAATTTCGAGGAAGAAGGGGATTAAGACAAATAGAATTAAAACAAATGTAGGCGTAGGAAGTAAAAAAAGGAAGTGTTATAAAAATGAGAAAGAAAAGGGAAATGAAATGATGCAACCGAAAAAGAGAGCGAGAGATAGATAGAGAGAGAGAGAGAGAGAGAGAGAGAGAGAGAGAGAGAGAGAGAGAGAGAGAGAGAGAGAGAGAGAGAGAGAGAGAGAGAGAGAGAGAGAGAGAGAGAGAGAGAGAGAGAGAGAGAGAGAGAGAGAGAGAGAGAGAGAGAGAAAGAGGATAAAGAGAACGATGATTAGAGTATAATAAAGAAAGAAGGGAAATAAGTGCAGTTAGAAAATAATGCAAATCCAATTCGAAAAATAAATGGCAGGATACGCTGAAATAAAAATAAGAGATGGAACCCCCCCCCCCCCAAAAAAAAAAACCCAAACAAACCCCAAAAAACAGAAAGAATGAATTAGTAGAAATAACTCTTTGAAAAGAATAAAAAATAAAAAATAAAAAAAAATAAAAAAAGGAAGGAGCATACGACAAAAGAAAAATGTATTTAAAATATCGATTAGGGCATTTTAACAAAAAGCGAAATGGTCATATTCTTTGAATAAACATTCAAAACTAAGCCGACTTCAATTCATTTTCTTTTAAATAATTTCCTTTGACTGACGGAGGCAATTTCATTCCAATTTTCTGATGAAAATGCTCTTCTGAAGCTCATTCTGACAACGGAACCGGGAGCTCGAAAGAATTTTCTTGTCTTGTCGAATCGTTACATTATATTTGACATCGCTGCTGCTGCTGCTACATCTACGACCACAGATTTTCCGATCTTTCAAAAAGTTTCGACGACCGATGATTCAAGAAATTTCCCGCCAGTTACAAAATTCTCACGTGACTTAAAGCAACATCAAGTGGCGTTTAACACACTATTTTGGTAAAAAGATTCAATAGAAATTTTCAGTAGAAGTGAAAAGTTAAATATTTGATTAGGCATTTTTTTACTTGAAAAAAGCTGATATATTTTGTGGAAATATTTTATGGAAAACTTTTCAAAAATCGTTTTATTTAACGCATTAATACTTTTTTAGCACTTAAGTAAATGTAATTGTTTTGAATTTTAATCGAATCCATAATATTCACTTACGTGCTAATACTCTTGGGAAAGGTGTGAATCCATTTCTCCTAGCTATGGGTAAATAGAAGGATAGTTTGGATTCTAAAACCTTGGGTGGCAACCGGTCTAGGAAAAGGAAATCTCTGAATTTAAACCAGCCTGGAGAGGGTTGTCCTCGGTTAGGCTGTCGTGCCCAAAGAAAGGCTACCTCTACTGCAGCTGATGTACATGTGGTGCCCAAACGACTCTAATGAGTCACAGGATATCTGGACCTTCATCTGAACCTAGATCTGTATCTGGACCTGAACCTGGACCTGGACTTGGACCATGACCTGGACCTGGACCTGAACCTAGATCTGAACCTGGATCTTGACTTTTTTTTTAAACTGGAAAAGCAAATTACAAAACATAAATAACTGGTTTAGATAGTAAATAGCACAACTAGCCGTATAAAAAGATATTTAAGATCATAACCGTTAATTTATTTAAAATAATGGCTTCCTTTATCTGGGAAGTGTTTTAACAAAGGATAGCAATTGCGCCACTGAAATCCAAAGGAGCACTGAGATAGACAAAGATGCCTTTCTGTGACACTATCTCCCGCGGGTATACTTTCGTTTGTTTGGTTTAATACAGCGGAAGGAGAAGAATTAATATTAGTAGTATTGATTGTGCTTTATTGTAATTCGCGATGTGAGCTTATGTAAAAAAAATTATTTTGATACTATCATGTACTTGTAAAATCCGGGGAATAGAACAATTAACTATTTTTGGGAAAGAAAGGTAGAAATATAATTATTCTTCTTTCGTGTTCGAAGCGGATATTTTGGGCAAAGCTAAAAATTTATGAGTAGCCAAAACAAAATGTCAGGATTTGCTGATGGGGTCAGGCAGGGTTAAAGCCTCCCAACAGATGTTTCCCTGAAAACAGAAATTGTGGGAATTGAAAAATCTAAATATGATGTAATCGAAAGGAAGTAAGCCGGTGATATTTCATTCGAGGAGCTACCCACACCCGCAAATCGAGTGAGTGGAAAACGATCTCATTGGTCGAAGGCTTCGAGTAGGCTAGATCCCCCGAGAAGATTGGAGAGGGTTATAAAAATAGAGACTCGGCGAGGAAAGTCATTTGAGCCGGGAGCAAGCTTCCAGACGACAAGAGAACCAATCCCACACCGCCGCCGCCTCGTAGCCGCCATTACCCGTCCCTGATTCGGCAAATCCTGTCAAGTTCCGACAAGAAGCCGAAAGAACTTTGTTATTTTTTTAACATTACCTAGAAAACGGACAGCTCCAATTTTAGAGAATACATGAAAAGACCTTAACGAGAATTGAAGAGTTCTGTTACTTTAAAGAAACTTAGAAAAGACATTCTTATTTTGATGATTGGAAGCTCTGAGATTTTAAAAGCGATCTCTCTCTCTCTCTCTCCGTTGTAAACCGGCATTCCGACAACTGTATTATCATTCTGACAACTGTATTATCTGCTCCTGTGACTAAAAAATTGTTTTTTTTATAAAGTCATTCTTCATAACTCTCCAGGCGTGTTCGACCTTATTCATTTATTTTATTAATTTTTTTTTTGGTGCCGTGTTTATTTTTAACCACATATGTACACCAGTGTCCAAATTGGCTATAATAGAGACTATTAAAATTGCACAATGCGACCTCTGAGATCAATTCACAACGTGAGCAGTGGCACGTTGTTGCAATAGACGTCTTGAAAACCAGATTTTGTGACGACATCATCGGACGAGATCATCACGACCAGCAACAGCGACCGAACCAACCGGCCAGTCGGGTGGCAGTGTCACAACTAGTGCCGTCACGACCGTCGACGAGAGCAAGTGTCACAATCAACAATCCAGCCCCGGGCATCCACATCTGGTGCCATGGTAACCCAGGTTCGAATCCTGGTCTCGGCACCAGATGTGACAACTTATGTCCGGGGCTGGCTCGTTGATTGTGACGCTTGTTCTCGTCGACGGTCGTGACGGCACTAGTTGTGCCACTACCACCCGGCTGACCGGTTGGTTCGGTCGCAACTGGTGCCGTCACGACCGTCGACGAGAACAAGCGTCACAATCAACGAGCCAGACCTGGGCATAAGGTGCCACATTTAAAAAAGTAAGCAGAGTATTGAGAAACAAAATGTTTCGTAAGAAAGAAAGAAAAAAATCTATTGTTACATATTGTTACATCTAACATGTAACATGTTACATCTAATATGTAACATATTGTTACATATTGTTACATCTGTTCACTTATGTGGCAGTGAATGTTGGACAATCTTCTCAAAGATAAATAAGAGACTTGAAGCAACAGAAATGTGGTTCTACAAGAGGATGCTGAAAATACGAAGGGCTGAATACTTGAGGAATGACGAATTTTTTGAGAAGATTAAAACAAAAAAGGAAACATATAGTTACCACCAGGAAGAAGCCTTTAAGATATTTAGGGCGTATAGTGAGGAAAGATGGGTTAGAAAATCTGATACTCATTGGGCAGATTAAAGGCAAGAGAGACAGAGAAAAACAACATAGCATTGCTTGAGTAAATGGATGGCGAAACAAGGTTTAAGAAAAATGAAAAAGACAAAGCTTATTAAGAGCTACGAAAGACAGGACATAGTGGAGAGCTGTATCCGTCTACGTCCTGTAGGCACACATCACATAAAGAAAAAGATTCTGTAAAATATAATTTATTTCATGATTAGTGTTATTGTTGTAGGTGGATACGATACACAGAGAAAATGTGTTTCGGTATTATTCAGCACAGTATCCGGTGCTAAACGGATATACACCGAACAGGGCAACAGTTATAATAACAGACAAGACAGAAGTTACAACACAGAGAGGAGGCGTTTAGATCGCAGTAGTCGCCGAAGTAATGACACTCGAATATTAGCTTTGAATGCCACTATTCTTTACTTAAATAGACCGTTTCAGGACATGGGGCATCCCATTATTAAGAGTGCTGCAGTTGTGTTAGCCACTCTACAACAGTTATTTATTATTGAAATAATTCCAACTTCATTAAATACAAGCATTATTAAACGTTTCGGTAAAGATTTCCGGTATCATCATTTGCAGTATTTACTAATGTCCTCATTTTTGTTGTTATTATCATCCGATTGCCTTATCTCTGATTTTTTTTATAATGTAAGTTATCGTTATTTATAAGTGCACTATTGGCCTCATTTTGTTGTTATTGTTACAAGGTTCCGGCCATTTTTCCTACCGGCCTTCATTAAGTGCTTGTCAATCGACACCATTTTTAATCTACAGAGATCAGGGGAAGAAGGACAGTTCGCCCCGTTCAGTTCTAAATTCCTTGAAGGCTATTGAGATCGATAAGAAACTTACGAAGACCGGAGAACACGATGGCTGAAACGTTGTGATAATAATAACAAAATTAAGAAAATTATTCCGCATGTAAATAATTATTGATCTTAAATTTTTAGTTAATTAAAGAGTTATGTGCGTTGTGATACAGTGGATATCGGCTCGGAACGATAAACCGGGGAGCCGAGTTCGAATTCCAGTTGAATCCATTGTATTCACTTACGCGCAAATACCCTTGGGAAAGGTATTAATCCGTCTGTTCCTTCCAGTTATGGGTTAAATAGCAGGACAGATGTGGTTCTATAACCTTGGTTGGCAACCAGTCTACCGCAGAAAGCAATGGCAACCTACTGCAGGATAATCTTCTGCCCAGTCAGTCATGTCTCTTTCGAGACATGATCGCCCAAAGCGTGTATCACGTATGGCACTTAACTGACTGACTGATTGAAGACACAATGCTAAATGAGTAGAATTTGAAGATGAAGAATGTATTACGGCAACGTTCCAAAAAAGGAAGGATTTTTATTCTTTGAAGAGCATCATTCAAAATCATGATATTTATTAATGCGAATGACTGGTGGAAAATACACAGCAGAATTATACAGACATTATTTAGAAATAGACCAGATGTTATGAATATTTTGATTTATCCAATCGTTTTGCTTTTGATTGTAGAGGCATAATAATTGAATCTGATGTGATACTTGACAAAATTGTATCTTAGCTCTTCTGGATGTTGTCCAAGTGTTGGTGATCGATTCTGTCTTGGGTTTTAAAAGCAACAGAATTAACTAAAGATCGGCCACTAGTAAGTTTTAAGAGAAAAAACTCACCATACTTAAGGATTTAATTCAGTTTTGGGTATCATGGTTAGTGTTACGTTGAATGTACTTTATGAATATGGATCAGCTTGAAGCCCAGCTCATAATAACGTCTTCAAAATAACAGAATCTCAATATTATTAACTGCGCCATTATTATATCTGAAAATAAGAAAAAACATAGTTAAATAAAATTTACTACCATGATATATTATACATATAAATATTAATTTATATATATATACTTTTTGAAACGCGTTAAAATTTTATTCTTCGTTCTTATTCATTTGGTTATATATATTCATTTGGCTATATATATATATATATATATATATATATATATATATATATATATATATATATATACTAGCAGTATTGCCCGGCGTTGCTCAGGTGTAATGAAAGCTTTAAAACTAATCCATGGTTCTGGAGCTCAGAATCTTTGGACGTTGGCACGAAAGACTAAAAAGCAATAGTTGTTTCCAGTTAAAGCGAAACCGTAGACTGAACGAAAAATGAATGGCTGTAAGTCAAATTTCGATTTCCTCGTATCGATATCAAATACTTTTTTTCGTCGTAAACTGAATTTTGAGGGCTAAATAAGTCCTCTAAGTAAATGGTATCATGGCTGAGACAAAAAACTACAATTATACCTACTTAGAGCCAAACCCAAAGCAAAAACTAAAATAAAAGAGCTGAAAAAATACAGATATACAGGCAAATAAACAGACACACACATAAACATCTTGCCTTTTATATATATATATATTATCGATTTTCTGCACTATTGTAAGAACTGCAACCTTGAAACTTCTGAATATCGTTTCTTATGTCTTCGTCTATGAGTGTATCAAATTTGATTAAAATCGGACCACTCCCTCTATAACCCGATTTTTTTGATTATCGATTTTCTATATTTATCGGGGGTACCTCGACACAAAACCTAGCTAAGAACACTCACAGACGCTTTTTGTAAAACTGTGTAAATTTTCAAGGAAATCGGTTCGGCTATTTCGGAGTCTATAGGTAATGGAAACACACACAGACACACACACACATACACAAACAGACAAAGTTCCATTTATAAATAAGTTTATATATATATATATATATATATATATTTATATATATATATATATAATGGTTCAAAATTTAATTATGGCGTTAAAGACAATTTTTTTATTATAATCGGAAGGGGGAGAAAATAAATTTTGATGGAACAACGAGTAAGATCTGGTAAAAAATCTTAGGTGTTGAAGATGCTGTTTATCAGGTCCAGGCAGCCCTCATTTTGTAAACAAAGAGAGTGTTTTCTTGGGCTTGCTCTACTGTGTATCTAGCATCTTCAGATATAACAACTTTTATCAGATATCAATTTTTTTCTCCCTCTACCTTTCATTCAGTTCCCCCATAACATATTTTTTCTCCTAATTTTTTAATAGTTTGTAGTTTTTCACATGTCCTAAATTAACAATATATATATATATATATATATATATATATATATATATATATATGATAAAATTGATAATGATATATTTGCCGGTAAATGTAATCAATATCAGGGATAGAGCGTATGTAAATATAAGAGTTAAATTCGAGGTCAACACACAGTGGACGCCATCTGTTTTATGCTTGATCGCAATTTTCAGGCTATCTGAACATGATGTCCAAGCGTGAAAACAAACTGTAGCCTCTCGTCGATGTTGACATTGGTGTCCAACCTTAAACACACACACACATACACACACACACACACACACACACACACACACACACACACACACACACACACACACACACACACAGACACGTAAACACATACACGCACATACACACATATATATATATATATATATATATATATATATATAAGAAAAAGTGCAAAAAGCGATGAATAATGTTGTTTAAAGTGTAGATTTATTGTTACTGTTATTAAAATTGCTTGCTTTTTATATCATATATTAAGTGTCCACGATGGTATTTGTGTCGCTACACGTGTTTCGAGTCTAAAGTTGACTCTCTTCAGGTGAATAATTTTGTGACTTCACATACCGAGATCCCTTTGTTTTTCTGATGGGAAAATAGATCGATAAGTGGTGAGCAGGTCAGAAAGTTCATCTACGTGCGTGCGTGTTGGGTAATTTTCACACTCGCACGATAAATCTGTCCCGTCGTGTTTGGTTGGCTATAAAAATATTTTTCACTGACTTGCAAAATTTGATTTCGTCTGTATACTTCAAAATTGTTATCAGCGATTTTTATGCAATTCTATTCTACGGGTCATCTAATTCTTTTTATTGTTTGTGGAATACTTTTCCAATTTAGTGTTTTTTTTTATCGCGTTTGAAATTAGTGTGTCTGTGTGTGTGTCTTAGGTTTTTCATGTTGTTTTGTTGAGGAAGGGCTTGTATTTTTTTTATAAATATTTCTTCCTGCATCATGAGTGTGTCATAATCTGCATTTTGATAGATAGGCATTACTCTGAATTTACCTCCGATACATTCGTGTAAATGTTGGTAGACGTACAATTTCCTGCTAGTTTATTGTTACTTTTGTGCAGGGCTACTCTTTTATTCAGGCCTTGTCTTGCCCCCATGTATATTTTTCCGCACTCATCGCATTTTGTAGCATGAATTACGTTTTTAGAATTGCAGCTCAGATTTGTTTTTATTTCGAATGTAGAAGTGTTTTCGAACTTGTATTTTCCTTTTATTATTATGTTGCAAACCCCACATTTTTTTTGTTGCATTTTGTGACCCCCCCCCCCCCGTGTTGTGTGTTACTCGAATTTTGATGAGGTTAGTATGTTTTTTAAATTTTGGGGTTGGCGCTTGCTTTTAATTATTTTAGTTGTTTTTAAAATTTCTTTTATTTTATCATTTTTATTGAGTAATTCTATGTGTCTTTTTATCTTTGTAAATAATTCTGGGTTGCTTTTGTTGTGTGTAGAAACGTATGCTAGAATATATATATATATATATATATATATATATATATATATATAAAGGAATCGGCTTAATCCAAACGGATATATATATATTTCTCTGCATAATATCCACTGATTTCTCTATTTGGATCCATCTCTTTAAAATTTTATATTAAATATTAACAGATACACATGGAAATGTAGATAAACTACTTTATTAACAGAATGGTACAACCAAGATGTATATACACTATTTACAGTCTCTCTCAGTAGTAGGTGCTACTTTCCGAAGTCCGTGATAATGACAGCCCCGTGCTAAGCGCACGTTGTCTTCCGGGCGACGAATGTCAGATAATACGAGCCACGACACAGCAATATATATATATATATATATATATATATATATATATATATATATATATATATATATACGAAATACAGGAAAAGATTGCTAAAAAATTCCAGAGTATCCTAGTGAAATATTAAAATTGATCCATTTGTCAATGTCAATTTAATTTACAGAGCAGATATTAATTTTTTTATCTGTAAATTCAGATCACATTTATTGGAGATAGCTATTTTAACATGGCAGTTCGTGCCGAGGTACCTAGTTGACAGTTTTCTAGTTACTGCTTCCGACTCGTAATTAAGAACTCGAACTCTTGCTTAGCGTCTAGGGAGGATGATCAACAGTCGTATAATATGAAGGTTCGTGCAGTTCAATGTCGTGCACGGATAGGTGTTCTTGAACAACGATGTGTTGAATTTCCAGTACCCAGCCATGCTAATCCTAGGCTTATCTTAGTTTAAACGAATCCGGTCAAGCCTATGGTCCGAATAAACTATGTAATGAAGACTTGGACGTTGTCGTTTATACATCCGGGCGACCGGATGTCAGATAAAAACTCGGTCAATGAAGTTTATACACAACAAAACGAAAGGGTTTTACGTTTGCGTTGTTAGTAACCTCTAGATCAGTAGCGTCTAAGGAGAATGATCAACAGTCGCATAATATGAAGGTTCGTGCAGTTCAATGTCGTGCACGGATAGGTGTTCTTGAACAACGATGTGTTGAATTTCCAGTACCCAGCCATGCTAATCCTAGGCTTATCTTAGTTTAAATGAATCCGGTCAAGCCTATGGTCCGAATAAACCATGTAATGAAAACTTGGGCAGACTAAGAGCCCTAAGTCGAATTTCCCAATGAAAACTCGGTCAATGAAGCTTATACAGTATAAGCCGGATATAAGAAACCCGGACATAAGAGAAACCTGAATATAAGAGAGATTTTTCTCTGGTCCCAAATTAGAGCCTGTGGTAATGTATACAAAATATACCAGACCCGGATATAAGATAAATTCGGATATAAGACAATTTTATCCTGTCCCAACAATTCTCTTATATCAGGGTTACACTGTACACAACAAGGTACACAACACAACACAACAAGGTCGAGCTGCGCTTATTATTCCCAGACTTCCGGGGTATCTCATTCCTGAACTTATCGACAAGATCCAGCCTGTCGATAAAATTCCGAAAGGGTTTTACATTTGCGTTGTTAGTAACCTCTAGATCAGTATCAGGATCGAGGGTGGCTCAACATAAAAGAAAGAAAGCCCTCTTCCTGAAGTTGTAGGTCGCATAAGCCCCGATGAAACGCCTCATCTTTTAAGTTCGCTTCCAAGGCAAAAAAGCCAACCCGCAAAATCCGTGAAGACAAGCGTACACACAGCGTTAAAAAGAACGGCGTATCCCTACATGACCCCTGTCATAATATGCTGAGAAGAAGTTAAACCTCTTCGACTGTATAACATGGTCGCCTGAATGGAAACGAGTCTTTTGTAAAACGTATATATCCATTCCCAGGCGCCGAGAGTATAAGACTGTGTTTCATGTCGTAAATCAGTAACCTTTATCGATTATACCACTACATTCTTGAGAAGACGTCTCACGTGTCACTTAAAATGATAAAGGTTTTTTGTAATAGCATTTAGCCACCCACGATGTACAAGAACGTATCATGAAAATTCTCGTTGATAACACGATCATCCTTCATACAGTTAATTGGCGGTTTATCAAGAACATCTGAGTAAGTCAGTTATAAAATAAAAATAAAAAATAGTATTAAATTAACTAATATTAAGTTTCCCAAAATGACACTATTTGATAAGCTCTTAAAACTCAGACAATAAATGAAAAATCTATAGAGCAGTTCAGAATCTAATAAATTAAAAAAAAATGACAAGGAAGTTGTTATGGTGCCCTATCTATAGGAATGGACTCTCCCTCCGTCAATATAATACTAACCTGTGTGACTTCCGGGGACGCAGCTATGAGGCAGTCTAGAGACAGTAAAGATGCAGTGTAATTATTCCGTTCGAACTAGCAATTCTATATTTGCTGATTACTAACACATATTATTGTATATATTGTTCTGTTATTTTAATAAACTGTTTGAACCTACCTTCTTGTTTCGGTGTCTTACTTCCGGGTCCAAACAGGCCACAACAAGATGCAAACGAAAATTTCGCCATAACAGAAGTTTAGAGTAAAACTAGTTTCTGGTTCTTCTCCTTTATGTACCGTGTCCTTTCGGGACGTAGGCGATCATAGATTTTCCTCTTGGTATCCCTTTCAGACCCTGCTTTTCCACACAGCAGCTCAAGTTCATCAAGTAGGTTTCGTGCTGCTTCCTCCTGTCTCTCTTTCCCTCTATCAGTCCCGTGGGTATCAGGTTTTCCAAGCCCTCAGTTGTGTTTTCCTGAAGCCAAGTGTAAGTTTCCTTTTCGTTTGCATTCTCTCCAAAACCTCGTCGTTACTCACATCTTCTGCCCATGGTATCCACAGTATTCTTCTGTAGAACCAAATTTCTGTTGCTTCGAGTCTTCGTCATCCTAGAGTAGATTGTCCAGCATTCGCTGCCATATAGGAGGACAGATACTACATAACAGTTCAGCACTCTTTTTCTTTGTTTTCAATGAAATTTTCTTGTCTCTCTATACTCTATTTTAGGTACCTCCATTTCATAACAAAAAATCCAGCATAAAAAAGGTTAAAAACGTTCAAAACTTAATAAAACGAACTTTTTCTATCCAAAATGTTTATAATATTATGAAGAGGAAAGATCAAAGTAAATTTTATTTATTTTATAAAGTTTTTTAATCCCTTTTAACATGTTCGAAATTTTGGCAGAAAACTTTTTGATTTGGCGTTAGCGTGGTCGAAAATATTACGACTATTTTACAATTGATTACGTAATTTTTTTTACGTAACTCACTTTTTCGGTGACAAACACATTAATTTGGAAATTCTCGCAAAAATCAAATATTTGTAGGATTTTAATGAAACGTTCAGTACTCATTCACAAATGAATAAAATTATTTTTGAAATTATAACTTTTTTAAAACTTTTAATTGCTGGAATAAATAATAAAAATTAAGGACATTATAGTCTGAAGAAAAAAATTTTTTTGATTACTAATAAAATTTTAAAAGAATTGTTTTCATTTTTTTATTATAAATAATTCATAAAGTTTTAAAAATATTTTAAAAATCTTTTAAAGAACTGAATCGTTTTTTTTTATTAGTTAAGAACTGATGATTATACTGCCTATAAAAAAAATTAATAAAAATGTTTCACCCCGTACATTTAAAAAAAAAATTATTTGTGCAAATACGTTCAAAGTTAGAAAGTATGATGTTCAAATTTATAAAGTACGGTGTTCCATATGAGTCAAAATGATTTTATAAGTTAACAAGCGTTCTGGGTTATTCCCCCTATAGCAAAACATAGAAGAACGCAATTTCAATCTTACAATATTTTATTATTTACGTTTCTAAAATTTTTATTTATTCAGAAAGCATATTCAAATGTCTGGCTATAAATCTAAGCTAAAATTCTATAAAATATTATATAAGTGCTGAAATTATTATGTTAAATTTTTAATTTCGCTATTTAGTTACCCCCCCCCTAAAAAAAATTAAAATTTTTTATCACGATTGGTCACCATACATTGCGTTTCTGTCAACATCCGGTAGCAGTCATCTGTTAACACCTCCATATTTACATAACAAAAAAAAAGGACTACCGTAATTAATTTTTTTTTATTTCTGGGAGTAAGCAATTATTAATTGATTGAAAACAGATAAAGGTAAGTTTTAATATTAAAATTTGACTTAAATAACGTGCCAGAGCGGTGTATTTTATTTTTTAAAGATTTTTAAAAACAGAAATTTGGCTACTGTTTACGTAATGTGTCAATCAATCAAAAATGGCGGTATTTAAAAAAAAATTGATAAAATTTTAAAATTTTAGATTTCAATCAATATAATTTCGGTTAAAATGCACCAGTATGTTTTTTGCTTACTAGAATTATCAAATTGAATCTCTTGGCTTTCAATTAAAGCTAATTTTAAAGCTTGAAGATAACTTATTTACTTTTAAAATTTCAATTTAATTTTAGGCATAGAAAAATGACTGGACTCCAGTGGAGGTACCTACTCTATTTAGTCTTTGAAATGCGTCTTTTGCCATGCTAATCCGTCTTTGGATCTCAGTGTTGCACTTTCCATCCTATGTTAGAATGCTTCCAAGTATCTAAACTTCTGTTCCTGTTTGATTTTAGTGTTCCCTGACCTGTAGTTGGCATTTTGAGGACCTTTTCTTGCTGATGATCATGCATTCGGTTTTTTTAAAGTTTAGTTTTAGCCCTTTCTCCTCACTTTTTCTTTGTTACTTTCTCTAGGAGGACCTGTTTTTTCTTTTCCGTGATTGCTATCAGCACTGTATATTATATTGTTCAGATTGTGGCCTCCTGTCACAAATCCTGGGAAGACTTCTTTGTCAGAATTGTTTCAGGTTGAATAGGTCCGGTGAGAAGACACACACTTGTCTTACACCCGTTTCAATTTTCGCATATGGGCTAAATTAATTTTCTGTCCGTATGCAGGGTGTTTGCTACCAGTATAGATTCTTGGTAACGTGCGTGGCGTGCTTTGTAGCGTGCTTTAGGGACCTCTTTTTGATGATGACTATGCACTCGGTTTTCTTGAAGGTTATATTCAGACCTTTCTCCTCGAAAACGTCTAAAAGTTTTCGCCTTCAAATTCTTCGCAAATACCTATTCCCGTCTATGATGGAGACGCTGAAAAAGTGTTTGCTCTTGGCGTCACTCAAATGGTTAAGGAAGACTGATTGGATTTTCAAGTTAATCAAAGGTGCCCAAATCGTGTGACACTTTGTTTTATGTGGTTTGTAATGCTCTTTACGCACAATAAAACTTTTAATACGAGACTTTAACGTACTCATCTCGTAACGAATTATGTTAAGATCATTGCTTCTTGGTTGATCTATAAAACTAGCCTTCTTCCACCGTTCAACGACTATCTACTTTTTTTAAATCATTTCACCCCAAGTAAGGTGTTACCGCCACTGATGTGCAGGGGGTTACATAAGAAAGTTGAAGTATTAGGCAGGACGAGAGTGAAGACAAAGACGAACCAGCTACAGTTGGGTGAAAGAGAAAGGGCAAGAGAAAAATGTGAAGACAGTTTCGAAGGTAGAGAGAAAGGAGAAGAACAAGATACACGGGGTGATGTAGAAAGAGTGAAGAGAAAGGCGAACCAACTACAGGGGGTGAAAGAGAAAGGGCAAGAGAAAAATGTGAAGACAGTTACGAAGGTAGAGAGAAAGGAGAAGAACAAGATACACGGGGTGATGTAGAAAGAGTGAAGAGAAAGGCGAACCAACTACAGGGGGTGAAAGAGAAAGGGCAAGAGAAAAATGTGAAGACAGTTTCGAAGGTAGAGAGAAAGGAGAAGAACAAGATACACGGGGTGATGTAGAAAGAGTGAAGAGAAAGGCGAACCAACTACAGGGGGTGAAAGAGAAAGGGCAAGAGAAAAATGTGAAGACAGTTACGAAGGTAGAGAGAAAGGAGAAGAACAAGATACACGGGGTGATGTAGAAAGAGTGAAGAGAAAGGCGAACCAACTACAGGGGGTGAAAGAGAAAGGGCAAGAGAAAAATGTGAAGACAGTTACGAAGGTAGAGAGAAAGGAGAAGAACAAGATACACGGGGTGATGTAGAAAGGGCTGTAGTTAAGTGGATAAGAGATGGGAATTGACTTTGCATTTAAATTCCTGGAGGTTATAGCCGTCAGGAAAGCAAGTATATGGAAGGGAGTGACACAGTTTCCTTTAAAAAGAAATATTCAAGAACTTAACTCTATCTGCGTTAATTAGCTTTTTCTTAAGTGCAATGTTTTTTTTTAATTGTCAGTCAGTTAATTGCCATACGTGATACACGCTTGGGCGATCATGTCTCGAAAGAGACATGACTGACTGGGCAGAAGATTATCCCGCAGTAGGTTGCCATTGCTTTCTGCGGTAGATTGGTTGCCAGCCAAGGCTATAGAACCCAATCTGTCCTGTTATTTAACCCATAACTGGAAGGAAGAGACGGATTAATACCTTTCCCAACGGTATTTGCGCGTAAGTGAATGCAATGAATTCAACTGGAATTTGAACTCAGCTCCCCGATTTCTCGTTCTGAGCCGATATCCACTGCACCACAACGCACATTTTTAATATTAGATGACTTATATATTGTCTAACGTCATTTCCTCCAACTACTGATACTTTTTAATAGCTTCACAACCGAGCAGTTGCCAAGAAGATTCAGTTTTTAGTTCTCTCCTCAAATTGACTTCAAATCTTCATCTTTCTTGCTGTAGATGAAGCTGCTAGACCCCAAAGACAACCCTAATGATCAAGCACGTCTAATAATCAAGTGATAGTTTTTATTAGGTCCTTTAGAGTGTACAAACTTAAATAGACTGCGAAAGAAGTATTACCAAACAAATAGTTTTTAAAAAACTATTTATGGAAACAAAACCAAGCAGGATACTTGAATTCTTAAAAGAAATTGGAATGTACTCAAAAATATGACTGGTTGAATATTATTTCACACGCACATAGATATATGTATTTCTACCAACTTACTATAAACTCTAAAACTTAGTTCTACCGAATGTGAGTTTGCAAATCTTGTATATGTAATATATATAAATACAATGTATGTCGGCTGAATTTGGCTTCAGATAACCCGTGGTGGTTGGTATGCCATAAAATATAAACAGCCAAATTAAATATATACATTTTTATAAAATATTTTATTAATTTAAAATGTGTTAAATATATAAATTTGTTAAATGTATGAATTTGTTTAAATATAAGTCTATTATATATATTAATTTGTTAAATATATAAAGTTCTTGAAATTGTTCTTAACTTTTTGTTCGATTTTTAACAATTCGATTCGGCGTTAAATGACCCAAGATAGGTTGATATGCCGTTAAACAAAACAACCAACCAACCCACTTTAGGTATCGGCGACGCCATAGTTGTCTCATGTTAGTAAATTGCAGGAAGTGGTAAGCGTTCAACTACCTCATGTGTAATAGCAGTAGCTATTTATAGTCTTACTGACTTCGTGGGTAAATTAGTCACCTCAGAAAATTTAATAGATTATCCTTTATGTATCGAATAGCTAATTAGGAAGAGGAGATATAAAATGCCATATTTCAAATCTAATTCTGCCCTGTTGGATACCATCGTCCTGCAGTAATGAATGTGTACAGACGATATAACATCTTGATGAATCACTTCTTTAAATTGCTTGAGAGTTTTCTGAAAATTTAAAAGCCCTTTGATTTTTCTAAATTTTAAATAAAATATTCAACTTTTCCTAAAGTCATTAAAAAATGTAACATGGATGAAAACTCATTAGAACAGATTCGAAGCCGTAGTCAGCACGCTTGGACAATTACGGATTGGTGAAATTACCTAACTCATAGTTGGAGGATTTGAATTCATTTGAATTTATTTCTCCTAGACCGGTTGCCAGCAAAGGCTATACAAAACAATTTTATTTTACTATTTATCTAAAGCTGGTGGGAGGGAGAGGAGATGGAGTGTATTTGCATGTAAGTGTATCTTAAGAATTCAACTGAGAAATGGATAGCAATTGGTCCAACATGTCTCCGCTTTCAAAGAATATCGCTCAAAAAAAAAAAAAAGAAGAGTTTTTATGGTAAACAGACAAACTGAAATAATTCATTAAAACTATATAAACAGTCCATGGAACAGTGCAGCTAAAAAGAACAAGAAAAGAGAAAGGAGAACGAAGCAAGAAAAAAGAAGAAAAAAGAATTAAAAAAGAAAAATAGAGAGACAAGATTTAGAAAAAAAGAGGAAAATAGAAAATGAGATAGAGAAAAAAATGCAGAACAAGAGAGAAGATAAAAAAACAAAAAAATGTGTGATAAATAAAGAAGAAAATAAAACAAAAACAGGGAGAGGAACGAAAATGTAAGAAAAAAAGATTCATAAAAATAAAAACAGAAGATTTTGAAAAAAAAAAATAGAAGATTTATAAAACGAAAAAGAGAAGATTTAGAAAAAGAAAGAGAGAGAAAGAGAGAGGCTGTAGTAAAAAGATATTTTAAAAAAGAGAGAAGATTTAGAAAAATAAAGAGATAAGATTTAGAAAATGAAGGGAAAAAGATTTAAAAAAAAAGAGAGATGAAGTAGAAAAAGTGAGAATTAAGTTATAGAAGAAAGTAAGATGGAAGAATTCGAAAGAGAAAGGGAGAAGATTTAGAACAAGAAAGAGAAAAAATCTGGAAACACAAAGAGAGAAAATCTATCTATCTATCTATCTATCTATCTATCTATCTATTTGAGTCTGTTCTATCTATCTATCTATCTATCTATCTATCTATCTATCTATCTATCTATCTATCTATTTGAGTCTGTTCATATCTATCTATCTATCTATCTATCTATCTATCTATCTATCTATCTATTTGAGTCTGTTCATATCTATCTATCTATCTATCTATCTATCTATCTATTTGAGTCTGTTCACATCTATCTATCTATCTATCTATCTATCTATCTATCTATCTATCTATCTATCTATTTGAGTCTGTTCATATCTATCTATCTATCTATCTATCTATCTATCTATCTATCTATTTGAGTCTGTTGATATCTATCTATCTATCTATCTATCTATCTATCTATCTATTTGAGTCTGTTCATATCTATCTATCTATCTATCTATCTATCTATCTATCTATCTATTTGAGTCTGTTCATATCTATCTATCTATCTATCTATCTATCTATCTATCTCAGTCTGTTCATATCTATCTCTCTCTCTCAGTCTGTTCATATCTATCTATCTCTCTCAGTCTGTTCATATCTATCTCTCTCAGTCTGTTCATATCTATCTATCTATCTGTCTATCTATCTATCTCAGTCTGTTCATATCTATCTATCTCTCTCAGTCTGTTCATATCTCTCTCTCTCTCTCTCAGTCTGTTCATATCTATCTATCTATCTATCTATCTATTTGAGTCTGTTCATATCATATCTATCTATCTATCTATCTATCTATCTATCTATCTATCTATCTATCTATTTGAGTCTGTCATATCTATCTATCTATCTATCTATCTATCTATCTATCTATCTATTTGAGTCTGTTCATATCTATCTATCTATCTATCTATCTATCTATCTCAGTTTGTTCATATCTATCTATCTCTCTCAGTCTGTTCATATCTATCTATCTCTCTCAGTCTGTTCTATCTATCTATCTATCTATCTATCTATCTATCTATCTATCTATCTATCTATCTATCTCTCTATCTCAGTCTGTTCATATCTATCTATCTCTCTCAGTCTGTTCATATCTATCTCTCTCTCTCAGTCTGTTCTATCTATCTATCTATCTATCTATCTATCTATCTATCTATCTATTTGAGTCTGTTCATATCTATCTATCTATCTATCTATCTATCTATCTATCTATCTTTGAGTCTGTTCTATATCTATCTATCTATCTATCTATCTATCTATCTATCTATTTGAGTCTGTTCATATCTATCTATCTATCTATCTATCTATCTATCTATCTATCTCAGTTTGTTCATATCTATCTATCTCAGTCTGTTCATATCTATCTATCTATCTATCTCTCTCTCAGTCTGTTCATATCTATCTATCTATCTATCTATCTATCTATCTATCTATCTATCTATCTATCTCTCTATCTATCTATCTATCTATTTGAGTCTGTTCATACTTATCTATCTATCTATCTATCTATCTATCTATCTATTTGAGTCTGTTCTATCTATCTATCTATCTATCTATCTATCTATCTATCTATCTCAGTTTGTTCATATCTATCTATCTCAGTCTGTTCATATCTATCTATCTCTCTCTCTCTCAGTCTGTTCATATCTATCTATCTATCTATCTATCTATCTATCTATCTATCTATTACTGTATAGAAGAAGAGAGAGAGAGGGAGAGAGACAGAGACAGAGGCAGACAGATCTTCTTCATGTGCCGTGTCTCTCCAGGATCACGGACGTTTACTTTGCTTTGTGTTTTGTGGCCCTGAATATTTTTTCTCTTGGTATCTCCTCTAAACCCCGCTCCGTCATCCCTTTAGTCAAACCTAACAAGTATGTTTCGCGCTGATTTTCCCTGACTCTCCTTCCCGCTACCCGACCTGTGAGTATTAAAGTCTTTAGGCCCTC